>OY747136.1:78143427-79343427 GCA_963556465.1 Berberis vulgaris | reverse complement strand
TCAACCAAGACAACTTAACAAGTCTATCCATGCTTGAACCTGACTCTGGAGTACAAATCACATTGTGACTACTCAAGGAATCCGCAGATAATGGACTATTCTCAGTGGCAAGCTCGTATCGGTATCCTGTCCCTTTGTTTGACATTGCTACAGCTTCACAATCAGAAGTAGCAGGAGAAGATGAAGAACAAGAAACCACACGATCATGACAAGGCCTAACTCCCGAAACTGGTGGAGTACAACCCATGAAGCCTCCAAAACCAGTGTACTCACCCGAAGAAACCAAACAACTTCTTGCAGCAGAACTAGCATTACTAGTATTTTTGCTATTTCCAAGAGCGTCTGAAGAAAACCCATAACCAGATGAAGGTGAAGAAAGAGATTGGAATGGGGTAGGGGCAAGGCTCCTAAATTCAGGTGACCCATTTGGAGGACTATCCTTGTTGTCCTCCTCTTTACAGGGAGACAAAAGCCATTGAACTGATGCTTCAGTTGGAGAAGGGACCAAGGAAAACCCACAACTGTTTACCAACTCCATTAAACTAGCATTTCTATGAGCAGAAGCAACCCCATCTTCACAAACTCCTAGCTCCTCTCCTACAGTGAGTATGCCTCTTGGCCTACATTTGCGCTTGTCAGTTACTCCAGACAGAACATGACCAGCACCAAAACAAGTAGGTGGTGTTGTTGTCGAGTTCAAGTTCAAAGAAGATTGACATTGAATTTCAGGAGATAATGAAGCCTCAATAGGAGGTGTAGTTGTAGTAGTGGTAGCGGTGTTGGTGATGTTGATTGAATCAAATCTAGACTCAAAACTCAACTTATTTACTGGAGTAGTCAGATGATTATCATCATCTAAACAAGTTTTCTCAAAACTAAATGATTTCAGTTCAGTGGACACACCTTTCCTTGAAAATGACCATTGCTTCTTTTTCTTCTTCTCCGCTTCCGACTCTTGGTCTTCAAAACAGCAAGACCCAGATCCCAATATCTCCACAGAGATGCCATTGACATGGGCTTCCTCCAAATCTGCAGAAGGTTTGGATAACGAGACCGGATCCGGTGGCTTAAAGCTTTGATTTTTACCAAAAATGTTGGGTTTTCTGACTTGATGAAGTGTGGGGTTTTTGGATCTGAGCTTCGGAGCGGAAATTTTAGGATTTGGTGCTGATTTGGGGGTTTTGGATTTGGTATTTTGGTGAGGAAGGGGCTTGGGTGAAGAATTGTTGGGGAGGAGGAAGCCTAAACAACCCCTTCGAGCTTCAATCAACGCAGAAGAAGAAGAAGAAGAGGAGGAAGATGTGGAAGTAGTAGAAGTAATGTTGAGATCTGTTAAAGGGTTTCGAGGATGAACTGTGGTGGGTTTCTCTTTCTTGTTGGATGAAGAAGACGAAGAGGAGGAGGACTTCTTCTTCTTCCCAAACATGGTAGTCGTTCGATCCATCATTTCATTTGCTTTGATGCTCGTCTCTCTCTGCTCTCCCTGTATTTTGCTTTGTGGGTCGGCTGTGCCTGTGGTGAAAAACAACTGTTTTGAATTATAAAGGGAGGGAGAATGCAATGTTTTATCCCTTATTTCCTAACAATTTACCAAATATGCCATTTTCTAAGGGCCAATTTAGGGATGGCAACCGGTCGGATTTGAGCAAATTCATCCCCGATCCGTCAGGAATAACGAATCTCCAAATCCGCCCCGCCAATCCGTTTATAAATTTATTAAAAAACCGCCTCCGCCCCGCACGGATAGACGGATATCCGCCTCGCCCAAAATATCCGTTAAAAAATTTTCTTCATTCATACATACACAGTAAAAGATAGGTAAACGTTCATTTATACATACAAAAAATTACAAAAAACCATACAACAAATTACAAAAAAAAAAAAAAATCGATCTAAAAGATCAGATCTTTGATATAAAAAAATTACAACAAATTACAAAAAAAAAATTCGATCTAAAGTTTAGATCTCTAATCTAAAAAAATTTACAACAAATTACATAAAAAACTTCAATCTAAAAAATTCGATCTCTGAGATCTCAAATCTCAAATCTGATCTCTGATGGGGAAAGGAAGGTGGAAAGCTTCGATTTCGACCGAGAATCTGATTTGGGCCGTGAGAGGCGAAACTGACTTGTGAGAGGCTTTGACCCTCATTCTCTCTGTGAGAGGCGAAACCCTCCGGTGTGAGGGAGGGAGATCTCTCATTCTCTTTGTGAGAAGGGAGGGCAGAGGGAGAGGTGGTGTGAGGGAGATCTCTCTGTGAGAAGGGAGGGGAAGAGAGCGACTGTGTGTGTGAGTGAAAGGGTTAATCTCTTTATATAGTTGAAGGGCATTTTTGTAAATTTATCGATTAAACGGATATCCGTGGGACGGATATGGCCTAATCCGTATTCGCCCCGATTAAAAAACGGATACAGATCGAAAATCCGTATCCGCCCCAAAATCCAAGGACCCTTTACCAAATCCACCCCAAACGGGGCGAGTAGGGCAGATATCCGTGAAAATCCGCCCCACTGCCATCCCTAGGCCAATTATTAGTAGCCCCCTCAACTTAAATGAAAGTCACCACCACTTTGAACATTTCACATAGGGATAGGAGTTAGGGGCGAATTTTCACAGATATCCGCCTTGCCCGCCTCGTTTGAGGCATTTTTTGTTATGGCTAAATGGATTTCAGGCGGATACGGATATCCAAACAACACTCGTTAAATATCAGGGCGTATACAGATTTGGCCATATCCGTCAAACGGATACCCGTTTAAGTATAAAATTACATAAATACCCCCTGACCCTTAAAAAGAAAAAAGAAAAAAACTAACTATAATTGCCCATTCGACACTATCATCTCTCAAACTCTCACTCTGCCACCTTCTCTTTGGACTCTTTCAAACTCTCGTTTCTCTATCTCACCTCAACAAAATAAGAAAAAAAATGTCGGATGATGCTCGGATCTAGGTTTCCTGCAACCAGTGTCGCTGCTAGCCTGTTACAGCATCAGCTTCGCACTCGAACGTCAAGTTCACTCATCTTTCTATGTATTTCATCTTCTTTGTCACCTCTTCGCCATTCATCCTCCCAACCCCATAAATGGTTGCCAAAGCTCACGACGTCGCAACTCTGAGCATAAAAACCTCAGCAATACTCAATTTCCCTGAACTCGCAGCCTCCCTGCCTCGCCCGACTTCTCTGTCATCCAGAGACATCCAGGCTGCTGCAACCATGAAAAACTTCCATGTGTCACCATCTCCTTCTTCGTCCACGATGTCTACATCAATATCTTTTTTGGGTTCAACAACAGCAGAGGAAGAAGAAGAATTGAGTGAAATCGTCGAGTTGCCAAGACTCGGTTCGAGCTTTGACTCAGTCGAGTCTCAGAACGATTTACTATATAGTGACAGTTGATGGTTCGCTCTACCCACCACCTTGGTTGCCTAGTTCAGATGGTTGGGGTTATTTTCAAGATCGATTGTTTGTTCTTGATGTCCATAGTTTTGAGTGCTCACTCTATAACTTCTAAAATTGGGTCAATTTGCATTTTTTTTTATTTTTTATGGTTCGTGAGTTATGTGTAAGATTTTGTTTCAATTCAAACATTTTTTTTATGATTTTCCTCTTCACTTCTTATATTCTTCTTCTTTGTCACTTTGTGGAGCGAATTTGGGTGGGTGGTGAGGCAAGGTGGATATCCGCCAATCCGTGTCGGGGGGGGGGGGGGGGGGGGTTTAAATAAAAAAAATAAACGAATTGACGGGGAGGATTTGGGGATCCGCGATCACTGATGGGACAGGGACGAATTTGTTCCAATTTGCCCCATTGCCATCCCTAATTCTATCTTCAAATTTCTGCTGGGATACTCCACTATCTAAGGTGTAAAATTCTTTCAAAATCAACATAGATTTTGATGATATATCAAAATAGACCGATCATCGCGGCCATACACGTGGCAGAGAAAATCCATCATGAGGATATAACGTCCAATCTATTGGGCTAGCTCATAAAACCCAAGAAGAATAAAGCCAATCACAGCGGGGCAAAAAAGGCTCAGCAATGAGAAGACATATACAAAGCCCGAACCCAGGCCCGAACGGTTCAAAGCCCAAATCCAAGCTCGACACTAGTTCACTCATAAAGAAGATAAACGTTGCCCCAAAAAGAGTTGTGGAGAGAGTTACGCCTCCACGGACGCTTCTCCATAAAATAGGAGACTGTTATGGGAAACATTTCCTTTCGTTGCGCCTCACATGCTTAAGTCACGCAGAGAATTAACTGCAACCATTATAAAAGGTAAAGGGAACATTCGAGTATTCGACACAAGTATGCAACTATAACTGAGTTTTGTCCAGATTTACTTCATTATTCAAATAGAGTTGTTGACTTAAGCATCAGAGTGCCTTCGGCCACAAAAAGGTGGTCATTGGCAATCTAACATTTGTTTTGTAGGTCAAACTCACAGGAGAACAATTTTTGGTCGCATCAGTTTGGCGTCGTCTGTGAGAAAAGACGAGTTTCCTTTCTAAAAACAAGATCCACAGTGACAAAGCTCACCATAATCTGATAGAAGATCAACAAGTCGTTAGAACAAATGACACACTCTACAGATCCTCAACCCAGTGATACATAACAAATAGCTCACGAACAAGAAACAACCCAAATAGTTGGATCGATGGCACCCGAGAATCCGGATCCACAACATGCAATAACCCAGACAACCCAAACATCTGGCGACGCTGCCACAGATCCTCGGGCAGACCTGCTCATAGCCCAAATGAATTACATGACAAAGATGTTGAAAAAATCACCCAGGAGTGCATCCAGCCAGCCAACCCTATTCAGGCATCGACCCAACAAAATTCTGCCAACCGAACTCAAGGAAGTGATGAAGTCCCAACAGAACCTCAACAGGGAAACTTCGAAAACAACAAGCTCCTCCAAGGCAAGACTCCACAATGTAACAGAACACCTATCAAAATATCGTTCAGAATAAGGGGTCACGGATCCCAACATATTATATGAGTTAGCCAAGCCGTCATTCTCCGACGCCCTCATAAAAACAATGATGCCGAAAAAGTTCACTCCACCAAAGTTCGAAGTGTATGATGGTACCACCAACCCAACTGATCACCTGAGACACTTCCACCACATGATGACACTGAAAGAAACCACAAAGTCAATCTTGTGCAGGACATTTCCGACCAGCCTCACCTCCACAACAATGAATTGATTCAATAGCCTACCACCGAGGTCAATAGACTCCTTCCAAGCTTTAGCCACCGCTTTTATCACCATATTTATTGGGAGCCATCAGATGAGGAAAATACCACACTACCTCCTGCATATCAGACAAAAGCCCGAAGAGACAATACGGGAATATGTCACTCACTTTACCAATGAATTGACAATGATTGATGGATGTAGCAATGACACAACCGCTGCAAACTTTGTTGTCGGATTGAAGAGATGCCCTTTTTTATGCCCTTAACCTGGAACCTCCAAAAGGCATGGCAGTTCTGCTTAAAATAACACAAAAACACATCTCCCTTGAAGAGATGAAGGCGACCAGGAGGAAAAATGATCAAGAAAGAGAAAGTCTTTTTCAAGGGAACGGGAAAGAAATGAGGAAATGAGACGAGATGACGGACAACGAGAGGATAGCATCCAATCGAAAAAACATTGGAATGGCGAAATGATTGATTCACAACAACAAGAATCTGAGAAGCTACAATCAGCGCGACCTCGATACGAGCAGTAATGGGTGTGTTAAAGAATACATACAAACCATATACAACCTTGAAAACAAGTCGAGCCAATATACTGAAGCACATAGCAAAATGAGATAACATCAACTGGTCACTTAGGATGAGAGGAAACTCAGAAGGAAGAACAAAAACAAATATTGTTTCTTCCATAAGGATCATGGGCACGATATCGAAGACTGGTAGAATCTAAAAGACGAAATCGAGCATTGGATTTAGAAAAGGACGACTCGACGAGTTCATCGGAATGCCAGATAAACAACTCACATGGAATGAGAAAGCAGATAGCACTGCAGGATCGAGAGAACAGCCTAGAGAGCTAATATACGCCCTATACTGCATAGCCAGGTGAAGCAAAACACACAACCTGACAGAAGAAGCGACTAGGAAAATTTCCCACTCGAACTGATTTATATCAGAACAAGAGTATTAACGAAACCAGACAAGCCATTTCACGAATACACAAAAACATGGAGAAGTTTGCATCAACCAACTAATACGATTCAAATATCCTACAGACGTATGCAAACTCAACTCGAATCACTAACGACAAAACTGACAGCAACGAAATCGACAGAACCTCGACGATTGACACCAAACACAGATCTCAGCATGATTGGACAATTTGGCGTTGATGTGAGCACGATTGGACAATTCGGTGCTGATATGAGCATGATTGGACTATTTGATGTTGACATGAGCATGATCGGACAGTTTGGTGATGACGTGAACATGATCGGACAAGCCAAGCTACTCAACCATCAAATAGAAAAGTACCCCGAGTCTGCTAGTCATGACAACATATACGACATACGAGGACCAACATCAAGCAAAGGAAGACAAAGCAACAAAAACATCAATCTCTAATACGAAGACCAACATCAAGCAAAAAAAGATAAATCAAATCATACTTCGAACCAGCGTAAATGCTTTAACAGTTAAGGCTAGTGAGAACATCCAAAAGGGAATATCAATAAGATTACGAATTTAGAACCCCCATTTTTTGCGTGGACGACATAATAGATACGTCGAAGAATTAGCCATAGAAAGCAATCAACGTATCTATTAACAAGAAACCACGACAAAATTCGGATATGTATAAACTTTTGGTCTGATTACCACGAAGTAAAAGTTGGACACCGGAGTCAACTTAACACAAAAACTTTGAATCGACTGAGACATCGAGTTAACGAAGTAAAAGTTGAACACCCGAGTCAACTTAACACAAAAGCTTCGAATTAACTGGAATGTCGATTTAACAGAGTAAAAGTTGGACACCCGAATCAACTCAACACAAAAACTTCGAGTCGATTGAAACGTTGAGTTAATGAAGTAAAAGTTGGACACCCGAGTCAACGTAACACAAAAACTTTGAATCGACTGGAATGTCAAGTTAACGAAGTAAAAGTTGGACACCCGAGTCAATTCAACACAAAATAAGCTCAACAAACAAGTTAAAACACAAAAACTTCGAGTTGACCAAGGCGCCGAGTTAACGAAGTAGAAGCTCAACAAACAAGTTGACTTCACACAAAAACTTTGAGTTGACGGACACGTCGAATCAACGAAATCAGAATTAGAGGAACAAATCAACATGATTCGGGGAACTACAAGCAAAAACAAACTATTTGCAGCACATCAAGAAGGATAACGCTGACCCACCACTAGACGAATAATGAGCCAAAGCACGAAAGCAGCTATAAAGGAATTCAAAGCAAAATCCAAGACAACTACAACTAAACTGAAAAGAAAAGAAATAACAAAGTTCATTTCATTGATAATAGTCATAATACTACTCTGTTACATCTGGATAATAAGATAAAGTAGGGGAAGAAATGGAGGCAACTACAGAATCATCACTCACAGGAACAGGGGAAGTCCTTTATTCAAGAGAAGGAGAATGCAATGACTCTGGGGCGCTTGAGGGTAGAGGAAACAATGGCTCCTCACCTACTGGAACAGATTCGTCAACATCATCGTCCTCGAAAGTTTCACCAACCAAGTGATGGTACCTGAATAAATCCTCACTGAGCCCCTCGATATAGTAAAAGAGCTCAACCCATTCGTCAACAACTCGCTTCCAATCTTCAGCTTTAATAATATGAGGCCTATCCTTGGCAGCAGCGAATTCATTTTTGGTTGCGGCAAACTGTCCCTTAGCGGTGGTAAGCATAAAGGAAGTATCTGCCTTGACATCATTGAGCGCAACAGTTATCTGTTCCACCTACTTCTCGGCGATATCACAAATAAAGGTATTGCTCAATTTCAACACGAGGAATTTCATCAAAAGTTGCATTCTCAGCAGATAACTCTTTTTCCACATCACAAAGACGGGTACAAACCTCATCCAACTTGGCTCTCAAAGAATCAAGTTCAGCAACAGATTTATCCCGCTTACCTTTCTTCTCAATCAACAACTTTCGAACAGCCTCTACAGTTTTCTCCAATTCGCACATTGCGCTCTCAATACGTTGAATTGGTAAAAAATGTAGGAAAACACCAGCAACATTGCCACCAACCTCCTCTCCAAAGTAGCCACTTGATCACGACCAGCTTGATAGACCAAGCCCATCAACCCTGCATTGGCGAGATGATTCATCCCGTCCATTATCTGCTCAAGACCATGATCGAGGTGATCAAATGGATCCAGTATAGGCATCAAAGGCCTTTCCACTAATCGCCCGTGCCACTCATTTATTAACCTGCATGCACCGTCTTGCACGTCAAGCTGTAACGACCCCAATTTAGCCATTACGATTTTTATTTTTATTTGTTTGGGCTTTATTAAATTTGAGATTTAGTCATGGTATAACTAAATAATGAGAGGGTGTAATTAACAAAAAAAACCCCTAACTTTGTAGGGTTTTACTTTTAGTTAGTTAAATAGAGGCTTGGGCTTTTTCTCAGCCGACTTAGAAAAAAAAAAAAAAAAAAAAAAAAAGGAGAAGAAGAAATGGAGCAAAAAAGGGTGAAAGAAACAGGAGAAAGAAGAAGAAAGGAAAAATGTGAGTTCTTATTTTCCCTAAATTAACCGTCTGTTTTATTCTCATCTTTGTTTTGGATGTCTTTTGAAATATGGGTGTAAGGGGATTGTTCTTTTGTGTCAAAAATCATCTCTTATGATTTTTTGTTCTTGTTGGAAAATCAACTTGATGCCATATAAATCAACTTGATAATGACATATAAATTAACTTGAGAATGACATATAAATCAACTTGATAATTACATTCATTTGCCATATGTCAAAATTTCAATTTAATAATTACTTTGCCATCTACTTTTACTTACTTGATAATACTTTTATAATTAATTTTATCTACTTTTATCAAGTAATTTAATAATTATTTTTACTTGAGAATACCTGTGGATGACCATAGGTCCGAAATTCCTTTGCCATCTACTTTTATCTTGATGATGACATATACTTGAGAATACTTGATAATGACCTACACTTGGGGATGTTATAATATGCGTCAGTGAATGCATGACATTCACTTGAGGATACTTTATCGAGCCTGTTGGCAACTATTCTATTCACCTTATGCTTGTTTTGTTCACTTTAGTGCTCTCAGGACCTTTAGTTGAAACATTATGCCAAATATTTTTATATCCATTCTTTTTTTCTTTTTTTTCTTCTAATGGTATTTATATGGTGATGTACAATAATGGCATTCGGAGTTATGATTGTTATACACTAATGAGAATTTGAGTATGGGTTCATAAATATGTTGACTTTTTATATGCTACGATACTTAAAGTAAAAATACATGTCTTGATGGATTGTATTAGGCTCAATAAGGAGCTACTATTGGAAGTATGATTTCCACATGCACATAGTACTATAAATTTCTATGGGTTTGATCCCCATGTTGCTATAAAGTATGATTATGAATATGCTATATTTACCCGAAAGAATGTGATGAATAAATGACAAAATGTCATTGTGAAAGAAAAGTGAGATATCATAATAAAGGATATGGATAAACCTTGGTTCCCGAAAATTTAAATCACCTGGAATTGTATCACTTAGAACTACCACACCTCCTTGGTTTTTTATTTTCCCTCTCTTACTAGAGAAACTAAATAACATGCGGGTTGTCTTGCAGAGGTGGGGCGCCCATTTCTTACTAGAGAAACTAAAATAACCCTCGGGTTAGTCTTGCGGAAATGAGGTGAATTTGTATGCCTAAGATAGGCTTTGATAATTATCCGTAAAAAATGTGACGTGAGTTTATGCGCATTGATAGCCAAAGAGTGGCTTTTAGTACTCATATAGTTAGGAGTATCCGCGATGCATGTCTGTATGTGATGTCCCCACTTGGGCATGGATGACGGAGAAGTCATCCTTTATATGAGAGAGGCATACAGACATGTATGTTCGGCACGAAGGTGGTGCGAGTGTGGTATCGTCTAAGTGATCAATCCGTTAAAAGATGAATCAAAATTTAAATGAAAATGAGTAAATTATGCATATATTGTTTCTAACCCTTTTCATGCAGGATGGAAAGTCCACAAATATTTCTGCAGGACAGACTTGCCATAGTCAACCCCTACAGAGTAAGTGTAAGTAAATGCACTTTTACTTACTAGTTTTACATAATGGCCTTGTGGAGGAACTATCTATTTGTTTTGGTTATGTTGTCGCATTTTATTGTTCTGTTATGTTATGATATTTCTTTTATTGATTTTTGGGGAACAAAGAATTTCACATCAGCATTATTGCTGACCCAAGTGGGCATTTGCTTCTTGGGTACATTCTTTCGGGAATGTAGCCGACTAGCTGATTTTCAGGGTTTAGTAGTCTCGGGCAAGCTTAGAGCAGTTCATTTCGTACGTGACGATCCTTGCTGGGAGTTGCTCGTCGATCGAAAGATTAGGTCATTTTTATTTGTAGGTGACAATTTCATTCCTTGTAATAGAACTTAAAGTTATTTATTCTTTCCTAGGAGAGATACATTCGTGATTTGTTGAACTTGTTAGCGTTGGCTCTACGAGCTTTAAGTTTTTCTTCCTTTTGATGGGTTTTTAGATCAGTTGTTTTATTTTCCTCTAATTTAGTAAATTGTGCAATTGATTATTCCTCGTAGATGCCAATTGTTACTGTTAGTGAATGACAATTCATGACTCGAGTTTTGGGGAAAATGGATAATCCTACGTGGATTTTGGGTTTTTCGTTTTCTTTGAAAATCGGGGCGTGACACAAGCTGAATGAACCAACAAAACTTGCCATCCGGCTTGATATAGATATCTTTTGGGCCAGGCTCAGTCTAACCAACTCGTGGATGAAGAACACTAGGATCCGGAAGCACTAAAGAACCACCCCGACAGTCAGAAGGGTAGAAGGTACGACAGTAACAACGGAAAAATTGTTTTTACCCTCCCGTCGAGAGGCGACCGTGGCAGGAGCAGTAACAATGGGGGCAGGATAACCCTAACGGACAGGAGAATAAACTAAGAACCCAGACGCTTCGCTGACATCAATAGAATGAAAAGGATAGTGAACCTCAAAACTCTGACAACCACCAACATCTTTAGACTGCTCCACCGCTAGCTGAAACATTTTATCATTGATAACCCATGGATCATCATTAGACAATTCAGCAGCATCCACGACACTATAAACAGAAAGAAGCCTTTTTTCATTATCATCCAACGAACGAATAGTTTCCTTCTCGTTCATTTCCAACACTAGGCTCAGTTCCTCAGCCTATTCGAAAGATTCGCGATCCCCTTTTTGCAACATCGTCGTGGGAAGGACTTGGGTGAGAGGTAGCCTTCGTAACATCCTAAAATGGATTCATACGGGTCGCAATCCGAGCAAAACCGCCTGTAGAAAGTTGTTTCTTCCTTGGAACTCGACCAAGACCTATCGACAATCGACGAACTTGTGGACCTTGCCAGCTTTCTTTACCTGGAAGCAGGAACTGTGACATTAACAGAAACATCGAGATCCATAACACGCCTGTCCAAACTCACTTCCCAATCAATGCTAGCATCACTAACGCCAACATGAGTAGTACGAACAACAACAGCCTTAGCACGAGACTCAGTAAATAAGAATCGCTCCGCTTCATTCATAGTGTACAAACCACTACGCTCCATGATGCCCTCGGAAAGAAATGCCTCCATATGAAACGGTGAAGCTTCAGGAAGTGATCATTGATCCTTTTTCCCTCAGCAGTCAACTGAAGATTCTTCCGTTTATTGGGAACTCGAAATGATCAAAAAATCAAACAACCTTGCAGTTGAAAGTAGCCAGAGTTCACAGAAGCATAACCAAGACCCTGACCAAACGCAGATGTCATCATTAAGTTTCTCAAAGTAGACAGGAAAACGGAGGAAGCATATATCCATGTTTACTAACAGACCAACCACAAAATGCAAAACTTTTTCAATCAAAGGAATGCCGGACATAATAGCCCTCGCGTAAGAAGAAACCATTACCTTCCAACCAGTAGGACCCATTTGGGCAGGAGGAATACCCAAGAAGTTTAAATACTCCCAGAACAGCTCTGAAACTGGGTACCGAAAGCCAGAGGAAAACATGCATGAATACAGTGGGATGTATCCAGCCTTTGGATTACAATGACTATCATTCTGTCTAGCTAGGCAAGATAATCTCGAGGTTGGGTGGCATAGTATAATCAGAATGAAGACTGTCCAGCGTCGCTTGATAAGCTCTATTAGGATAATAATGAGCCTCACAAAGAGCTAGCGACTTACCACTTAGTTTATCACCAACGAACATCGTTGAAGAACAAAGAAGCAATGAAAATGAAAAAGATGAAAGAATGAACGAGCACTAATTTCAAAAATAGCATAAAGAGGGAATACAAATTCATCACATCTCCTTTTATAGAGCCGAACAATGAAGGAACGGCTCATGGGACAGTGTGCGAGATATGATGGCTACGCAAAATCCCAGAAATGTGCGCAAAAATGAACGGACAAGCAAAAAATCAAGATACCAACCCACGGAAAGTTACTGACAACATTAAATACAAGGCAATGATGGAATTGAAAGGTAAACCATCAAAAAAGTGGCCACATCAGCATACCCCACTAACTAAAGAGATGAGTAGCTGATGATACTTCTAAATAGACGATCATCACGGTCGTACACGTGGTAGAGAGCATCCATCACGAGGATATAGAGTTTAATCTATTGGGCCAGCTTATAAAACCCAAGAAGAATAAAGCCAATCACAGAGGCCCACCAATGATAAGACATATACAAAGCCCGAACCCAAACTCAAACGGTTCAAATCCCATATCCAGGTCCGACACGAATTCTCTCATAAAAAAAGAAACGTTGCACCAAAAAATAGTCATGGAGGGAGTTATGCCTCCACGAACACATCTCCATCAGGGAGGAGACTATTACGAGAAATATCTCATTCTGTTGTGGCTCACATGCTTAAGTCACGCGGAGAATTAACCGCGACCATTATAAAAGGTAAAGGGAACATTCGACACATGTATGCAACTTTAACTGAGTTTTGTCAAGATTTACTTCATTCTTCAAACGGAGTTGCTGACTTAAGCATCAGAGTGTCTTCGACCACCAAAAAGGTGGCCCTTGACAGTCTAACATTTGTTTTGCAGGTCAAACTCACAAGAGGACGATTTTTGAACGCATCAGATTTAATTTTGTTGTCCAAACCATGAGAAAAATGATACGTTGTATGACGTTTTGTTTATGGGGTATTAAGAGTATGGAATTCCTTGGCATATTCAATCATTTGCGCTTGTGATGTCCTACAACCATCAACCTACTAAACAAAGACATACACGAGATTACGTAAAGTTTCTCAAAAATTCATAGGAAGTAAATCGCATGGCAGACTATCAGTCACATTATTCCTGCCACCACAAATTAGTGTATCCTATTCACGATCTATTTTAGATTATTTTTTTTCATGTTGCACCTTCGGTACCATTCTCCCAACTTCTTGTTCCAATCATCATTTTGTCTATATGTTACAACATTTCATCATTATATTATTTCAATTAATAGCCTTTATTCACTTTTCTTTTGTCATCTTCATTGCTTTCCTTTTGCATATTGCTAATATTTGTTATTAGATGCATATAACTTTTTTTTTACCGAAATTTGCTCTTCTGGATTATGATTTTCTGAACTAAGAACTGAAAATAAACCAAAATAACTAAATTATTGAAAATAAATGAAAGTAAACAAACTCATAAAATATTTTGTTGACGAGCTACAATAGTTGTTCAGCCTTATTTATAACAACTTTTTTTTTTAAAGGCAAGCAGGGTTTTTATAGGATCCCATAACCCATAAAGATGCCACAAGCTGGGTTTGAACCCATGACCTAGTGGTACCATCCGCCAAGCTCTAATCGTTGAGCTGTCATGCCATTGGCTATTTATAACAACTTTGCTTGATAAACAAGCTTTCTAATCCTTAATCTCTTAACAAAATCATAATATAACTATCATGGGTCCGATCAATAGTGTTTAGAGACAGCATCTAATTTTCCTTTTCCCAAATTAACCATATTGAATATAAAAAATTGCCATGATATCGCTACCTTGCCCCTTATGAAATTACTATAATCCATGATGCACTTATTATTATATGAAAACAAATTGCGTTAAATTTGAGAAATACCCTTTAGTTCAGTTATTTAAATTTCGAACATTATACGAATATAACATTTGAATTGTGCAAAATTATAATTGTATAAAATAAAATTGGAAAAAAAAAGTATACCACATGGCTCGCTGTTTACGATGCATTACAAAGATGGAACATTATATACAACAAAACAACTTTGATTGTAGAAAATATAAAATAAAGTAAAAAAAAATTTGGTCGCACGTGTAATGCACGATAGGATACATACTTAATGGGCTTACTGGCCTAATCCAACAATAAAATAAATTAAGGCTTCATTTTCATCAAATAATAAACCAATAACACCACCAATAAAAAGGAATTTCTTTCTCTCCCTCCATGGTCAACATCAAGAGACAGCGCCTTGCCATTGCCGCCCGCTACTGTTGTTGTTATTCTTTCTTATTTCTTTGTCTCCTTTTCAACCCAATAACAACACCATAGCAACAACACAACGCTGCCCTCATCGCTAATGCCCCACCCTTATTTCTCCTCCTTTTCAATCTCTCAGCTATACTCAATCTCGCAAGTTTAAAAATATAAAAAAATAGTGGTGTCACTAAGCAGATGGAGGAGGTGTTAGACAGAAATGTGGTGGGTGGTGGCATGGAAAAGTGGTGTCAAGAATTCACACGTTTTTCAAACGACAGAACGCTAACTTATTATTCGGTGGATGTTCTTAATAAATAATAATAAAAGATTTTTCTCCTTCATCGTTACTTCTAGGAATTAAATTGGGGTTGCAGAATCAGATCAGTTGATCCATACCTCCATGATGGCCATGGAAGAAGATCATCCTCGGCAGCAGCAGCAGCAGCAGCAGCAGCAGAAGAAGATCATCATAGACACTGATCCTGGAATCGGTTAGCCACCCAAATTTATTATCTTGTGTTGCTTTCCATTCAATTTTACTGATTGATTGACACAAACCCACCCACAGATGATGCCATGGCAATATTTCTAGCTCTCCAATCGCCAGAAGTGGAGGTGATCGGACTCACCACCATATATGGCAACGTTTACACTAGTTTGGCCACCAGAAATGCTCTCCATTTGGTACTTGTTTTTGCTCTCACAATCTCTCTTTGCTTTCTCTACAACATCAATATCAACATCCTCTCTCTCTTTTCATTTTTTGGTTGGCTTTAGTTAGAATTTGCGGAGAGGACGGACATTCCAGTAGCTGAAGGATCTCATGTAACACTCAATGTATGGACCCGATTATTTTATTTGATCAAGTCTTTTATTGCTCCTTTTCACATGTTGCCTCGCACACCTTGAATCCATGTCGATGTCTCCCATATAGACACATTTCATAACTATTACATTGTTTTCTCCTGTTTGCTGAAGAAAGTTAAGAAACTTCGGATTGCCGATTTTGTCCACGGGGCGGATGGACTTGGAAATCAAAACTTCCCCCCGCCAAAAGGGAAGCCAATTGAACAATCAGCTCCTGCTTTCCTCGTTCAACAGGCAAATTTACACCCTGGAAAAGTTACTTTGGTTGCGTTGGGTCCACTTACAAATATTGCCTTGGTTGGTTTCATGGACTTATACCATTATTTGGAATAAATGTCATGGTACGATGGTAATGATATTTCCTAACAGATTTTTGGTCTTGCAGGCCATTGAACTAGATCCCGAGTTTCCAAAAAAGATTGGGCAGATCATCATTCTTGGTGGTTCTTTTGCGGTAAACGGGAATGTAAATCCTGCAGCTGAGGCCAATGTATGCAACTTACATTCCTTCTTGATTTTTCATGCTTTACCATTATTTCTATTTACTGCAGTAGGTTTTTGTTTTTTGTTTCCCCAATTCCAACATTCATCTACACTCACTATATACTCTTTGATTTATTTATCTAATTATAAGAGAGACAAAATTAGATTTTGTATGTACATCAAATCCACATATTTGTATATGTTTCACATACAAATGAAATTTTCAACTTTTTTATATGCAACTGAAAATTTTCACATGTCTTAAAATCAAAATACTGAAATTATCAGTTTCACGAAATCAAAATCCTTGGGTGAGACCAAACTCTTCCAACAATCCGTCCGCGCCTCCTTCAAGTAAGTACAGTCCCAACAGAGGTGGTTGATAGATTCTTCATGCTGATCACATACCGTACAATTGCTATCCACAACATGCCCTTTTTTATTACTAAATTATCAGCAGTGAACACTATGTTCGATAAATTAGAAAGTTAGCTCTTGGAGGGACTTGCTTCTTCCAATAAAAATGAGGGATTGAACAATTGATTTGTAGATTGTGGGTTGTGGGAGACCCACAATTTGTGTGATCCCATCTCCATATATTTTCTGCCTGGTCCTAAGAAGCCATACTTGTGAGAGAGATCAGCTCTGTGACTCACAATCTCTAAGGCCTCTTTGGCGGAAAAAAAAGGGAATTTGTTTTTTAAGAGAAATGCACCAATCCTCTTATTATTAGAGCATCCATATGGGAGTGAGATAACTCTTGTATACAACTCATATTGTGATTGCCAATGGCATGACAGCTCAACGGTTAGAGCTTGGTGGATGGTACCACTAGGTCATGGGTTCAAACCCAGCTTGCGGCATCTTTATGGGTTCTGAGATCCTATAAAAACCCTGCTTGCCTTTCAAAAAATAAAAAACTCATATTGTGATTTTGTTGGGTCTGGGAGGTGAAGATGGAGGAGCCCCCTGGCACCACCGCAGTGTGCACACGAGATTCAAGCCCAAGGACATGTCTCAAGCAATGATAGTGTCACTAACTTAAACACCCGTAGCTCCCAGGTGTGGGGTTTTTACCAACTGGGCACTACGCCCCCAAAAGGCCTCGTTGCTAGAGAGGCATGTCCCATTATTATTAATTTCACAACGTGTGACTCCTTACCCCATGTGGGACTAATTTGCAGCTCAAATCGAGCCGCATCAACATATTTTCCATCTTTTTCAAATATTACAAATTTCCAAAGTTGTTTCCCTTCCATGCCAAATCTCCACAACATATCGATTTAAGCACCCTATTGAACAAGTTTAGATTTCTGATCCCTAGAACCTCCTTTTATCCCTGGTGTACAGATCTCCTTAAGAGTTTACTAAGTGAAATTGGTTGGAGTTGATTGAGGTTCTTCAAAGGATATCTCTGGATATTTTCTACAACTGATTGAAAATTGAGATTGGAATAGTGACGGTGGACATTAAGTAATCAGGGATGGATGATATGGTGTTGTTGATGAGGATGACCCTTCAGCGATGTATTTCTCTTTCCATTCTACCAACTTCTTTCTGATTCTATCCACTACCTCATTCTAGGCTCTTTTTATTTGAATTCGTGACCAAGTTGAAGACCCAAAGTCAATGTTTTAAAATGTGTTTTCCAGTACTGAGGCGATTAGGCTTTTCTCAATGCGAAGCGGCGCATTGATGCATAACAAGGAGTAAAAAAGAAAAATTATGAAAAAAATCATAAACAAATTAAAAAAATATATGAAACAATCATCAATGAAAGAGATAACATGATCCTAAAGAATAAGACAATCATCAAGCGTATTATAGCCAATATGCAACTCGTATGCACTGAAGCGATTTTTGACCGCTTAGCATCAATTGCCTTTTAAAACAATGCCCACAGGAAGATGGAAGGGATGATACAGAACAAGCGAGAATCTGCCATAAGGGGATATTTTGCACCTCAACTGTTGCACAGATCACATATATTTTGTAATTCAGTGAAAGCCTCGAGATGGCTTTAAACCACATGACGCTCCTGCATCAGTAAACTTGAGCACTTTGCATTGGAGAGGGCAGTCATTAATAAACATGAGTGTATCGTCTTCGTACACCATTGCAACCAAAGCTTGTGAGAATAGAGAACATAGCATTGGTGAGATAGGGTTGCCTTGATAAATGCCTCTTGTGGGCTTGAAGAAGCCATGTGGAGCCCCGTTCACCAAGATAGAACACAATAACTTATTAAGAACATCAAAATGGTTTTTTCATTTTTTTCCATTGGATGAAATAGCCGATATAAACAGAGGGGTAATTGCCATTTTAAGAGATAAGTGATCATATTGGTAAAATGACCCTTAAAGATGTGATGAAAAACTTAAACCAATAGAAGACTCATAGTAACCCAAATAAATCATTCTAGTATATGAGTGCAGAAACTCAAAAGGATTTCACTTACTACTGCAATGTAATTTTACAAAATTATTTGGTGTCGCGACCTCAAGTCAGCTTTCATGTTGCAACGATAGCTAAACAACTATTGATAGTAAACTTTTTACTCGCAAGAGTAACACTGAAAAAGAGCTAGTGTGCATTGTACTTGCATTACTCGAGACTTGCATCCATGAATTAAGGTTGTTAAAAGCTTAATCGGGCACTGAGGCGTAAGGCTTTAGCCTCACAAAACTAAGTCACAATCCTCAGTTGATTGTCAAAATTCAGTTGATAAAATGCTAAAAGTAATAGTGAAAAAAATAAAAATATATGAGAACATTATAAATGTATCAACTCCTTTGGTGTGTTATTTAAAAATTTCAAGATTTTTTATCCATATTAATATGAGAATATCTTCTTTATAACTTTCTATTCAATGAAATAAATATGATGCATAAAGAAGAAATACCTGAATGAGGTATTGAGCGTGTCTAATCAAATCTTATTAAATGTTAATGAAAAAAATTTGGAGAACAAACAACATATTCATTGACAACTTAATGATACATCACTACTAGATTACTATAAAAGTCATAACCTAAGTTATAACTAAAACACATAAGACATCATTAGTATCCTTAAAGTTTCAAAAAACTTAAACATAGTCAAATCTCACAAGTCATAGAAAAATGACAAAAACATAACATATAACATAATCATCAGGCCTAGGGAAGTAGGGGAAGGGTGTCACAATGCTTAAGCCTTGGTCAGTAAGCCTCATTTCGGTCACGAGGTGTGAGGCACTGAGGCGAGTCAGTGCGTTTTTTAAACCATGCCATGAATAACATATTGTAGTTTGCATGTTGTAGTGGCGGGAACGTTACACCTTCCTCACTAACTTTGAACCTAAAATCTAGTTAAGTGTGGGTGTTTTCATAACCATTTGTCTTAAGGCCTCTCCCATGAGTAAAAAAAGCAAGGGGGATAGATCCCCTTGCATAATGCCAAGAAACTTTAGAAAATCTTTTGATTCTCCCAACACAAACCGAAATGAGAATTTTCTCAACATTGTCATGACCCGTTGTCTCCATTTGTGCCAAATCCAAAAGGCCCCATCATGTATCTATAAATGACCAAGAGATTGAATCAAAAGCTTTTGCAGCAGATATGATTGTCAGGCAGAAAAATAATACGAGATATGTTAGGGACACGCCTGTACATTTTAGTATTATTTACATTTTCAACAATAAGTTTTGAATTATGAGTCACATATTCACTTGTAGGTTGATATTGCTACTCTTGTACTACTAACTCGCCATGCTTGTAATATTTGTAAAGAATTGAAACTTTTCAAAGATATGTGAAAACATTGACGATCTAAGCATGGAGTGTCCAATTGAAGTACCTGTATGTGTCAACATGGTTTTTTTTTGTATAGATAGTGTCATTGTCACATAGCTATGGAGAGACCAACCCGGGTAATAACCCTTTAAACATTCAACCATGACTTTCAATAACACCTTGGAGAGAAATGATTAGTTCTAGAGTTGGATGGGTCCGATCCTCAACTTCTTGACTATTGACACGGCGACAGCATACAAAGATAATCAATTTTTAGTTGGTGGCAAAGGATGGAGTCATCTCCAAAAGATCATGTGGCGGTTACCTCAGATGTGTCACAAAGGAAGGTCAACGAACTCAGGTTGAGTTACATTAGGGAGAGTGGGGAAACCACTCGGAAAGACCTTGGCACATGTACACAAGTCTCGAGCACCGGATATTACTGCCACATATATAGGCTACTGCAAAGCGCATGAAGTAGAAAAAAAATGCTGATGGCATGCACTTGTTATATGGGCTCTATGTGGTGAACTTCATTTTATCTTCGATATGTGACCATTCGTTGTAGAGGGATATGACATCCTCGGTCCGTTACCACTAGCGCCTGAAAGTACAGTGCCATGGATTACTTAACCAAGTGGATTGAAGTTGCCCCACTCAAATGGACACCGAGAGAACTAGTTTTAGGTTGCTATACGCTTCCTAGATCTCAACAAGTGTCATTTTTTTAAATCCCAAGTGAGAGAATTTGATTGAAAGTAGGATTCAATTTATTTTAATTTTTTTAGTTTAGTTGTTGGGTCAGACCTAAGTAAGCCCATTAGAATAATTCGAGATTAGGGCTCCTTTACAATCTAGGGTTAGGTTTAGTTATAAATAGGGACTATATGCTATTGCTTGTAATTGGTTTTTGATGGAGGTTATTTAGGTTTATTTACTTTTGTTACCCTGTATGATTTTATTTTTTAATTTGTAGATTAGGTTACATCACAATTCTATGAAAGCTGTTTAATAAAACAGTTCTTTTCATCCCTGGCTTATCCATGTGCAATGCTTAGTCAAAGCATCCAACACACCAGTGCTTGCCAATCCCAAAAATAGTTTAGAAAAGGGAAAGGGAAAATGGGCAGGTGAGCTCCCTGGAGTGCCTTTGGTTTACAAAACTATCCAAAAAGATCTACAAGAAACTCACCTTACGTCCTTGCATTAGGCATGGGTGCAATCATCTTGACAGAATCCATGGTCTGTACCACCAAGGACTGTAACAATTGACAAACGATGGGTCTTCCATGTTAGAAACTCCAAATGGACGTGATAGAGGAAATGAGGGAAAAAAACTCGTGTAAGGCTGGAAAATACCTCTAGTCCCTAAAAAAAGGCTCTAGTAGTTGACGATAGATATATATGTACACAGGTGTGCTTCCTAGACAATTTAGGCTGGTGCTGAGAAACTGTCGGCTAACTGAGGACCTTGCAGGGTTGATCGCATTGACCATGGCTGGAGTTACTGCTTGGAAATTGGATGGCAGGCAGATGGAAAAGCCTTTGAATTTCAATAGCTCAGTAAATTTTTGATGTACGTTGTGGTGGCCATTGTGGAGCCTTAAATTTCAACAGTACATTTGAGGATTTTTGGTGCTCGTAACAACTTAGCAGCGATAGTGGTAGAAAACACTAGTTTTTTAGTATCATTTATGCTACTCAGAGAAAACATTAACAGAAATTAACTATACTTCGGTTTATATTTTTCTGTATGATCTTCACAATAGATTCCATGAGCGTCTCTATCTCATTTATGTTAATCTAATCTGTTCCATGGACTTGTCCAACTTAAAACAATAAAAAATGTTCCCCTAAACCCCAAAACACGACATAGTTATTATTGCAACTCTGAAGGAGCCACAACCCACAACTGTCAATTGACCACCCTCCTCTTCTCAGACCAGCCGCCAATGTCGATCAACAGGCCACAACCCCTCTTCTTTGACCAATTGCAACCCACAACTTTATGTTTATGGATGTTTTTTGCTTTTGGGTTGCTTTTGACTTTTTATGTTTGTTATTGGACCATGAATCCTTCTAAGCTCATGTTTTTTAGTTTAATTTATGTAAAATTGACTTGTGAAATTGACTTGTGAAAATTTCCTATGAAAGCCATAAAAAAGCATGTCTAGGATGCTAGGCCAACCTCTGTCGCCTGGCACCCCGGACAACATAAAATCTAATTTATGTTCTTATAAATTATAACATTGATATAATTGCATTAATATGTTTAACATTTTTTTTACACTTTTCATTTTTATATGGGTAATTGTTTTTATGTCTTCCATGGTATGGATTGGATTCACTAGATCTATGGCGACCCAGAAGCTGCTGATATAGTGTTCACAAGTGGTGCTGATATTTTGGCTTTGGGAATAAATGTAACTCATCAAGTTATTTTAACAGGTACCCCTTTCACATCTTGTGTGGGCCTTTGGTTTAACATGCCTTGTGCATGGAAATGCATACAGTAATGCAGATTACAAGGACAGTATTAATTCCATAACTCGCTAACGATCGATTTTACTCGATGTTAAAGTTGATTCTGAACATCTAAATTGTTGAAATCCTTTTGATGAGTTAATGACTCCTATTATTATATTCTTTTTTTTTTTGACATTTTATATGATACTCTTTAATCCTTTACAATGTAATTACAGATCCATGGAAAGTTAAACCCAGCATTCTACAGTTATCTATCATCCTATCTGAGATCAATGGAAAAATTTGTGTATCATGTCCAAATTTCTTATATAACCAACATATTTGTCATCCATAATCACCGGTTGGTTTATTTGGACATGGAAAAACTGTTTGTTGTAGAATGCTCTGTTTTCCACTTAAAGGACATGTGTTGATTAGCAATAAAAAATCTTTCATGGCTAGTGCCTTATTTAGCAACTAAAACGAGCAACACTTTGAAAGTGGTATTTTCTGTTAATAACTGTAAGCAATGAGAGCATACAACTGTCATTTGATCTTGACTTGTGCTAATCCTTTCTTATTATTTCATATTTTCCTCCATTTTGAGATATGATCTTCTTTTACCCTGCAATTTATTGCTTAGTTATATCTTGAGTCCTCGAAAACCCTTCTCATTTTCAACCAAGAAAAAAGAAGAGGTAAATTTCAGTAGGCTCTTGATATTTCCATAAAGATCAAATAAAGGTTTCACAATTATATCCAAATTTTCAAAAATAACTTGATGAAAAGTCAGAATGACTAAATCATCTGTTATCCTAACCTTTTTTATTCGTTTGAAGAAATTTTGATTTCTTGAAAACTGATAAAAAGTTGTCTTTCATGTACATTGAAGATGCTGACCGAGACAAGCTTGCACAGTCCAACGGGAAATATGCACAATACTTGTGCAAGATATTAGAGTTCTATTTTGCATATCACCGTGATGCTTATGACACTAAAGGTCTGTGTGGTGGATGGCATTGGACTTCTCAGTTGCTACGTTTCTTCTATATGCTGAAAAATGTGTTTTAACTATTGTAGGAGTATACCTCCATGATCCTACTACTGTTCTTGCGGCTATAAATCCTTCGTTGATCACTTATGCTGAGGGTGTGGTAAGAGTGCAGACAAATGGCATAACAAGGGGCCTGACAATTTTCTTCAACAATAAGAAAAGGTCAGTCTATTTTCCATTGTCTGTAAAAATTTGATTGGGGAATTTATGTCAAATGGTAGTCTTGAAAGTTTCTTTGCCTAGCTTGGTGATTGGTGCATTGTGCATGGTGATTATGTTGACCCTGGGTTCTCACCACTGCCAAAGTGTAGATATTAAATATTTATGTTTTTGAATTACAAAGTGGTACTGGAGCTTTGGGGATCAGTGTCAAACACATTTCAATTTCAAGAAACACCCCCGCCATTACCATAAAATAGTTTTGACACGTGCTATGTTATCATGACCCCTGGGTTGCACGGATACGGGTGCGGATAGGATACTATATTAACATAAAATATTCTAAAAGTGTAGTAATATGATCAATATCATAAACCATATATTCGTAATATTACACTAATAAAATAAATAATAACAATCACCAAAGTCTTTTGATCATTTATTTTTTAAACCAAAAAGAATCATTAATTCATAAACATACACATCCACATCATGTCATGACACTTAAAATCACACAAGTCATAAGACCATCTCCTGGTTGTATATGGTCGTTAATTGTCTGCCTGCTACTTCCAGAGCTGTATATAGCTGTATCGGCGCTGTTATCGATATCTAATGCGGGTATGTTAGATTTTTTGAAATATTGATGCCTCCTAGATAACCTCACTTTTGTAGCACATGACCTTTAAAGGCAATGAAGTATACACCTCAAAATGCTAGGACCTTAATGGTTTTAAATGCAACGTATATGATGTTTATTAATGTTTTTATATGTATGAAATAATTTATCCAAAATAGTAATTATCCTTTGGGTAACAACACTTAGCATGTTCGTTTTCTCCCATTTAGTTCTTTGCAAGGTTACTCCCCAACCTGGAGACGGTGAATCTAGAACTAATTAGGTTCTTTGTTGAAGCTTTGAAGCAAGTTTTTTGTTCTGTAGATGATGTAACGAGTGAACGTATGAGTGATTGTAAACTTTATCATCATCTTTTTTATTAATATAAGGTTCGGGGATCCTAAAAACCCCAGCTCACTTTAAAAAAAAAGAAACATCATAATTAAAGATGCATCTCATTATAGCGTTTTTATCATCTACGTAACTCTGTAATGACTCATCTGAAATACCTTATGGAACCAGGTTTGCTGAAGTTACTGAGTGGTCTAATAAACCAACCGTGAAGGTGGCTGTCACTGTTGATGCTTCTGCTGTTGTTGAGTTGGTCATGGAAAGGCTCATGAACTCCTAGCATTCCTTTACAGGCTGACTATATTAATGCAGACATCCACTATAGTGGAGCTTGATTGTGTACTGTGCATTCTTACACCAGTTGCGTTGATGTTTCAGTTATAGTTACTCCTTCCAACTATAAGTCTGTGGGTTAGGCATGCTTTATCATCTCCTAACCATTTATTCAATGATACCCTGTACTGTAAACAAAATCAACTCAATGACAGAGAGGGGCATAGTCATAATGGATGTACAAGTTGGTAGAGCTTTAGCAGTTTCAAATTTACAGCAATTGTTTGACACAGCAATCATAGACGCCACATGAAAGTACCATACGAATGCCCCTTTTCTAATGGTCATTGTAAATCTATTGAGCATATCATGTTTCTTTGTCCTATCTTCCTTTCCTTCATATTTGATCCTTATCACTGTTACTTATGATTTGGACCATGATCGCTAGTGCTAGTTTCCCCGGCATTTTTGAATATATATGAAAAATCTTAATCACTATGGTAAGACGAGGATCCGTACTTGCACAAGGCAAGATGTGCTATGGAAGGCAAAAAAGGAAGCAGTTTGTCATAATGCAAAACCTAATGTTACTAAGGCTCCGCTTGCTACACGGTAAAAAATGCATGATGCATAAGTTTACGGCAGTTACATAAATTGGGTGTTTGGTTGACTTTACGAAAAACGGTTATTGAAATTTGAATTCAAGACTGACTCCGTTTGGTACACGGTAAAATAATGCATAATGCAAAAGTTTATGGCGATTACATAAATTTGGTGCATGGTTGGCTTTACGGAAAATGGTTATTGGAATTTGAATTCAAGACCTTTGCATCTCCTAGTTATAAAATTTTACGGAACAAAATCTCCTATATTACTTTGCAAAACTCTCATCATCTCCTCGAGTACTTTCAACTCCTTCATAAACACCGCAAAAATCATCACTTTCACAACTACCATCGTCACCACGACCACCATATCATAAACATCACAACCACCACCACCACGCCACTATCACTGCCGCCGCCTCCACCACTACTATCACTACCATAACATTATCACCACCGCAACCACTACCACTACCATAGCATAATCACCGCCACCTCCACCACTACCACCGCCACAACCATCACCGCTACCACCACCACCACCACAACCGGCGGCACAACCATCACCATTTTAATAGCCACCGCCATCATTGTCCACAATCACAATCACAATCATAATCACAATCATCATTTTAACGTTTGAATTTGATTTTGGCTCAAATCAAGGTCTGTTTGTGAAAAATATCCCCCATCTTTCTTGGAAGGTGCAGGTAGTTAAACTTTGGGGATTAAGCCATTATCACTGACTTGAAGACCAAATTTGTAATACGTCAACATTCTCAATATTGGACTCATTTATCTATATAATCAAGAAATCAGTGTATAACGGAGCACGTGTCGAAATAGACTGAAATTTTAACATGTTTAAGACGTGATTCCATAAATTTCTCTGAGATCAAACGACTTAATAAACAATTTTTAATCAAAACAAAGAATTTAACTGGGTCTGGCAGTAAAAACCCAATTTGGCATTTAGTCTAATGCCCTAAAAGTTTATCATTTTGAAATTTAATTTTAGTTGAAACTTGAGGCCGCTAATGAAAATGTGGAATCAAAATACCACTGGAAGCTGACACCACATTATATCTATTACAAAATTCCTATATGAAAAAAAGGAAGACTAATGTTACAAAACAATGAAAATAAATAAAATTCCCTAGCTCGAACTGGCCATCTGAACTTCTGAACCCTCCTTCCATTCATCAACCAAGTCACTAGAAACTGCAGAAGGTATTCTATGACGCTTTAATATTCTACATGTGGCAACTTTTGCTGATTGATAGTTCAACACAATGACCCTCTCATCATCCAAATCAAATCTCAAATTCTCTTCACGACAATCTTCCACGAGTCGACATAGATGTTTTAGATTCTCAACTTCCACGCCATTTACTTTTTTCACCTGTCCAAAACAAGTTAGCTGTTTCAGACATATAAGATACATGAGAATTCTTGACATTACAGTTTGGTTTTCAGGTTCCTATTCATTGGAGCAGTAGCCGACATTTTAAATTAACCATTTGGAAGGGCGCTGGGCCAGAAAAATGAGATTTAAGATTATTGCTTTTCAAAATTCAGATGCTCAAAGAAGTAGCTGCTAAGAAATCATTCGATACAGGAGTTGTGGGTTTGAGTCTGACTAGCGATGGTGTGCTACTCATTCAATTACATGTTGAACAATCCATGAAAAACCTTGTTTGTCTTTCAAATAGGAGGGTAGGGGGGAACCCCTTCACACTTCAAAGTATAACTGATTCATTGCACTGGGACACATGCAAGTGGACTAACATGGAATATGATTTGCTAAATGCATGTGAAAAGACCAAACCTAAGCTACAACACCACACATAAATACCTGCAATTCTGCCAGACGCTCATACCCTGCATTGATATCATCCATCAGCACCTGCAACAGATCATACCAATCAGTTACTCAAAAAACAAACGAGACGCGAAAGAATAATGTAGAACAGTCAAAAGTAATCCCCATTCTCCAAGCATTCTGCCAACCAATTTTAAGAAAGTATTCCAGCCATATATAAGAACTTACCACAGTTTCTCCTCTTTCACAGAATCACCCCTAAAGTATGGACTTTTATTTGTGGCCTACGTATTAAGTTATTAACTGTTTTGGCATCCAACCAGCCACCCGATCTTAGTTATGCCCTCATCAAATCAACCATGGTTGTCAAACATTAAAGAACCTCTTTTTGGACCTATTGTGGGGGGAGGGGGACTTAATCTATCTTGTACCCTAGGCACCCAGGGTAACTCCTTATTGCCCCACCTAGCGCCCCAAACTACATAGATTGTGATGAAGCTAAACTTCGTTGTGCAATTGCACAAGAGTGAAAGCAACACTTGGGGTGATCAAGAACTCTTCAAATGAGTCTTCCAATGGGTAAGGTGTGCAAGTCAGAGTATGTAGATGGGCTCACAACCGACTACGGGTTATAGGCCAGATAGATGGAATACTCGCCTTCAACACTTGTTTCCATTCTACGAGGTATCAATTCGCCAATCCATTCAACAACTCTAAAAGCCTCTACAAAGGCCGTTCATGGTCTAGTGGAAATACATAAATAAAGACTTGTGTTTTTAGTTATGACCAGCATGTACAAGACAAATGTTTGATAAATAATTGGGTCACATGACACCCTTATTAGCTCTAACTGACCCACATTTTCAGTCTAATCAGGTTTTTCTTGATAGGTCGGTCACTATTCAAGTTCCCCACCAGATTTTTCATCAGAGAATAGCTAAGCCCCTTCTGCTGAATCCAACTGGATAGTATACAGATTTCAGAGAGCTTGGTAATGATTATTACCAACCTGATTTCAGAGAACTTGGTAATGACTATTATAAACCAGATTTCAGAGTACAAACCTCATCAGATTCACTTAATGTTGGGGGTCATTTTCAATGACAACTTTGAAAACAAGAGGTTATATAACTCAAAATATTAAGAAAGAGAAAATGCAAATGGAATGAATATACCTGGGAAAGGATGACAAGCTGTTCACCAGCCTTATTAGGTACCTCTCTCAGTGCACGCTCACACAGTCGACGAGGTGAGGTATTATACCAGTCTTCTCCATACTCATGAAGATATGGCTGGGTCAGCGGAACAAAAAGAAGACCCGCAAAGATGAAGTAGCTAGGTAATTTATCAAACTGATGAACAGGGACCAATGGTTGTAACTGCAAAATCATCAAACTCAATTTTTAGTTGCACTTTTTATAAGAAAGATCAATATTTACAAGACTTTTACACACAATATTTGTAGGATGCAAGATAGATCAATACACGGTGAGATGTTAAACCCCTCATACTTGGTGTCAAACATGTACTTTATGACCCACACATAAACACAGATATTACATAAAAGCTCGACATAGAAGGAAAGCGACAGGCTAAGAAAGAGTGAGTTTGTGTGCAAGAAAACAAACCAATAGTTATGTAACGCCAATTTCAAAGATAAAGAACTTGAGGTACCATTCAGGTTATTAATAGAGTAACGAACAATACAACTAGACATGAAATATCTTAGATATTCATAGTGATAATTATAAATTAATTTGTGTCATAAATAGATAATATATTAGAGTAGCCCGACATAGGCTCATACCAAATCATGAGACCTGAACAGGTTAATATCACAGTCATCCCATATTCCCATTAAACTAGAAACAACTCGCTTGAAATTCCAATGGTCGTGGTGGTAGGACCCTCATATCTCCTAGTGTCTCTTCACTCACAAGAGGACAGGGGTTGTCGTTAATGTAATTCTTCATAAATAAAAAATGTTTACAAGTATCATTTAAGATACGCTTATCAACACTCATGGATACCCCTTATCGAACACTCCATGCATAGATCATCAACTTATTCACGTATCTCTGAAAATTTTTAAAGTTTTACAAATGTGCAAGCATATTATGGCAATTTAGTAGTACATGTATAGCAACATTGATCTAAAAGTAAATGAATATACTAAAAATTCAAAACTTATTGCTAACTAAAGTAAATAATACTAAAATGTACACGCGTGTCTTGTATTGTGTTTTTTGGCCGACGTGTCTGATATGCTTCGTTGTTACGTGTTTGAGTATTCAAAGTACAAATTCCAAGATGAAAACCAGTTATAAATAATGATGCTTAGATTTTCAAGAGCCCAACAAATATGCATAAATAATGATGATGATCAAGCATGCAATGATACTTGGAATCAAGTCACAGCATCTATCCCCTTAGAATATATCCCCATGCATAGAATTACTCGTATATGACCTAATAATTTATTCTCATACATAGAATTTACTCGTATATGACCCAATAATCTGTAAGAACTAGTGTTTGATTTGCAAAAATAATGCTAAAAGATCTCCAGGACACAGATCTCTTTAATGAAATGGTCCTTTGATGTTATGTATCCCAGAAATTAAAATGTACGATAACAAAATGTGTAAAACCAGAAAAAATATATATACATAAAAATGAAAATCAAATACTCACAGGTTTAAGGGGAATGCTAAATTCACACTCTTGACCATCTCTTAGAACTTTAACTTGAGCAGTTTCATTTGGTTTCTTCATAGAAACCAAATGATCAAAGGTTATCCGCTCCCTGTTTCTAAAAGGAACTGCAATATTCATAAAACAAATTAATAACACAGAAAATACATGGAAACTCCTAAGTTTGGACAAGTAATAAAAAAAAAAAGATTCAGAATAGTACTGTTTCAATTCCCTGAAGTAGGGGAAAGTGGAAACCTTAAAAAAGAAAAAGAAAAAGAAAAACCAAACGCAACTCATGACAGCAAGATATATTTGGGGAGATGGCAGCTGATATCAAAGGTTGTCAGGTTGGGGAGTTTCCAACATATATTTGGGTCTTCCTTCGGGTACGATGAACAGAAAGAAGCGTTTGTGGGACCCAGTGGTAGATGTCAGGGGCTCGCCATCTTTTCTTCTTTTGTTTATCAGTAAAACAAACCAATAATTGTATCAAATAAAGCTAGGATCAAGTGAAAAGATCACTCAACCTAGGCCAAAATTACATCATATATTACTAATATGCATAAGAGCTCCCAAACATAAATTAGTAATGAGAATCTGTTAGTGTTCCCCAAGTGAAGGAAGATCAATAAGAGATACTTGCGAGTTGCGATTAACATCATTATCATCCAAGAGGAAAGCAACCTGAAGATGTGCAATTCTCCTACTAGTTGATGACACCTGAAAACCAGCTAAAAGGCTTGTCTTCAAAGCTTTGGCAGCCTACACAGCACTTTCACGGTTTCACCACAATAGTGAAAATAAATAAATAAATCGGATCTCTTGGATATATAACTTCCGATATTTTGAAAAACTCAATTGGTTCCCCTCCCACTAACACTGAAAAATGAATTGTCAACATACAAACCTTAACCCATTAATCCATGCACCACAAAGTTAAGTCCCTGTTTTCTCACTCAAAATCACCCATAACAGAGCAGAGAATGAACAAGCCTTTCCCAAATCCAAACACCTGATAAGAGGAGATTCTTTAAAGAGACGTGCCAACCATCAACCCAAAAGAGGAAGGATGAATGAAGTGGGGCATTTATATGAAATTCAGACAAAGCCTTGCCCCAAAACTCCTCGACCACAGGACAAACCAACATCAAGTAATCAATGGATTTTTCAACTCTTCCACACAACAAGACATCGTGATTGGGCAGCAGTGGTTTACTCCTTGCAATGTTGTCAACTGTGAGGAGTCTACCATTGAAGACAATCCAGAGGAGGAAACTCTTGGTGGAACTTCCTTGGCCAGATAAACATTGTAGCTTAGAAACTCGTATTCACAAGAGAAGGTGGGATGGTAAGAGTCGGGTTAAGATACAATTCCTTAACAGAGAATTTATAATTTTTTCCATCCCACAACCATATTTAGGCTATCATCTAGCTGCACTTGATCCAGTCCATTAAGGATAGCATGTTGGACATTTGCACAATTTCCTAATCTAAGCTTCTCCTCAGCTGTGAATTTTTTTTTAAAGGTACAAATGTTATTAAAACTTGACTATAAAAAGTTACAACCCCGACCTCTTTTAAGGTTGCAAAATAATATTTTCCCAGTTCGCATACAATGACTCAAAATACATTACAATGACTCAAAATACATCCCAATGAATGATGGGAAACCCAGCCCCAAAGAGTAATAAGCACTTCCATCACAATGTCTCCATCATCCAAGGCCTTACCCCGAAAGAGTCTATTGCTCCTTTCATTCCAAATTGTCCAACAAAACACAAATAGTAGCACATCACATAATACATTTCCTTTCATACTATAAAAATTGATTTCTTCCAACTCCTCAAGAGTTCTTCCATCGAGGCAGGCATAACCCAAGATAATCCAAACATGCCTATAAAAATCATCCATAACTTGTTTACCAAACTACAATGAATAAGAAGATGACTTGTGGACTCTCCTCAACTGTGAATTCCAACCTATCTGATTGCTATCCCAAAATTCTTCGACTTTACCAACTTAGTTGTTTAAAATAATGGGAGAAAAGGATTGCTTGAGAACTGATTCACCAACCCATTTATGACCCCAGAATGAACTCTTTCCCAATGTGAACCTAAAAATAGATTTATCAACCACATTTCCCTTGAGCTTCAAGACCCCTTTCCAGAGTAACCAACCATATGTAGATTCATGCCCATTAATCAACCAGTCGAGAACCCCATTCTTAGCTGCAATTACTTGCCTTCACAAAGCATCAGTGTCAATACCTTCTCCAAATCCATTTCAACATGAAAGCGTGGTTGAATTCTTCCATTCTTCTTATCTTTTGGTTGGCACACGTTCTTCCAGATGGTGCTTTTTGTAGGTAGAGGATCCCCATAGGAAATTTCTCATACACTTCTCAACCCTGATACAGAGTGTAAAAGCATCAAGAAATTTTGTCTTCCTCCCGGATAGTAGTCCAAACATCCAGTTTGGGTCTCCATTCCCCTACTTAATGCTACTGTAGTTCAAAGAAAGTAACAATATGACTCTAGAATACTATGTTCGTCTACTAAGAGCCCCCAAGATAAGTTGTTCAACTTTCTCTCAAAGCAATCAAAAGCACAAAAATCTTTCGTGTTACTATCACCTTCAAAAATCCATTTTATCCTTGACTCCTCATATTTTCCACATTACAAGGCTCATTGGTGGATTTTGTGAAGGACATAAAGTTGATAATATGCATGATAGTTACTAACTTCAGAATACGCACCCAACATGCAAGGCTCATTTGTAAATTTTGTTCAGGTCATTAAAACATTAATTAGATGCTTGATAACTACTAACCACAGATTACTGATCTAATGATTTTAAACTCGTCTTTTATAAAGAGTGTACCACATCAAGTTGGATGGACAGGACCGAACAAGCCTTTGTCAAGTTAAAATTAGATTATAGACAAGAATCTACCTGATCCATCATTTGCTATTAGAACGCCATCAAATGCAAGGATAATGTCATCTTTCTTTAGAATCTTATAAGCTTCAGAAAGAGGACTAATTTTGCTCACAAGCACTCCAGTCATTTCAGGACGCATTCGGAAGTGCTCTCGCAGTTGCACGTTTTCTGTGGGCTGGCAAGACAAACCCAATGAACAAAACCCTACATACTTTCCACATTCCTCAACACCGACTAAAAAATGCTTTATTACAGGGACTGGTATAATATACCTACAAAAAAAGGTCAACAATTATAGAATATGAAGGGAAAGAAACAAGATGGAATACATGATTAAAGTGAAGGAATGCTTGAAATGGTGTGAAAATAATATGCTAACTATCGAACTACATAAATCGAAACAAGTATAACTAAGCAGAACTATCCCTTGAATGCCAACCAGTATCCTTAGGTTGAGAACATTTTCATTGTCATTTCATGCTTCAGCACTTGCTTCCATCGAACAAAACTTTTTTAATCGACTTCGAACATGGCCTAGACAACATTAACTAAGAGACATTTAAAAATAAATCCATTGTCCAATTCCAAATGGAAAATAAACCTAATAAATTTGTGCCAGTAAGAATTTGAAATATATTTTCCTTTGGACCGGCGGGCGGGGGGAGGGTGGGCTGGGGGTGCTAGTTGTTTAACTTAACATAAGATGATAAGTCTCTTGATAGGGATCAGTATTCTAACGTTAATACTTGTCATGATATCATTTATTCTGTTCAACACTCCTACATGAACTGCAATGATCTGTAGCACCATTCCGGACGCAATACCTATCCACAGTGACTGTCCTCCCAGGAGCCACCGTCCATTCGGAGAAACATGATCTTGAAGAGAATTGTTTCAACCAAATTGATTTTGGTATCCGACCCACAACCAAACTTCAACCCTAGGCCAGATCTTGAGGAGCAGTAAATTTATAGTAGTTGTCAATGTTTTAAAAGGCGATTGAGGCGTATACGCCTTGAGGCGCGAGTCGAGGCGGGGCGCACAGAAATCGCCTCTGCGCGTACGAGTTGAGGTGCCAATTGAAGGCGTTTTGAGGCGTACGCCTCGAGGCGTTTTGAGGCGTACGCTTTTTTATTTCCTGATCAGTTGGCGTTATTTGGTAAATGGCTCCCCAAATGCACCTAGAAACACTACAGTTGACAAGCAAATGGTTGATTGATTCATTGCTTGACATGCAGGACGCATTTGTTGTTCGCATGCCTACCTCTTCTAAGGAGATTGTCCCTTTTGAGGGTATTCCCAATTAAGGCAATCCAAACGAAAACACATGCTTTGGGGGCAATGTTACTGACCCATATCTTCTTGATGATATCTCTGTCCCACCTTTGGATACTACCCCCGCAGAGCTTAAGATAGACAAATTTAAGCTGAACTGATCATTCTTGCTGCTTTGTTCCAACCTATCGTCTTCATGCTGGAATCTGAACTGATTCTCAGTAGTTTAATCTGTGTTGAACGTCAAAGATGGAGAGTCCTCCCTGTTGGTGGCCTCCATATCATTGTAAAACTTGCTCTTTATTTGTTTGAATTTTTTATATATATTTTTCACTATTTTTTACAAAAAAACGCCTCGCCTCGCTACGCCTCGCCTCGGAAAAAGCTTGATCGCCTCGAGTCTTAAAAACGCTTTTTAAAACATTGGTAGTTTTTTACCGTAAAAGTCATGTTATCATGCCAAACCTAGGTAATCAGGCTAGCCATTAAGACCTCAAAGCTGCAAAATGTGTAGCTGGTCAAGGTGCTCCATCTCCCAAACATTAAGAGTCTAAGACTCCTCCTAAGTGAAGTTTTTAAGAATTCCCCTTGCTCATTGGGAGAACCAGTGTTCTTTTTCCACTGATGCCTCCCCTCCTTCCTTATTTTCAATATAAGTTCTTGTTTTTCAGATAAAAAAAAATGAAGGAAAGAACCTCATTTTGCCTTCATTGTTATCTCAAATGGGAAAAGTATCAGGAAATTACCCCACCCATTGATGCTCTCAAAAACTAAATGTATCTCTCTTGTGATCCTCAAAAAGACATATAAGAAATGAAGTTGCTCTTCGGCTGCGTAATTATGATCCAAAGAGAACAACAATGAGAGGCCAGGAGGTAGGTGGTGTGAACCTATTAGATGGGTCTGCCATTGGCTGGGATGACATTTCCATATAGCATCCTACCCAATAATCTCGAAATCCACTTGGAGATAAATGCTTTATTGAAGTCCTAGATCTTCTAATGCCCAAATCACCTTTAATTTTAGGTTGACATACCCTCTTCTAACTTATTAATTGGAGTTAATATTTTTCTATTTCCTAGTGCAAGGAGAGGTACCATATAAGACGTCTCTTAACCAACTTGCAAATTGTAATGGTGCTCTTGATTGGAGGGCCTTTGAGACGAATTTCCTTTTCGGCTAATGCTAATTTCTTTTGAACACACTCTATCACTATGTCCCCTGCTCTGGTGTTTGTTTCAGCAATCATAATGTCTCACGCTCTTTTGTGTTTGTTTGAGCAAAAGAGTTTAGATAGAAAGAAATCCTAGATGCTAGATGCCACTGCTTCAAGTACTTCTGTAGTCTTTACACTCCAAATAATCCTACGTGCCATGCAATGGACTGACTGGAAGTGTGCCTATATTGGACCACAATATGCAAGGCCTACTTGTGATGTTGGGCTTCAACAGGTTCTACTCAAGGCCCCGAGCCTATTATGTAGATACATACGTTTGACCCATCCAAAAGGAACATATGAGCTACGCAATTTGAGGCGTGAGGCACTCATCCTTGCACCACGCCTCATTTCCCACCTAGGCTAGCCTCAAAGATAAGGCCCTTACAAGTTATGCAAAATATTGTACCCCCTAAAATGATATTATAATTCCTACAATCACAATGAATCTGATGTAAGTGGGTCGTATTACGGGTTAGTTTAGTAATATTAAGTGTAATGGGCCTATTAAGTAAAGCACATAATAGTGTTTAGGGATTATTAGCCAATTAGGGTGAGGTTAGGTAGTTTTCCAAAGAAGTTAGGGAGATTATAAATAAGGCAAAGCATTAAACATTGTTTTTGGTTGATTGTATTGAATAAAATTTATGTTTATTTATTTATCTATTTTATGTTTGTTTATTTATCTCTTTTAGGGTTTATCATAGCATAGCGTAGCTTTAGATCTAGCGTAGAATCTATAATTGGCATCAGAGTTGTCGTTGTTTGTTTGAAAAGAGGTTCGAAGGAAGAAGAATTGATTATTTGAATAAGAAGAAAAGGAAGAAGAGGAAGATTAAAGAGAGAGAAGAGAAAAAAGAAGAAACAAAGCTTGATTGAAGATTGTTGAAGAAAATATAATAATGTCGGCACTATTCACAGACAATATTCATCGTCATTGTTCACGTACAGTGTTCTTCTCAGGTATTATTCATTGTCACTATTCATCACCATTGTTCATCGTACTATTTTAAAATTTCCAAGTATCTCCTTACTATCCAATAATTTCAAAAATTGTAGAGTCAAAACGCTTCTCTTTTACGACAAACAAAATCACATAGATATGCAGAAGAAAATGCTTGTAAGATGACAGAATAAGAAAGAATCAAAGCAGATGAACCCATGGAAGATGGAAGACATAAAAAGGTCTCTTGTATGCAGAGATAGAACAAGATAGACTCCATGGAAAAGAAGAGAGACCATCGAGAAGAGGATTAAAACAAACTAGCAAGGTTACAACAATGGATCCAATAAGAGATCGAGAAGGTACAGAAAGCGGTAGAGAAGGCAGTGGAAAGGGAGATGAAGAAGATGGAACTGATAATTAAGGGACTCTTGTCGGCCAACAAGGAGACCAACGAGCACCCACAAGGGGCACCCATCGGCCCCCATGGATCGTACGGCACCACCGGCAGCCACCGCACCTCCAGCAGCAGTACCGGTGGCGGCGCACCACCAAGTGGGTCGATCAGCCTTCCCTCCGCTACCGCCCCCTCCAACGTCCTTTCCCAACCCGCACGTCCTCCCACCGATGTTGTCCAGCCGCCACCACCCTCCTCGCAACTTCCTCACCTCCTGTCTAGTCTTCCCACCCTGCACCAGCCCTCTCCGCCATTTTGGGAGGTCCCCCATCACAACCACCACCCTTCCATACTTCTCTTTCACCTCGCCCCACCCTGAAACCTCTCTTTAAACCCCTATGCCATCCAAACCCTAATAATTCACACCTCCATCTAGGACAATCGGCTTTTTACCCCAATTATGGTAGGTAGCTGGTTGAACCCTAACTTTCTTTTACAATACCAACTTCCTAACTATTCTAGTTTTCCATCACACTATATGGCTTACTAATATATTGCTTATCGCACCCAGTTATTGTTTTTATATCAATCATATGTACCACAAAACCAAATTAAATTATTTATATCTTCCACTTACTAAGTTTTGAATCATTTAGTTATTAATACCACATTGTTACATAAAGGTTGCATAGTACCACAAAAATAATTTCGTCATTAACTATGTAGCTAGTCCTCTACAACGTCATCATAATTCTAAAAACGCCTCAACTACTTTTATGACTAGTTTAATGTTATCTCTTGCCTTGTTTCCATCACTGTGTCACTTCGCATTGAAAAAAGTCCAACCACCTTGGTACTGGAAAAACATTTTTTAAAACACTGTTCCTGTATCAATGGTCAACATAATTTTGCCTTTGAGAAACCTTGTAAATAGGGGAAATTGAAATAAATGAGGGGCCCTAAGGTGCAGCTATGGTATTGAGGCCCTCCTTCAGCCAATGATGGAATGGCAAGCCGTAAATTCTACTCTTAGCTTTGGGAAGGTTAGGGTCAATGGTAATGATATTGATGTCAAGATGTCATTTGAAAAGGTTAATAACCATTCCTTTGTCAGAAATTGATTGTGGGGCATGAAGACCAAATGCGAGTATTTATGGTTGGGGTGATCAAGCCTCTCCTAGCTCCAAAAGGATGTAGAAGAGGAAAGAAATCATCCTTCACATGCTTTTGAAGGACTCGAGCCGCAACCTTGACTGGCAAAGCAAAACATCGCATACAAGGTTATACCAAGGGTAGTCTGTCGCAAGTCGGTGTGCTCCTCTAATGGATATGACTTTGTCTCCACTATGGTGATTGGTTAGGTTTCACATTGGATAGGATGAGAGGCATTGGATTGTTTGGATAAGTGTGGAAGTGAGTTGGATTGATTAGTAGATAAGTGAGTGTTCACCTTGATGCAGGCGAGAACATAAGCCAACCCCAACCAACCCTGTTTTTCTTTACTAACTAGGAAGCAACAGTAAATCCATTTGCCTTGATAGGATCAGCTGAGAAGAGAAGTAAATAAGCAATGTTGGATCTCCTTTAGATGATGGACTGGTAATCGTTATTCATTAAGGTTATGTGATGCTTGATAATAGATCAGTGTTGAGCTGAACCACTTGATAACCCACCTAACCGTAGAGGAGCTGAGAGAAACCTTTTTCACCATCAAAAGATTCCACTTTTTGTTCTTCTTTAGTTGTTTTATGCCTCTCAATTTGTGGATGAAGAGGACTGTTGGTTGTGCAAGAAAAATCTGATTTCTCCGTTTGGTCTTGCTACAAAGAGTTGTCTTCAGATCTAGTGATCCGCTCCTCCCCAAATCCTAATTTCAACAAATGTGAAAAAAAAAACTCTTTGGTTGAAGTAGACCCCACCCCACACCGTCTTTGAACTTTCTCATTTGGTCGTATGTGCATGGCCAACACTTAGAATTGACAATCTTGCAAAAGAGTCTTTTGCTAGATTCATCAAGGATACCATCGGGCATGTCCATACTCTATCTTTGGTCATCTCTAATTGTGGAAATGGGTGGGACACGAAGACTCTTCTAGTGGGTGTGCCCATGGAAAATGGATTCTTCAATGGTACAATTTTAATTCTTTCTCGGCAAGAGGCAAATGGTTATGCGATCATCCTTTTGTAGGTTCCATTGGCGGGATTTGAAAAGAGTGCAACATGCGCATTTTCGAAGGGAGAAAGAAAGGGATTTTCATTTGGTTTTGGAAGCCAAAAAGTTAATGGTTTGGCTATGGAAAGTAACTTGGGGCTCATGTAAGGAAGGCAGTGGGCGGGATCAACACTATGCCACTATCATATGGGTCATATCGGGGTCATTTGATGCATTCATGTTTTGATGTTGTTTCTCTTTCTTCCTTTATCTTGTTTGGAGCAATCTACTGCACTCCCTCCCTTTGTACTTGTTTCCCCGTTTTGCCAGCCTTGTCAGTTTCTCACAAGAGTCGTGCCTTCAACTAATTCTTGGCGTTTTGTTGATTACAAAAAATGTAAACCACATTCTTTTTACCATTTCTCATCTTTCACATGAAACAAATATATGTTGTCAAAGGAGACCGGCTCTCCTAAGCGCGACTTGGTGCGACTCATCCAAATTCTTATTGCCTCATTTTGTCCAGGGGAAACACCAAAGTTATTAAAGGGGCTAGCATAGACGATGCCTAGGTCACATAAACCTAAACTAGGCGATCACCAAGAGTGTAGACATGTTCAGCTTGTGTCCTCTTTTTTTTTTCCACTTCTTAAGATAGTTGTACGTACCACCATTGGTGTTATTCCTTATCCAGCTCTTCAACAAACAAACACCACTCACCGCCTCCTTCTCTAGCACTCCGACAAGCAACCATTGCTCCTCTTTATTTCTCAATCTCACTCTTTTTTCATCTCTTAATTATTTCAGTGAGAACAAAATGTTGTGCAATAACATGAGCAAACTTGGATGTGAAAACATCTAATCCAGTTGTGCAATGAGGTTCCTCTCCTCACTGGCGCCCAGGGTGGGCCTTGTCGCCTCTCCTCACTAATGCCCAGTACAGCATAGCTACATAGATAAAGAACTTCAAAGAAACAAACACCAAAATCAGTGTAAAACGCTTCTCATTTTAACCAGAGATTACTAAAATCCAATCTAAGCTTAAAGTGACAAATGATTGAGAGGATGGATACATATACCACTTTCTTCCCATTCTTCAATGTCAATTTTTATGTTCAGTCAAGTTTGCAAAAGTACCAAATACCGACTATTAACATTTATCTCTAAGGATGTTATGACATATTAAGAGAATACTTTCTTGTGTATTTCATTGAAGTATTACATGTATTTATATACAAACTATTAAATCTAAACTAGGAAACTATATCAATTAGAATCTCAAATTGACAGCCTAATTGCCAGCCTATTGACAACTATATACACACCGTAACACTCCCCCTCAAGCTGGAGCATAAATGTTAATCAGGCCCAGCTTGTTACAAAGATAGTCAACCCGAACCCTATGTAATGCTTTCGTGAAGATGTCCCCTAGTTGTTCTCCAATTTTCACATAACCAGTAGAAATCGAGCCTTGTTGAATTTTCTCACGAATAAAATGACAATCAATTTCAATGTGCTTAGTCCGTTCATGAAACACAGGATTAGATGCAATATGAAGAGCAGCTTGGTTATCACACCACAATTTCGCTGGTACTGTAGTTTTAATTCCTACTTCAGTCAAGAGCTGATATATCCAAATTATCTCACATACAGACTATGCCATAGCCCTATATTCAGACTCTGCACTGGATCTTGACACAACGCTTTGCTTCTTACTCTTCCATGAGACCAAATTCCCTCCAACAAAGATACAATAACCTGAAGTGGATCTTCTATCCATTTTGGAACCTGCCCAATCAGCATCTGAAAAACATTCAATGTGAGTGTGCCCATGATTTTTGTACACGATACCTCGTCCTGGTGCTCCTTTCAAGTAACCCAAAATTTGTTTTAACGCGGCCCAATGATGGATTGTGGGGGATGACAGAAACTGACTGAGTATGCAATATCTGGACGAGTCACGGTAAGGTAATTCAACTTCCCAACCAACCTTCGATATCTTTCAGGATCTTCAAATGGTTCCCCCTCTTCTGTGACTGTAAGGTGTACATTTGGAGTCATTGGAGTACTACAAGGCTTTGCTCCCAATTTACCTGTCTCAGATAATAAGTCAAGGACATATTTTCTCTGAGATAGAAATATACCTTGTTTACTCCGAGTGACTTCAACTCTCAAGAAATACTTTAACACCCCCAAATCCTTCGTGTGAAACTGAGTATGAAGGAAAGATTTAAGAGATGAGATTCCTCTAGTATCATTTCCAGTAATTACAATGTCATCCACATACACAACTAACAGAATGATACCAGCTGCGGATCGTTTGTAGAAGACAGAGTGGTCAGACTTGCTTTTCTTCATACCAAATTTCTCAACAGCCTGATTAAACTTTCCAAACCAAGCACGAGGACTCTGTTTCAAACCATATAAAGATTTTCGAAGACGACAAACTCGTCCTGACTCCCCCTGAGCAACAAAACCAGGAGGTTGCGCCATATACACCTCCTCCTTAAGATCACCATGAAGAAAAGCATTCTTGATATCAAGCTGATGTAAAGGCCAATGATGGGAAGCCGCCATGGAAATAAATAACCGAACAGAGGTTAACTTTGCAACAGGAGAGAAAGTGTCAGAGTAATCAACCCCATAGGTTTGAGCATAGCCCTTTGCAACAAGACGGGCTTTCAATCGGGCAACTGACCCATCTGGATTGACCTTAACAGCGAAGACCCATTTGCAACCTATAGCCCTTTTATCTGCAGGTAAATCGACCAAGTCCCAAGTACCATTGTCATCTAAAGCATTCATCTCCTCTATCATTGCATTACGCCAACCAGGATGAGATATGGCTTCACGAACAGTTTTAGGAAGAGAGATAGAATCAAGGGAAGCAATAAAAGAACAAGAGGTAGATGACAAGTTATCATAAGAAACAAAGGAAGAAATAGGATAAGCACACTGACGTTTACCTTTGCGCAATGCAATAGGAAGATCATCGCTCGGGACTGGATCTGATGACGAAGGAGCAGGTGCAGGACATGAAGCAATAGGTGGACGCCTGGAGTAAACCTGAATAATAGGAGGCTTGACAGGAGCTGGTTCTGAGACAGGTGCTGGTGCCGAAACAGGAGCCGAGACAGGTGCTGGTGCCGAGACGGGTGCAGAGGATGTGATGGAATAGACTAACAAATCATCATCCTCCCCCTGGCGAGTGGGAACGGATGAAGACGGAAAATAAGGTGTGTCTTCCAGGAAGGTAACATTAATTGAGACTAGATATTTGTTAAGAGTGGGACAATAACACCTATAACCCTTCTGAAGACAAGAATAACCAAGGAAGACACATTTCAAAGACTTGGGATCTAATTTAGTGACATGCGGACGAACATCCCGAACAAAACAAGTGCTACCAAATATTTTCGGGTCAACAGGAAACAATGGCTTATTGGGAAAAAGGATTTGGTAAGGTATCTCACCATGAAGAACAGAGGAAGGCATACGATTAATGAGAAAACATGTTGTAGACACGGCATCGGCCCAAAAAGGTTTAGGAACATTCATTTGAAATAAGAGGGCTCGTGCCGTTTCAAGAAGATGTCTGTTTTTACGTTCTGCCACACCATTTTGGGATGGGGTATCAACACACGAAGTTTCATGAAGGATGCCATTCTGAGTCATATAAGACTGAAATAAAGCTTGAGTATATTCTCTGGCGTTATCACTTCGCAAAGTACGAATTGAAACATTAAATTGAGTTTTAATTTCAGCACAAAACGCACAAAACAGATAAAACAACTCAGAACGACGTTTCATGAGATATAACCAAGTGACACGAGAATAATCATCCACAAATGTAACAAATTACCGAAAGCCAGGTTTAGACAAAATAGGACAAGGACCCCAAACATCAGAATGAACTAATTCAAAAGGAACACTAGCACGTTTATTGACTCTAGGACTTGAACTAAGGCGATGATGTTTTGCAAACTGACATGACTCACAATTTAATGAAGACACCTTATTAAATTGAGGACAAAGCTTTTTGAGTAAAGGGAGAGACGGATGACCCAACCTACAATGAGCCTCGAAAGGAGACGTGACACTGGAGCAAACAATAGAACGCGGTACCGATGTATCAAGAATGTAGAGGCCTCCAGACTCATGTCCTTTACCAATAATCTTCTTCGTCATAAGATCCTGAAATAAACAATGATCAGGATAAAATGAGACACAACAGTTAAGATTACGAGTAAGCTGACTTACAGAGAGCAAATTAAAGGATAAATTAGGTAAATGTAAGACAGAGGACAGAGATAGCGAGGGGGTAAGGTTGATGGTGCCAGACCCGCGAACACAAGATGGTGACCCATCGGCTAAAGTGACGGTAGAAGTAGAAGTGTAGGGTTGAAAAGAAGAAAATAGACTAGAATTACTTGTCATATGATCTGTGGCACCAGAATCAATGACCCACTTGGAGGATGATGAAAGAAGACATACATCGGGTTTACCTGAATCAGCAATAGATGTGACAGAATGAGATGAAGACTGGAGTGATTCCTGATACTGTGAGAACTTGGCAAATTCATCAGCAGAGATAAAGACCGATTTGTCAGAGGCATCAGTAGTGATCGCAACATGAGCTGAATGTTTTTGCCGATTTTTAAACTGTAGCTTTCTACAGTCAAACTTGGTATGGCCCGGCTTCTTACAATAGTTGCAAATAGTAATTTCAGAATCTGGCGTGCGAGGTTCAAGCCCTTGTGAGCGGCCTCCTTTGTGTCCACTGTAATTAGACGGTCTCCCAGGCGTATAGCTCCTATTTCGACTCATCAAAGCACCAAAATTAAGAGAAATCAGGAAAGAGGCTTCAAATCAAGGATGGGTTTTACAAATCAGGGAGCTTCAAATCTGGAAAATTGATTGAAAAGCGTCGATTGGATCGACTGAACGCAGACAAGCAGAGGGTCGAATGGATCGAATGGATCGACTGGAAGGATCGACTGCAGAGGATGGATCGACTGGAGGAGTCGACTGGTTGGAGGAGTCGAGCGGACGATCGGACTGGCTGGAGGAGTCGAGCGGACGACTGGTTGGAGGAGTCGAGCGGACGATCGGACTGACTGGAGGAGTCGAGCGGACGATCGGACTGGCTGGAGGAGTCGAGCGGACGATCGGACTGGCTGGAGGAGTCGATTGGCTGGATCGACTGGCTGGATCGACTGGAGGAGTCGATCGGAGGGCTGGATCAACTGGAGGAGTCGAACGACTGCGTCGGAGGGCTGGATCGACTGCGTCGGCTGGATCGACTGGAGGAGTCGATCGGAGGAGTCGACTGACTGGATCGGTCGACTGGATAGGTCGATCGGCGTCGAACGGAGGCTGGAAGGGTGGATCGACTGCGATCTGGCGGCCTGTAGGAGTCGATCTGGCGATCTGGCGGCCTGGAGGAGTCGATCTGGCGGTGAGAACCAAACTTCAAACTTCGAACTTCGAATATTATGCCCTAACTTCAAACTTCGAATCTTAATCTCAAGCCCTAAGTGGCTCTGATACCATGTTATGAGATATTAAGAGAATACTTTCTTGTGTATTTCATTGAAGTATTACATGTATTTATATACAAACTATTAAATCTAAACTAGGAAACTATATCAATTAGAATCTCTAATTGACAGCCTAATTGCCAGCCTATTGACAACTATATACACACCGTAACAGATATAATAAAGTTCACACAAAGGTTGTCAATAATGTAATTCTCAACATTAAGTCATACTGAAGAGAACATTGACAAAAAGACTACACTCAACACATTTTTAAAACTCACCCAATATTCTCCGCACCTGAAAGGTTTTGAAAGGCTACTCCAGCAACCTTGTCTCCCATAATTGCAGGACCGCCACTGTTCCCAGGGTTAATAGCGGCATCAATTTGTATAGCCATGAGTTGGGTTGCACCATGGACATATTGTGTTGGTTCAACTCGGGAGACAACGCCCTTGGTAACAGATATATTGTCTCCGCCTGCAAGCAGAAAAGGAGACTCATCATGCATAATGTCAAGAAAACTAATCATGTGTAGGGAATAACTTTCACCATTACCAGCTCCTTCAGGACATGTATTTTAGAGAACTGTAGAATTAAGAACTCAAAATTTTCATGCTTACAAGTAGTTTGAACTTCAAATAAAGAAACAATAGCAATAACCTCGCATGAAAACTTAAAACTGCAGAATGGACTTCAGGGCCTACCAATTTTTGCATAACAGACTTGAACGCATAAACAAAGAAATCCATACTTTTCTATGTAGTACAATATGAAAATTGTCATAATTCAAGCAAAAACATATTTATGCAAAGTAGGAAATCTGGTCCAATGAACGAAGGCTGCTTTGGTACATGGTTATGGGTGGGGGGCAGGGTACGTTACTTTAATGATACACGATAAAAATAGGGGTAGGCTGGAACAGAGTTTTTTATTACGTGTCAATTCGGAACTCTTATTCAGGTCATAATTGGTTCGACATATTATATATATATATATATATATATATATATATATACATGGAGTTATACATCAAAACATCCATATCGCACAATAAAAAATCGTTCATATTTAATTGACCACCTAATTAAAACAATTTATATCATTTGTTTTTATGTAAAACTAGAATTTGGTTAAACTGCAAATAAATTCTCTCCATTTCGTTCAAACCGAATTAACCCAACAGTTGCATACGAGATGATCTAAGCAGTTAAGTCACTTGTAAAAACTTTTGACCTACTTATTCTCTACAGTTTTGTAGCTAAAGAAGTAGAAATTACTTTCACCAGCCTCTTTATGACAGATCATACCTGAAGCATCCTCGAAATAAAATCACAAAAAGTAATGTAGATGGCTTCTTTTGATACTGTCATGTGGCTTACGAAAAAATAATAAGATACGAATTTAAATAAAAGGGAAGATTTCAACAACTAAGGTTATGAATCCTCTATAAAGCACGCTGGTTATCAATAGAAGGATCCTAAAGGTTTTTCGACAAATTACAGAGCAATTTTAATGGTATGTGATAGTTTCACTGTTTTCTGTTTTGCTCATCTATCGAAGGTCTACTCCGGCTTCTGCTTGGATGACATTTACCCTGATTCCCTTGTTTCTAATATAAATTTTATGAACAAATCACAATATCATATCATTGGCACCAGACTTGAAAACATTTGTTTGTATGGTATTGTTGGGGCCTGGAAAAAAATCCACCTTTCTCTCACTTTAATCTGCATTATTCCCTTTTAATCTTTAATCTACATTCGAGTGTTTTTTCAGAGTAAAAAAGGGGGGGAACTGAAATTATTCCTATAAAGATATGGATGGGGATGACTTCTAAAGTTATAAGTATTCAGTAAGTAAATTTTGTACATGGTAGTCTAGAGTCTCTAGGCATTGAACTATATTTTGGGTGTCTAAGGTGATAAATAGGTTTCCTTTTGGGTACAACTGGCACGAACGATGGATAATAGGCAATAACTTACTTGATATGTATCAATGAAAGTGTTTTTTGGAATCTCCTTGCTTGAATAAGTCTTTTTTATATCTTATATATATATATTGCCAAAACTTTGGCTTCTCTTGCCGTGAAAACTTTTGGCTTTCAAAACCTACCCCCACTACAAAATATTTTTTAAGGTTAAAATTGTCAAAGTCCACAGTTTTAGAAAAGTTTCACATGTTCCACACTATCTCTAAACACATTCTCAAATTTATCGAAGTTATTAATGACAACGTTAAACCACTATCTATCATAAGTATTCTACATAATTATTGTTATCTCGTTCGTTAAAAGAAAAGGAAAAAAAGAATCATACTCCCTTTAGTCTAATTTTTGTATAAATATTTAAAAATCTCACATAGGTAGCTATGCGTAAAGAACAAGTGCAAACCATTGTGCGTATATATATCCTTTTCTGAACAATATCTAATGATACATGTACCTTAAATTTAGGATACAATACGTGTTTGGGTAAATATGGTTTTGCCCATGCTTTTATTACATTTTGAAACAAAGTATTATAAAAAAAAAAAAAAACCTATTCCTAGGGTACGAAATATGTTGATCTGGAGTAGATTGAAAAGACTAGACTGCTATGCATACAAGATAAAACGCACAGAAAAAGGAAGATTGAAAGTAAACACGCAAACAAGGGATGGTGTACTCTAATTCGCCAAAAGTAGTCCTCAAAGATAGTGGCATCTCAGATTCCTAATACATCTTTTTTTTTTTTACTCCTAATACATCGACCATGAACAACTTTTATTTTACCAAATATTTTCTCCTACCTGAAAATAGTTATATATATTTCTCTAGTATGTATATATCGTGAAATGTATAATTAATAAATGAATAATTGAAGACCTAGAGCAATACAAAAATATGGGGATAATGCAGTAATGATAATAGACTTCAGATGGGAATCCAGAAGAAGATGAAAATGGTAGGAGTAGATCAAGGATAAAACAAGTCGCATAATAAAGTCAAACAGTATTAGAAGCGCCACATTTTATTTTATGTATCAAACGAAAAAAGTGCAACTTTTCATCTACAAACAAGTGTAAAACCTTGAGGATATCCAACAACTGCAACAGCTTCCTGCAAAAATGGAATGTCTCCAAGCTCCAAAAAGTTCATTCCTTCCCAAAATTCTTCACTTTCGACAGAGAGAACAGCTAAATCACATTCATGTCCAACAGCTTTAACTTCTGCTCTGTACTTGTTAGGACAACCATGCTTTCTTACAAGAACAAATGTGTGGTTAGCTACTACATGAGCATTCGTAATAATTTTTCGCCCCTTAATAACAAATCCTGCATTAGCATAGCTAAGAGTTAAAAGATCGCATCTTAAAAAACACAATAAGATTAAAAAAAATCAAACCCTCTATTGTAAGGATGATGAAATTCTACAATGCAATGGTAATGAGAACTTTGCAGAACTTTATATTATGACGAAGATGATTTTTTTTATCAGCAAAACAAAAGTATTGTAATCATATAGTCAAAATCAAAAGTATACATCCGAAAATTATTGGTCTATGCCTCTTAAAATCTCTCCCCAATCAAACATACAGGAGGAGAATTGTGTGTCTCTAAATATGCCCCAACTCTGATGTCAAGCCCATACGGTTACCTTAATGTCTACCCATAAACTATGTACATCGTTAGATACATTTTTGAAAATCCTATTGTTTCTTTCCATCCAAATGACCCAGGGAAGGGCATGAAGAAGTCTACCCATACCCATTTCCCTATTGCAATCAGGTTGAGAGCCACTAAATTTGTGGATGACCACTCATCTGCCAGCTGCTGGATGGTAGGAGGAATGGGAGATTGAATTCTGAATTCCCTAAGGCATTCTGACCAAATATATTGAGTGAAGGTGTGGGAAAGGAGAATGTGAAGTGCTCTCAGAATCAATACCACAGAGTGGACATAGGTTTGTTAGGACCGTTCCTCTCCTGTTAAGATTGTCTGTGGTTAGAAGCCTGCCATGTAGAATGGTCCAGAGTAGGAAACATGCTATTGGAGGGGTCTCTTTTAACCAAATGAGTTGGTGCAGCTTGTGAACTCTGTTTTCCAAATCAGAGAAGAACACTTGAGGTCTAATCTTGTCATAACAGTCTTTGACAGTGAAAGAACTAACCAGCCCTGTCACCATCAAGGTGAATGGTCTGAGTGCCTTAAGGAGATGATCCATTTGGGGAACCTCCCAGTCATTGAGACCTCTCCTCAGGTGGCTGGTCATTGTTCACTGTGTTGTGGTTGTAGAAATCTTTAATCTTACCTTGCTAAAACTTACACAAATATATTGAAAATGAATATACGGCCAGTAGTAGGGGAGAAACTTAAGGCTACATGATAAGTATAGCCTAGAATTCATTATGTGAAAATAAAACTTCCCCAACTGAACATAAAACCATTCATATGCAAATTACACACTGTTGCCTCAACCCAATACCATGAGATTGGCTTTTGTCCAAGTGATTCTACTTACCCAAGTGATAGCATGTGTTATCCTATTCCTATATGACAGCACATGCCTACAGCATTCAATCCCAATGCATTGCTGTGATTCAAAAAAGGTATTTTCTTCCACAATGATTTAAGAAGAGATTGTGTACACTCTCATTGGCTTGGTGGCACATTTACATTTGGATATCACATCAATGGTGTACTGGCCCAAATACTGAACTACCTAAACCCCTAGCACCCCAAACCTTGCATCTACCCGTTGTTCATTTCAATTTACGAAAAACAACTAAACAAGTAATTTAATTAAAAAAAAGTTGATTGGAAGTAAAATAAGCAAATGAGGGTGGCAGTGGTTGGTTGATTACCAGAACCCATGGTTTCTCTCTGGGACTTATTCTGCCATGGAAGAAAATAATTGGGGCTGCTGGAAACAGTGAATATCTTGACAACCGAATCGAGGGCGAGTTCAATAGCGGCGTAAGCGTCCGTGTTTCGAGGAGGAGGCAAAGGAGCTTCTTCATTGTCTTGTTCGAGAACAGCAACTTGATGATTATAGGATACAACGTCACGGCTAGTAGAAGAAGAAGAAGAAGTGGTAGAATAATAGGAAGAAAGGAGTGTTGTTCTAGTTGTTGGAGTAATACAAGTAGAAAGGAAGGTTGGTGCTGGAGTATGGGTGCCAACAAGTGAAGAAGGTTGAGAGAGGGTTTTGTAATTGTGTGGATGGTTAATGGGTCGAAATCCCAAAGAAAAAGAAGAGAACCTGCGAACTGTGCGGGCATATGCGGAGGACACCATACTTCTCTTCTCGTCTCGTCTCTCAACTGTATCGTGCGTGTTTCAGTGTGGAGCAAGAGTCTCATACAGAGAGAGAGAGAGGTTACTAGGTTTCCACTGGGTGATTGGTTTTCAACTTTTAACCATCCAGTCTTAAGCAGCCCGATAAGAAAAACATGTAAATTTGAAAGAAGAAAAAAAAAAAACACTTACAGCTGTTTGCTTATCCATTTACCTTACATAAATAGATTCTTCATTTGACTATTTTTTTGACTGCTCATTTGAATTCAAATTCGAGTAGGAGGCCTCGGAGTCGGATTCTTATGAGTAGTGGGAAAACAGTCTAATGAAGAATTTATTTTCTGTTAATAAATAAATAATCAATTAGCCAAAATCTGCATAACAAGGAAAATGGAACCAAGAAAAATAACTAACCAAACAAACCCTGCAAGTAAAATAAATTACCCAAACTTTATTGCATAGCAACCCATTCTCTATTTGAACTAAAAATAATTGATTCATGAGTATCTTTCTTTATAAAGTTGGGGTTCGGGCAGAGCCCTGACACGAGGATTGTTCTGCCCTTATAGCTCACGGGTGTTCAACAAGGTCAAACAGAATGTTGAAAGTTTCTAATTCGATTTTTTGTGGGAAACATGAAATCTCTCTTTGCGGAATAAAATAAGTGAAATTTTGAATGTCCACAGGAGGCGACCTACTAGGTTGAGGAAAAAGGGAAGTGAGCCGATCAATTAACTCACTATCTTCTACCTCAATATTAGTAGGTTTACCTCTAGTATTTGGCTTGAGAGGAAGGGAACCAACCCTTCATCACCTTAAGCTCCCCTGGCTGACAATCAGGCATCCACCATCAGAGTGGGTCCTCGTCCAAGAGAGTTGAGGAATAATAGGCAAGTGAACGTAAGAAAATAAACAAGAAAAAAATAATGTTTTTAGAACATTCGTTGTTTAAGAATCACTTCCAATTAGGAGTAGGGTTTCCTTGATTGGTTTGCAATTGTTTTGCCTATATACTTTTCTATCTTTGTTGTACATTTAGGCATCTAAGAAATATAGTTTGTTAAGCAGCCTCAAGAGTATTACAAGTCCAGGGTTTGAACATTGCCGAAGGAGTGTAATGGTTCTGTGATCCAATAAAATCTTAGTTGTCTTTCCCCAAAAAAATTAATAATAGTGGAAATTAATTAAAACATCTTATAAAATTCAAACGCAAGGGAAAAGAAAATATTGTTTGTTCTTCAATAATATTAACAAAAAAAAAAACACAATCAATAACATTATTGGCACACTAGAACTTTGGTAATGTTACATCTAATAAGAGAGACGATGATGTCATACATGTAACAAGTTGTAGATTTGGAAAAAAAAAAAAAAGTGAGTCCGAATGTTTTTTTGGGTAATTATGCTCCCTCTGTTAAAATAGCTAAAACAAACCAACTTGAGTTGGTTGGTTCATCAAATGTTTTCCTATATGCATTTGTTGGCCTCCTAGCATTCCTATCATCATTATGAGGTTGATCTCCAATCATATAAGGTGTATCAATGGTGTTGATCCAAATATTGTATAGACTTCATTCGCAACACTATCTTCCCTTTCGGTTTGCTGGGAAAAAGTATGACATTTTCACATGCAAAGTTTATCGAGTGAGATAATGAAATAGTTGATGTACTATTTCGGATATTCCCGATATCCAAGATTTGATTAAGATGTAAATATGAAATTATTCGGATATAGAAAAACATCTGAGAATTTAAGGATCAAGGTACAATATTTAAAAGTATATAATGATATTAACTATTAGTGTTTTGTGTGTAATAGTACACTAAAACCAAAATAATACAAATATCATCTTTTATGAACATTTATCTTCGAGGTATTTTCTTTGAATAAATTATGAGTAGATAAAAATGTTATTTGTAAATTAGCGCAAAATAAATTATTGGTTAAGTTTGTAAAATCAATATATGTTTACTAGAGCGATATTAAAAAAATGTATCACTAATTTATAAAGTCATACATTGGGTGTTAGTGATTGAGGAAATTAGACCATTTAAATACGAATCAAGAATATTCAGTCGAAGACGTCATCTCAAAAAGATCAAATAAAAAATTAAAGTCAAAGTCAACCATGGACCAAGTCAACTCAAGAAACCAAAATATGAAGACAAATAAGTCTCATGGAGCAAGATTTTTTATTCGTGATAGTAAGTCTCATGGAACGTGACGTTAGACCTTACTAGGTTGTGGAACATTGATTGAGAGTGTAGTTCTTTTTTGAACAAATAATAAAAGTTTGTGGCTTGCAAGCCCTTTCTATCTTGAAAATTGGTTGGAGCCAATCAAACTTCAACACAGGTGAACGTCATTATCTCTCTGTGTTGATTGGTATTGTTCTTGCTATTTTACTTTACTTTATTTTATATTTATTCATGCTTGCATACTCTGTTGCTTAAGATTATCTCATCTTGCATGCTTTAAGTTTTATAATGTTGGCGCGCTAGGCATGTGCACGCACCTTGGTCGACTATACATAACAACGATATTGTCCTCAACTTAAACACCACCATATTGGGCCTTCAATTTGAGCCTAGATGATGTGGGGTTTTCTCCAAAAGGTCTCGTTGCTATTAGGGAATGAATCATTCTTCATAAATCTTAGTGACAACTCCTTACTTAATGTGAGACTATTCAAGCCAACACCATCCCAACAATCTCCACCTTTGGCGCGAATTGTCACACATCCTACAATTCATCTGCCCAGTCAGCAACATCTCGAGTACACCTCCTCGAGTGTCTTGCGCAACCACGATCCTGAAAGTAGTACTCGGTGTACAGGCTCAACTATTTCCGGCGTTATTGGCTCCACCTAATCAACCACTGTACTAACTCCACCTCATCATGGACTTGTAGGATACTCACTTGGCAAAGGTCTAGAGTCTAACTATGGATCGTTTACCCGAGGACTCTGCTCCACCTGGATTTGGCTCGCTGTCGTGCGCCTACTCTTATTGAACATTGTGTCGACTGCACCTCCTCACCCGGAGGACCTGCACTCCACCTGGATCTGGCTCGCTGCCTTGAGCCTACTCTCCTTAAACGATGTGCCGACTGCACCTCCTTCTCGCCAAGTCTCGCCTAACCATCGGCTCTAATACCACGTGTTAGCACACCTGAGTCCACTATACATAGCAACGATATTGTCTCCAACTTAAACACCATCATATTAGGCCTTCCATCTAAGCTTGAAGTTTTCTCCAAAAGGTTTCGTTGCTATTAGGGAGTAGACCATTTCCTTATAAACCTTAGGGTGTGTTTGGTTGCATGAAATATCAATTTAGCCTAAAATGTAGGGGTCCCCTAATGGATTCTCATGGCATAGGATTCCATGCAACCAAACACATCTTTAGTAACAACTCCTCATTACTTGATGTGAGATTATTCAAGCCAACACTATCCCAACATGTAAAGCATAGTTTTCCATATTTTATTTATTTTTTTTTTGAAAGGCGAGCGTGCCGTCAGTGGATATAGAACTCAAGACGTAGGGGTTAAACCACCACAGTCTTAACCATCTAACCAGGCTACCATGGGCAGCTAATTCAATTTTACTTGGGGCACTAGAGCAAATTTCTGGCTCTGCCCCTATGACCATCTTATGGTGTTGAATCAAAGCACTGTGTTGAATCAAAACAAGATTTTAATTACAAGGAGCATCTTATGTTGTTGAATCAAAGCACTTTGTTGATAGTCACATAAGAAAATTGTAAAAAAGAGCTTACCTTCAACTCTTATAACTTTCATGAATCATGCAATTGTAAGACTTTCAAGTTTGTTGAAACGGTGTGATCACATTATAAATGTCTTTTATCATATCAAACCCAAAAATTATATTTCAACTTCTTCTTACTTGATGTGAGACTACTCAAGCCAACACTATCCCAACATGTAAAACATAGTTTTTCATATTTTATTTATTTTAATCCATGCTCGAAGGCTAATTCAATTTTTATTTTTGAAAGGCGAGCGTGCCGTCAGTGGATATAGAACCCAAGACGTGGGGGTTAAACCACCACAGCCTTAACCAGATTTTAATTACAAGGAGCATCTTATGTTGTTGAATCAAAGCATTTGTTGATAGTCACATAAGAAAATTGTAAAAAAGAGGTTACCTTCAACTCTTATAACTTTCATGAATCATGCAATTGTAGACTTTCAAGTTTGTTGAAATTGTGTGATCACATTATAAAGATCTTTTATCATATCAAACCCAAAAATTATATTTCAAGAAAATTTCTTCATAAAGATGACCTCTCAACCACTTTGAGCACTGAGTAGACCTATACAATGTACTGGGTTCTTGACTAGCATTATCGTTTGGAGCCTCCAAGCAAATGTTGAACTTGATGAATGATTCATTGCTGAGTAAGAATTCAATTGGACCTTAACACTCCCCTCCAAACAAATCACAGCTTGCATGATGAAAACTGTATGTGAGAGATGGCCTCTCGTTTGACTTCCTCTCTCCTCAATTTCCCTGTTGACGTCTTTGGAAATGGCTTCCTCCATAAAATGAAAGCTTTTGGTATTTTGAATCTGCAACAAAGATAATAATGAGATGGTCCTTCAGTATCCTTTCCTTTTTTGTTTTGTTTGTTCCTCAATTGGCTGTGATATGTGGAATGGTGTTAAGTGATTCCTAAACATTCTATTTTTACTTTTGAATTTTCAAATGTGTTTGTTGTGTAGAATAACGTAAATTTCTCAAAAATAATACATGACTGTCACCATATAATCCATTGGAAGATCCTTTCGACTTGGAGTTCTCGCGACTTGAGTGTAAATCAGTTTCTGAGGGAGGGATTAGTAAATCTTTTATTTATCTTTTAAACACAGATCAATTCCCACAAACAGTGGTTTGAAATCAGGCATGCATCATAAACATATTGTCTGAATTTAGTGATCCTCTGACAAGTATTGTATAGAAAAATAGCAGACCCCGAATTAAAAGAGTTACCTGGTCAAGTTCTTTTCTTGGCAGTACTTGTGAAGAATCTCACTAGATAAAAAATTCTCTTCGCTTCTGGATGAACAATCGGAATCTTGATTGACCCACTCCCAATTCTCTTTTATCTGAACACAAGCTGTTACCATCTCTGAGAGCCGTAAATCTGGAATTCCCACAACAACAGCACTAGAAACTCCTGGATGATGTGATAAGATGTCCTCCACCTGAGTTGCAATAAACCAATATCTTAGAATCCAAGTCAGAACATAAATGGAGATAAATCCATACCAAGGTAGAGCATAACAAAAAAGTATGATTGTATCAAAACCACTGCAGCCCCATTGATGCAATCGGCTCTATGAAGTGGAAAATGATTTTCTCATGCAAAGATAAAACAAAGGATAGAATCTTCAATAATAGTAACACAATTCTCATGCAAATAACAAAACAACGACATAATTATCGCCGACTTGGCAATTTTAATGATTTACGAAATATGCAAAATATTGTGCCAGTTCATTTAGTAAGAATTAAAGAAATGGAATAGGGGTTGTTTCCTTCTTCCTAAGATAGTTTATCTTTTTTGCTGTCCTAGAATCGCATATTGTGAAGAGCTAGGAATACCGGCTATGTCATTGATCAGGATGAGAATTCCAATGACTAAAAGAATAGGCAATTTTGCAGGGTGAAAGCATTAGAGTGTTGATTTCTGCATGAAGGCAAGCTTCTTGAAGTGGATATCTTCCCACTAAACAACTGAAACTCATCTCCATGTCTACTATACACCGACTTATTAAAGGTGAATGAAACCATGTTACCTTCTAGAAAGGTCTGATCTTACACTTGTCAAGTAATCAGTTCATAAGGATCTGTAAGAAATTGGAAGGCGATGATTGTTACTATTATTCTACTTACTTCTTCAGGGTGAACATTCTCTCCTCCACTTTTTATCCTATCCTTGGATCGTCCAACGAGCCATACATTTCCCAAGTCATCTATCCAACCAATGTCACCTGTATCAAGCCAACCCTGATAATTACAATCCAATGCTGGTGTTGAATTTTCATTCCAATACTTGAGCATTACATGAGGACCTCTGGTTAAAATCCTTCCCATAGAAGAAGGTCCATTGCCATGGATCCATAGCTCAACATGTGGTGCAGGTTTTCCAACACATACCCCCACCTGATCACCTAACCCATATTTGACTTCATCAATCCTCTTATGGTGTTTGCTGGAATCTCCAAATTTCGGTTCATAAAGGGTAATGAAGGTGAGTGAAGAACAGGTCTCTGTCATACCTAAAGGCAAAAGGAAAAAAAAAAACAAGAACAATGCAAAGAGAACATGAAATCAAAATACTTTATAAACAAAGATATGCCTAGATACTTTATACTTGCAAATGTTACCGAAAATTTGAAGAATAAGAAACATTTATTTGCTTATGTCTCGACAAAATTCACCTACATGCATGAGCTAAACTAGAGAAAAATACAGTGAGAAGAGCCCACCATAAGCTGAAAGAAGACGAGCATTGGGGAAAGTTTCTGCAGCATCCCTAACAAGCTCAACAGAGAGACCTCCACCACCATTTAATATTTTCTTCAAACTATCTCTGCCTTTCCAAGTTTCACAACTCCTGATCAAAATTGACCAAAGAGACCAACATGATGGATAGATATATAAAGTCAGTCTTTTGAAAATATCTTTCATTCCTTATGCTACTACTAATCTATGAAAAAGTGCCATAGTTGTTTGATGGAGGAACAATCGTAGTGCTTTGGATACTAAAATTCTGAACCTGGCTAAGGATATCAGATCAGCCATCATTGCGGGGACTGTGATTAGAGAAGACACATTGTGCTCTTCTATGGCTTGCAGAACAAACTTGGCTTCAAACTTCGGCAATAATATATGGCGAGCACCTACCATCAACATCGCCATACCTGAAGATATTCCACCAATGTGGCACAAAGGAGCTGTATGGAGATAAACCTACAATACCGACAGAGGAAAGTGAGTTATAGTAGGCTTCACAGAGTATCCAGTATGCTGCTACGTCACACATAGACAAACTATACATGTACTTAAATGAGTAAATTACTAACTGAACATATGTATCATCTTTCCTATTTTATTTCCTCCGGTTGTTCAGGTGAAGCCCCGCGTTGTCCAATATATGATGGTTATCCTCATAGTTTATGCTCTATGCTCTATCTGAAATACTAAGATTGACTACATGAACTATTTCTTTTCCCAAATCAAGTCTTCTTTTATTTCACATGAATTAAGCTTTGATCTATTGCTGAGAAACAATTAAAGAGATTGTATAAAGTTCAATAATGAGCATCAACCATTAAGCATGTAGGAAAATTCCAGTACTGCAATCAACCTTTGATCATTTGCAGCAATCAAGGCTGCTGCATAAGAATGAATTCTAGTACATGAAGTTGAGCACTAGGGTTTCCAATCTAAGCAAGTGTGTACTAGGCAGTTTATATCTGTATAGAAGCAGCAAGGAAACAAAAGTTTCCCAGATGGTTCAAACTACTCAAGCAAGTTTGTACCCTGGGTTTTGGAGTTCGGACCTCTTCACTGTCTGAACTGCCTATCCACATGGAACATATTTTAAGTGATTTCTTCCGTTACGCTCTTGCTATATTTTGTTTCACTTGTACCAAGTGTCATTAACTTTAATCGAATTTATTTTATTTATTTGTAGTCCTTTAAGACTTTTGTTATTGAATGAAGGTGCATTACTAGTCTTTCTTCAACTGAGGAAAACAAAAACAAGGTCTCCATTAATTTATTACTTGGGTTTGTCAACACTTTGTGTTACATCCTATATGTGCTCTGAACTTAATTTACAACCGAATTTACTTTGATATCCAGTTTTCTAGAATAAGAAATATGGGAAGCGTACATCATCTTCATTGTAACCAACAATGGCTATTTTTGCAAGTGATTGTACGATGAGAGCTGTATGACTTATGGCAACTCCCTTAGGCTTCCCAGAGGTTCCTGAGTTGAAAAGTGTTAGAAGAAAAAGAAAACAACAACCTTGAGTTAGTTTTGAGTCTAAACCAAACACGGCCACACAAACCGGATGATCTTAACAACTCTAGTACTGCACATGTGCGACTAATACAAAATAGCAGGCCAGACTAAAAATAAATGTCCCAAATTAGTTCGACTTATCATGTATAAGTACTTCTGCATATACAGCAATGGTTGAAGTTTGGAGCTTGCTACAGGGTTCTTGAGGTTGATTGGTCAGAGAGGACAGAGAATATAAAAGAAAATGATTATCAGAATACCTGAAGTGAAACATATAAGAGCCACACCCTCTGGCGCCCATCGATAGTCAAAAGGTGCTGAAGTTTGGAAATTCCTTCTAAGCATTTCTGTGGTTAAAACTGGCAGAGGAACCACAGTGTTAAGAGGGTAAAATACAGACAATAGAGAGGCCAGCAAACATTTAGAGTAACAAAGATATCTTTGGGCGATAAATTAGATACAAACAATAAGTATGGACTATCACCTTCTTATGGGCCGAATCTGCATAGAATGCACACATACAGAAGGAAGCACTCTTAGGATAAGTCAAGTGTTTGGGGTGTTATATGGGCATACTTAAGGACTCCCCTAACTGCTTTTTCACCTGGGGTAATTTCACGAATGAATGATGTTGTAAGTTTTCTTTGGCTTCTTTAATAGGTGAGAGTATCTGGTAAGGTCCCCCCCCCCCCTTGCCAATGCAATTTTCCCACCTACAAAGGCACTTTCTTTTTTAATCAATAATTACGTATCCCTTCTCATTCTCCTGCCCTTTTCTGCACATCAATGATATGAATTTGCTAGGTTGATTGGATTCATTTAGTCACTTAGATAATGTGCTTGCATTTGTTTCTTGTTTCAGGGCAGTGAGTTCCTCACTCTCTCACTCGTTGCTCCCTGAACTTATTCGTCTAGTCAATAAAGAAAAGAAACAAACAAAGATCAAAATCAAAATCATTTCTCAAATTCAACTCACCATTTCCAATGATTTTGAGGAATGAGAAAGGGTCTCCAATGCAAACATGCCACCTCAGAGAAGGCAGATTATTAGTTCGCAATTCAGAGTACCACGTAGCACAACTTTCATCAAGTACAAGCATTACTGGTGCCAAATTCTCCATTGCTGATCTTGCCTCTTTGAAACTCTAGATGTTGAAACAGAGAGGTTGAACATGTTAATGGTAAAAAAATTAAAAAATCAGAGGCCAAACTCGAGCTTGAGCAAAACAGGTTGAATGGTCATCACAAGAAGAAAATCATAAATTTGAGGAGGAACAAGATGATGCAAATGAAAAACTATAATCGGGCTCTCAAGACTTAAACCAGTAAGGCAGTAACATAACTTGGTATTCGATTGAGACAAGGAGAGAAAAATAGTTAAGGACTCTGGAGACCCTAACTTTTCTTACTCCATCTACCCATACAACTATAAAAGTGTAGGTTCAAGTAAGAAAAAAAGTCGTTTGCATGACCAGGAGAGAACTTCAAATGACATATAACTTCCAGTGAGACAATGAGGCCATAAGATGTATTGGCTTGCCGACTAAACAAAGATAATATCCTTGATCTGAAGTAATTAAGTGCTGTGAGCAATTGAGTCCACTCTCTGTGTACAAGTGATAAATAATTTTCAGGTAGTTGGATTGATTTCACTTGGGGCCAAAAGAAGCACGTATATATTTGATTGAATTGGCTGGCTATGGTTACATGATTAATTAAAAGATGGATATGATATTTCAATCATTATGATGTGAAAAAGAAAAATAATGGTGTAGATAGAGAGAGTTACGGACCCAGCGATAATTGAGTGGAGCAATTATGGCACCAACAAATGGAACTGCGAACATCCATTCCAAATAGAAAACACTGAACATAACAGATTGTGATGTGTGTTCAGAGCAGATACCAAAAGAAAGCAAGAAAGAAGTAACATGGGTATATAATACGTACGTACCTGTTGAGAGCAGCAATAGCGACAATGTGTCCAGGTTTAAGGCCCAGATGGAACAAGCCGAGAGCTAGGGATTGGACTCTCTCCACGAATTCGAGCCTAGTTGTAGTGGTAGTGGTAGTGGTAGTGGTGGGGAGAATGTGTTTGTCTGTGAGAAGAATAGAATGAGGTCGAATGCTTGAAATCCTCTTCAAACACTCGCATATATGATCCACTTCACCCTTCTGCGTTTTCTTCTCATTCTGATTCTCCATTACTATAGGTGTAGAAGAAGAAGAAGAATCACAGAGTCCTCTTCTCATTCTGATTCTCCATTACTATATGATCCATTACTATAGCAGTAGAAGAAGAAGAAGAATCACAGTCGTCTTATCTTATCTTAATCACAGAGTCAGTCTTATTTTAATAGGCAGTGAATACTCCACACCATCATTTCCTCTTTCTCACACCACCATTGTTTTTTTTTTTGTTTTTTCATTATCAGTTACTCACACCACCAATAAATATGTTAAACCTAAAAAGAAACTAAAAAGGAAAACACAAAAATGCATCTCCCTCCCTCGATCTCTCACACTCCTTGCTGCATGTCGTCCCAAACTTCACTTCCTCGCAAGGTTCGTCATCTTCGTCCTCATCCTCTTTCCTATCTCTTCATCTTCGCAAAAACCCCAAAATCACAAAGGAAAATAACAATAACCCTTCGTCTCTTCATCATCTTCCTCCTCCGCTTCCTTATTTCTAATGGATATAATAGATATGGACATGTCTTTTAACGATGTTGAGAACCCAAAAACGAACCATTTAGAAGTAACCGCCACTTTGTTGTTAAGTAATTAAAAATTTAATTAATATATCAAACTAATTATAAATGGAATCATTATGCATAATATTGATGGAAGTAGTGAAAATAACAATGAAGAAAGATCATGGTAGTCGATATAGTCAGTTATTTTTTACAGACGAGGTATATAAGTTTTTACTTATTTTCGTTTTTGCCATTTTTCATTGTTATAAATATGTTGTTGTTATAACAAGTTTTTAATTTTTTTTTAATGTATTCTCATCAAGGTCTGCGTTGATAGTTTGAGTCCAAGGCATCGGTAGAGATAATAAGTTGTTATTATCACTAACTCGGAACCGGCTAATCAAATACGGAAGGGAAATATCCATTTTTGTTGTGAAATGGGAGGAAAGCCCGATAAAAGGATAAAAAAATTTGTTCGATCAAACAATACAAAAAAGTGTGGCTGCAAATTTCAGTTGAGAGGGATCTCACTGGAGAATGACCATTGGAGATTGCAAGTGACATGTGAAACCCACAATCATTCTCGATCAGAGTCACTTGTTGGTCATTCGTTTGCTGGAAAATTGAATGTAGAGGAGATGATTTATATGCAGAATATGGCGAAGTACGGTGTGAACCCTCGCCACATCTTGTTTCGGGTGAAAGAGAGATGTCCGAATAATATCTCGAATTTGAAACATATTTACAATGTATTATGTCGGCTAAAGGTACTAGAACAAATAGGCAGGACGATTTTGCAACATACTCTAGAGTTGTTGAAGTCGCACAAGTACATAAAGTGGCATTCTGTTGATCATGGGAATAGAGTCACCAACCTTTTTTGGGCGCATCCTAAATCTATTCAGTTAGCAAAATGTTTTCCACAAGTAATACTTAAGGATTGCACATATAAAACAAATCGTTATAGAATGTCATTTTTTGAGATTGTTGGTGTGACGTCGACCGGAAAGACCTTCAATGTTGCATTTTGTTTTATGTGTTATGAGAATGAAGATTCATACGCTTGGGCATTGGAAAAGCTTGCAAAAAATTTTGAGCTAGACAACTTGTCAAGCGTGTTTATGACTGATAAAGAACTGAGTTTGATCAAGGCTATTGAGCAAGTTTTTCCAAAGGCAAGGAGATTATTGTGCACATGGCACATCTACACAAAATGTTGAGAAAAACTGCAAAAAACACTTTGAAGAAAATGACCGGTGGGCCTAGTTTATAGATTCATTTTCAGATTTGTATAGATCAAGTATAGAAGATAAATGGAACAAGGCCACAATTGAATTTTATAGAAGACAAAATATCCAAAGTGTTTGGAATATCTCAAGACAGTTTGGGATCCCCATAAAGAGTACTTTGTCATTACATGGACCGATAAATTTATGCATTTTGGGCAACGGACAACGAATCGAGTTGAAGGTGAACATTCGAAGTTGAAGCACTCGTTGAAAAATTCATAAGGTACATTTCTTAATGCCTGGACAAAGATGCATGATATGATCAAAATCCAACTGATCGAGATAGAGTCATCATTTCAGCAAAGTCTGACGAAGGTGAAGACTGACCATAACTTCACTTTATTTAGCTTCATGGATCGGTGGCGTACAGGATTATTGATTTGATCAATTTAAATATTCGGAGGTGTGAAAGTGTGGGGGTGGACCCTGTCAAGTGTGGTTGTGTGCTTCGAACGACTCATGAATTACTTTGCGTTCATGAACTTATAGGTTATCTAACTTTCACAGGACAAATTCTAGTACACACCATAGACAAGTATTGGTTTCAACTTGACACGACACCTATTTGTGAATGTGGCGATGTGATAATAGACCCAGTGGTCGGCGCCCCTATGAATAGGTTCAATGAGTCAACTCAATCAAAAATTGGTTATGAAAATGAAGCTTTTAGAGTTGAGTTCCCCGAGTGACAGTGTGATGATTGAATCATTAGCACTTAAGACTGGAAAGGGGAGACCTAAAAAAAAAAAGTTGACTAAGCACGAGAGGTCCACAAAAAGGGATCCCCCGGGACACGAATAAGCCACGACACAATAAGAAATGAAAGACAAAAGTAAGAAGTTGTCAATAAAAAAGAAGAAGCCGAAAATTCATAAAAGTAGATTGATGAGGCAGATTCCGTCTTGGATACGGGATTATATTTACGACATTGACATCGTTCCAGGCAACGAAAACTATGTCTTTCGATGCATAGCCAAATTCCTTCACTGTGACGACGAAAGCGGTTGAAAACAGGTAGATAAAGAACTGCTGATGGAGCTTAAAAGTAATGAAGAGTTGTGGTTTGCAATGTGGCACGAGTCAGGGGTAAAGGTTGTGAAGGACGCTTTGGTAATTTTAGAAGGCCAAGTGATAGACATGAAAATTTGGTTTATGGACCCTGATATGTTAGAGCTGGCAGCTAACCGTTACCAATACATCTTTGTTTGTTATGGGAATCAAAGCACGACTTTTTTTCCTTATGTTTACCCGACACCACAGTTTGACGAATGACGCGTTTGTTTCATGGCACACTTAGCTCAGAGCAGTCACTATAGCTTCCTTCATATGCAGCCGAACTCACCATTGCCTCCTATAGTACCAACTTGGTCGTGTCGTATGTTTCCTTTGACATTCTCGTTGAAAAGTAGTTTCGATGTCCAGCTTGGTATTGGTGCGACAATGGTCAGGAAGTTCAATGACAAGAATAAGAAGAATGTGAAGAAGTCGAACGAGGTGGTAAAAACTTGATGCAGATTTAACTAACCTAAATAAATAGGTTAATTTAACCTACTTGTAATAACTGCAAGTGCACAGTGTCTAACTGGTAGACAATGGCAAGTACAGGTCGATCTCACAAGGACTGTGGTTGCAATTAAATTTTCAAAGTTGACTTAAACTAATTTAAATGGGGTTACAACAATTAAAATATCTAAACTAAAAATCAAATTAAAAACAAAATAAAAAGTTTTAAAGAATATGAGAAGGGAAACCAAGGCATTGAATCCACCACAGGTTCTTTGAGATTTGTGTAATCAAAAATATTGTTTTCAAGATTTAACATGACTAACCTAAAGATTAATCTAAATTCGCAATTGATTTCAGCAAAGGTATAAACCCCTAGCATTGCGTGTCTTCTTACGGCACACACAATCACAAATTTATTTTAATTAATCCTAAATCCCTAGCATTGCGTGTCTTCTTACGGCACACACAATCACAGATTCAGATTAATTGATTAAATCAGGCTTTTGAATTTCAACAAAGGGTACTTCTAACTACCGACTAGTCTAGATAATTAATCAGGATATAATCGGTGAAAGCAAATTATTGAAAATCATAAATCAAACGTGTTTAACGTTCAAGCATAAAGAAAACAATAAATTTAAATACAACAAACTCTAGGAAACTCTATGGTTTCATCTTAGCCTTGGCGAATGGTTTAGCTGATCATGGTAGCGGTGGTCATCTCCTCGTGGTGTGGTACGCCGCAACTCATCTCTACACGAACGCAAATCCCGAGAAAAGAGTTGCTAATGGCACTGTGGTGGCTCTTAGAGAAATCGGGGTGCAAATAACTGAACTGTTTGAAAAACAGTTTTCTCCCGCCAAAGATGCGCGACTCTCTTCTCCAGCGCGACAACGTCTGCTCCGCTCCTCGCGAGCTTCCTCTCTTCCCGACCGGCTCCGGTACCTGCAAGAACAGAGAGAGAGTGAGGAAATAACGAGAAGGGGAAGTGGAGGTGCTCTGTCGCGAGCTCTGTTTTGCGGCGGCTGATGGCGTGGTTGCGTGGTCTGTTGTGATGCAGGAGCAGAGAGAGAGAAGTGGAGGAGGGAGAGACCGTGGAGAAGAGAGGAAAACAGGAAAGAGGGCCGAGAGAGGGGAGAAACAGGGGCAGCAGCGAGGGAGGAAAACAGGGACTTGCTCCCTGTTTTTCCTCTGTTCTGTGCGCGCGGTGGTGGTGTTCTGGTGATGGTGGTAGTTGTGAGAGAGACCGAAGTGACGCGAAGAGAGGTCCAGATGGTGGTGGTTCTCTGGTGGCGATGTGAAGTTTTTAACGTGAAACAGGGTTGTCACGCCCCTGTTTCACGGTGGTTAGTGGCGGTGGTTGTGGTCTGTTTCGTGGTGTGTGTGGTGGCTGATGGTGGGAGAACGAGATGGTAGTGGAGGTTGTGTGAACAGGGGAGAGGAGCAGGGACAGGGAGATGGTGATGCTCGGTGGTGGCTGTGTTGGACGGTGGCGAGGTAAGGTGGTGATGGCGGGATTATCGCACTGTCGGCTCTCCTATCGAGCGAGGATTGCCGGCAGGGTGGATTGGCGTGGTGACTGGAAGAGCCCCCAGAGAGGGGAGAAAAAGAGAGAAGAAGAGATAAGGCTTTCTCTAAGATGGGGGGCTAAATAGGGTTCTCATATTATATTGGGCTTGGGTTTTTAGGTTAACATTTTTTTTTGTTTGGGCTTAGGTTAAATTAGGTGGACCTAGGTTTAGATATGTGTCCCTCTACTTTGTACCACCGCTAGAATCGACCAATTGTAATTCCTTAAATTGTCGCCTTAATACGATTTCATCGTTCACGCTCAAATTCCTACAAAGACATGAAAATGAAATAATTATTATAAAATATAATAATTGAAACACTAACATATATAAATTAAGGGATATATTATGTAATAATTATGTGAATATCAGTGACCATATTGGACTGATGCACATATTGTATTTTGCTAACCATTATTGTGATAAAATAAATGTATAAATGTAAAAAAAAAAATTTAATGAAGACTTGTATGGTTCGAGTTTTTGTTAATATATTATATGAAATTTGACTCTATTTAGTTTGAGTTTTTGTTTATGTTTGATGCGGCGCAATGCGAAATCAAAAAATAATATGACTAACTCTTTTATTAACTCAGGTTAACCCATAAAGTTATATGACATATTTACCCTCCTAAAAAATAGAAAACCTAATTTAATAGTTTTATGACCAACAAGGACTACAAAAAAAAACCTACGTTAATTTTTATTGAACGACAATTTTAGTTACTCTTTTTTAGTTTTATTGACCAACAAAGACTACAGAAGAAAAAAAAAACTATGTTAGTTGTTATTGAATCACAATTTTAACAAGGACTACAAAAAAAATTTTGCTTGTTCACTAACCTGAAAATAATGAACATTATATGATAAATCCTAATTTTATTCAGGTCAGTTAATAAACTAATGTTTTTTTCTATAGTCTTTGTAAAAATTGTCGTTTGATAACAATTAACGCAATTTTTTTTTTCTGTAGTTATTGTTGGTCAATAAAACTAACAAAGAGTAACTAAAATTGTCGTTTTATATTATAAATCCTAATTTTTCATATAATAAATTCTAATTTTTCATATAATAAATTCTAATATTTTTCAGGTCAGTGAACAGACTAATGTTTTTTTTTTCCTGTAGTCCTTGTTGATCAATAAAACTAACAAAGAGTAACTAAAATTGATCAATAACAATTAACATAAGGTTTTTTTTTCCTATATTCCTTGTTGGTCAATAACAAAGAGTGACTAAAATTGTCGTTCAATAACAATTAACGTAAGGTTTTTTTTTTAGTCATTGTTGGTCCTAAAACTATAAAATTAAGTTTTCTATTTGTTTAGGAGGGTAAATATGTCATCTAACCTTATAGGTTAATAAAATAGTATAAAATTAGTCATTACATCAACTATGGTATCTAAGTTGTCTATTTTGTGAAAAAGTATGCCCTAAAAGTCATTTGCCAAAAAAAAAATTTGTTCTCCTAGAACTCTGCGGACTTTTCCAAATAGTCTGCATTGTTCCATGTGAACAGACAAAAAATTTGCACATTTTTGCTGAAACTGAGTTTTTTGATTACTTTTTTTTTCAATCTTTCTTTTATGACCTTATTTGCATTGTCGCTTCGAACCTACACTTTGTCGCTTTGTTTTCAGACATTATTTTTACATGATGTCACATTATCGCATTATTTTCGGAATTAAACTAATCCATTACAATCCATTTATGAAAAAAAAAATTTATGCAAATTCTGCCATTTTCGCATTGCTTGTTACTTTGTTACAACAATAGCTTCACATTCAATTCATTGTAACAAGCTTAAAATATAAAATTTTCTTAACAAATGAAACAATCAATATCGAACATAAGTAAAAACATAAAACTCGTTAAAAATATATTTCTAAAGCTTACAATTTTTTTTTCTAAAGTTTATAGAACTTAAAGTTTCTAAACAAATATTTCCCAAATGTTTGTTTCTGAAGTTTACAAAATGAAGACACTATCTTTGTCACCTCCGAACATAGAATCTTTTTTCATGCCTTGATTTGTTTCGACGCTCATTTCCTCCACCACCAACTTCACCACTATCAACACTGGTGTGTACGTCAGACTCTGCTTCCTCTTGTTCCAAGGTAACAGGCGTAGACATTTCATCTAGCAAATCTTGTATTCTATTTTGACGGACGGTAAAAATAACCTTGTCGACGTTCCCCTTCTTCAATAGAGGTATTGATCAAGTTATAAGCATGAGCAATGACAATCTCATGCAGGGAAACATTAGATGTTAGTGCAAACCTTGTAAAATTTTGAAATTACATATATGTAAAATGTTTGTACTTACCCTCTTATTTGAAAATAAACAAATGTCGTCTTAGGGGATGACTTTTTCTCTTGTTCGGTTGTTGTACGAAGGGATGATTAATGCGGTGAAATCAGTCCAAGTAATCCGCCAAATAGTCCCATGAAAGCTTCACAGGGGCACCTTGTTGGTTAGTTGGCACGACATGATAATGTCACATTCAAGCGAACGAAGACAACACCTCATACTTCACATAATAGTGTTTGCCAGATCGAGCTATATTCTTCATTTTGGTTTTGATTGGAAGAATTGTGATGACTTGTACCTTTCCCATTTGTCTCATAACTTTATCGAGGTGATATGGTTCTTCTATGTCTAGGCATAACAAACATCCTGTGAACCATGTGATGCCATGAAGGAGAGTGTTTCCCTTGAACTCCACATAAGGGTCTAAAAGTATCTGTGAATTATAATAATTAAAACTTATTAATATATGGCACATATAAATTTTTTTATTGAACTTAAAGAAGCATTTTTACCTCTTCAGGAGACATGTCATCGAGATGCACCCTAAGAGTGATGACTTGTTCGTGCAAAACCCCTACAATTTGTGAGGGTTCCTACTTAGCCATGGTGGGGAGTCTAGCATCCCACGTTAGTTTTGCATTACCCTAGAGTCTGAAGTGATCATATATCCATGCCTATAAATAAAAACAACATAAATAAATATTATGAAATTCTTATATATTATGAGGGTAATTAACAAAATAAAAAATTCGAAACATACCTCCAAAAGAGGCAGATATCCAGCAATTTGCCTCGTTCCCTCTCTGCTAGCGCCGCCCAACTGACAAAACAAGACTGCCAAAGCTGCTAAGCCACATGCATACTTGTTAACATCATCCACCTTCATCAGCATCTTCAAATATTCAATATAAACATTTGTTCAACTTTTATCAGCAAATATAGTCATACACAGAAGAAACAACAAGTACGCCCTACACACTTGTTTCCTTTCAAGAGAATTAGCTTCCGTAGCCTGTCTACAACAGTGGTCCTAAATAAACTTCATTTCCACAGATCTCTCATGCTTTTTGACATGAACTTTTGATTCTTTATTTTCAATCACCAAACCATCCACCAATAATGTAACACATTCATCTACCGTCATCTTCATCGATGTTCTAACCTGCTTACCAAGAATCGATAAACGAGTTATACGGTAGATGTCGTCCAGGGTGATGCTCATCTCTACAAAAGGTAGGTGGAAAGTGTTGGTCTCAGGTTGCCAACGCTCCACAAAAGCACAAATGGTCACCTTATCAAGACGTTCCTTACGATATTTAATCAAGGGATATAGACCACTATTGTAAATCATTCTCTTTACTTCTTTCAGCTCATGTTTCAAATCCCAATCTATAAAGTTCCTATATTAATGTCGACACCGCAATGCGTCTTGTTCCAAAATACAAGAAACATATACATTAAGTAATTCAATGTCCAAATATATATAAATAACATGCTTATATAATTTAACAAAATTGAAATATTAATTTACCAGCTCACCATCCCACATGACACGAGAAATATGGCCATGCTAATCGTTTAATGTGGAACAATCCATAGGACCACCAGGATAAAAGTCTCGTCTAGCATCTTCTTTTTCTTTACCATCCTCTACAGTTGTTTCTTCATCATCCCCTACCTTCTCCTCGTCCACATGCACGTTCTCACACTTCTCTAACTCCTCACCTTCATGTCCAACAGCCGCACCACTCCAATCTGCTTGCCCTTCTAATTGGGGTTGACTTTGCGATACAATTAATTGTCTATATGCTTCTTGAGGATCTATTTGAATCCCCATTTGCTCCTCTTTCATCTTCCTCCTTACTACTTTGTCCTTATTTTGTTCCATTTTTTTTCGTTCTTCTACCTGTTCTTTGTCATTTTTTGCTATCTGTTTTTTAGCAAACACTGTCATGGGTCGTCTTTGACCTCTGTCACCTCCATCATCCTCACCAACATCATGACCAACAGAAGACATGATAAACCTTCAAATAAAAAGAAACAAATACTTCAAGACAATTTTTTGTACAATAATCTCTACTAATTTTTAAGCAATACTTTAGCCAATTTGGATGTAAAACAACATTATATATCTCATTTCCTTACATTCTAATTAGAAAAATACCAATTTGGAGCCATAGTGACCACAAAATCTGCCTTCTCAATAACTTTTATTGCCAAGGAATGAACTAAATGATTAATGCACAAAAAACATAAACAATTCTACTTTAAAGATGGAAACAAATACTCAAATGCACACAAGCAAACAATTGATGGCTCACTTATAATCCAAAAAAAAATCCTAAACCCAAAGATAGAATGGATGGTTCACTTACAGAAGAGTTAGAGTCGCAAGAGAGATGTGTTTTGCACTTTGAGATGTGACATTTTTTAGTTGTTGCGTTTTGGAGAGTTTGAGGGTTTCAATATGTAAATGTTTCAATTTTGAGAGATTTTCGAGGGAGAGGGAGGATATTTGCAAGAGATTTGAGTGTAGGGAGAAATTTGAATGTGTGAGATGGAGAAATTTCGAATGGGGGAAGGAGGAACCGTTTGTCGATTTGAATGGTGAGGGAAAAAAACTGGGTTTTTGTTTATATAGGTGGTGTGAAAAAGAAAGTAGGTAGCGTGGGAGAGTAAAATGGTGTGAGAAAGCGAAAATGGTGGTGTGGAGTAGTCGCTGCCATCTTAATATCTTAGAGGGAGGGACTAGGATTAGGAGGGAGGTAGAGGAATAACCAGTATTTATTAGTGTTATTTTATTACTTTACTTTCGCCTTGGCTTATCTTATCAGTGTTAGTTTTTTTTTATATATTTTATATTTAAGCTGGGCTGGGCATGCTGCCAGTTGGAGGACTCGCTTAGACAAGGTTTTTTTATTTTTTATTTTATTTTATTTATTCCTTAACCTCTCCCACCCCAAATGTTGTCAGGGTTCGAACCATGGACTTGTGACCAGCCGCCACAAGCTAGTACCCTATTGGATTAGGCAGGGTCTTGACATTGTCCCTTTTGCCCGACCCTTTCTCAACACCACGGTTGAGGGTCCAACAAAGACTTTCATGCTTAAGGGGACATTGTTGCTACAATAGGATCTAGAATATTTTGCTAATTTACAATAAATAACTAAATTAATCAAACTTATTGACCTCACAACCCCTATGATAAGAGAAAACAAAGAATGAAATACCTCCCATATGTGTCAAACACTAGCTAATGGGGTACTAGCTCAACTGGTAGGCTTGTGGTGGATGATATCACAAGTTTAGTGTTCGAATACATGCCGAACGAGAAGATTACAAACATATTTGTTCGCTTTCAAGCATATTAATGAGACATCAAACGATCATCTGATCACAGCCGAACACATGACATGAAAATATCCCCTAGTATGGTCTCAAACAGGACCAAGCCAGGCCCATGCTAATTACTATTCGGCCCATAAGTCAGGCGCCTGAGCTCAATGTGGTACAAATCATAAAGTTTTCCCCAAGACAATAATGCCAAAATACAAACCTCTGAACTACAACATGCCCAAGTCCATTTGCGCAACTCTTGGTCCAATCAAGTATTTGGTCCCAAAGAGAGCCAAGGGAGACTCAATCATGGACGGTAAGATTCTAAGCGAGTTCTCTTCCCTTCATCACGTCTTCATGAGTATAGTCAATAAAGGAGTGAAACACTTATTATATAAGGTGAACACGGATGAGAAAGGTACACACATGCAATCTTAATTTTATCAGTATATCGGCATCCTTGTTCAGTGCATCACTTTATCATTGGTGTGTCTTTGCTTGTCATAACGGTGGTCTCTGATTCACCGTTGTTCGTCTTTGCAGGTAAAAAATCAACATGGATGGATTTGGACGCATCAGTTTGGCGTCGTCCGTGGGGATGACGATAAGTTTTCATTAGAGCAAAAATACAAACCCTTTTGAACTAACATAGTCTCAAACATGGTTACTGGCCCAGGAAATCCCGCCCCAAGGAAGGCCAAATTGATCCAATTGCGATAGCGAAACAACCGCAAAGCCCCGCCGTCGAAGCAGCCACGATGGACCCCCCGCACAGATCAGATTCTGCTCAACATGAGTCACCTCACACGGGTGGTGGAGAGACTCACCCAGGATCGACAATCTCCATCAGAGAATGGCGAAAGTTTGGATAAGTCTCTGGCCCAATAGGGCAATAGGGGCACAATCATGAGAGTGACAATGTCCCCATCAAAAACCAGAACGCCAACCATGAGGGGAACCTAAAAGATACATGAGTCCAGGGATACCATGCTCTGGAGTCCGACGGGGCCATTATCAGGAATCCACTCCGACTAGGAGCTGGCAATTTAGACGTCATGTACAATCTCACGGTACCTCCATTTTCTCAACATAACATGAATGCGCCCCCGCCAAGGAAATTCAGGCTCCCGAAGCTTGAATTTTATGATGGAACCACTAATTCTTCTTATCACATGCGCCAGTACCACCACGTGATGGCTTTGAAGGAAAGTTTGGAAGCCGTATTGTGCCAGACCTTCCCAACAAGTCTAAAAAAGGCTGCATTGACCTGTTTTACAACATCCAACCAAGGTCCATCGAATCATTTTAGACTCTGGCAAAGGCTTCCATCACTTGATTTGTGAAAGCCAAAAGACTAGAAAGGGACCCCATTACCTACTCGGCCTCAAGTAGAAAACTGGCGAGTCCCTCAGAAAATATGTGATTTGATTCAGTGATGAACTAACATTGATTGATGAGTGCAATGATGACACATCAGTTATTGCCTTCACTTCCGATCTCATGAGAGGTCAGTTTTATAACTTCCTCACCCTGGAAGCCAAAAGACATGATGGATTTGTTGAAAAGTGCACAAAAGTCCATCACCTTAAAGGAGATGTTGGCAGCTAGGAAAGGGGAAGAGCGCGAGACTAAGCATTCATCCAAAACCAGGAAGAAGGATGAAGACAATGAGGAAGGGAACTCTAAACGAAGACGGAGTGAGAACCAGACTGGATTTGGTAAAGTAAAGCCTAACAAGGCCAACAACTCCATATATCACACCTACACTCCACTTAATTTCAGTCTGTCCGACATCCTAGCCAGCATAAAAAATTGGGAGGATATCAAGTGACATTCAAAGCTCAGAGGAGATCATTCAAAACATGATAAGAACAAGTATTGTTGAAGATATTGGTTCGAGAACTACGCGTCAGATCCCACTACGAGGATCACCTTATCCAACATGTATGAGGAGAAAGATTAGCTCCTCGCTTGACATTCACGGAGCAGGACATGAGAGGAGTTCACTTCTCCTATAACGATGCTTTGGTTATATCGGTCGGAATAGCAAAGTGGGACGTGAGGAGACCACTAATGGACACAAGCAGCTAAAACAATGTCTTGTTTCTGGACGCATTCCGCAGAATGCAATTAACAGAAAAAGAATCGATGCTTGCCAACCAAGCCATGTTCGGGTTCAACGGGGAGAGTTGCTACCCGATCGAAACAATCAAGTAACCAGTAGTAGCAGGGTAGCCAAACCTGTAAAAAATCCTGATGATAGAGTTCTCAGCTGTTGACGCCCCTTCCACATACAATGTGATCCTAGGCCAACCATGCCTCCACCACATGGAGTCGGTGGTCTCCACACAACACAGCGTCTCAACTACCCTGCGGATGATGAAGTAGGGACAATTAGATGAAACTAGACTGTTGCTCTGGAGTGTCATTACGCTGCGGCCAAATAGTCAAGCGATGAGGCACCACCGTCCGCACTAGAGAGCTCAAATATGGAGGTTCAAAGACCGGAACTAGAAAGCTTGTCTCCGCCCTTGGGCAATAAACCTCCTTCCAGCCTGAGAGAAAGACCGAACGTTGAGCAGCCAAAGGAGGAGTCCATCACCATATACTTAGACAACTCAGATAACACCAAAACAGTCCAAATAGGCTCCAATCTCAGAAGATGTTGGCGGATCAGTTAGCTACGCTCTTGCAACAAAAATCAGGTATTTTCCTGGACAAATAAAGACATGGTGGGAATTGACCTCTCCATAATCACACACCGACTGACGGTCAATCCGGATCTGAAGCCAATCAAACAGAAGAGGAAGCCGGTAGCATATGAACTTAACCAGGTCATCAATGAGGAAGTGCAAAGGCTAATGAAAGCCAGCATGATACGAGAGCCGTGCTACTCGGACTGGCTGACAAACTCGATCCTAGTAAAAAAAAAAAAAAAAAAAAGGAAGTAGAGACATTGGAACTGTGGTCAATCTTTATTAGCATGCTTACATTAATGGAAGATGCAATTCAGAAATAGGTAACTATTTGACCATGTTTTTGGTACTTAGAATTTTGTAGGTATATTCACTACAAACCCTCATGAGACAACACTCGTCCACTAGAGTAATTTAGAGGTTTAACGACTTGTTGCACGTGCTAAGTGCAACCAATGCCTGTGAAAGTGAATTAAAATTTATTTTAGTTGTTTTGCTCAAGAACTAGCAAAATGCAGGTTTGAGGTGGTTGATAAACTCTTAAAATACATATTTTCATATCATTTAAAATCACTTTAACATCCTTTTGCGCCCAATTTCATATTTTAACGTAAATAACATGCATTTTCTCAAGATTATCACAATGTGCACATTATTGATTTAATTCAATGTAAATCATTTAATTTTTTATTTATATATTTTTATAGGACATAAGAACATCCATCATCAGAATTAACACGGATATCAAACATTGAAGAGTGTAGAGATATAGTCAAATTTGAAAACCAAGCTCTAGGCCGTCCATGTCTTTCACTTAAATCAAACTTTTTTCCCTCTCTCTGACCCAACTCATAACACCAAGACTCCAACCCTTCAATACTTCATTCGTTGCCCACAATCATGACCAAATACATCAACTTCCAACCTCTCATGTGATTCTCTCAAGAAGTCCTCACAAATTGAAGAGAGAGAAAAAAAAGATTTTGATAAGAGGGAGAAAATGTACTTAAAGGAGGCGACTTAAGGAGGTAGGGCATAGAGTTGTTTATAGGGATGTTTGTCGGGCTCTTAAGGAGCTGTTGCATGCTGTTTAAGGAGTTGTTGTAGGAGGAGGTAGGGGGTTGTTGGAGGTGTTGTTTGCAGTGGTTTTGAGGGATGTTGGGGGAGTGTGAAGGAGCAGTTCTAGGGTCGTTTTGAGGTTGTTCCAGGGGTGTGAAAAAGTTGTTTCAGGGTTGTTGAAGAGTTGTTTCGAGGGTGTTCCAAGATTGTTTCAAGGCTATGAAGGAACAGTTCTAGGGTTGTTTCGAGGTTGTTTCAGGGGTGTGAAAAAGTTGTTTCAGGGATGTTGAAGAGTTGTTCCGAGGGTGTTTCAGGGTTGTTTCAAGGCTATGAAGGAGCAGCTGTTGCTTGCTGCGTTCCTGTGTTATAGAGAGGAGAAACATTGCAGAGAGAAGGAAAAAAACAAATTTTCGCCTTTTTCCATTATCTATAAGTTTTTATTCTGTTTGGAAGAGATGGGTATGGATTTAATGTCTGGCTAAACCCTCCAACTAAGGTTGAGGAGGAAGCAATTGTTATGAATTTCATTCAATAAATATTTTCTAGAAATTCATCATTATGGACTTCCGTTCCTTTCATTATGTTCTTTGTCATTTTAAATTAATGGAGTTTCTTTTAGGGATGGCAACGGGGCGGATTGGGGCGAATTTGATCAAATCCATCCCCGATCCATCAGGAATTACGGATCCCCCAATCCGCCCCGCTAATCCGTTTACAATTTTAATCAAAATCCGTAACCGGTCTGTGCGGATGGGCGGATATCCGCCTCGCCCCGCCAATCCGCACAAAATTATAACAAAGAATATACGTCATTATCTGATATAACTCAGATCTTACAAAGAATCACAGAGAATTTGTACCCAAAAAAAAAATCGATCTCTGAAATCAGATTTTAGATCTGATATAACTCAGATCTTTGATTTCAGATCTGTATCTTGAAGCTAGGGAAAGGATGGGAAAGGGAGAGGGAGGCGGCCGATAGAGAGATGAAGATGAGACCACAATGGAGACGACCTTCAAGTGTCCGTGAGAAGGAGATGAAGGGACGACCCTTCGGCCTTCGCTGTGAGAGAGAAGGGTGGTCCGTGGTCGTCCCTCCGCCTTCGCTGAGATCAAATTTTCAGCTTTCGCTGTCAGATCTGATATCAAAATTTTTTTTTTGAAGAAGAAGAACGACGCGGCGGAGATGGAGAGAGGCCTGTTGCACGTTGGTCTTTGGCTAAGATGGAGAGGAGACCGAGACGGCGCAGAGAAGGAGACGATGGCGGCCGAGAGAAACTTGTTGTTGGTCTGTGGCCGAGGTGTAGAGGAGACCAAGATAGAGATGGAGAGGAGACCGAGAGTTTTCTCTCTTCACTTCTTCATTTCATCTCTGTGAGTCTGAGAAAAAAATGAAGAGAAGTGAGTGAGAGAAGCTGAGGCATATAGGGTGTGTTTTTTTTGCTTTTAAGTCGAGGGTAATTTGTAATATCAATACCTAAACGGATATTCGCGGGGCGGATATGGCTAAATCCATATCCGCCCCGATTAATAAACGGATACAGATTAAAAATCCGTATCCGCCCCAAAATTCAGGAACCCTTTACCAAATCCGCCCCACTGCCATCCCTAGTTTCTTTTATGAAATCTATTTTTGCATTTTTCATTTCAAAGAATACATTGATTTATATTTTGGTGCTTGTTATGAACTACATGTTTAGTATTAGATAACTTGTGCTTAGCTAAATACTTTGACAAGTTATGCTTTGATCAATTGAATAATTTTGCAAGTAAATTAGATTGAACTATCTTGTGAGAAAGGTAAAATACAAATATTTCATTGTAAATCTTCCGAAATTGCGGGTTTGGTTTTCATCGATTTTGAGTAATATTATGGTTTAATGATGGAGTTAATTTATTTCATTGGTAGAATCTAAAACCTTATATTACAGTTTATTGATTCGATAATTTTAGTTGTGTATTGATTTCATTTTCTTAAATCAAAAAAGAAAAAATTCACAACTTAGTCTCTTTGGATAACCAAATTTTGTCACTAGTTAAGAGTTTTCTTTAAACTAATTAAGTTAGTCTCCCCTAATTCTGCTTTTTTGTTTCTACGATTGTTCTGTTTTGACACCGTTAGCATTTTCCTGAAAAGAAAATTATCACCAGAAAATTCTAGTATGAAACAGGTAGAGTAGATTTCTAATCTCAGTACTCTTCATCCGTGCAAAGGCTGAAAAATTGCTCAACGTTTGTGCTGAAATGTGCTTAAAATTTGTGATAGTATGAAACGGGTAGATATCCCAAATAACACCTCAACATGCTTTACTACCAGTAGAGTAGAGATCGAGTGGAGTAGTAGGAAAGTAGACGAAGCAGGTAATGGTAATAATATAGTAAGACAAAAAGAAAAAGAAAAAGAAAAAGAAAAAGAAAATCCCCCGGCTTGGTTGTTTTTTTGGGTATCCCCGACCCCTAAGGCCTAGGACCAGGGGGGAATAATCCCGCACCATAAGATCACACCCTCCATCATCTCTCTAATTGTCAAGTCTTTGCTTCCTTCTCCCAAGACCAGTCTCCCTCCCCCACCCTCAACCCCTAATTACGTCACACACACCCTCTCTTTCTTTCTCTAACTCTATAGATATATATAGAGAGAGAGAGAGAGAGAGGGTAGGTACTACAGAGAAACGCACAGCCACAGAGCTACAAATCCTCTCTTTTCTTTGTCTTTCTATTTGTCTCTTCTTTCTCTCTCTCTCTTTCATATATCTTCTTGTAGAGATTTCCTTTCTTGTTTCTCTCCAGGCCACCACCATCTTTCCATGCTTTTCATCTCCTACTTTCGCTCACTCAATAGTAGTCTCCCTTTGCCACTGCTGCTTCTTTGTGTGTTTCCGCTTAATTAGCTAGCAAGAGCTAATATTATTTATTAACTAAACTAAGAGAAGAGAGAATCCTTATTTGTGAATCTCCTCCAAGTCCAAGTTCCAACCACACGAACTCACCCCAAGGAGGAGGTGGAGCTATCTTTGATTTGTTTGATAAATAACAAAGGTACGTACGTAATTGCTATAAAAAACATGCCACTGTCATCATCACCAACTATACTCTACTAGTTAGACTCACACCTTGCTTTTCAACCATATAGTTTCTTCAAATTCAAGCAATATTAGTTTTTCAGTTCACGTGATCCAAGTCAAAATCTATTAGGCAAGTAGAGCGCGGCTACAAATCTTACCTTGAAACCCTAAACTTTTTATTTGCAAATCCCCCCCATCTCTCCTCTTTCTTCTCAATCCATATCTCTTCGATCTCTCTTTTCTTTATTTGCTGCTTTCCATTCTTCTTCTTCAGATCTCTAGCTCTTTCTATCTATCTATAATCTTTTTTTTTTTTTTCTTCTTCTTGTGAAATCTTTTACAAAATCTTCACACCACACCATATATGTAATATATTACTTCAAAAATCTTGTACTTTTTTTTTTTTTTTTTTGGATTTTTCATTTTTACTGTCTTTTCTTATACTGGTTCATTCTCCATTATCTCTCTCATTTGGAAACCTGGATTATTCTGTAATTTGGTAAAAAAAAAAAAAAAAAAAAAAAAAAAAAGGATCGAAGAGTTACTTTCAACAGTTACTCTCACTCATAATACATCCTCTCTCTTTGTCATTTTGTGTTTTGTTTTGTTTTCGCAGTTGCACGAAAATCCACAGTGACTGAAAGAAAAAGAAAAAAGAAATACTATATATCCTTGTTCTATCTGGCTATCATAGAGGAGACAGGCAGGCAGGCAGGTGAGGGGGATTGACTTTGTGTAATGGCTTCATCTTCTTCCAACTCTCCTTGTGCTGCTTGTAAATTTCTCCGTCGAAAGTGTCAACCCGAATGCGTTTTTGCACCTTATTTCCCACCGGATCAACCCCAGAAATTTGCCAATGTTCACAAAGTGTTTGGAGCAAGCAATGTAACTAAACTTCTTAATGAGCTTCATCCCCATCAACGTGAGGATGCTGTCAACTCTCTCGCTTATGAGGCCGACATGCGATTACGTGATCCCGTTTACGGTTGTGTTGGTGTTATCTCTCTTTTACAACATCAGCTTCGTCAACTCCAAATGGATCTCAGTTGTGCTAAGTCTGAACTCTCCAAGTATCAAACTGTGGGTATCACTGGACATGGGCTAATTGCAGCTGCAGCCGCTGCCGCAGCTGCTTCTACTCATCCTCAAATGGGTGGTGGTGGTCTTGGGTCACTCTTAACTGGCCATGATCACCACCACCATCATCATCATCACCAATTCTTCTCTACTAGAGATCAACAACAAACATTGAGGAATAGTTTTGATGTTAATGGTGCCTACGATGCCACCCAGCTCGTCGCAGCAATGAATGTATCCACAAGTATTGGCCCTCTTGGTCAGTTCCAGCAGCAACCTCGAACAGCTGGAGGAGATGACCGTATGGGGCCTTCTTAAAAATTTATCCCTAAACTTCAACTCATGCATCTAGGTATTTAATTTCTTCTTCTTCTTCTAACACAATCTTATGTTCTAAATTAATTATAATAATACATTTTATTTTTTTTGATGATTTTGAATTCAATGTATTGGAAGCAATTCATTTGACTACCATGGGAGTTGGATCGATCCATCATTTTCAATGCACTAACTTTTAGGTGTTACAATAATCACTAAAATTCCACATTTTGTTGATGCTAATTTTTTTTTATTAAGCTATAGAACTAGGGAAGATTTTCAATTGCTCTTCATGTAGGCGAAATTATCTTAATAATTAAGAGGAAGTTAATCAATATTTTTTATTTTTTTACAATTTATGCACGCATTTCCTCTCAATTTTCAAGTGATTGAATTTTTGTTCAAGTATCATGAAACTGCTAATTGTAGATCATCATACATCGTTGATGTTAATTCGTTGTGTTTAATTTCTTGTTTAACAGTAACAAGATTTATGAACATGATATGGGTATATAAATTTAGGGTTTGAGGTAGAAATCCCTAAAGGGATAAAACTAAAAAAAGTATAGGTGATATACAAGTTAAAGTTTGTTGGGTTAGTTGATATGAGTAAGTTTGTTGGGTTTGATGCAAAGTGAAAACCAACACAACATCTAAACAAACAGATTGAAACACAATTCATCAGCAACTAAGTTGACCAAAGCAGCATGCATGCCATGATGACATTTAGCTTCAAATTTCAAAGCCCTAGCTATAAAAGTAGGACTGCATGGATGAGTCAAACAGTGAGAGCTTCTTAAACGTTGTTATTTCTTTCAACACACTCAATGTAGTTAATGAAGGTAATCCATCATATTAAGTGGAAACAACTTTTTGGTTGAATTGCAGGTTGTAAGGAAGAAAAAGCGCGCAGAACAAAGAGAAAGGAAGAAAGACTGATCAGTGAGAGTGATAGTTTGAGAAGAGAAGCAGCTTGTCCTGTTTTTTTTTTTGGTCAAATCTATTCAAGCAAACAGTAGGTTTATATCATTTTGATACCATCATCTTCTGGTTGAACCTGAAGCTAGTTATAATATAGAGAGAAGTAGAGAGATAATGTATTGTGGTTTGTAGTAGCAGTAGAGCTAACTACCTCATCCTGATCAGGCTCATTCATAATCAGTCAAGTAACAAGACCCCATTTTTATCATGTTCCATGTAGTGTGGCAAGTTGTCTTTTTTTTTTTTTTTTTTTTTTTGGTTTTCCAATTCAAGTCCAAGTCAAAACTTCTATTTCAAGTATTACTAGTTTTTCTAAAATAGTTGTTAGTTTTGTTTCACTTAAAATAGCCAACTTTCTATTTTCACATTTTTTGTTATTATTTTCCAATTATTTCTTGAATGCATCATGAATATTGAATGGCCAAGTTGAAATAAACTTTGAAAATAAAAAATTAAAAAGAAATTCGAGCCGGAGCGTAAAAAAAAAGAAAAAAAAGTGTTGTGATGAAAACTGGTGCTAGCTTAACTAAACTTGTGACGTATGGTATCACAATTTCAGGTTTGGAATTATGCTTAAAGATTAATTTAAATGATTATAGGATTCAATAATAAAAACCTTGCTCACCTTGTAAAATAAATAAAAAAATCAACAAAATCTTCTAAATGAGTACATTTGCCAACAGACAGATGACTTCAAGCAATGAGAAGGAAGGATCTGAAAGGTGTGTAGGTTAAATGAATTAGAGATGAGGCATGTGATTTATTGTGGAATTCCACAGATGCATGCAGCAGCTAACCAGTTCTCAAAACTTGTATATTTTTATCCACAATGCATTTTGGGATGCATGATAGCTTTCTAGTTTCAGATGGATCACCCTTGTAACAAGGGAGTTTTCATTGTCTTTGTAATTTGTCATACCTACTGGAATGATGCATGCCCATTGTATTTTATTATTTTATTTATTCCTCTTTTTTTTTTGGTATTTTCAGGTACTTGACCTTCTCTACTTGATCCATTTTAAGTTTTGATTAAAAATAAGGCTTCATGGTTATTTCCCAACTTTTATTTTTTAGTTATATAAAAGATAAACAAAGTTAAGAAAATTGACATTTCCAAACTTCTTAGATGATTTTCCTTGGACATTCGAAACCGTTTTGCTGATATCTATCTTATTAATTTAATGAAAATTGAGCACTGATATTATTGTGCAAAAACTGAAATAGGAACAAGAAGATACTTTAAAAAAACAATAGATAAATAACTTAGAATTGAAATTTCATTTAGATTTCCTACAAAAATTCTTATATATACGGAATCCAGCAGACTCAATGATGGTCAGAGATTGTTGTTTGACAGTTATAAAATTTTTAGAAAACATTTGAAAAGATATAGACAGTCGTAAATTACATACACTAGCAGGGTTAGCTCAGGCTGGAATGAATTCGAGGCCTTGTTGATTTTAGCTAAAAATGATACAACCTATTTGCACAATTCAGATTACTCATTGGAGCTTTGGGATGGACCTTTACTTTAAATCTCAAATAATACTTTGGATAACTTTTATGACAGTTATGGATTGCTTGCTTGCTGCTAGAATTGGGAGCACAACAATTTTTTTTTTTTTTTTTGGGTAAAAGCATATAGCATATAAACTAAAACAAATTACATAATTGTTGGGCTGACAGCTAAGTTGTGAGCCTCAAAGTTAAGGTCTCGACAAATAAAATTTCAGAACCAAAGGCCATGAAAAGAAAATAGTCTATGTATGCTGCTAATAAGTGGTCGCCATGCCCAATCAGTCCATGGCTGAACTAGGTTGCCTCTGGTCATCATGTCACTACACCAAATTGACATTTTTTTAACGCATTTTTAAGCTAAAAAAATTCGCAAAGCAATTTTACACATTTTCACAAACAAAGTGATATAATAATTGCATTACCATGAATAGTATGGTCCTACACGTGATACTATTCATGGTGATCCAATTTATTGTATCACTTTTTTTGTGTAACTATTTTTCATTTTTTTTTACTAAATTTAGTTTTGACTTGAAATTGTTTGGTGGATTGTAACAGCTCAAAAGTGTTGCTGTTTTGAGAGTTGTTACATATATACTAATTTGATGTAGTGTGTCAAGCTTAATTGGTGCAAGTTTCTCTACTCTCCACCCTCCTATCAGGCAGGGGCATTTAGAATTAATGAATACATAATATGATGGTGAATTGAATGCTTTAGCTGATTTAGTGTGAACATGATTGTGAGTGAAGATTAATGCATGTTACCAAAAAAAAAAATTGTTGCATGGATGAACAATAATGGGGGAGTCGGGAAACAATAATAATGATAATGAATAATGGCTTGACCCACCTCAAAATCCCCCCCAAACAAAATGTTGCAGAAGAAAGAAATGTTTGGAAAAGTCATTTATTACACATTAATACATTAATCAAAATAATAAACCTATGGATCTATCTATCTGCCAAACAACAAGACAATATATGGATGGAGGAAAGTAGGAAGGAAGGAAAGAAGAATTTAGTCATTCAGATTTAGCTCAGCTATAATGGATTGATGAAGAATGCATGAATTAATTATTATAGATGATCCATAGTTCAAAGTGATGAATGGAGAAGAAATTAAGGCACGTAGTCAAATACATACAGGTTTTTGCAGGAGGCGGTGAATGATGACGTACTTTTGCAATGATGGTTTATCCTTAAATGCTTTCTAATGTCATCTCAAACAAAGCACAACCAGTACTATAACTGCTACTATACTATGTCATGGCATCTCATGGAAACCCTCTTTTTTGCATGCATGGGTCACTCTGACAATCTTTATATTATTGTTTGTATACATACATCACCATGTTCACCTGTCAACCATTTTCAAAATCCATCATCAATCCAACCACAGATTTATATTTATGTGTGGTTGGTTTATTGGTTCATAGAAGATATGGTTTGATTGGTTTCGGTTTCCCAATCCTTGATTATTAACATGGCTAAAAGACTTTGAGTTAAAACAGAGAAAATTAAACTCAAAACACATTTGGTAAATGTATCATTACGTACAATGAGACAACTAAGTGTGTCAATGTGCAAATCCGTCCACCACCAATTCTAGCTCAATTGGTTGGACATTCACTTTCTTTGTGATAAGTCGCATGTTAGAGACTTTAAAAAAAAAAAAAAAGTTGATGTGCAAATCCTAACCCAACTTATTCAATAACCATGCCCATATACATATCTCGCTATCAGGTCCTGTCACAAATTATTAACCCAAGCTCAGAGTTCATACAATCTAAGAATTTTAATATGTGCACATGTACAATGGGGGGCATGAGTAGGTCCTTAAGGCCTATATATTCTTTAGATCCCTTGAACCATAAAAATCCTTGAGACTTGCATCTGCCAACCAAGGAAGCAGCTAGCTGTTACCTTTTATGACCTAACTTTATCCCTATAGGAAAACCAAAAAGATAGATGGAGTCAAAGGACGACATTTTCATTCTCAATTATCTAGGAATGACACTCATCCTAAAACAGCTAATGGGAATTAAACTTAACTAGGCGTGTCAAAATGTGCCAAATCGACACATTGCAGCAAAAAATCAGCCTCAATAGGCATGTTTTCAAAACCACAGCTCTTCCAAATCTCACAACCTTTCCACGCAGAGCGTGTGCATGCAATACTGATACCAATAAGCATGTAATTCTTTTATCTTGAAATCAAGCAAATACAACCATTGTATAGTGTGACCACAATGAAAAACTTTAAAAGCTTGTATTACAAGGGAGGGCTCCTTCAGGACGGAGAAATGTTTTATCACAATTTCGCAAAATTATTACATAAATGTAAAGAGGTAAAAAAAAAAAAAACAAACAAACACCCCCCAAGTCATAGTAAATCAAGTTAAGCATGAGTTGGTGGCAGGCCAGGAGGAGTTGTTAGAAAGATTAGATGGTTTAGATTTAGTGATTGGAGGAGAGGTTGAAGTTGAAGATGAAGTGAAAGGGAGTGTTTGAAGGGTTGGAGGATATCCCGACACAAGCACGCCTTCCCACAGCAAAATTTCAAAAGCAAAGCAAAGAAAAAGCTTTAGCATTTATTTCGGGGTGTCCCTTCTGACATCACAGGCTCAAATCCCTTCCACACAAAACAATAACATTATGTAATTTACACAAACCTAACACCAAGTGAAAATGATTCAAAGGGCTCATTTGCATCCTGTTTGTTATGGCCCCTATGGCCATCCCCCATTCAATGCTTGTATTTATTCGACAGTGCCAAGACCATGAGAACAATTGAGGCCCCTCCTGTCATCTCTGTCACTCTGAACCAACAAGAAAGAACATAATAAATTATCATAACCATTTTTTTGTTAGAAAAAAGTAACAAAGTCTCTTCTTTACTTCTCTTGTCTCTCTTCATTTCATTCTTGACTATTCCTTCTTATTCCTTTCTTGAACTTTGCCAAACACACCTCTCTAGTTCCTCTTTTCCTAAACAAACAAATGAAAGGATGTGAGAAGACAGAATATAGTTAGGATATCTTTATTTATTTATTTATTTATTGTTTTCAAATTACCATTCTTCCCTTTTGTCCCCCCAACCTTCTTTCAATACTCCCACCAACCCTCTCTAAAGTTTCAGTGTCTTTCTGTTCATTTACTTATATCTTTTTCTCTATTTTGTTTATTTTCAATGGGCACAAATCTCCATATTTCAGTGACTACTGGGGCAGTTCAGACCGCCCCAGTTGTAATTTGGACAGCCTATATATGTGCAAAAATTTTGGCATTTTTATTGGTCCTTGACCACCCCATGCATATAAATAAGTCGTACATGTGAAATAGGTTTTCTGTGATAGCCTATCCACTTCATCAAGACATCAACACAATAAACTCTGTATATTTCTTTATTAACACTTGTAGAGAGCACATTAACAAATATAGGTGCAACAATTTAAGCCAACAATCAGAATTGGTGGTTAAGACGACAAGCTAATGGTTTTTGATTGATTATGAGTTGGAGATGATGGAAAGATTATAAGCAAGGAAGGTTGACTTCGGTATTGGTTTTTGTGCAAAAGGGCTATCATAGTGACAAGTGACATTTCATATAAAATACTTGGAGCATTGGGATCCATTCAGAGTTGGACTTTGGGGAAAGTGTAATATGCGCTGCGCAGAGAGAGAAAGAGCTGTTTTGTTGGATTAGAAAATGTAGAAAATCACGTTTTTGTAACCACGGTGACGTGACGTGATTTTGAAAGAATGATGAAATTTTCAAAGTGTTTATATATATTTCGAGGTTGTAAAAAAAACTCCTCTAACGATGCCACATCATCCTAGTTATAAAACATAGTTGCAAAACTTTATCCAAATTTAATAGTACACTTATTTCGAGAAAAATCTAATGGTCCAAATTTAATAGTTCACACATCTCTAGGTAAATCTAACCGTTAGATTTTGGTGAAAGATCAAACTTTGAATTGTCCTCGAGATACATGTTGAACCGTTTAGATTTTGTTAAAAGACCTCTAGATAAATCTAACGATACAAATTTAATTATGCACTTATTTTGATGTGTGAATTATTAAATTTGGACCATTAAAATTTCCTCGAGATGAGTGTACTATTAAATTTGAAACGTTAGATTTTTCTCGAGATGTGTGTTGAATTATGTAGATTTTGGTAAAAAAAAAAGTGAAAAATGTGGTTTAATTTGTAATAAGTGAAGTGTGGGTTTAATTTGTAATAAATGACTGGAGAGAGAGAATGTGCAGGATTGCTTTTAATTGTGAGAGAGAGAGAGATAATGAGAGCCGTTAGATTAGATCCAACGGTTGAAATAAATGTGCAGGATGGGGTCATGTGCACTATGCACATGAGCCCCCCTCAGTCCCAAAAGGAGAGAGAGAACAATGTATTGTAATGTTAAACTTGTCTAGAGAGCTAGGTCAGACCCAATACCCCTTGGCGCTGTCCTTTCACTAGGGTCCTGGCTCTCTAGATTTTTTGTCCTGAGATTGACTAGGAACAGAACAAAGCTGAGGAGGGAGTGAGAGAGAGGGAGATGTATGGGACCATTTAGAGGATTTTTGGTTCGGGGAAATGCTACTTGCTACAACAGGCCCTTATAGGGAGGGAGGGGGAAGGGGCGAGGGAGGCTCACCACCGCCCATCATCCTCGAGATGCGCTTGAGGGCAGCATCGCGAGGAGGATGGGCGGTGATGGCCTCCCTCGCCCCGCCTTCGCTCCTTCCCCCTCGCCCCCTAGAATCAGCGTGTTACAACATCTCTCTCACTCAAAGATCTATCTTAATCAAGGTTAGGCTCTTTTACACTTTTACCCATTCTCTTTAAAACACAACCACAAATATCAATTATAGAAGAGGTATAAGTGTAAAGAGCTCCAACCCTGACAAAAAAATGGCTGGTAGCTCTAGCTCTCTAGAATTGGGTCTTATTCACTAACAATCATCATCATCATGGTGACAGCTGTATTCCTTTTTTTACCACCACCACTATCACCTCCTGTTCCTCTTCCACTGGGAGACAAACCATTTTACCATTCCATTTATCATTATGTTTTCTTTTGCCATATTTGTCTTAGCTTTCCAAACCCCCTTCCTCCACCAAAAAAAAATACAAAAAGTTAAAATCACATGTTGCATATTGAAGCAAACTGTGCACCACTAGACATATATTTGAATCCCTAAGTTTTTGCGCAACAAGGATTTACTATACCTAAAAAAATGATATAACGCATTCCAGTGATCCAAAAATTGCAATCACTTTCTCAAAATTTGATATCCCATAAGCATCGTAGAGGCATGCAACCATCCTATACTTCTCGGTCCCCTATTCTTTACTAAGTTTACAGTTGCACAGTTCCTATTATGCACACATTCATGAGTATTGAAAGGTCGTTGAGAAGCTCAAATACATATCAATAGACTCAATTCAACTTAGACCACGGATAAAAGCAACCACATTATTAGAGGCACCATCAAAGATATAGATATTCCAGACACACGAATTTTTGTGTGTGATGATGCCCTCTAATAACAGAGTGTCGGGTGCTTTTATCAGCCACCTTGAACATAATCTCCAGCTTTATCACCTAATATATTACTAATACTTGTACTTTCCCGTCAAGGACGACATAACAATTTTTTCTAGTTGAGAAGATTTTTCTAATGCAAAATACAAAAGTTGGAATTATAGAATTAGTTTCTATCAAGGTGTCTTAGAAGTTTGAACTAAGGTTGAGGCATTCCCATACTAAAATTTCCACTGTTCCTCAAGATTGACAATTGGACTTGGTTATTGATGCAATGAAATCAAGGTATATATATATCTACTTTCTAAGTGCTACACTGACATATTGTTGGTTACTTTCTCCTGATTTGTTTTATTTTGATGGTGCTCGTGGATGCAAATTTTTGTCGGATCACGTGTTGATCACGCGGAGCAATCCGCATAAGATAGAATCACGTGCTGATCACGTGGAGTAATCTGCATAAGATACAAGTTAATTCTTAACACCGGTGTGGTGCCTACCACGGGGACTCCGATGCCAAAGTTAGAACAATGTCTTCAGAAAAATGTTTATATCTCTATATTTGAAGAGAAATTTTTGAATCAAGAAAGAGTTATCTTCAGATGTATTTGTGTTTGGCTATTTATAGAGGCAAAATGAGTAAACTGCTGGCAGATGAGTGAGACGCGTGGCAGATTAGTGAGACACGTGGCAGATGAATGAGTCATCTGCTTAAAAGCGGTTGTAACTTCTCTCAGATAGTTGTAACTTCCGTAGATAGTTGTAACCTTTTGTTGGCGGTTGTAACTTCCTGTTTGGTGACACCTCTCTTGCAAGCTTGTATACTCAGCTGAGCATGGTGGTCAGCACTAAGCACTACTCCTCTGGTGAGAAAATAGTATTCTGCTTAGGTGTACTGAGCCCATACTTGTGCTGCATTGGGCCCAAACTTGGGCTTTCACTTTTTGTGATTTTTATGGGTAATTTTTGAGCTTCTCGGAAACAACACAAATCTTTGGGCTTCCTTATCCTGTTGGGCCAAACATTATTTTTTCTTTCCCTTTTTACTTAAAAGCTGGGGAGATGTATTTTCACTGAGAAGTCCCGCCAAAAATAGAAGTAGAATGCCCCTGATCTTGCTGATTTATCTGTCTCTATTGATACAAGTAAATGATCTGCATGTAGAGGTTTCTGCTGTTGTTGAAATGTAGTATGCTGAAGACAAAATGATCTGCATGTAGAGGCTTTTGTTGTAGATGAGATGATCTACCGGATGACTCATACATAGTCATTTCATGGGCTCCTGGACTTTGTCCAAATAGAGGATCATCATTAGGTGAATAAAACAAGTCATGCTCTAGCATCCTGGTGATTTGACGACCCATCCACCTATAAATGTCACATATATTTAGGCTGACCTGCCACTGTTTCAACATGAGTTGAGGAGTCTTCATTTATCGAAGGACGCGACCATGATCTGCTGACTGACTTTGTTTCCTCGGTTGAGAAGGGAGTGAATTCTACTATGAAATTTACTAAGGCTTGAGCCTTTATAGTTGTCCCCGGCCGATAGATTTTGTTGAAGGACGCGACACTGATCTGCTAGCTGACTTTGTTTCCCTGGTTGAGGAGTGAATGAATTCTGCTAAAGTTTGAGCCTTTAAAGTTGTCATCGGCCGGTAGATCAAGTCTTATTGGCCCAACTCTATCGCTCATTTCATACGTTTTTCACAAGCATCCGGGAATAAGTTGTTCCCCCAATTCTTCGCTGGTGAAAACTGAGCTAGCTGCTATAGTTGAAACTGCCAAGTAGATGTATAGGTCCTCTCCTGGATTTGTCTGATGATCTACTCAAGAATCGATCCAAAGCTGCTACTATAATAGTAAGACTTTGAATTTCTTTTGGAGTTGATGGTGACTTCATGTCAAATAGTGGTATTCTTTGCTTTTATGATCCCCAAACTTTTTGTATGTTTGTTTGTCTGCTGACTTATAAATATTTGCATTAAGGGCACAAAAGTTTGATTGGCCTCTTTCATGAGTTTCCAATATGCTTAAGTCAGAATTTAAGCATAACTTGAGAAAATTAATCATGGATTTAAATCTATTTATCTTGAAAATTGCACGAAAATATTGTGTGATCTGCTGACCATTTGACAAAACTTAAAGAGATTTAAGTAGTCTAGAATAAGATGCTTATATGTTCAGTGATTGATTAATTGAATTACTCACTCACAGATAGTGACATCCTCTACTGAGGTGTGATCCTCTACTGAGGCATTTGGTTTGTGTGGTCTGCTGATCACTTGACTAAACTTAAAACGGATTTAAGTAGTCTCGAGTAAGATGCTTTTATGCATTGAATCACCCACTCACTGATAGTGTCATCTTCTACTGAGGCATTTTGCTTGTGTGGTCTACTGACCACTTGACTAAACTTAAACGGATGTGAGCAGTCTTGAGTAAGATGTTTTTAAACATTGAATTACCCACTCACTGAGAATGTCATCCTCTACTGAGGTGTGATCCTCTATTGAGGCATTTTGTTTGTGTGGTTTGCTGATCACTTAACTAAACTTAAACGGATTTAAGTAGTCTCGAGTAAGATGTTTTTATGCATTGAATTACCCACTTATGAAAAGTTTCATCCTCTATTGAGGCATTTTGCTTGTGTGGTCTGTTGACCAATTGACTAAACTTAAACGGATTTAAGTAGTCTTGAATAAGATGTTTTTATGCATTGAATTACCCACTCACGTAGAGTGTCATCCTCTACTGAGGTGTACATAAATATTTGTATTTCTGAATGTCTTTTGTTGTATGCCATGTAGAACAAATTCTCGTATTTCTCTATTTCAACTAAGGAAGGTGTGTTTTTTGCTGAAAAGCAAAATAATGTATCATCTGTTGTGGTATATGTAAATATTTGTTCAGATTTTTTCTTTGCAGGTCTTCTTTCATTGATGGCAATCTCTTCAGCCAAGGTTGGTTCTTCTCGCGGAGAATTTGATTGATCGAAACGGAGAACAATGTGTATGTTCTACCGGATGAGGAGTCTCTTGTTGAAAAGATAAAATACAATAAACATATAAAATACAACCAAGTTTTTCTTACATATATAATGCATTTTTTTCTAAGAAGTTAAAAATGAAAAAGCTAGGACGCCTCAACTTCAATCTACTTTGTGAAATGGTCGGTTGCAACAATCATCAGATTTTTTTGCGCCGGAGAGTTTGATTGATCGAAAAAGTGAGCTATGTGTATGTTCTACTGGCTGAGGAGTCTCTTGATGGGGAGCGTGTTCTACGTTTGTCACTTTTTTTATCCTCTTTCTGATCTACATTTGTTTGTGCAGGTTGACTATCTTTTTGAGGTATACTAATTTTTTTTGACATCCCACAATGCATAGCGTTCTGCCATGGCGAAGATTTCAGTAAGAGTTTTGCCCGGTTTCATGGTCAATTTGCCATATAATATGTGATCTGCGGGCAGACCCTTCTTGAAAGCTAATGATGCAATTTGGTCATTACACCAATTTATGCTCGCACTTTTTGCCTTAAAATCTTTTGATGAAGTCTCTGAGAGATTCATTTGACTTTTTCTTTATGTTGAAGAGGTAGCAGCATATTTTTTTATGGTTTGATAGGACAAATACTCTTTTGTGAAAGTAAGGGAGAGCTCTCCAAAAATGTTGATCGACCGACGGGTCAAAGTGTGAAACCAATCTTGGGTCACTCCTCGTAAAGTCATTACAAATATTTTGCACATAAGTGGTTCATCATTTTTGTGTAGAGTCATGAGACTTCGAAAATGTTTCAAGTGTCTTTCAAGATCAGAATCTCCTTTGAAACGAGTAAAGGTTGGTATGGTAAACTTTGTCTAGTGGAGGATCCCCTTCAATGTCATTTGTAAAAGGTGAAGTGTTTACCAATGTCACTTCTCTGCGCAGAGTATTATCTGGATTTCTCATAACTTGTAAATTCATCAACTGCTCTTTGACCATTTGTGCCAAATCATCTGCTCCCAAGGGCTTGTGTGTATCCTGCTGATCGGTTGTATGGTGATTTCGATTCTGATTATCTACAGTAGATGACTCCTCATTTTCTGAATTTGATTGTGACTCACCTGCATGTGAGTGAGGTAGAGTCTCAATAGGATTCACCTGAAGGCTCCTCTTGATTTGACGAGCCTCTGAATGTGGGACGTGGGACAAATCAGTGTAGTGATCTAGATCTGGTCCTCTGCGTTGTTCGCATCCATCGGAATTTTGTCTTCTGCGCCGACCACTTATATTGGGTGTAGTCTGCGGTCCTAGCCTTGAGTGCACAGTTGCTTGGGAGCCTAACCTTGAGAAGACTCTCGTTTGAGGTTCGAGCCTAGAGTGCACATTTACTCGTGGCCCATATCTCGAATGAATGCTTCTAGAGGGATTGTTTCCCTTTGATGGATGACTACTTCCACTTCTATGCGCATGATCTGCTCGTAGACGGCGATGTGTCGTCCGCCTTGGTTGTTCGCTCACTAATCGCTCTACCACCTGGGTTTGTTCTTCCAATATTTTGGTCTGATTGGCGATCTGACCTGCAAGATTTTCTTGTCGTGTCATCTCCATTTGGTTTGTGGCAGAAGGTTGCGATTGATGGTCAGCAGGCGGTGGCAGACCCACTATTAGTGGTTGTCCGACCGGTAACAACTGAACCCGTGATGACGATGGCAGCCTAGTACGAGTAGAATACCTTGTAACATTATTTTTGCTAGTTTATTTTCGAGTTCCCACCATTGTATTGAATTGAAAATAAAAGTATTTGTGAATGAAACTGAAACTGAATGAATGAAAGTTTTTTTTTTTGTGAATGGAAGAGTGCATGTAATGAGTTTGATTCAAACTCTCATTGAAAGCACCAATTTGTGGATGCAAATTTTCGTCGGATCACGTGCTGATCACGCGGAGCAATCCGCATAAGATAGAATCACGTGCTGATCACGTGGAGTAATCTGTATAAGATAGAAGTTAATTCTTAACATTGGTGTGGTGCCTGCCACGGGACTTCGATGCCAAAGTTAGAACAATGTCTTCAGAAAAATGTTTATATCTCTATATTTGAAGAGAAAATTATGAATCAAGAAAGAGTTATCTCCAGATGGATTTGTGTTTGGCTATTTATAGAGGCAAAATGAATAACTGCTGGCAGATGAGTGAGTCATCTACTTGAAGGCGGTTGTAACTTCTCTTAGGTAGTTGTAACTTCCGTAGATAGTTGTAATCTCCTGTTGGCGGTTGTAAGTTTTTGTTTGGTGACACCTCTCTTGCAAGCTTGTGTACTCAGCTGAGCATGGTGGTCAGCGCTGAACACTACTCCTCTGCTGAGAAAATAGTATTCTACTGAGCTGTACTGGGCCCATACTTGTGCTGCATTGGGCTCAAACTTGGGCTTCACTTTTTGTGACTTTCGTGGGTAATTTTTGGGCTTCTCAAAAACAACACAAATCTTTGGGCTTCCTTATCCTGTCGGGATTCTCGGGAAAAACTGAGAAACTACAACACCTATATGTAGACCCTTAAAGGAAAGAGAGATTGGTTACCTGCATGAAAGATTTCAAAATGGTGCTGCAACACCAAAACTAGATGACACAAGTTTTGAGACAGTTCTCCATCTGAATTAGGCTTTCCAGGAGCATCTCTGGGCATCTCTCACTAATCTATCTTTAAGATTTATTGGTTTTGCCTGAAGAAAAAAAACTTACAAGAACATAAATGGCTAGCATAGCAAGGAGGTGTTTCCATCCTACATCCCTCTTCGACCACAAGCTTCTATAATACCCCATTTCAATTCCCCAAGTTTATCTTCACACAAATACACTATAGAAGGCTTTCATCTATGCAACAACATTTTAGCAATCTCCCTTCTCTCCCTACCAAACCCCTCACATTCAAAGACAAAATTATAATAATAATCATTGATAAATTATAAAAAAAAACTCCCCACAACTTACCTGTCCATCACCCCTCCCTTCTTCTCTAATCATGTTGTTCTCCTCACTTCACCCTCATCATTTTAAGAATTTTGATCATCGTCTCCCAGAATCGCACTAGGCCCCAACTCCAATACATTATTAGTGTTTGCTATTATGTCCCTTTGACCCTCACCAGCTTCAATCAAATCCACTGATTTCAACTAATCTTTCCCCAATTTCAGCCCCAACACAGTAGAAATAGCATCAATTTTACTTCTATTATCAGCACCTAGATTGCTACTTGGCAAAACATATTTTATTTCCTGCTTCCTTGGACAATTATTCACGATATTATCACCACCGTCGCCCACCTCTACCATGCATTACTAAAATTGACATAAATTTTTTTTATTAACATATTACTAAAAGAAAAATGATTACAAATGGGGTAGCCTACAACAAAATCGACGAAGAAATAAAGTTTCTTTTAGTAATTTAACTTTCGGGCTGACATACTAGGTCTTCTTTGCACTCGATATGTTATCTTTCCAAATCGACCAAATAATTGCATGTGGCACCCTTGTAAAAAGCCACACATCCATCCAAGACAAAATCACCAACTTCCAATCCTTTCTTCTGCCATACTCACACATCACTACCCTCTCTTTGAATGAAGCAACATCATAATCCCAACAACCTGCTCAACTTCCCAGTTTTTTTTTCAAAGAAGCTTCCCAGTCATTTGTTTTTTCAAAAAGGATGTTCCCAATCATTCAACTTTTCCTTTAAATGAAGGTTTTAGTTTTTGTTAACACATCAAAACAAAGAGATTTCATTTATTTGTTTAAGTGGTGAGCAAGTCAATCACCACTTTGTATATCAAAAAGCAAACACCCACGAGATCCAATAAAAGACAGTCCCCTGCCCCTCTGAGTATTTTTAACATTTGGTTGCTATGCAAGTAACCTATTCCTATTCCATCCAAACATGCATAGTTGCATGGGCGGAGCCACTATGGATACAAGGGGGGAAATTGCCCCCTCCCCCCTCAGTTTTGAAAATGTTGTTGATTTACCTATAGAATAGTGGGGTCCACTTACTACTAATTGCCCCCTAAAAATATTGCATTTATTCTTTCATTCCCATTTTGTCCCCTCATATTTCCTTAAATGATTGATCTATTACTCCACTAATTCATATAATAATTAATTGCCCCCCTTTCATGAGATTTCTGGCTCCGCCCTTGCATAGTTGCATGTCTGGAAACCCTACCACCTTTGTTGCGTTTAGCCCAACACCATAAAAAGGCCCTAGCTTGCATTTTCACTTGCTTCACTTACTTTTCAACTATGCAGTTAAAACGAATAATGAACCCATAACGGTCCAAGAGCGTTATAAGTTATAACGAGATATATATATATATATAATGGAATAGTTTTTAAATATATTTTTAATACCCCCACAAAGTATTAATGTATTATAGAGTCAAAAAAGTAAATCGTGTTCATAACATTAAATTCAAAAACAAAAAAACATTAATACAAAACATTTTCCCTTCGTATGAGTGTGAGATCACAACAGAGAGTGTGATCGACTCTTCGTCTTCTTCCCTTCTTCTCTCGTTCTCTGTCAAACGGTGAGGTCTGATTCTCTGTCGATTGACAACGACAAACTCTGGTCCTTCTTCTTTTTAATGAATCTAGGGTTCTGGTTTGATCGAGAATGAAATGGTTGATTTTTTTTTCATATGTATTAGAACAAAATGTTAAAACGGCGTTATTGAAAAAAATGTTATCTCAATAACGATCATATAACGACAACGTGATAATGTCATAATGTAACGGCTCGCCCCTGTTAAGCTTTATATCGGCGTTATAACGTTGTTTTAACTGCACAGCTTTTCAATGAGTTCAAAATTCCTAACATTCCCTTCAAGCCAAAGAGACCAAATGATTGCATGAGGGCCCTGCTTCACAACCACACTCTTAGAGAATTATATACATACATCCCCATTCCAATTTACTACCCATTTCAGGTTCCAAGCTACTCATCAACCAGATCATTCTGATTGGACAATAGCTTAATTTTTTTTTAATAGTTTTCTTTTGAAAGTTTTTGTACTTTTATCATTGTTGAATTTTTCTGTGAACGACATGCCTATTTTTAAGTGGGATTTTTGAATTACTTGAGATTATAAAGTTTTTGTATAGAAATATATCTTCATAAAATTTCATGACAAATATTACATCAATTTTTCTTATTTGTTGTGTTTTTCTAATATTTGTTGCTACTGTATCACTACAAAAAAAATTGAGATCAGCCATTATCCGTTGCAAATTGACCCAAAACCGTAGCTAAAACGAAACAGCGACGGCACACTAACCGTCGCCATCCCGTAGCAACTATTATCGTCGCTATTTGAATCAGCGACGGCAGAATAGCCGTGGCTAATTGGCGACCGCTACACACCGTCACTAATTTGAAAAGTGTCGTCGCTAATTTCCAAATTCAAATACATACTAGCGACGGCCAGATTACCGTTGCTAGCTAGCAACGGTTTCGTGCCGTCGCTAAGTACCGAATAGAAATGTTGATCAGCGACGGCCAGATTGCCGTGGCTAGTTAGTGACGGTTTCGTGCCGTCGCTAAGTCCCGAATAGAAATACCCATTAGCGACGGCCAAAGTACCGTGGCTAGTTAGTGACGGCTTCGTGCCGTCGCTAAGTACCGAATAGAAATGTTGATCAGCGACGGCCAGATTGCCGTGGCTAGTTAGTGACGACTTCGTGCCGTCGCCAAGTCCCGAATAGAAATACCCATTAGCAACAGCCAGATTGCCGTGGCTAACAAAATAAAATTGAAAAATGATTTTTTTATAATTAAAATTTTATAATTAATTTTAAAATTTGGCATATACTTTTTTTTGTCATTATATTAATTTTATAATACTCAATATTAAATAAATTATAACTCAATAAATTGTCCATCACAAAATTAAATTATAAACATCTTAAACCTGAACAAAATTAAATTAATTTTCATATACTCAATAAACCTGAACAAAAAAATACAATCCCAAATACTGTCAACCTCAAATTGAGATCGTCTATGGGACATAAACTTAAATAACTACATAAAACAAAATTGTGATCGTCTATGGGACATAAAACAAAATTTTTACATACAGTAATTGCTTTAAGATCTGCATCAGCTTGGTCTTCCGACGTGGCTATTATCAGTTCACCAACATCACCAAAACTGCATTAAAATCACAATTTGCACAATCATCAGAGTAAATAAATAATGTCAACCTAAATGCTTTGTTATGTATTTATTAAAATAATAATAATAATAATAATAATAAATACAATAATTTGTATGTCTATGTGACAACTTCTAGTCACACACAACGTAAAGTAGTGCTACCATGCACATGCACCATTAGAAGAAAAAAAATTCAGGAGTAAGAGCTCTAAAAGTTACATGAATTGGTGAACTAAATTGATGAAGGATGTGAAGCACTGGAGTACATGTTTTGCATTTCATTTACCTTGAGAGAGAATGGCGTCAAGTGGGCGTTATTAAGATGCTTCATCGCGTCTGTCTTGTCGCCACCTCCTTGTTCAGAAGCACCATTGCTTCTCAATTGTTCGTCAAATGACTAGAATAAGAGTTGGATTGCATGGTAAGTTTACAATTTCACAATCAAATATAATGAGCAAAACCGAATAATAGGTTACAAATATCGTACCATGAGCTTAATGCCACGATTATTATTCCTCCAGTCAGGCTCCAACGACAATAGCAGAGATCTTTGATCAAGTCAAGAATTTCCTCCAGTCAGGCTCCAGTCAAGCTTCACGAGCTTCTCCATCCTTGGTCACTGAATTTCCCAGACTCAAGTCAAGATTGTGGTTTGGATCAATTCCTGTACATTGTTACTCCCAGACTATTAGTAGGTGGTAATCTAATTCATAACTGGTTGAGGTTTATCATTTTGTAATTTTTAGTTTCTATTACATGGATTAAGAATCTATGCTCAAAGGAGGTAAATATTTTATCCTATCACAGAAAAATAGGAGTTTCTAAATGTAGTAACAGCATCTATGTTCAATGCCACTATAACATTAACGACCTCCAATTGCATCAGCATGAGAGTGTGTTATGATAACTGCATCCATTGTTCTCAACCTGAGAGAAACTAAACTATTTAAAGCATGAAAAACAAAAAGAAACATGAATGGTTAAATAATAAATCTAACAGAACACCACTAATTACAAATTTTCTAATGCCTTAGTTATACCTAAGAAACCAGGCTTGCATTGTTCAAAGATGACAGCAATGCTATGTAGGATGAAGAGAACTTAGTGCTGACTTTATATTGTTCTAGTTGGTTTTGCATGCCAAGAATCCCGTAGAACTAATGGCAAAGGTGTGGACAATATTTTTGGACACATCTTGAACATGTGATGTAATGCATGAAATATGAAAAGCATAAGCTGCATAAATCACTTCATGCCTATGCAAAAATAGTGTCTCTCTTGTAATTCAGGGAGAAATTAACCTTCACTAGAAATCTAGGCATCATCAGAATATATGACATTGTCATGCTCTGATGCTCCTAACTCTAGCATGTATTGAACATTTGGAATCACACACACCCAAGGAAAATTTTAAAAAAAAAAAAAACCGAAATCATTAACTCTATATTTCTGTGCCAACTACCTTCACTGTAGATCACATATATGCTGTAAGTTCCAAAGAAGAGGCTGGAAAGTGGAAAGATTCCCCAAAAAAAATTATCTCCATTTAAGGACTTCAAGATTTTAAATGGAAAAAATAAGATGGGGGAAGTAAAAAAGTCTAGCATAAATGTATAACAAACAATGCTGGATTTGGTCCTGGTTCTTTAGCAAACATCTATGGTCTTTAGAAAAGGTACTGACATGATTGTCTTCCACATAAAATAGTTAACAAGCATGTCGAAATGGAGCCTTACCCAAAAGCAGGAAACCATCTAAGAGCACTATGATAGAAAAACCTGCACCATGAGGAAAATACGGTAATCATCCATATATATAACATGCTAAAAGAAGCCTAAACAGCTTATTCCATGAACAGATAAATTTATAACAAAATCATCTTATGCATTACATAGAGTTACATGCAGCATTTACATGTTTTTTCATTTTTAGAAACTGCTTCTTACTAAACTTCATAACTCAATAACAAAAAGCTAAGAACAAACAAGGAGTTGAGCAAAAACAGAGTGTACCCAAGGCTGAATAAGCAACCAGCGTACACACACAATAACCGCATCCACGCAGCCGCAGAATCTCAAAAACCGCAACCACGCAGCAAGTCAGGCCGCAGCACTCAGCACTCAGCCAGAACACAGCATCGCAGCAGCAGTCCATGTCATCGCAGCTTCGGACCGCAGTAAACGCAGCACCCATCCAAACAGAGAACACTCTGTTTTGCGACAGACTGCCCAGTCCAGTGCGCACCCACCGTGCTGCTGCTCGTCCCCCTAATTGCAATCCTGTTTTGCAGTTCCCTGCAGTCCAAAAAACAGAGATATTCCCAGTCCCAGCAGATGGTGATTCTCGCATTTCGCTCAATCCTGCAAGCCAACGAAGCATCCTGACACGAAAAAAGAAATGCTGGTTGAAACACCAAAACGCCCGCAGGGCCGCAGGCTCGCCCCAGCAGACTTCCTTAACTTTACGCGCAGCATTGTGTAGATCAGATATACACATAAAGGCTGCCTCTACTCTTCCCCGTGGCAAAGATACGCCGTTTGTAATCTATCTAAGCACAATCAAGCCTGCTATAGAGTAGTGCCAAAACCAACATATGAATTAGACTCGTAAGCTTGAGTAACTCATGAGATGTCAACATTTATATTTACGCAGAAAAGAGTGAAATGAAAAATGAGAAGATGAAGCAGCAGGAAAGGAAGATTAATAGTAAAACAGCATTCAAGGGGAAGAAGAAACGTATTGTGACGGAACAAGTGGACTATAGACAATACCCTGAACAATCTCTCCAAGAACTAATATGCCCCCTCCACCATCTTTTCCTTTCAAGCAATGAGAAAACACTCTTGGAGCCCCAAACCCAATTATCCCATCAACTGCTCTATCCGGTTTTGTCAAATCCCCCGACTAATAATTACTACACCTGTTTCAAACACAACAAGGAACACTTCAAGTTTTGCTAGAAAGAAAAATTCAAAATGGCATTACTCAAATTTAGACACGGTAATAAAAACCAACCCAAAAATGACGGGTTAAACCAATATTCCAAGTACATAATTAAAGCAATGAACTTGAAATCTAATAAAGATAATCTTATTTAATCAAAACACACCCATTAATCCAAAACTAACAAAGACAAACAAAAAAAAAAAAAACTCCGTAAAATTAGGACCCTAAATTATTAGATAACAAAGCAGACACAAAATTAGGACCCTAATGAATAGCCATAGACAATACCTGTAAAGTACAATAAAACCCAATTTTTATACCCGACATTGAAGGGATCAGCTGAACCATCCACGGGCAAATCTCTATAAAGAATAACCAACTCCACAAAATTATAGGAGAATTACACATAAAAGACTTCAATAAAAAAAAAACAAATTGATAGCAGCCTACATGGAATAAGAAGCGCGATTGATACAAGGGAGGGATGAACATACTCTGATGAAAGGAATTGCTGGAATCAAGCTCTAATGAGATCAAGACCCTGCCTAACTCTGCGTAAATTACGAGAAAGGCTCCCCGGCTTTCTGACTGTTACGAGAAAGGCTCCCCTCCATGCAACCGGTTGGTAGCTCCCATGACAATAACATGAGCTTGTGATTTCAGTCCATCCATGACTTAACACCAATTGACTTAAATAGCTGGGGGTGTCTACGAGGGAGCTCCACTAGCTCCCTGATCTGAGCCATCTGCTTTCTCACGTTCATTTACATATGCATTCAGCAAATTGTTACTACTTTTCCAAGCAACCTTTTACAAGCATACAAATAGCATTCAAGCAGCATTCAGCATACATTTGAGCAATTGAAGCATACGATTCAGCATTCAACATTCAGCATACATTTCAGCATTCAGCATACATTTCATCACTTTAGCTTTCAAGCAGCATTCAGCATTCAAATTAGCTACGGTTAAAGTTTAATTATTCATGTATTTAGGTGCGTATGGTTAAAGTTTAATTACTCACCCCGCTTGGCTGCGTTGCAGATCCCATGCTGTGTTGGATGTTTGACATGAATGCTCTAAATGCCTCCATATCATTGGTCAACGTGTCTACCTTCCGATTGGTTGTCTCCAGATTTGTTGTCGTTGTCTCCAGCTTTGCTTCAGTGGCTGCTAGCTTCTCCTTCGTAGCTACGAGCTCTTGTGCAGTTGCATCATGAGCTGCAACCAGCTGTTGCTTAGTAAGCTCATGTGATTCCACTAGTTCACGTACTTTGGCATTAGCTTCATCCCCCACTGCATTGCGGAGCATTTTTTGAGTGACGCCAACCCCATACATTTTGGCCCTCCCCCCCATCACATCTGTAAACGCCTCCTCCCTATTCATTCCCTCTCGGCCATCTGTTGGTTGTGTTAGTTGTTCCATTTGCTCCTGCATCAAAACAGATGTGCATACCCATAAACCATAAATGATCAAATACAGTTTATGATGGTTAACAACATTTGAACAACACATTAACTAGGTACATTCATATAATTCCATAGAATATAACGTACATATCTCCTTGCTGCTTCAGGCTGAGGGAATAATCCATCAGATAATGTGTAAGTTGCTTTGAACATTTGCATACGATCTGGTTCTTGTTCATTTGGGTTTTTTTCTTTCTGGAATAATACAAATTACATTAAAAGAATATACATAAGCTAGTACATCTTCATGCATTAAGGGGTAATATATGAGCGACATGGCACATAACATACATTATATATAGAAATCATTAGGAAAAAAAATCGCTACCTCTTCCTCCCATTTACGTGCAAATGACATGGTTCCACATCGATGAATCATCTTCAATCGGGCGCGATTTGATTTATTTTGTGCACTGACTTTCTGCATACAAACACAAATTCACAGTTACAATTCCTTTCAATCATATGAACTATCGTACTAGTTAAACTACAGTAATTAACATATACACCTTAAAATTTTCGCTCCTCCAGTACTGTACAAGCATCCGCCACTGAGCCTTATCCACCCCATCATCAGTGTGCTCATATTGTTGCTCAAGTGGTCGATCATACCTATGATATGCCCTGAACAAATTGTGTTTCCATTGTTTCCAACAATAGCAAGCTTTAGTTTGGACCCATCTCTGTCAAATTTTATAATAAAGTTTTTTTTTAGTATAATATAATCACATGACGATATATAAAAACACTAATTATCAAATTTGAAACAAAATCACTCGTCAAGATAGACAAAAACCTTTGTTTTGTCCGTACAGTTTTCGAATGAGAACTTTGCCTGTGACAAAAATGTAGGATTCCAATAATTATCAAGCTACGATAAGTAATATAGAAATACGATTTGGGAAAATGTGCTATGTCGTATATTATTAAACTTGCAAGACTATTACCGATATTAGCTTCCAAATAGTTTCCTTCACATCTGGTGAAATCTTCGGCCATTTGCAAGGTGAAAGAGGCACCTTACTTCCATCCCGTGCGATTATACCAATTTCAGTGGATACTTTTGCCGCTGTCTTGCCGATAGGCTGTCCAGAGGCATTGCATTTCACCACCATCAATTCTATATGGTTTGGGCCATCATATTGATGCGTACCCCTGCGTTTCTTATATCGTTGTACTGCAATTCCAATAGCACCAAAGTGAAATAAGCTATATCTCATGAATATTAAAAAAAAATTCGATTTCCTCAAACTATGTCATATCTGGAAAAAAAAATTATACACTTGCGATAAGCCAGCAAACATTACCTATACGAACAGCTTCATCCCTATGCCTTGTAGATAGGCGGCCATCCGCACTCCTCTCTAGTTGTTGTTCAATTTCATTCATATCATGGTCAGCAAGGTCTTGTTGATCTTCAGATAGCGGCTGTCCCTCTCCAGCAATAGAGGGAGTAATAGTCTCAAGGACTACACTATCTGTTTGAGATAGTTGAGACACATGCTGTGACCTTTCCTGACTTGATATAGCTTGTGAAGTAGAAGCATGTTGTGAAAAGGTTGCTCTTCGAGAATGCAACTGTCCTCTTTTAGTTAGACGCCTCATCTCTAGATTTTTTTAACCTGTTATAACATTCAAGATTGCACATATTCATGCATAGAAAAAAATATAAGTTCAGAAAGCAACATCAAATTTATCACAGCCATAGAGCCAAATAGATTGAACCACATATATTAAACCATTGAATAAAATATAAGTACCAATCATATACTGTGCATATTGTAAAATAGCATTAAAGTTGAGATGCAGAACATGTGGTCATACTTTAAAATATGATTGACAACTTCATACATTACTCTATGAACTTAGAAGACCCAACTTGCTAACACTCTATTACAACATCTTCAACAAAAGCAGGGCACTAACATATTCAACAAAAGCAGTATGAAAAACAGGGCACTAACATATTCAACAAAAGCTCCTTGTCATGCAAGCTCCTTTTTATTATTTAGAATGCCCTAGTATGAAAAAAAAAATGCAAGAAAAGCAGGGCACTAACATATTCACATTCTAATCAAGAAGTAAACTTGGATAAGCTTAATGTTATCCCATTCTTAAATTCGCCTTTTGAAGGCAATCTCGCAGATAAATCGCAATTCCCCCACTTAACCTGGTACATTAGCAATCCATGCCCCATCCACAATTTGCCTTCATCTGAAAAGACCCCTTAAAAGTTTAAACTCCAAAGAGAATTACCTAGGTGACCCCATCTTGTTTTCAGATCAAAAACCAAAGATTTCTCTTACTTGATAGACAAGATAACTAAGAGGTTAGGCTCATGGAAAGCAAATATCCTGTGTCAAGCTGCCCTCTGGCCACTGCAATGCCAATATATACTATCTCAAATATTATGTTGCCCAAAGCAATAACTTTTGCAATTAACTCTCTTCCCATATCTCATTTGTGTTCGAAACCAACTATCCCTTGCTATTTCCATTTCACAATGGATACATTCACAACATATTGTTAAGGAATGACTACTCTTAATTAGCAGATTCATCAAATTTAAATTCATGAGCTCCCACAAGAATGCAGGTAGAAAATTAAAAGATCGAAGAATAGAAAGGAGACATTTGAGGGTATACAAACCATGAGCCCTTTTATAGAAAGATGCTGAATTGTTCGTACCTACCACTCCATCGTCAAGCAAATTTCCTCTTTATCAAACAGTTAGGTTTCTAACAAATGGCACTCAAGCTCATGTACTGATACATACATTTCCTTATTTTGCCTAAAAATGACGTGTCAAAGACTCAAAATAGCGACTATAGAGGTACAAGTGGCAATTTGGTGTGATATGTCCTTTTTATTCTGTTAATTTCCTTCAGTGTTTTGGCAAATACAGAAACAAAGCTCAACCGCACGAACAAAGATAATATACAATTAATTTATAGTAAACGATGATCAAGCAGAGAGACAGTACACAACTATGTGTTTGATGTAAATTGGTTTAAAGGATCATTTAAGAAACTTGAAGGAAAAAAAAATTTCCAACTCCCTCATGGTTTCCAGTTGACATGATGTTTTGATTTTACTTTATATTCACTTTCATTATCACTACTATTATTGATAAGAATTAATAAAACTTTTTCACACTTCGATTGATAATATTTTCTTTTCTCAAGCATGATTTTGTCTAATAATTGGAATGTGCATTGGGTTTACTAGTTTACTGCTCAAATTGCTATTTTCTTGGTTCATCATGGTTAACCACTAACTCATGCATTGCCTATTAGGACATGACAAGTTTTCCCTATAAAAAGAGTAGAGAAAATCACAGACACACACAAGTTTTCCAAAATAGATGCATCATGCATGATTGGTTTTAATCAGTATTGATTAGGGAGTTTGCACCATATACCGCTGATGGATTGGCACTCGAAATCTGTAACCTGGAGGTACTATATGATTTGAAGTTGATTGATATTCATAGCAGTTACATTGAGAGTTGGGATTAACTGGTTCCAAAACACCCATCGGTGGAATGGTATAAAACTTGTTATCCTTCTACAAATTTATCAAATTCTTGATGATAAATACAATTCATGAAGACAGAGAATATGAAGTCGGCAAAGTTTCTTTGCCAAATGGGCAACTCTGACTCATAATGATGAGTCTGTGCGTCTGTGAGTCTTTCAGTTCATGAATGTACAAAAAGCCTTTTACAGTTCAAAACAATATACAAAAATTTGCATCTTTAGACTAAATTTGCAAAACAATATAAACCTAAGTTAGGGATTTGATTTTTACTCACCTTGAACCCTTAATAGAGCACAAAAACACCAAATTTACAGGTGATGTGGCACGGGTTCTTCCTATCAGACCTTCTTCCTCTCAAAATCGAGGGTTCTTCCTTTCAAAATAGGGTTCTTCCTCTCACACCTTCTTCCTCTCACAGCTTCTTCCTCTGAAAATCGCGCGTCTTCCTCGCAGAGCTTCTTCCTCTGAAAATACCGTCACGAGGGATGTGAAACCTTCGTCCTCTCAAAAGCGCTCTTCCAAACCTTCTTCCTCTCAAACTAGGGTTTCCTCTCACTCATTCTTCCTCTCACTGGTTCGTCCTCTCAAAGCAATTCCTCTAAAAACAGGGTTTTCTCTCACTGATTCTTCCTCTCACTGGTTCGTCCTCTCACTGTTTCCTCTCTTGTTCTTCACAAAACGCGGGATTCTCACTGTTTCCTCTCTTGTTCTTCACAAAACGCGGGATTCTCACTGATTCTCAATTTTATTCGCGCTGAATGGTTTATATTTTTTATCGATTAGGGACGGCACGAACCGTAGCTAAGCAAATTTAATTTCTAAAGCTTAGCGACGACAAACGGGCAGTCGCTACCTATTTTATATATATATTTTTACGAACTTTAGCTACGGTACACCACCGTCGCTAATGAAATTTAACTTCTAAAGCTTAGCGACGGCCCCTGTGCCGTCGCTATATGTTTTTATATATATTTTTTACAAACTTTAGCTACGGTACACCACCGTCGCTAATGAAATTTAACTTCTAAAGCTTAGCGACGGTCCCTTTGCCGTCGCTACATGTTTTTATATATATTGTTTTACAAATGTTAGCTACGGTACACCACCGTCGCTAATGAAATTTCTTTGATATGATCTTATCTTATCTGAACTGATCTTCTTTGATCTCATCTTCTTTAATCTAATCTTCTTTGATCTTATTTTCTTTCATCTGATCTGATCTTCTTTTATCTCATCTTCTTTTATCTGATCTGATCTTCTTTGATCTTTTTTTATCTTTTTTGAACTTCTTTGATCTTCTTTGATCTGATCTGATCTCCTTTGATATGATCTGATCTTCTTTGATCTCATCTTCTTTGATCTAATCTTCTTTGATCTTATATTGTTCATCTGATCTCATCTTCTTTGATCTCATCTTCTTTGATCTAATCTTCTTTGATCTGATCTGATCTTCTTTGATATTCTTTGATCTGATCTTTTTTTATCTTCTTTGAACTTCTTTGATCTTCTTTGATCTAATCTGGTCTTCTTTGATCTCATCTTCTTTGATCTGATCTTCTTCGATCTACTTTGATCGAATCTTCTTTGATCTACTTTTAACTTCTTTGATCTTTTTTGATATTCTTTGATCTGATCTGATCTTCTTTGATCTCATTTTCTTTGATCTAATCTTCTTTGATCTAATCTTCTTTGATCTGATCTGATCTTCTTTGATCTCATTTTCTTTGATCTGAACTTCTTTGATCTGATCTTCTTTGATCTTCTTTGAACTTTTTTGATCTTCTTTGATCTAATCTTCTTTTAACTTCTTTGATCTTCTTTGATCTGATCTTCTTCGATCTACTTTGATCGAATCTTCTTTGATCTACTTTTAACTTCTTTGATCTTTTTTGATATTCTTTGATCTGATCTGATCTTCTTTGATCTCATTTTCTTTGATCTAATCTTCTTTGATCTAATCTTCTTTGATCTACTTTTAACTTCTTTGATCTGATCTGATCTTCTTTGATCTCATTTTCTTTGATCTGAACTTCTTTGATCTGATCTTCTTTGAACTTTTTTGATCTTCTTTGATCTAATCTTCTTTTAACTTCTTTGATCTTCTTTGATCTGATCTTCTTTGATCTTCTTTAATCTACTTTGATCTAATCTTCTTTGACCTTCTTTTAACTACTTTGATCTAATCTTCTTTGATTTGATTTTCTTTGATCTAATCTTCTTTGATCTTCTTTTAACTTCTTTGATCTGATATTCTTTGATCTTCTTTGATCTGATCTGATCTTCTTTGATCTGATCTGATCTGATCTTCTTTGATCTGATCTTCTTTGATCTAATCGTCTTTGATCTGATCTTCTTTGATCTGATCTGATCTTCTTTGATCTGATCTGATCTTATTTGATCTTCTTAGATCTTATTTGATTTCATCTTCTTTGATCTTCTTAGATCTTCTTTGATCTCATCTTCTTTGATCTAATATGATCTTCTTTGATCTGATCTTCTTTTATCTTATTTGATCTGATCTGATCTTCTTTTATCTTATTTGATGATCTTCTTTGATCTGATCTTCTATCTGATCTTCTTTGATCTGATATGATATTCTTTGATCTTATCTGATATTCTTTGATCTGATCTTCTTTGATCGTCTTTGATCTGATCTGATCTGATCTTCTTTTATCTGATCGTAAAGAAAAAACAAGCGGCTTGGAGTATGTTTCCAGTTTATATATATATATTTGCTTTATATAATTTTTTTTAAAAAAGAATTAGCTACGGTAGAGAACCGTGGCTAATGGCACACTGTCGTCGCTAAGATAAAAATATTAATATAAAAAAAAGTTTACCCGGGTCGCCTGGGTGAAAGCCAGGTTTCCTAACCAGGCTGGACGGCAATGGGTTGGTGGTAATTTTATCCAGTTTATATATATATCTATTTGCTTTATATAATTTTTTTTATAAAACTCATTAGCCACGGCACTTTTCCGTCGCTAATATAAAAATTTTAATATAATAAAAAAGTTTCATTGGCGGGATTCGAACCCAGGTCGCCTAGGTGAAAGTCAGGTCTCCTAACCGGGCTGGACGAAAATGTGTTATTGGTGATTTTATCCAGTTTATAAATATATAGCGATTTTGCTTTATATAATTTAAAAAAAATATATTCACATTTAGCTACGGTATTTTGACCGTGGCTAACAAAAAAAATTTTAAACATTAGCTACGGCCCTAGTGCCGTCGCTATATTTTTTTTTATAATTTTTTTTAAAAAAAATCACATTAGCTACGGTATTTGGACCGTGGCTAACAAAAAATATTTGTAAACATTAGCTACGGCCATAATGTTGTCGCTATATTGTTTACCTATAATTTTTTTTTTAAAAAAATCGCATTAGCTACGGTAATGTAACCGTCGCTAACAAAAAATATTTGTAAACATTAGCTACGGCCCTAGTGTCGTCGCTATATTGTTTACTTATAATTTTTTTTTTTAAATATCACATTAGCTACGGTAATGTGACCGTCGCTAACAAAAAATATTTGTAAACATTAGCTACGGCCCTAGTGCCGTCGCTATATTGTTTACTTATAATTTTTTTTTAAAAAAAATCACATTAGCTACGGTAATGTGACCGTCGCTAACAAAAAATATTTGTAAACATTAGCTACGGCCCTAGTGCCGTCGCTATATTGTTTACTTATAATTTTTTTTTTTTTAAATCACATTAGCTACGGTAATGTGACCGTCGCTAACAAAAAATATTTGTAAACATTAGCTACGGCCCTAGTGCCGTCGCTATATTGTTTACTTATAATTTTTTTTTTAAAATATCACATTAGCTACGGTAATGTGACCGTCGCTAACAAAAATTATTTGTAAACATTAGCTACGGCCCTAGTGCCGTCGCTATATTGTTTACTTATAATTTTTTTTTTTAAAATCACATTAGCTACGGTAATGTGATCGTCGCTAACAAAAAATATTTGTAAACATTAGCTACGGCTCCACTGCCGTCGCTATTTCTCGTATTAGCGACAGTTTGAAGCCGTCGCAAAACGGTTAGCGACGGTGATTTTAATTTATGTACCGAAACCGTAGCAGAAACTATAGCGACGGTGTTATGCCATCGCAAAGCGTTTAAATAGCGACGGTTTTCCGTAGCTAATAAAGCTTTTTTTTGTAGTGTATCTTGAAGGGTAAGTTTGATCTTTTGTTTGTGTTGTTCTTCCTCTATAGTCATTGGCACTTTGCATTTGTAGATCAAGGGAGAAAAAGGGTGCTCCTAATCAAAACAAACCCTACTAAATGAAAAAGTAATTCAACACAGAGGGTCACATTTTAGATGTGTGTATTGCTAAAACCTTTAAACAAGACCACAATTTCTAATATATATACAATGAAGCAACCAAAAGAAAATATGCTAGACCTAAAAAAGGCTAGGGATATTTAAAGTAATGTCAAATCATTCTCAAAATACAAAATATGATGATAAGTTGATAACACAAGATTCGTCAATTCAGTTGAAGTCACCCTATAAAGGATGGAAAAAGAGAAAGTATCTGACTCATAAGTCGGAGAAAAAACACCAACTTATACATGCTTGCACAAGTCAGAAGGTGAGTTGTTTATAGACTAAAAACAAACTGGAAGTAGGAAGAACCAGAGAAAATGAAAAATATGATTGTTCTTCAACATCCCTTCCTTCCTCAATGGGCTGAACTTAGGGCTTCATCCAAAGCTGATAGTTTGCATCTCTACATCTGTGGACAATCTTTTGATTGGCGTCAAATTAACCCTTTGGATTTTTTTTTTTTTTTTTTTTTTTTTGGGGGGGGGGGGGGGGGGGGGGGGGGTGTTGGTGGTGGTGGAGGGGAGAGGGTTAAGGATACTACTTTTTCATCTTGTATGTTTGGAGATATTGTGCACATATAGATTCATATGATGTATACTTATTGTTGCTTGTGATCGGAGACCTTTTTCTCCTCTTTGTCACTTCTTTTCATATTAATACAATTTCTTGATTTTACTCATAAAAAATGATTGCATCTAAAAGAACAAGGGCTAGAAATCAACTTACTTTTCAGGGGACTTGTAGCTGTCAAAGCATCATCATGTGTGGAGATCCTTGGGTAAAATTGTTGGTAGATATCCACAAGCTGTGAGCCCTAATACAAAGGTCTCTTGAAAGCCTGCTAACTTGTCTAGTTTTGGGCTAGGACTGTCACTCAACCCAAACAAGGCAGCAGAAACTGAAGATGATTGCCTTCTAGGAGTATTGCAACTTTGCCTAGGCTATGCCGTCCAGAGTTTCTACGCAAAGGAGAATCAAGACATCCTCGAGTTCCCCATCATGGATGCCAGCTGATATAAAATTATCGCCATTGTCTCATTCACCCATAACCTCGGAGAACTAAGTATTAGTGGTATATGAATTGAGTGGTTTCCTAATGCAAATAAGATCTGCCCAGGGAAACATAAAGGTGTTCAAGCTCATTTTCTAGTCCCTCAATATGCTCGATATACTTTCATAGCATTTCTCTTGCAGATATGGTGCTAGATCCCTCATCCTTGAAGCTGCATTCTGAGACTCCAAGAAACACAAAAGATCCTTAAGAACGAGATTGGCATTTATTATCTATTGCTTCTCTGATTTGATAACTTCTGGTCCACAATAAGCACTGAGGCAAGCATGAAAATTACTCTCATCTCCACTTTGAATCCCAGCCCTATAGGTGACTTTCTAATGTTTGCCTTTGAGAACCAAACTCCCCCACCCATGGTAGGTATGTGTTCAAGTATGCCCAGAAACCAATCAATTCGATAGGATCCACCACAATTTTCCGAACTGAATCACTCACATTAACAACTCTGTTTAGGTCCTCAAATCCCAACTTTATGATATCTTTCATTCTTAGAAAAAAAATGCATCTTCAAATATACGATCCCAAAAGTCTTCGTTGTTGTTTAAAACAAGTTCACGGATTCTGTTCAAAGGCGACTCAATCTCAGAACCGAAAATGCTCCTTAACCACTCTAAACTCCCTTCTAACACTGTCCGACTATCTATTGACTCACGGATTGACTTCTTAACCAAAGCAAGCTCCTACCCACTCTCGATAATGTCAACCAGATACCTCCCAATCTTATTGACAATTTCTTCACCACAACTTTTCAACCAATTCAAGGAAACTTGAGCTATGTAGTCTCTATCAAGCATCAACATTACAGATTCAAGCTTCTTTATGTGTGATTTCCATAACTTGACTCCTCTTCAAGATTGGGCAGTCCACCAAAGAGCTGTGAACCAGGGGGCGAGCCCAGTATATTTTTGTAAAACAAAGGCATGTCATTAAAAACTTGCAGAAATGGATTGTCCAACTTGTCCTAAACTGACCTGAATTATCCTCACTGCATCACAAAAGACAGAAATCACAACAAAAGTATCACAATCTACTGATCTTCATCAAATAAAATGATTGATTTAAGAGTTTATAACACAAAATATTTTATCTTCAGTAGAAAACCAAACACCTTTAGAAAGAAACACAATGTACTACTAACCTTGCTGCATGTAGCTAATTTGTGAGGGACCCCAAGACTTGGTGAATCCAAAAACAAACCCCAAACTTGGTTTGGACCAAGATCATCCATGAGTGCAACAGCGGCAAGGGCATCAGCATAGGCTCCAATACTGCGCCCTTGATCCATCCATCAATCTCTCTCTTTACTCCTCTGGGAAATCTGTCCCTTAAAGCTCTCAACAATCTGCCACTGATGCTGCAAAAAAAAAAATTTGAAAAAAAAAAAAAACAACTCCTCGTCATTGCTCAAACCCAAAACCAGGCAATGAACAACCTTTGCCCTTAGGTACCGTACCTTTCAGGAACATTTGGGGACTCATTTAAACATCCCCAAATGTTGCCGGACGTATCAACCACCAGATACTTCACCCTTGTAGTGATTCCAAAAACTTTAGCTCTAGTTGGATTGGGGGGTTTCGAAACTAGTAGTAGAAGAAGAATTGGAAGATAAGATAGATACAAAACAAGATTTCATGACAACAATTGAATCTGCTGAATCGTTAAGATCACGGTAGCAATTACCCACTAGTTGGCGGAACTCCTATTCGATTTCATTGTTTGTCCATCATGCCACAATGCGGATCTTGGAGATGAAGAGAGATTCGACGTCCCTAATATCGCCCCATGGACCTTCAACTTACTCTCATGGTTTGCTTTTGTTTACTCTGCATTCATGTAAGACATCAAGTTTTATGTTCTCTGTTTCATAGATTTAATGAGGAAAACTATTGATTCATTCATGAAATTCAGAATTATATTTATCTTCTCTCTTTGGGATCCCAATTTTTCATTTTTTCTTCCATTTTTCTAATCTAATCGTGGATTCAAGTGAATTTTCATGATGCAGTGACTAAATGACACTACCATTTCTGATGAATGACACCACCACCCCTTCACCTTCTCCTCTCTTCATAGAAGCAGCTCCACTGCCGCCACTGACCACACCACCATGCTCTGTCCACCGCAGACTGCACCACGTCTCCTCTCCTATTCTCCGTTGTTTTTTTTTTTATTCTTTTTCTTTTTCTCATTCTCTTCTTATCCAAGAAAAAGAGAGGAGAAAAAGAGGTGCAGCCAGCGGTGGCGAGGGTGGTGATGGTGCTTGGTGGAAAAAATGAGATAAGAGAAGAGAGGGAGAAAGGTGGAGGTGGCAGGGTGGTGGTGGTGCTTGATGGAGAATAGAGGAGGAGAGAGGTCGAAGCCTTTTTTTTGTTTATATTGGTGGTGTCCTTAAGAAAATAAGGCATTGGTTGATGTCCTTCAGCAGAATTGGTGGTGTCATTTAGTCACTGCCTTTCATCAAATATTATGCCTAATGGTGAAACAAAATATTTCCAGTATGGGTCAATATAACCATCATCAGTGTCTGACATCATAGAAACATTATCTTCACAAAAATCAAATGTCCCACATTTCGAAAATTGAGTAAGTATGATCGTGCCCTTAGTTCCTAAAAAAGTTGGAGGGACTCTGACAAACATAATGGCTCTTTTTCCTCCAATATTGCTCTAAGCACTCTCATCCCATCGTCAAATATCCTAGTTATTTCCAGTATGCTCTTTTGGCAAAATTCTCTCATCCGCTTTTACCACTAATCCGCCCTTGTTTCTTTTCGCTTTGGGTTATATTGGTCTTTGTATGGATATGGAGAATAGTATGTGTATGAATATTGAGAATAATATTGGTCGCTCATTTTTTTCATTGTTGTCTGCTAGCTTCACAACCCAATCTGCACAGTTCAGAAATTTTGAAATTGTTTTACAAATTCAAGGATGTTTCTGCAATTACTAGGGAGATTTCTGGAATTACTGATTAGTTCATGGGGTCTTTACAAAATTAGATTTTCTCCCGACAAGAGTTTAAAAAAAACCATATGGAGAGAGGGTTGTTGCAGTCCAACGATCTGACCAGGCTTGGGAAGCTTGTGTTGAGGCGGGTGGGGCTGCAGCTCCGGTGATGGAGACAACCTAGGTCACGATGAGTCACGATGTGTTGACTAGAGGGTGGTTGTGTTGACTAGAGGGTGGTTGTTTCAACGGATCTGAGGCTATTATGATCTGATTCCATTCAGAATAATGTTGTGCAAGCATTTTTTTGATGAACAAGATGGACGAGACCAGCGATAAACAGTGTGTACCTTGATTTTTTTTCTCAACAATCTTCAATGTAAGCTTTGTTTATTCTTTTCTCTCTCCTTTATCTTCAATCTTCTTTTTCAAATTAAACCCACAAATCCAAGAACGTCACCTTTGATACTAAATAATGTACTATTATACAACTAAGTTAATTAATATAAATTTAAAACCACTAAAAACAAAGAAAGATAAGCTTAATTCTTCATATTCATTCAACAAATTACAAGCAATGGCCTATTGGCCCTATTTATAATTATACTAAACCTAGCTTGCAAATCAAATAATCTAACTCTAAATGTTGTTGGAGCCATAATCACCAATTACTCAATTATAGGCTTACTTAGGCCTGACCCAACAACTTCTTCAAAGATCATGATCAGGGGACCAGCTAATCCGCACTATGTTCCGATGGTGGCTAGATAGTATCGGTAGCACGAGAATGGAACACTAAAACACTTTGTATTTGTGGTTCCATAGACAATGAAATTAATTAAAGAATGAAATACATGTATGTGCAATTGCTTACTAGGTCAAAATTTTAGCTAGTTTCTAGCTAATCATCAATTATAAACAACTTTGTGGCTGTACAAAACCACGAGCAGACCCAACTGCATTGGCACATGATGATAAATCTGGTTGGCTTTGGTAAGTAAGTTTCACGTTGACCAATTTGATGGCCTTGCATGGATTTCTATTGCTGCAATCAAATTTGACAGCAACTTGGGTAGCTGAAAGTTCCTTGGATGTTCTTGTATATTACCTCACTGATCCTTATGCTTGATACCTGATATTCACGTAATTAATACATAATATATCCCTTAATTTATATATGGTAGTGTTTCGATTATTATATTTTATTTTAATTATTTTGTTTTCATGTTTTTGTGGGAATTTGAGCGTGAACGATGAAATCGCATTAAGGCGACAATTTGAGGAATGATCAATTGATTGATTCTAGTGGTACAAAGTAGCGGGTCACATGTCTAAACCTAACCCAAACAAACCTAGGTCCACCTAATTTAACCTAAGCCCAAGCCCAAAAGTTAACCTAGAAACCCAAACCCAAACCCAACCTAACAAGGAAAGAGGAGAACCCTATTTAGGCTTCCTCTCTCCTCTTATCCTCCTCCTCTCCTCCTTTTGGAGGTTTGCCTCCTCCATCTCTCCATGTTTCCCTCTCTCGGCCACCGTCACAACCGACAACAAACAGGGGTTGTCAACGCAACAACAGACCACCCCTGCTCATCTCTCGTTCACCCTTTCTTCTCTCTCGTGTCTCCCTCACCCTCTCTATGTCTCTTGCAGTTAATTTTAGCCCAATGGGCATGAAAATTATCCACAAAATTGTCCACAACTTCTAGCTATTACATCAAAATCATTAAGGCTTTCACGGTGGTGGGGGTGGTGAGCTCTCAGGATAGAGTGGTAGCAATTCAGCGAACATAGTGTTTCTGTCATTGCCAATGATACTACTATGGGTTGTTAGTGAGACCAGTGCAGCTACAAGTCCTGAGTTTCCTGCCAATGTGGGCTCTATGTAATTGTACTTTCTGCGAATGTCCTTGAACTGGTCAAACTTATCAGGCCCACCAACCATTGCTCCTATAATTAAGTTTGGATTTGATGCATTCTTGTCCAGCCATTCCAATCCTTCTTTGCAACCACCCGTGTAGTTTTCAGGGATCGATGCAGCTCGGTGATGCACCTACTTGGGATAGTTTGTTCCATAGCCAACCACGTAACTCTCACTTAAGGGGTTGTTTCCCAGTATGCAATCTACCTTTGTTAAGTCAACACAAAACACCAGTAGATATGTTGGCGACTACAAATGGTACACATTAATCACCAAATTCTCCATATAATAACCATGGAGAAACCTGTATCCCAAAAAAAAAAGCATGGAGAAACTTTAGCATCCAGTATTTTTATGAACCTTCAATTTAATTTGGTACTGTTAGTATGTTCACAATGTTCGAGATGTTGCCAATAGCTTGACAGCTCAACGATTGGAGCTTGGCGGATGGTACCACTTGGTCATGGGTTCGAACTCAGCTTGCGGCATCTTTATCAGTTTACGGTGTGTTGACCAGTTCTGGTCTTTAATGGGTTCTGGGATCCTATAAAAACCCTGCTCGCCTTCCAAAAAAAAAAAAAATATATATATATATATATATATGTTTGAGATGTTGACAATAACTGATATGATGAGAATATCCCAAGTGAGCAAAAAGCATGATTATTTTACACATCTTTCACTGTATGGTCTATATATTTCTTTGGATATTTGAGTACATACTTCCTTTGATTATTCAGTTTCCATCTTGAAGTTTCAACGGGATGGATTTCAAAATGTAGATCATTCAACAAGCAATGGTTATAGGTTGAATCTTCTGACCCATTTAATGGTATTTAAGTTCATGTGAAATCTACACAAAGTATCTTCGACATTTTAAGGAACTTTCATTCTCAAACTTCCACACTAAAACAACAGTAGTCAAAATTTCTAAACTTACATATCTAACCTACATAAATAGGTAGAAAACTGAGATTGGGAAGAAGAGGGGGAAGGGGAGAGAGATGGTAAATTGAGTACCTGAGATGTGGCAAACTCATGTAGTTTATCCAAATGAAAGTAAAAGGGGCCACAAAACCATCCTGGAATATTTGATGCATTCATATAATCAACAAAAAGTGAGGCTAGGAAGGCAGCATTTGCCACATATTGTAAAGGTTGTGCATTTCCATGATTCAGTTGGATCATACCACCTGCAGATTTAAACATGTAGACTTCATTAGTTTTTTCGTGCAAAAAATACAAAAAACGACTTCTTTTACATGTATTAAAGAAATAAAACTCAGAGATATGTTTCTCACCTTTGGTCCAATTGAAGACATGGAATTCTCTAAGATAAGAACACATATTTAGACCCGTGACATTGTGATAACTCCTCAACATGTCCTCATAAGGATAACCGGGATTTAAAAAGATCCTCAGCCTTGATAACAAGAGCTCTACTGCTGGCAACTTGTTGTCCCAACTCAACACACTTATATCTGAACCACCATCAAAGGTATGAGCGTTCCTGGAATTGCTTGGATCAGTCGCTATTTCTAGGTAACTCTTGTTACCAGTGGCATAGTACATCCAGGCTGCACCCCATATGTACTCATCAGAATAGTCCGTGGAGTTGTAATATGGTTCAATATTCGCATTATCACTACTATAACGACTTTTCTTTGCCGGATCTGCAGCAAAATCAAAGAGAGATATAGCCCCTTTTACCAATTTGGCATGATATTTGTCATTGTCCCGGAACACGAGTGAGGCTGATGCCATCTCACCTGCTAGTTCTACCCCTGCTTGTATCTTTTGTACAGGCCGTGAATAGTTCACCCTTTCTGGCCTCTGCCAACAGAAGTGATCGCCTTCAGCATCACCCACCTGTTGGGCACATTTTGAGTTATTTTACTTGACACCATAGATTGGTCCCGTTGTTGTTATTATAGCTACAATCATTTTGGTCATTTCCAAAAGGAAGTCTCTCTTTTCAATAGATATTTTGCCTAAGGTTCACATTCAACTGGTTATGTTCAATATTTCCTTATGGTGGGTCTTTTTCTTTCCTTTTTTTTCTGAAAAAATTAATGAAAGCACAAGAGAGAAATATCTTACCAAACACAGAAGATCTGGTAAACAATGTCGAGGCTAAATGTGTCGCATTAAAAGAAATGTAATAACATGTTAAAAGTCCAAGCCATGTTCAAGTCACTTGTTTGAGAGCATAGAGTCACTTGTTCATCAGGTGGTGTCAAATAAACTTCCTCATGCAGATCTCTGTGGGAAAGCATTGGTAACACCCAATTTGAAAAAGTGACCATTGTTTCACAGCTACACGACCTCTCTTGTTTGCTTTGGTAATCAATAAATCTAAACCTATAGAAGTCGACGTCACTCCAACAGGCCATAACTACTCCAAATGAGGAGGCTCCGCTACAGTATCTTTTGGTTCCTTAACTGCGGAAAGGAATACATGAAATTTAGGTTCGTCATAAAGTTCACACCTGTTCAACCTCTCTTCTCTGATATCAGAGAGTTTATTACCTGGAATTGGAACTTTCCAGGAGACTTTGGAACTCTTGAGAACCAACACAATGTGGGAAAGTATTGGTAACATCCAATTTGAAAAAGTGACCCTTGTTTTGCACCTCTAGATCTTGTAGTTCAGCAGAGCTACACGACCTATGTTGTTTGCTTTGGTAATCAATCAATCTAAACCTATAGAAGTTGACGTCACCCCAAGTCTCCAACAGACTATAACTACTTCAAAAGTTGGAAACAGAGGCTGCTCTTCAAAAGGTCTAGAGTCTCAGAGGTAATCTAAAATTTAAGGCACATTTAGGAACATCTAAAGCCAAGAAGAAATTTTCTGGAAACAAAAACCTAGAATTAGATGGCTAAAATATGGTAGCCAGACCTGGGTATGATGAAAATTAAAGTCCAGTCAGATTCGATGCTGGTTGTGAAATGGTTTCATGGCGATTTCAACATCCCCTGGGTTCTAAAACCTTGGCTGGATAGACATTTTCACAGGAAAAGATATTGAGGTGATACATATTCTATTGCGGATGCTCTGGCTTCTCAAGCAAGGGTCTTCAAAGCTCAAGGCAGTTCACTTTTGACATGCAGATAAGAACATTGGAGTCTTGAGATGCAACCTATTTGGGATGCCACATCCCTTTCAATGTAATCTTCGATATAAGTTGTATCTTTGAATTCTTGGTTTAATAAAATCATTCTGCCCCGTCATGCATTTAGCCTTTAGGTGCTCAAGGTTTGTATTGGGGTAAGGCTCTCTACATCCCTCCCTTTTCCCTTTTTGTAGTTCTTTTCAAGGAAATAAAACATGTCGGGCTCTGCTAACTGCCGAATCCACCTCCCATTCAGATTGTTTCTTCAACAAAAAAAAATGTTGATTCAATTGTTTCTTCAAGTTTTTTGAGGTCGTATGGTGAGGGAGGAGTGGATATTTGACTTCATTGTCCAGGTAAAGGTGAAATATCGTCAAGTAGGTTTGTAAAGGGATCTACAACTCTAAAGGTTAATTTAGAAAGATTTCTTGAACGAGGTGTAGAATACTAAGAAAGGTACTCAAGGGGAAGCTAATATTTCATGTGATGCAAGCGGTGATGTGAAAACCTGTTGGCCTCAAGAATGATGTAACAATTAAGGATTAGGATCTCTGATAACATCCAAACACATGATGTTGTTTTTTCTGCCTTAAGAGACAATTTGGTTTATGGTGATCATTGCCCGACTTAAATGTGTGAGTAATAAACTTTGTTATCGTTTCATGCAATTATGTACACTGAATTGAATTGTGTTATACTAGCCAAACAATAAACCACTGAATAAACTGTTATTTTACCTGGGCATAAATTCCGCTGATTTTTGTGTCAGAGGTACTGAAGGTCAAAAGTAAATAATTTGTTCCCCATTTGATGAGCTCCCTCACTTCATCGTACATGTCAAGAGCCTTGTACTTTTGACTATACTCAATAACACTCCAACTTAACATCGTCATTGAGAAAGCCATGGGGAAATGAAACTTGATGTTATCTCCAGCATCATAGTATCCTCAAACTAGGTTCACATCAGGCAACCCATCATTTAGGCCAGAGTCTCCTCGCCATGATATGTTGTTGCTCATTGGTAATCGCCCAGCTGCAAAACCAACATGATGAAACTATCAATAAAAAAATACATGTTTTTGAACTTGATATCTAAGATTGGCAGTTCATGAAGGAGGTTTGTCTCTCTTAGCATGACCATACAAGTCAGGAAAAGAAAGAAAAAAAAAAAAAAAAAAACAACAACAACTCTTTGGTCAGAACACGATGGTTGAAATTGCCATTTTTTTTTTTTTTTGTCAATCAAGCTGTGCATGAATGTTACAGAAATTTCCATCGCTATTCTCTAGTAACAACCACTAATGGCACTGTGGTTTTGTTCAAAATTCAGGTATATATGCATTTTATAGGGTAGTTCATCTAATCAATAAATTTGCAATGATAGCATGATCTTTGTTCAGTTTGAAAATCAGGTAATATGAAGTAAAGTTCATAAAATGGTTGGTATATGTATATAGTGGATTGTATTGGTGGTTTTAGTCAATAACTAATAAGGTGTGTATTGAGAAATCAACCGCATACGATAGGCAGAAAGCAACAGTTTTTCTGAGCATCATTTGGTCATATGTGATGTCATCATGTAAGGTGTGGTGAAGTTGAATTCCGCAAGAGAAGAAAAGATGGCAAACTTATTAAAAAAAAAAGGAGTTTCTTCTTCTGGAAGAACCGAGGTCTGCCACAACTGCACTTCCCAAGATCAGACAACACTGAGACTGACTCAAAACATATAGCAAACCAAACTTATTATTTGTAGACTAAAACCATCGATTACAATACCATATACACAATCCACTCGATACACAAAGAACAATGGTTAGTTTCCCTTCATCGGACTATTGTAATTTATTTATTTTTTTCGCTTGAATGTCGTTACTCCCATATTTCTCCAATGATTTATCGGTTAGTAGGATGAAAATCTAGTTGTACTGTTGCAACTTCTCTTTTGCAGGTGACATCATGGAAAGTTGTTACTAGTTTATGTTCAAGACTACTTTATATGCCTCCATAATTAAATCGATAAAATGCTGGAAGTGTTTCAATGACATTCGACTTCAGGTTTGAAGGGTCTGCTCAAATGCTCTGAGTATCCAGGGACACTTAAAGTGACTAATTGAGGTAAACTTTAGTTTGTACTTTAAATCTCGAATTGGATTAAAGCAACACCACTGAACTTTCATATGGGTATTTGGCAAAATCTTTGTTCAATCGTGTGGCATTTCCAACCACTTTGAACAGAACTTCAGAGTAATTGTTCAATTCTTTATGGAATATGATTGCTATGGATATTAATCTACAACAGTGCATGATCACTTGACTATAAAATCATCTCGACTGTGATTGTTAAGAAAGAAACAATAGTTCTCTATATCTTGAGGAAGAAACCCTCAGTTATAAACCACCATTTCGTCTATCAATAAATTTTATTAGGGCTCCAACCTATTTTTGATATTTAACCAAAATGAGTCTTTAGACACCAAAAAAATGACGCTCGAGTTTACTCATAATTGATTGGACACTTCAGCATATGATTCAAACCACAACCCCAATAAAATATAAAGCATGGACGAATTTGACTACAACTCACGAGGAATGTAAAAAGAAATTCCCCATACGTAAATATAAAATGTAACAGATGGTAAAAAAATTTCAAAAATTGTCACAGTGAGAAAAAGAACTTACACTTCTGTTCATTGAAGAATTGGAAGGCCATGCCAAGGGCAATCGAGTATTTGTCTGGCACAGATGCAGGATGGGTTTTCTTGGGTACAGTCCTGGTAACAATAACTGGGAGGACAAAAACCAGGAAAATAACAATAATCGAGCCAATGGTCCACTTCAAGGCCTTGTGGCTGCAGACAATGCAGCCAAAATGTACATATTTTTTCTTCTTGAACTTGTCTTGAGGTCCTAGGAGCCAACTCAGTTGTGTCTGATCCAACTGTGGTGGTGGTGACAATGCTGCCCGATCCAAGTCTGTAATTCGGCTTCCATCATTGTCTGAACTGATCTCAAACGAGCGTCCCCAATGGTTCGCTGAATGCATGGTTCCTTTCTTCAAGAATATTGAATGAAACTCGTCAAACAAATGTTACAGACTTCCAAATTTGCATTGAGAACATATCCCAACACCAATGGTTTCTTTCTTGTATTGCAAATAACCCCATTAAATATCAAAGAAACTTAATCATCACACATGTGCACACAGAAAATTGACTCAGTTAAAGGATTATTACTTTAAAGAGTTGGTACTTTTGTTCTATCAAAACTTTAAAGAGTTATATCCGACTTTGTGTCATTGAACACCTAAGATGCTATAAGCTCCTGTAAGGCCACTCTCGTTCATGAGAATGAAATCTTGGTATGATTCCAATCCTTCTTCCTTTAGCTGCAAAGCTAAACCATCTAAAACTTCATATATCAACAAGCCTTCAGGATGAGATCTATCTTGTATTGTGAATGCATGAGCCTTTCCATTCACTTGAACGACACTTCGACCTGGTAATTTCCTCACCTTATTGTTTTTCATTCTTGCACGCATTTTCGCCACACTCAGCCACTCCCCTTCTGCTGCATAGATGTTAGCCATTGCCACATATGAGACAGCATTCTGAGGCTCCAGTTCAAGAAGACGAGAGGCAACATATTCACCCATTTTGATGTCATTGTGAGTTCTGCAAGCTGCAAGCAAAGCACCCCATACGCCGGCATCAGGTTCAAAGGGCATGTGTTGGATGAAGTCCAACGCCTCCTTCAGCTTTCCTCTTCGTCCAATAAGATCAGCCATGCAAGCGTAGTGTTCTAGCTTAGGGCTTATTTTATACACTTTTGTCATCGAATCAAAACATTCCCATCCTTTTTCGAGGAAACCTGCATGTGTACATGCTTGAAGAACAGACAAGAATGTAATGTGGTTTGGTTTAAAACCCAACTCTACCATTTGTGAGAAAAGACCTAGGGCCTCCTTGAAATCCCCACTCAAAGCATATCCTGCAATCATAGTGGTCCAAGAGACAATACTTTTTTTAGGCATGCTGAGAAATACATCTTGGGCATCATTCATACTTCCACATTTAGCATACATGTCCATCAGTGCATTGCAGACCATTATATTAGTTCCAAAACCATTTGAAGTGGCATACTTATTAATCCATTTTCCAAGTTCAAGAGTTCCAGTTTGGCCACAAGCAGATAGCAGAGCGACCAAGGTCACCAGATCAGGCCTCTCGCCTGCTGCTTCCATGGAATGAAACAACGCAAATGCCTCATCAATGTCCCCTTTCTCAGCATACCCGCCAATCATAGCCGTCCAAGAAATGCATGTTCTAGAATACATGCTATCAAACAAAAACCGTGCAGCTTCGATATCTCCACACTTGGAATACATAGAAATGAGGGTGTTTATAACAGAAACATCTGAATCACAACCCGATTGAATACCATGACAATGTATCAACTTACCCTGTAGAAGTGCATCAGGTTGTATAAATGATGAAAGCAAGCTGGTGATGGTGCTTAAATCAGGTCTAACTCCAGCCCTGCACATTTCCTGGTAGAAACAGATGGCCTCAACAAATTTCTCGAGGTGAGCATATCCTGCAATCATAGAATTCCATGAGACGACATCTCTCAAACCAGTTGGGATCCCATAGAATACCATTTCAGCCGAACACAAGTCATTACACTTTGCATACGCAGCAATCCAAGTATTGGAAACTGAAACATGTCCTTCAATTCCAGTTCGAACTCCAAAGCAATGAATTGCCTTCAACATGTTCAAATTCTTAGCGTTCGAGCTTGACTGGGTCAACCCCATTACAGTAATTGAATCAGTCTCACACCTTGCGGCCCTCATTTGCTGGAAAAGCCCCATAGATCTATCCAAAAAACCTGAATGAGCAAAGCCTGCAATCATTACATTCCATGAAGCGACATCCTTTTCAGGCATTCTTTCAAATAGTTGGTATGCAAGATGTAATTCGTCACACTTTATGTACATATCAACCATGGATGTTTGTACAAAGATATCAAAGATGAATGAGGATTTGACAACATGGGTATGAATGATTTGTGAGTATTGGAGGTTGGTGAGCTTTGCGCAAGCTTTTGCAATAATGGGGAAGGTTAAATGGTCGGGTTCTATAGCAGATTGCTTCATTTGGCGAAAGAGTGCGAGAGCTTTGTGAGTGAAACCTTGGTTTACTGAGCTTCTGATGCTGAAGTTCCATTGAGAAACGATTGAGGAAAGATTTGGAAAACGATTGAGAGTTGTATAAGAAGGAAGGGAGTTGAAAGTCATGCGTGTCTGTGTGTATTGTTATTCTCATGCCATACCGTGAATGAGACAATTGGGTTGAATCGATGTAAAACCAAAACGAGAACTCAAGAGCTTCTCTTCTGAACCAAAAAAAAAAAGGAACGAAAATTTGGTTCCGTTGGTCCGTGTTTGAAGAATTAATTGAATGGCTGGCTGCTAGATTGGAGGTCTAGTGAATGAATGGAGAAGAGAATGTGGAAGCTGGATGGATGGATTGCCTGACTGACCAATGCTCAATCAACATCAACTGGGTGGGATTGTAAGAACAAGGAGAGAGGAGGACGAAGATGACATTGGTAGTTGCTTCAGGATTTGCTATTTGCTATTTGCTATTTGCACCCCCACCAATTCCACTGAAGAACACTATCATCAACTTTTTCTATTTTTTTATCTGCTGAAGGATACCACTGCTATATATATATATAAAATAAAAAATAAAAAAACTTCACCCATCTTTTCTCCATCAATCGCCACCATTACCTCTCATCCTCCTCCCCTTCACTGCCACCACTTCGCTAGTGCCACCTTTCATCCTCTTCCTATTCATTTCTTTTTTTTTCTTCTTCAATCACTACGATCACCATACCATGCCACCGCCACCTCTCCTCCTCCCTTCATTTTCTTATTATTATTCTTCTTCTTCTTTAATAACCACTACCACCACGCCACTGCCACTTCTCATCCTCCCATCTTCTTATTGTTTTTATCCTCATCACCACCGCCCCCTCCACCTCTTCTCATCTTCTTCATTTTCTCTGTTTTTTTCTCTTCAGGTGGTGGTGTCCTTCAACAAAAATGATGGTGTTATATAGCAAGGGCCTTAAAGAAACTTTAGTGATACCGCATGTCTCCTCGTCTTGACCACATCCGGCATGTAATCTCTCCAAAATTTACTTGGTAGTCAGACACCTAAAGAACTACAGCACCGAGTATAGGCGAATTTTGTCTATAGGACATAGCGTATCCGCTAGCCTCTATCTACAAATCAAGACGCACCAACTCCGCCAATTCAAGATAGTGATTTCGCAAACCTCTATCTGCAATACAAGTTATTAGATTTATTTATTTTATTTTATTTCGTTGTAATCAATTTATAATACAAATAGTATTTGTATTGTTACATTATTTATTTCAAACAAGTTTATACATTGTTTTGATTGTTCTCCAACGTTCTTTAGTGATTTAACTTTCGGACCGACAGACTAGGTCTTCTTTGCACTCGATATGTTATCTTTCCAAATTGACCAAATAATTACATGTGGCACCCTTGTCAAAAGCCACACATCCATCCAAGACAAAATCATTGCCTTCCAATCCTTGAACACCTCTCTAAACTCTGAAAGCCATATGAATTTCGAGAGCTCACAAGTCATGAATTGATGGTCAGTTGTTTCCTCAAATTTTTTTTTTCAATAATTTTTTTTCTCTAATAAAACAAAGGTTTCATTCATAACAAAATAACGAGGTCGAAATTACAAGAAATTTATATAAGGGACAGCATTCTTTATGTTGTTGGTACATCATACATCTATTCTCAACTTAGGCTCCTCTCTTATAATATAATACCTTGGATAGTTGTCCAAACATGAAAATGACCCTTGGGGTTATGTACTAATTTCATCCATATGGAACAATTGGCGACGAGATTGGGGATGATGCAGCCACACACAAAAAAATTGATAAAAAACATATATGCTGATAATAGTTTTCCTTTGTCACCATACTCACACATCACTACCCTCTATTTGAATGAAGCAACATCACAATCCCAACAACCTGTTCAACTTTCCAGTCTTTTGTTTTTCAAATGGAAATTCCCAATCATTAAAATTTTCCTTTAATGAAGGTTTCAGTTTTTGTTAACACATCAAAACAAGAGATTTCATTCATTTGTTTAAGTAGTGAGTAAGTGGATCACCACTTTTTTTTAAATTGGGTCGTTGACCATTTTTATTTATTTATTAATCTATGCCCGAAGGTTACATGACTGATCCTATAGGGTTAACCAAATCAGGCCAGAAGGCTACAATATTGTTGCCACTTAATATCATCGTCGCCTCCATCTCGCATAGACACTTGTTTTCGTTCTGGTCCATCGCCTCCACCTTGCCTGAAGACTCATTTTCGCTTCGCTCTGGTCTAGTCCATTTAAGCAGGTGCATTCAATACCCGAAGACTTATCAACAACGGAGTAAATGAGCTCATAATAATTGGGCAAAAACTCACAAAATCTTAACTGGTGAGTCTCGAACCCACCCGCGACCTCTCACAAGGAGAGTGAATGTCCAACCAACTGAACTACAATTGATGGACAAAAAGGCACTTTGCACTCATTGGCAGGCACATTGCATTTGTAGATCAAGGGAGAAAAAAGGTGTTCCTAATCAAAACAAACCCTACTAAATGAAAAAATAATTCAACACAAGGGGTCACATTTTAGATGTGTGTATTGCCGAAACCTTTAAACAATACCACAATTTCTAAATAGGGCTGAACAAAAAACCGATCAAACCGACCGACCCGATCTAAATCGAACCGATTGGTTCGGTTTAAATTCGGTTCGGATCGGTTTCGATTTCAAAAAATTCAAAACCGAAGTGGTCGGTTCGATTTTCGATTTCTATGTGATTTTAACCGACCAAACCGAACCGATCGAATATATATAATAAATAATATATATTTTATATATAAATATAAAATATAATTTCTAATAAATAGGGCTGAATAAAAAACCGATCAAACCGACCGACCCGATCTAAATCGAACCGATTGGTTCAGATCGGTTTCGGTTTCAAAAAATTCAAAACCGAAGTGGTCGGTTTGGTTTTTGGTTTCTATGTGATTTTAACCGACCGAACCGAACCGACCGAATATATATAATAAATAATATATATTTTATATATAAATAATACAATAGGTTTAAAATAGTCGGTTCGGTTACGGTTTGCATAAATTAGAATCGGTTCGATTTCGGATCAGTTTTGTTAATGGTCGGTTTGGTTTCGGTCTGAAAATTTTAAAACCAACCTAAGTCGGTTCGGTTCACGGTTTTCATCCCTACTAATAAATATACAATGAAGCAACCAAAAGAAAATATGCTAGACCTAAAAAAAAAGGCTAGGGATATTTAAAGTAATGTCAAATCATTCTCAAAATACAAAATATAATGATAAGTTGATAACACTAGATTCGTCAATTCAGTTGAAGTCACCCTATAAAGGATGGAAAAAGAGAAAGTATCCGAGTCATAAGTCGGGAAAAAAACACCAACTTATACATTCTTGCACAGGTCAGAAGGTGAGTTGTTTATAGACTAAAAACAAAATGAAAGTAGGAAGAACAGAGAAAATGAAAAATATGATTGTTCCTCAACATCCCTTCCAACCCAAATAAGGCAGCAGAAACTGAAGATGATTGCCTTCTAGGAGTATTGCGACTTTGCCTAGGGTTGTCCAGGCTCTGCCGTCTAGGGCCCCCATATTTAAAAAAAAAATTTATATATATAATGAACCTTATTATTAGAGGAAGTATGCACAGTAGCTAGTTATATACACAGTAGCTAGTTATATAGTAGTTGGGTTGACACTACTTATTGATGAAGCAAGGAAACTGTGTGTCTACATATATAATGAACCTTATTATTTTCTGTTGTATTCATGTATATAAGATGCAGTGTAAGTACATGGACTGAATTCAACTAATGACAAAACAAGGGCAAGGCAAGGATATATAATACAATACCTATAGCCGCTGGCTGCACCTCATTTGCACCCCAAATCCATTTGGGTTTGTAGTAAATAGAAACAAATCAAACCCCATGCCTGGACCCTGCAGCATGCCGTCTTACCTCATACACACAAGACACAATTTCAACCTACTTCCTTGCCTGTGTTAATTTTGTGCCCTTGGAAGCTTTATACACACACTTTGCTTACTTCCACTATTAAAATGACTTCTCAAGCAATGGAAAAAAGTAACCAGAGGTTTCACTTATACATGTAATAGGCAGATTACAGGGTAGTGCACTAATAATGCATTGTAATTATAAAATCATGCTGATTATAACCAATAAAAGCATTTCATCAATGTCCCTAATGCAACAAAATTGAGCAACCATGTCAACTAAAACTTTTCTCTAAATTGGCAATTAATCCAGAAATTTCATTGAAGTTCTTTGTAGTAGTTTTCATGCAATTCTGAGAACGAACACTTGGTTGTGTGGATGCCATCATGTCATCAGCAAAGGAGATACAAACTATTTAAGGAACCTTAAGAAGAAGAAGAAAAAAGTTTAAAAAAGCTTGTAATCGTAAACAAAAGTGCCTCACTGCTAACAGCAAATACTTGGAACTTCAGATTTTATTAAATATAACATAATGTCACATGTATACTGAAGGATTCATGGTTTGTATAACCTTAAATTTTAGCTCAATGGCATGAAAATTATCCACTAAACTGTCCACAACTTCTAGCTATTACATCAAAATCATTAAGGCTTCCACGGTGGTGGGGGTGGTGAGCTCTCAGGATAGAGTGGTGGCAATTCAGCGAACATAGTGTTTCTGTCATTGCCAATGATACTACTATGGGTTGTTAGTGAGACCAGTGCAGCTACAAGTCCTGCGTTTCCTGCCAATGTGGGCTCTGTGTAATTGTACTTTCTGCGAATGTCCTTGAACTGGTCAAACTTATCAGGCCCACCAACCATTGCTCCTATAATTAAGTTTGGATTTGATGCATTCTTGTCCAGCCATTCCAATCCTTCTTTGCAACCACCCCTGTAGTTTTCAGGGATCGATGCAGCTCGGTGATGCACCTGCTTGGGATAGTTTGTTCCATAGCCAACCACGTAACTCTCATTTAAGGGGTTGTTTCCCAGTATGTAATCTACCTGTGTTGAGTCAACACAAAACACCAGTCAGAGATATGTTGGCAACTACAAATAGTACACATTAATCACCAAATTCCCCATATAATAAGCATGGAGAAACTTTAGCATCCAGTATTTTTATGAACCTTCAACTTAACTTGGTACTGTTAGTATGTTCACAATGTTCGAGATGTTGACAATAATTGATATGATGAGAATATCCCAAGTGAGCAAAAAGCATGATTATTTTACACATCTTTCACTGTATGGTCTATATATTTCTTTAGATATTTGAGTACATACTTCCTTTGATTATTCAGTTTCCATCTTGAAGTTTCAACGGGATGGATTTCAAAATGTAGATCATTCAACAAGCAATGGTTATAGGTTGAATCTTCTGACCCATTTAATGGTATTTAAGTTCATGTGAAATCTACACAAAGTATCTTCGACATTTTAAGGAACTTTCATTCTCTAACTTCCACACTAAAACAACAGAAGTCAAAATTTCTAAACTTACATATCTAATCTACATAAATACGTAGAAAACTGAGATTGGGAAGAAGAGGGGGGAGGAGAGAGAGATGGTAAATTGAGTACCTGAGATGTGGCAAACTCATGTAGTTTATCCAAATGAAAGTAAAAGGGGCCACAAAACCATCCTGGAATATTTGATGCATTCATATAATCAACAAAAAGTGAGGCTAGGAAGGCAGCATTTACCACATATTGTAAAGGTTGTGCATTTCCATGATTCAGTTGGATCATACCACCTGCAGATGTTAAACATGTAGACTTCATTAGTTTTTTCGTGCAAAAAATACAAAAATCGACTTCTTTTACATGTATTAAAGAAATAAAACTCAGAGATATGTTTCTCACCTTTAGTCCAATTGAAGACATGGAATTCTCTAAGATAAGAACACGTATTTAGACCCGTGACATTGTGATAACTCCTCAACATGTCCTCATAAGGATAACCGGGATTTAAAAAGATCCTCAGCCTAGATAACAAGAGCTCTACTGCTGGCAACTTGTTGTCCCAACTCAACACACTCATATCTGAACCACCATCAAAGGTATGAGTGTTCCTGGAATTGCTTGGGTCAGTTGCTATTTCTAGGTAACTCTTGTTACCAGTGGCATAGTACATCCAGGCTGCACCCCATATGTACTCATCAGAATAGTCCGTGGAGTTGTAATATGGTTCAATATTCGCATTATCACTACTATAACGGCTTTTCTTTGCCGGATCTGCAGCAAAATCAAAGAGAGATATAGCCCCTTTTACCAATTTGGCATGGTAATTGTCATTGTCCCGGAACACGAGTGAGGCTGATGCCAGGGCTGATGCCATCTCACCTGCTAGGTCTACCCCTGCTTGTATCTTTTGTACAGGCAGTGAATAGTTCACCCTTTCTGGCCTCTGCCAACAGAAGTGATCGCCTTCAGCATCACCCACCTGTTGGTCACATTTTGAGTTATTTTATTTGACACCATAGATTGGTCCCGTTGTTGTTATTATAGTTACAATCATTTTGGTCATTTCCGAAAGGAAGTCTCTCTTTTCAATAGATATTTTGCCTAAGGTTCACATTCAACTGGTTATGTTCAATATTTCCACATGGTGTGTCTTTTTTTTTTTTTTCTGAAAAAATTAATGAAAGCATAAGGGGACAAGAGAGAAATATCTTACCAAACACAGAAGATCTGGTAAACAATGTTGAGGCTAGATGTGTTGCATTAAAAGAAATGTAATAACATGTTAAAAGTCCAAGCCATGTTCAAGTCACTTGTTTGAGAGCATAGAATCACTTGTTCATCAGGTGGTGTCAAATAAACTTCCTCATGCAGATCTCTGTGGGAAAGCATTGGTAACATCCAATTTGAAAAAGTGACCATTGTTTCGCAGCTCTAGATCTTGGAGGAACTCTGCAGAGCTACACAACCTCTCTTGTTTGCTTTGGTAAACAATAAATCTAAACCTATAGAAGTCGACGTCACTCCAACAGACCATAACTACTCCAAATGAGGAGGCTCCGCTACAGTATCTTTTGGTTCCTTAACTGCGGAAAGGAATACATGAAATTTAGGTTCGTCATAAAGTTCACATCTGTTCAACCTCTTCTCTCTGATATCAGAGAGTTTTATTACCTGGAATTGGAACTTTCCAGGAGACTTTGGAACTCTTGAGAACCAACACAATGTGGGAAAGCATTGGTAACATCCAATTTGAAAAAGTGACCCTTGTTTCGCACCTCTAGATCTTGGAGGAGTTCAGCAGAGCTACACTACCTCTGTTGTTTGCTTTGGTAATCAATCGATCTAAACCTATAGAAGTCGACGTTATTCCAACAGACTATAGCTACTTCAAAAGTTGGAAACAGAGGCTGCTCTTCAAAAGGTCTAGAGTCTCGAAGGTATATAAAATTGAAGGCACATTTAGGAACATCTAAAGCCAAGAAGAAATTTTCTGGAAACAAATATCTAGAATTAGATGGCTAAGATATGGTAGCCAGACCTGGGTATGATGAAAACTAAAGTCCAGTCAGATTCGATGAGATGCAACCTATTTGGGATGCCACATCCCTTTCAATGTAATCTTCGATATAAGTTGTATCTTTGAATTCTTGGTTTAATAAAATCATTCTGCCCCGTCATGCATTTAGCCTTTAGGTGCTCAAGGTTTGTACTGGGGTAAGGCTCTCTACATCCCTCCCTTTTCCCTTTTTGTAGTTCTTTTCAAGGAAATAAAACAGGTCGGGCTCTGCTAACTGCCGAATCCACCTCCCATTTGGATTGTTTCTTCAACAACAAAAAATATGTTGATTCAATTGTTTCTTCAAGTTTTTTGAGGTCCTATGGTGAGGGAGGAGTGGATATTTGACTTCATTGTCCAGGTAAAAGTGAAATATCGTCAAGTAGGTTTGTAAAGGGATCTACAACTCTAATGGTTACTTTAAAAGATTTCTTGATCGAGGTGTAGAATAGTAAGGAAGGTACTCAAGGGGAAGCTTACATTTCATGTGATGCAAGCGATGGCGTGAAAACCTGTTGGCCTCAAGAATGACGTAACAATTAAGGATTAGGATCTCTGATCACATCCAAACACATGATGTTGTTTTTCTGCCTTAAGAGACAATTTGGTTTATGGTAATCATTGCCCGACTTAAATGTGTGAGTAATAAACTTTGTTATCGTTTCATGCAATTATGTACACTGAATCGAATTGTGTTATACTAGCCAAACAATAAACCACTGAATAAACTGTTATTTTACCTGGGTATAAATTTCGCTGATTTTTGTGTCAGAGGTACTGAAGGTCAAAAGTAAATAATCTGTTCCCCATTTGATGAGCTCCCTCACTTCATCGTACATGTCCAGAGCCTTGTACTTTTGACTGTACTCAATCACACTCCAACTTAACATCGTCATTGAGAAAGCCATGGGGAAATGAAACTTGATGTTATCTCCAGCATCATAGTATCCTCCAACTAGGTTCACATCAGGCAACCCATCATTTAGGCCAGAGTCTCCTCGCCATGATATGTTGTTGCTCATTGGTAATCGCCCAGCTGCAAAACCAACATGATGAAACTATCAATAAAAAAAAATGCATGTTTTTGAACTTGATATCTAAGATTGGCAGTTCATGAAGGAGATTTGCCTCTCTTAGCATAACCATGCAAGTCAGAAAAGAAAAAAAACCAACTCTTTGGTCAGAACACGATGGTTGATCTTTTTTTGTTAATCAAGCAGTGCATGGATGTTACAGAAATTTCCATCACTATTCTCTAGTAACAACCACTAATGTCACTGTGGTTTTGTTCAAAATTCAGGTATATATGAATTTTATAGGGTATAGTTCTTCTAATCAATAAATTTGCAATGATAGCATGATCTTTGTTCATTTTGAAAATCAGGTAATATGAAGTAAAGTTTATAAAATGGTTGGTATATGTATATAGTGGATTGTATTGGTGGTTTTAGTCTATAACTAATAAGGTGTGTATTGAGAAATCAACCACATACGTTCATTTTGAAAATCAGGTAATATGAAGTAAAGTTTATAAAATGGTTGGTATATGTATATAGTGGATTGTATTGGTGGTTTTAGTCTATAACTAATAAGGTGTGTATTGAGAAATCAACCACATACGATAGGCTGAAAGCAACAGTTTTTCTGAGCATCATTTGGTCATATGTGATGTCATCATGTAAGGTGTGGTGAAGTTGAATTCCGCAAGAGATGAAAAGATGGCAAACTTATATAAAAAAAAAGGAGTTTCTTCTTCTGGAAGAACCGAGGTCTGCCACGGCTGCACTTCCCAAGATCAGACAACACTGAGACTGACTCAAAACATATAGCAAACCAAACTTATTATTTGTAGACTAAAACCATCGATTACAATACCAATTACACAATCCACTCGATGCACAAAGAACATGGTTAGTTTCCCTTCATCGGACTATTGTAATTTATTTATTTTTTTCACTTGAATGTCATTACTCCCATATTTCTCCAATGATTTATAGGTTAGTAGGATGAAAATCTAGTTGTACTGTTGCAACTTCTCTTTTGCAGTTGACATCATGGAAAGTTGTTACTAGGTTATGTTCAAGACTACTTTATATGCCTCCATAATTAAATCGATAAAATGCTGGAAGTGTTTCAATGACATTCGACTTCAGGTTTGAAGGGTCTGCTCAAATGCTCTGAGTATCCAGGGACACTTAAAGTGACTAATTGAGTTAAACTTTAGTTTGTACTTTAAATCTTGAATTGGATTAAGGCAACACCACTGAACTTTCATATGGGTATTTGGCAAAATCTTTGTTCAATCGTGTGGCATTTCCAACCACTTTGAACAGAACTTCAGAGTAATTGTTCAATTCTTTATGGAATGTGATTGCTATGGATATTAATCTACAACAGTGACATGATCACTTGACTATAAAATCATCTCGACTGTGATTGTTAAGAAAGAAACAATAGTTCTCTATATCTTGAGGAAGAAACCTTCAGTTATAAACCACCATTTCGTCTATCAATACATTTTTTTAGGGCTCCAACCTATTTTTGATATTTAACCAAAATGAGAGTCTTTAGAAACCAAAAAATGACGCTCGAGTTTACTCGTGAATGATTGGACACTTCAGCATATGATTCAAACCACAACCCCAATAAAATATAAACCATGGACGAATTTGACTACAACTCACGAGGAATGTAAAAAGATATTCCCCATACGTAAATATAAAAAGTAACAGATGGTAAGAAAATTTCAAAAATTGTCACTGTGAGAGAAAGAACTTACACTTCTGTGCATTGAAGAATTGGAGGGCCATGCCAAGGGCAATCGAGTATTGATCTGGCACAGATGCAGGATGGTTTTTCTTGGGTACCGTCCTGGTAACAATAACTGGGAGGACAAAAACCAGGAAAAGAACAACAAGTGAGCCAATGGTCCACTTCAAGGCCTTGTGGCTGCAGACAATGCAGCCAAAATGTACATATTTTTTCTTCTTGAACTTGTCTTGGGGTCCTAGGAGCCAACTCAGTTGTGTCTGATCCAACTGTGTTGGTGGTGACAATGCTGCCCGATCCAAGTCTGTAATTCGGCTTCCATCATCGTCTGCCACAGAGTCTGAACTGATCTCAAACGAGCCTCCCCAGTGGTTCGCTGAATGCATGGTTCCTTTCTTCAAGAATATTGAATGAAATTCGTCAAACAAATGTTACAGAATTCCAAATTTGCATTGGGAACATCTCATAACACCAATGGTTTCTTTCTTGTATTGCAAATAACCCCATTAAATATCAAAGAAACTTAATCAACACACATGTGCACACAGAAAATTGAGTTAAGTTAAAGGATTATTACTGTTGGACGATAGTTGATGAATGAATATGAATCTGATTGATAAGTGGCCCAAAGCGAGGTATTTGATAAAAGAATGGGTAAGTGAATCAAATTAAGGTGTTTGATAAACGAATGGGTTTATCTCTAATTGTTTGCTAGAAGAGCCCAATTCAGAAAAAATTAAACTAAACCAATTTTGAAAACCGGAGGGGGGGGGACTGAAAAACAAACATGATAATAAAAATCAACAGAAAGGGAAGAAGATATTACCTAATCTCCGATGATCCTTGCCTTGAAGAAAAAGAAAGAGTGAGTCAGAGAACAGAAACCATGCAAACTCTCTCTCCCTCCCTCTCTCTACTTGTTTATTATCCCCCTCAATTGCATGTATGTATTATTCTTCCACTACTGAGAGAGTAAGAGTAAAGAGAGAAGACAATGAGGTGGGGTGGCAGAAAATGTATGTTTTGGATTGGTTTAGGGATGGGGTTGATGGAGTTGGAAATCTTTTTAGGAATAATTAGTAAGGAGGAGAAGAGAAGTGAAGCGAGTCTCTATACTCTTTTAAGGGGAGGGAATGACGATGGATGTACTCAATGCAGTGCAGTGCAGTGCATGAAAAAGGGAAACCCATTTATTCCTTTCACTCTCTAATACTGCCTGCCTGGTTTACTTGTTTTCCCTCCCTCCCTCCCTCGCTCTCATCGTCTTAGGAAAGAAGCCAGCTGTCTTCAATTTTTAAGGGGACTGTGGTTTCCAATTCTGACTACTAGTCAATGTCTTCTGACGCTGAAAAACACTTACATATCCTAGTCCTCCTAATGCTCAACCTAGAAAAGTTTTCGTAACGTCTTTTTATATGAGAAAAGAAATTTAGAGAGAAGTTGTGGCATTCTCTACCCTACCACTACTTCGGCTAGTATAAGTTACAATATCTCTTCATTGTTAGATGACTAATTCTAGGGAAAGGTATGGGGCAGCGACAGTATTGGAAAGGGGGTAGGCACATTGTCAACATAAACATTACCGTAGATGAATCAACATCATAATTTAATTTGCAAGGTTCAGACTAGAGAAAGCAGCTTAGAAAATTGTTGCAGCTTGCAGCAAATGAATGCAAATTGATCATAAAATCATTAGAATGAACTAAACCATTGTAACTATTGTTGTTGTTACCCCTTAATTCGAAAATCATTAGATGGGCACTAGTGAATGTAGGCGAGGAGGTGATGTCACTTCAGGAAAATCAAACTTGGAATTTAGTCCCACCACCCAAGGATAGGATGGGCACTCAGAGGAAGTCAATAGGTTGCAAACAGGTCAATAATTAATAATAATTAAAAAAAGGAATATTAGAACAACAAAAAAGGTGAATGGTTCAAAGCAAAACTAGCTGCCAATGGGTATTTACAATTTACAAAGATAAGGTGTTGACTACAATCAGGTTTTCTCTATGGTGGTTAGGCATACATCGATTAGAGTGTTGTTGACTATGCTTGCAAAGTTTGTAGGATACCATTTCCACCAAACCCTCGAAACAGCTCTTAATGACATTCGGGATACCTCAAACAGAACCAATGCATTGCCAACTACATATCTTGGCCACTTGCAGTCACGCTCCCATGCTAATCAACATTCCCCTGGACTTGCTATTTTTCAGGCTCAATTTTCTAGCTGTCAGAAACCATCATAACAACAATCCAGTCAGAAAGCCAAGACCTTTTCCTACTGAGGTTAGCCTAACTATGATTATGGTTATTTATGATGCTTGCTTTTTTTACTTTCTCACATCAAGGAACGGTGAGTGTAGTGGCAACAGATGCTAGTAACAGAATTGCACGGATTGCCTCTCCTATCTTCGGGAAAGTTTTTGACAGTACAATGACTAAATGCTTTGCAACAGAGGCAGCCATTTTGTTGATTCAGACATGACATTGGGAAACATGGTTCTTGTTGGGAGACTCCATCTCTCTGATGTCTTTACTGCATTCCAAGGATCAGGCGAGCAATACCAACGAGTGTTGGATGTGGTAACCTCTTCTTAGTAGTATTAAGCAATACCAATTCCTTTCACTCCTTTAGTAAATTTGCTCATGGTATCAGATACACGTGAGATTAATCATCCTTATTGACCAAGCTAGCATCAACTGCAAACTTCTTTTGCATAACAGTTTACAAATATGTTGCATTGAACACCTTTTTCATGCAACAATATTTTGAAGGCCTCGCCTTGTGCGTTTTTAGCAGATAGAAACAGTGAATCAAACTTCACATTAGTACCATTCTTTTCATTTACTTGTTTCATTTACCATGTGTCTGATAAGTGTCAGGAAGTGTCGTCAACGATTTTACCAAGAGTTTGTACTTTTGTTCTATCAAAACTTTAAAGAGTTATATCCACTTTGTGTCATTGAACACCTGAGATGTTATAAGCTCCTGTAAGGCCACTCTCATTCATGAGAATGAAATCTTGGTATGACTCCAATCCTTCCTCCTTTAATTGCAAAACTAAACCATCTAGAACTTCATATATCAACAAGCCTTCAGGATGAGATCTATCTTGTACTGTGAATGCATGAGCCTTTCCATTCACTTAAATGACACTTCGACCTGGTAATTTCCTCACATTATTGTTTTTCTTTATCTCATAAGTTTGCTCTCTCCCTCTCCCATCACTTTGAAATTAGATACATTTATGCTCTCCACCACCACAAATATTGATGGCCTCTTCCTTCATTTTCCTTATCTCTATGTGAAATCACCAACCACGACCACGTTCACCCCTTCCCTTATTTATTTGCATGATTGAATATCCTCATCGCCATCGCCACCATCGATGACATCCCTTCCTCCCCACTCTTTGTCCATATTCATCCACGTCCACTATCGCTTTCTCTGCATAATTCGAGTTCCACATGATAAACACCATCACCGACCACCTCCTCCCATATTCTTTATATTTTTGTTTATTCTCCCTGTAGCATGGTGGTGGTGGTGGTGAAGGGGATTAGGAGTAGGAGGAGGGGAAGGAAGGGTGGCGGTGGCCTTTTTTTTTTTCTCCCTGTGGCGTGGTGGTAGTGAAGGGGATGAGGACGAGGAGAGGGTGGCCTCGTTTTTTTTTTCTTTCCATTTTGCGTGGTGGTGGTGGTAAAAGGGAGGAGGAAGGGGATGGCCTCCTCATTTTTATTCCTCTCCCTGTTGCATGGTGATGAAGGGGAGGAGGGGGTGGCGGTGGCCTCATTTTTTTTTTATTTGTTTAATCTTCGCCCTCGTGGCGGTTCCTGCGAATGGGGAACCCAAACTCGTCCAAATCTTAGCGTGTGTTGGTTCCCCATTCGTAGGAACCGCCGCGAGGGTGAAGATTAAAAAAAAAAAAATGAGGTCTTCCTCCCCTTTGCCACCACCATCAGGGAGAAAAAAACAGGAGAAGAAAAATAAAATGGGAGGAGGTGGGTCACCTCTCCTCCATGGGCGGATCCACGTGTTAGGTAATTGACCCCCTTATCTTTTTAAAAAATTTCACTAAATTACTCATATTTTTTACATTGCCCCCCTTTAAAATTTTATGTTGTCCCCCTTTATGAAATCTTGACTTTTAACTCCACTAAAAATAAAAACAACAATTTTTTATTTTTTTATTTTTTTTAACTCCACCCTCACCAATCCCACTATTTTTTTTAATATCTCAAATTTTTTTTTTAATTCCCACCCTCTTTCTTTATTTATTTATTTTTAATATCTCCCTCTCTCTTAATTCCTACCAACTCATTTTAATCCATTCACCCCCTACACACGCATAGAGGTACCATACATGGTGGGTTTGTTTCCCATGTGATTATATTCATATTAAAAATTTTAATTGGGTTGGGGACCGGTCGAGGAAATTTTACATCGTCATCATCATTGGTTTTCTTTTGTTTTGTTAAAAAAATAAAGAATTATGATTATCTTACCTCTGACTCAGCTAGCATACGGTGGTAAGAGTGACAAAAGATTAGTTAACACATTAGATTAATTGGGGGTTGGGATCTGACCTGCTTTGCTTTCTCTCTGATCTTTCAAAATTAAAAGTAATCATTTGGGTTTGGGGCGGTTGGAAAAACACGATGGTCGTAGGTCGATTCAGTTAAGTTGTTGTTTGTATGCTTCACCTGAGCTAGTCCAAAAGGAGAAAACTCTCTATCTCTATACACACATATATTTCCCTTTCGAGAAGACAGACAAGAATAAGAAGACAAAAGAGAGTGGGTTGGTTGTGTAAGTGTTATCCTCGGAGGCTCTGACTCAGGAGTGAGTTTCAAAGAAGATGAGACAGACGGACAGATAAAGCAATAGGAGAATAGGAAGGAGGATTCCAAAAATAAAATTGTTGTCCGACAAATTCACTTGAATCCATCTAGTCCAGTCAAGCTACTGCTGCTAGTATTCCTTGGACTTGGACTATACCGTCCTGCTACCTCAAAGCCAGATGTCAGTTCCTCGCCAACTCTCATCTTATACCACTATGCCTGCTTTTGTTTTCTTCAAGTAAAAAGGGAAGTTCTTAATTAGCTAGCTACTAAAATTAATCATGTCATGTATATTGTTTGTATGGTTGAATTAATCATCATTTTTCCACGATCACATCATGTCACCCTGATTGCAAAATATGATTGTAAAAATTCAATTTTTTAGTATTTTCGTAAATAATTATGTATTGTTTGCCCCCTTTATCTGCAATCTTGGCTTCGCCCCTGCTCTCCTCCTCCCCTCCACCACCACCACAACCCTGCTATCGCCAAGGAGGAAAAAATAAGAGAAGGAGAAGGAAAAAAAGATGAGAGGAAGTGGGACACCGCCACCTCTCGTCCTCATCCTCCACCCCCTTCACCACCACCACCTCGCCATTGCCATCTCGCCATCGCCAAATGAGGAAATAGAAAAGAAGAATAAAAATACGGGAGGAAGTGGGACGAGAGGTGGCGGTGGAGGTGAAGAAGAATAATAAGTGGAAGGGAAAAAGATGATGAGATGTGGCGATTGCGAGGTGGTGGTGAAGGGAGGAGAAGGTGGTGGTGGTGATTGATGGAAAATGAAGGGAAAGATGAGAAGAGATGGATAGAGGAAGAAGAGAGGAGGAGTTAGGGTGTTTTCTTTTTATATGTAGTGTCCTTCAACACGTGGTGGTGTCCTTAAAAAATGGTGGTGATGTCCTTAAGAAAGTATGGTGTTAGTGGTGTTTATCAGAAGAAGTAGTGATGTTATTTAGCAGGGGCCTAAAATAAAATAAGGAGAAATAGAAGGGCAAAGAGAAATTGTGTGGGAGGTTGAATCTGAGTCAGCGTGGTGTCGTGGATAGGAGTGTCGAGTGAGAAGAAGAGAGTAGAGGAGAGGAGAATACGAGACGACTGAAATCGCTGTGTGCGTCTCTCTCTCTCTCGCTCTCGCCCAGGAAGGAAGGGATCCCTCTCGAGAAGATTTGGCCCCCTTTGTTGAAAGTTGCTCTCTTTCACTATAAACTCCCCTACCTCCTACTATACTCCTCTCTACACTTTTACAAACAAAACAAAGACACTATGGCTCAAGAATCCATTGTAGAAACCCTAGAACCTCCATCATCATCATCAGCAGTCGATGATCAAACAATAAGTGCTGATCGATCTTCTTCTTCTTCAGATCCCTCTCTGTCTCGAAACACCTCGCTCAGCCGACTCAATGCTCGAGCACCTGAATTCGTTCCTCGGACTAGCAGTCGAACTGATCTACTGGTGATTCAGCAGGCTCATGTGTTTCCCGGACCACCACCACCGCCGCCTTCTCCATTTCCTGTTCCTGTTGTGTATCACAACTATGTAGGAGGCAAAGGAGGCGGAGGAGGAGGAGGAGGTTTCGGAGATCACGACTTTGTTCAGCAACAACAATTGGTGGTTGAACCCGATCATATTCCACCCTCAACTACTAGAAATGGACTCCCTGAAGAAGTTTGTCACAAGATTGTCAATCAGGTTACTTTCTCTTCTTTCTTGCTTCAATTTTTGTTTCACTTCCCACTGAATGAATGCCTGAATTCAAATTGATACTTGCTTTCTGCTACTATCTGCACAACAATCCTAAATCATATTCTTCGCAATACTAGAGTCAGTTATGTACATATATTTTGTTTACTGACTTGATGCTCCATGTATCAACGTTGCTTCACCTTATCATCATTCATTTTGGAAAGCAAGCAGGGGTTTGCAGGATCCCCAAACCTTTATATTAATAAAAGACCTTATCATCATTTTACGATTGGTTTGTTACCTTTCTCCCATTGTCATATTGATCATTGCCATGTTTCCATTGCCTAAACTTGTTGCTGTCACGTTTCTGGTTTATGTATGAAATTTCATGCCTTCCTTAGAAATTGGGACTACCTTCTGCATTGTCAATATGGGCTTCCATATTGATCATTTCCAAATTTGTGTGCTTCATTCTTCCAACATTAGCTGTCCAAGTTAGGATGATTGATTACCTAGTTGATATCTACCTACACCATTCTTTGGCGCTGGGCCAACCTCAAGGCAAGGCATACCCAAAACACCTCCGACTGTTGGAGGAGGCATGATACCAAATCTCTATTCCAAATAAAGTTTTATTCTTGACATTTCTAACACACAAACCACCTTGAGCTTTTGGCAACAATACTTCACTTTACGAGTTATATTTGATACCCAATTGAGGTAGAAATAATGACAAGGGAGAGAGTAAAGATTGGAATATTAGCCATGCTGCTCTTTATGTAAGCTTGTTTGCTTTCAAGAGGTATGACCCTTTCCAAACCACCAACCTAACCTGCAAGCAATCTCTTAACAATGGGGTTCCCAAATGTCTTGACTTTTGTATTCGTGCTCCAAAGAAGGGCTTAGATACATGGAAGTCAATTTAGTAAATTTACAGCCTCACTGCTTTGCTGGCTGCTCAATGTTAGTCGCCTGCTCTGCTATACAGTTAAAACGGAAAACGGATAACAGATCCATAACGGTCCAAGAGCATTATAGGTTATAACGGGATATATTGGAATATAACAGTATAATGGAATAATTTTTAAATATATTTTTAATATCTCGCAAAGTATAAACGTCTTATAGAGTCAAAAAAGTAAATCATGTTTATAACATTAAATAAAAAAAAACATTAATAAAAAAACCTTCCCTTGAGATTGACTCTTCTTATTCTTCCCTTCTTTTTCTCTCGTCTGTCAAATGGTGAGATCCGGTTCTCTGTCGATTGGCGATGGTGAACTCTGATTCTCCTTATTTCCTATGAGTCTAGGGTTTTGGTTTGATTGAGAATGAAATCGGTATTTTTTTCAACAAAACATTAAAATGGCATTATAAAAAAAAACGTTATTTTAATAACGGCCATATGACGTCGTTATATCAGGGTTGTGATACCATAACGTAACGGCTCACCCCGTTAAGCGTTATATTGAAATTATATTGGCGTTATAATATCGTTTTAACTACACAACTACTTTGCTAGCCGCTTAATGTTAGTCACCTCTCTCATTGGATATAGAGTTTTGTATGTGAAAATTTACCTTTTGTTCCAACACCACTTCAAACCAAATGAGAATGTTCTTTAGATCGCAAGATGCTTTAGCATCAGTGAAAAAATGAAAATTTGTAGTCAGCAAATCGAAAAATTTGACACTGCCTTGGCCTCTTCTTTCACTTGGAAAACCTTGATTAATGACCATAAACACATGAGTGAGCCACAATGGGAAGAGTTGCAAACTTAACATGGTTAGAAGTCTAATAAACCATTGAAAAATATAATAATCCAATTAGAAGAAAAAGCAAGTAGTAGAGCACCGAGGAAGAAAAAGGGTTAGGCATTTTGGAAAATGGATTATTTGGTTGCAAAATGACGAAAAAGGAAGTAATAGAGCATGGGAGGAAGAAATAGGGTGAAGAAATGGAGATACACAAAAACTTAGAAAGAGAAGACGACGGCGTAACTGGTTGATGCAATCACCAACAAACATAAAACATAGTAACACTCTCTAGCCTGCTGCTTGTTTTCCTTCATTACTGAGCTCAGTGAAGAAGCAGAATGTCTGAACATTGAAAGGTTGAGAGAGAAAGCAGATGAGGTTATCTGTCAGTTCAGAGAGGAAATGACGATGAGGCGGTTGCTAGGTTTCTTTCATTATAAGAAACAATAGCATTTTCCAATATAAACATAGGAATCTCAACAATTGATTATTGATATCAAAGTATTACTATGATATGGGGTTATAATTGGGGTGAATTATGTTACATTCATTTCGTGTATGTATGATTGGGTTCAGCAGTAAACATTGAAGTGGATATACTTTGTAATCTTTTTGGAAACGCAGTGATCTTCTCCTTTACTGAGCTGTTTTTCAGCTTGAGCTAATGTCTTTGTTTTTTGTCTGTTGACTGTTGGGTCAGTGGTTTAGTATGTCTTTAAAATCCTTTTCAATTGATGAAATATTTGAAGACATTTGCATAATTATTTAGCACGATTTATTATTAGAAAATCGATACAACTGTATTGTATGCTTTGATATCTTAATTATGGGTTCAAGTTCTATTATGTTTTTGAGTATTATTTGTTAAAAAAGATTGGTAAGATTTACTGCTTTCTCATGATGCCATTGCATTTGGATTTAATCCATTTGACAGATCAAGAAACTTCTCCAACGATTTTAGTAATGGTGTATATATAACTTTAGGTCATTGGAAGGAAAAAAAAACATTTTGACTGCCATTTAGGACCCACTAAGTTATTGTTTACCCTTAAGGATACTATTAAACTAAAGAAAAATAATTTTGAGTTTGTTTGTGTTAGAATTTTCATAAAAAAAAATTTATGGTAACAATGTGCCAAAGTTTTAGCCCGTTGCGACACCATTCCTCGAGATATGTGTTTAGGTTCATGCCATTGAATATCTTGATAAACGGTCTTAATGGGTGTTTAAGGACTACCCATTCAGGTGGTCGTGCCCAAGGTGGGCCCCCCTTTTGCTTCAGATTACGATAGAACTAAAATCACAACTAAGCAATAATTGAAATACGAAACAAGAATTGAAATAAATCTATGATAAATGCTAATTGAAAAACAAGTAAACAAAATAAATATTCTTCAATTCAACAACTGAATAACAATGAACAACCATTGCCCTATTTATAATTGTCCAAACTTCTCATGCAGGCAAACATTACTAAATAGGTTTAATTACAACATTACTAATAACAATGTTACTAATAACCAGTGTTCTAAAAATCCCTAGGCGCTGGGCGGGCGGCGAGCAGGTGCCTAGCGCCCAGGGGCCTAGGCGGTCTTAGGTTTTGTATTATAACTTTAATAATTTACAAAAGTTAAGCATAATACATTATCAATTACATCCAATTTAATGCCAATATACATATGCAAAATTTAAAAATATGAAAAATTAACAATCGTGAACAAAATTTATTAAAACTCAAATGACTGAAGTTGGTCATGATGAGTACTTTATATAAATTTGAATTTGTGTACTCTTTTATTTTTCTTCAAATTGCATGAATAACCTCAGTTATGTTTGATAAAATCTACATTAGTAAAATTGGTACCGGCAGATCCTTTGAGAATTCCATTAAGTAATCATCATTTGCTACCTTTAGACATATACTAAATAAAAAATAATTAAATAGTTTATTTCTAAAAAATAGGAAAGAAAAATAAAATAAGAACACAATCAGCCTTATTAAAAAATAAAAAAAATAAAAAAAATAAAAATCGCCCAGATCGCCTAGAATCCGCCTAGACCTCGCCTAGATCCCGCCCAGACTGCCCAGAACCGCCCAGACTGCCCGCCCAACCATTAATCTGGGCGGTTTTCCACCTTCTAGCGCCTAGGCACTGCCTAGGCCGATTTTTAGAACACTGCTAATAACTAATAATGCCCTATCTATTGTGGGCTATTACTATATAGGCCCAATTATAACATTACTAAAGTAACTCTCTTACATCAACCTTCTTGGATTGAAGAAGCTTGTGCTCAAGCTTTTGCTTTGCAGTGGCTCGTATCACAACAAATAATCCAAAGTGTGTGACCAAATACAAAGTCCAAGAAGATTCCTGGTCCCAAAATATATCCATTACAAAATTCCTATTATGTGTGCAAACATTTCTTGAATTGAGTTTCAAAACTGTCCCAAATTGGATCTGAAAGTTTTCTTGCGGTGGTATGTGTGCTGTGTGGTGGTGATAAACAATGTTTTAAAAAACGTTTTTCAGCCTCGAGGTGGTCAAGCTTTTTTCGAGGCAAAGCGTTTTTCATTAAAAAAAAGTGATAAAAATAATTTTTATTTACCTATATTGATTTTTATTTAGAAATGCTAACAAAAACACTTTGAAAATAATTGTATCCATAGTCTAAAGCTTACCCTTTGAAAACAATTGTATCCATTACATTTATTCATTGTTCACCCACCAAACCACAAACACCTTTTCAAATATATTAATCAAACTGAGCGCCTTTCAAATATATTAATCAAACTGTGATTCACGTTTACCACACTCCTATGACTTTACAAGTGAAAATGGCTTATTCTCTTTGAACAAATATTTCTATTAACTAGAGAAAACACCTGTAGCTTTGAAGTCTATACTCATTACTGGTCTCTCTGACACCTAGAGCATTGAAGTCTATGCTAGTCTCTCTCTTTCCCTCCACACAAGTTCCATCGAGTATAATATATAGAACTTTGACTTAGACTCCTGTACTTAATTCATTTATTTTGTCTTCAAATTCACTAAAACCAAGATAGACAATAAGAACAATTACCCTTTATAAAAAAAAAGAATAATTACCAAGGTAAATTAAAATATTACACACTTAATAATTTTGTAGGAAATAAGAGCCAATCCTTTCTCACAAGTCACAATCTATATTGGCCTTAATGTTAGTTATAGTATTTTATGCATATATTAGATCTAATTAGTTAGCATTCATCATTTCTTGAGAACCATGTCTTCATTAACCCCCTTCCCCTTGCTTCCTTTTTACCAAGGGCTGTCAGTCAGTTGTGTGTCTCAAGAAGTCTTCTAGATAAGTGATGTCTTCTTCTTGTGTTGCTCAAGAAGTCTTCTAGATAAGTGATGTCTTCTTCTTGTGTTGCTGGTTTAGAAATAAGTCCACAGAAATAGATCAATTTCTCTTTGTTGTTTCAATTTCTCTTTATTTAGAGTACTATATTGATCTTCATGGAAGAGATTTATCCAGAGAACTCCACCTCCTTTGTGTGTGTTCTGGTCTTCCTTCCTTTGCTTCTCTCTTCTCATATTTTCTTCTCGTGCTATTGTTTTTAAAAATATTAGTGCAGGCTGAGCAAGGTAAGCCCCAACCGCTCTTCTTCAAACAAATTGACTGCAAATATGAAACATCAAACAGATCAAACATATCGACTGCAAACCTGAAACATCAAACACATCAAACAGGTCAATTGCAAATCTCAAACATCAAACAAATCTTCTTCTCTGAAACGGGTCGAGTGCAAATTTGAAACATCAAACAGATCATGGCAAGGGTGATTCAGACACATCAGACCGAGTCGACTTGGTACGCCTTGACTCGTACGCACTGTTAACTCATCTAATGCATACGTATCAGGGCTTTTTCTAGCACTTCGAGTCGACTTGTACGAACTCACCGCTTTTTAAAATAGTGGTGATGAATAACGCGATCATAAAAAGTATTAGAACCATCAACCAGTAGCTCGTGGTAATGCATAGTCTGTTCTGTTGTGGCGAATAACGCTAGGACCAGAATAATCAATTATGTGCGGTAGTTCGAACTGATTATTGGGGTGTAAATAGCTTGATGGGACCAGGGACTAAAATAAAAAAATGACAGGGGCTTCTTTTACCTTCCTCCACATGACTGTTCGATGGAGGACGAGGGGTGGTGGAGGGGATGGTTGAAGGACAATGTCGATCGACCAAGACATTGGGGTTGCGATTGACTGGTCAGGTGAGTCAATCGACTGATGCAAGTGATGGGGGAAGCAATCGAGGCGGCTGGGAGTGTGCGATTGAATGATGGTTGAGGACAGGGTGGAACAAGGTTGATCGACTGAGGATGGAGGCGATGGATGGAGCCGAAGGGAGCGGAGAGGGGTTTGATCATTGTAGGTGGGGCAATCTATTGATGGGTGAGGAGTCGATCGACTGAGGTATAGGGGATTCAATTAGCTGTGACTGTGGTTGGGAAGGGGCGATCAAGTGTGGGGCCTGGTGTGCGGTGCGAGGAAGAGGGGTGGTCAATAGTGGTGTGTGATCGATCTCGACTATGGATTGTTGTTTGACTGTAGAAGAGGGAGGAGGCGATCACCTGTGCTGTCTGTTGATCGACTATGACTGGTGCTGTGTGTATGTCTCATGGCTTTTTAGATGTTAGCCTTAATAACTTCAATGATCATCAATTTCATACCCTTTATCTCTTTTTCTAATGCCTTTGCTACTGTTTTCTCTACCTTCGTCTTGATTCTTTCAATTTCTGACATCTTCTAAGTTGTTTTTTCTTGAACAATCTTTTTTCAAATCGACTCAAATAATTAGAACCGTTTCGGCTCTGATATCAATTGATACAACTAAAATTGCAACTAAGCCATAATCGAAATACGAAACAGAAATTGAAATAAATCTACGAAAAACCCTAACCGAAAAACAAGTAAACAAAATAAATATTCTTTTATTCAATTAATTGAATAAAAATGAACAACCATTGCTTTATTTATAATTGTCCTTCTTCTTTGGTAAACAAACAAACCTAATCCTAATTGGCTAATAATGCCCTAACTATTATGGGCTAATACTAAATAGGTTCAATTACACTCGCTAAAAATAATATTACTAAAATAACCCGCTTACATCATATTATGATTGAAAAATTCACTTTTTTTAATACATTTTAATGCGTATCTCAAGGCACCCGTGTTTGAATGGACTGAAACTTAATGTGAATCTAAGTTTTCATAAACTTTTTGCTCAAACAAACACCAAGTGATATAGTTTTTATTAATTATGTGTATGTATGAAAACTAAGTGGGTCCTAAATGGGAAGGCAAAATAAATTTTTTTCCCTATAATCCAAAAGTCTAATAACTTATCCAAGATCTGATTATTATTTGGACTATCCCCAGTCCTCTAAGATGACAAAGTTGAAAAAGAGGCTTGCGACCTAATTATTAGCACATATTGCTTGGGATCTGGTTGCAAAGTTGGCAAGCTTCCCTTACCTATTTGGGAATACCTTTAAGAACTTGTTACAAGGGTTAGCAAAAGCGGATCTCAATGATTGAAAGAGTGGAAAAGAGACTTGTGACCTGAAAAAGGAAGTATCTTTCCAAGGGCAGGGGGCTTAAGTTAATCAAACCAGTCCACTTAATGTCTTTGACAACAACTCCTTTCTCAATCAAACTCTTTCCTCAATCAGTTTGTTTGGATAAAAAGACACTCAATTGCTGAATCCCCAGAAAGACGCGTGAGGAATTTTATGAGCGGCAACTTTCAACGGTCGTTGCACACAATTTAAAGGTTTTAGTTGTGATCATATTTGGAACCTTTACACAACTGTATCCCTATAGTAGGTTGTTTCTAAAGGGTTAAATTTCTTAATTTTAGAATTCCAAGGATCCAAGCATTTAGAATGTTAAAATTTTGTTTATGCTTTGTTCATGTTGCTCGATGCCCCCTTTTGTTTCCTTAAAATTTAAAAATACATTACATAGTTTGTCTTGTTGATAAAAAAATGTCAGAATTTTGGTCCCAATTTTTGCAGCTGCCAACTGACTCGTGTTTTACCACGTAGGTTTCAAACTTTCATTTTTTAAATGGATCACTTGGGTTACTTGAGGTTGGGTTTGATTAGTTATAGGGTTGGTATTAAGAGCCCAGTTGTATGGGTTGGGCTGCATTCACGTTAAAAATGTATTGGCTCCTTATAGGAGCACATCTATGTAGCCTAAAACGCTAGGTGAGGCGAGATGATCGGGCTCGGTTGGGGGCCTAGCATGAGGCAACATTTTTTTTTCCAATCCATCTTATGTAACTATAGGACATGTACAAAAATGTAGAATAAGTCAATAATAAAACGGAAAATAATTTATAGGATTACAACAATAGTGAGCAAATTCAATATGCATTATGGATCTTTTCTGATGTACACATGGTTTTTATCCATATGAATACAATACATCACTTTTTGTCTTGCTAATAATAAATTATCTTGCATGGTAAGCAACAAAATCTAAAAGTTTTTACACATTCGACCACTTACCCCATCTGGACCTAAGCCCACTTAAGTGGAGCAAATCTTTAGCAGGATAAAGAAACTATGTTTATGGGCAAATTTGAAAAATTTATTGCCTCCCATCATCAGAAAGTTTGATTTTGTAATCCGAATCAAAATCAAGATATTGACATCCCCATTTCAAAAATTGTTTCCCTGATGGAATCAACATGTTTCTCTCCCCATCAACATTATTTATGCACCATAGACAATTAAAATCTCTAACAACTTGGATGATATGAGGCGATGACGCTAATTCATTTGTATTAACTCAACTTCCACAACTTGTAATGCAAATGCATTACGAAAAGATGAAGAATCGATCTTGCACTATAATGCAACGACTTTTGTAAACCAAGCAGTGGATCAAAGTAACCTATTTTAAGGCAAACCATGTTTAGAAAGTGCATGCTATAATAATACAAATTCAAAATCCAAACTGAAAGTCTGAAGAGCTAGACTAGGGGGTTAATGTTTGAAATTGAAATTTTGGGGAAGGGTGATATCACAAATACTTTGGAGGATGAACTACCTTAGGGTGTGTTTGGTTCAAGGGTGTTTCCATGGAAATTGTGGAATCACAGGGTTTTGTGGAAACCAAATGAGTTTTCCTTGTTTGGTTTTATGTAAAAAAAACCGAAATACGTTGATACGTGACATTTTGGGAACAAAAGTGAGTTATTTCCCAAATCATGGAAAGTAGATTATTTGGTCGTTCAAAGAATTGCAATTCTCTTTCTTCTAGGGATCCCATAGAAATACATTTACTACCGTACCCCTAAACCATACACAACATTGGCGTGTGTTTGACTTCACCTAGTTCAAACACCAACTAAAATAATGTGAACTTCAAAACCAAATAATCACTTTTGAAACATGCTAGTAGAGATGGCTACGACCAAATCGAAACCAATAAGGTACACAAGCACGAATAAGTGTAAGTTAGAAGAAAGTACACAACACATAAATATAACGAGATTCACTAATATTGAGGTTTTACTGGCCTCGGCTGCTTTCTTGGTAGAATGTGAATGCGCACCATAAGCTTCTATTACTGCATTCCCATGAATTAGAGTACAAAGCTTGGTTTTAACTAAAAAGAAAGAGTACAAAGCTTGCTTTAACTAGGGCTCGAGTCTCAAAATCACAACCACCACCTTGCAATGTCAATTGTCAAAACCTGTTAACAGTAGGACTGATAGACAATACTTGATTTTTGTTGTCTAAGAATGTCTCTTAAATAGAGTGATTAGAGAAGTTTTGAACTCAATATTTTACTTTATTTATGGATCTAGAAGGGAGATATTTCACCATTACAAATACGAAGATTTGTTGTGAGAGTGATGATAACATCATGGGCCAAGAAATTCACTTGATTTTTGGACAAACTATTGGTGACAAACTATGGAGGAGACAAACCGTTGGTGTGGTAGCAATTGCGGAGGAGACAAACTATTTAGGTCTTAAAAAAAAGGCCAAGTCAATGTGACTTTGACCAATTTAAATAATAAAAAATCATAGTTTGAGGCGGGCGCTTACGCGAGAAATGCGACCGCCCAAGACTACAAGGAAGTGTCACCTTGGCTAGGCGAGGTTCATCGCTTGCCTTTCTCTCCTAGGCTTGCCAGAGACTACATACGAGCACAGGCTCTATCACATCAATGTAAATATGTAAGCACCATTGCTAAAAAAAAAGCAAATCTGTTGCCATATATATTATCCCAAAATCCATTTCATTGTATCTATGTGTGGTACAACCGTACAAGTAGGCAGTAGACACTGATTCTGATTTGATCGTTACAAGTTTCTTGCATTGAAGTGTAGAAGAGTCTCTATTCTCAATTGGATGAAGATTTGGGTCTGTAAGTGTTTCATGACAGAGCTGCCAAATGGGGCTTAGAGAAATTTGAGAAAAAATGAGAATCAAAATATACAAGAGGTCAGGAGAAGGTGCATTACATCATCCGTCCGAAAATAAACCTGTCAAAGTACAATTACCCCTTTAGCTTATTCCCCAACTTCACAACCCTGCTTTTATCTTGAGATAAGGCCGTCTTAAGGGTTGTCCCGGTTACAGAAGGATCTATTATCACTCTCCTTATACAGAAACAAAAGGATGAATTCGGGGAGATGCCGCCGAAGCCATGAACCAATGGCTGAAAAGGGGCCTGTCTTTCTTCCGGTTGCTCTGCAATTCCTCATTATGTCTTCAAACAAACTGATGTTAGTACTTGGAGGGTTGTACAAACAAATCAAACCCCAGTAGCACCTAAAATGAAATGGTTATTTTCGTAAAACCAGAAACGAGTATAAAGAAGAGTCAAGGAGTTGGACTTGCAATTATTCCCATCATGTTATTGTTCCTCTTAGGACATTAGGCCAATTTACTTCATCATCAGTTCAATCTCTAACGATGTTTTTATGCAACAAAATGTCAAAGCTCAATACATTTGATCCTGTAGTGTTGAAAGCATTTTATCCCATAGTATTATTGAAAGCATTCGAGTAATGCGAAGAGTGGCTATCCCCAAATTGAAAAAAAGCAATGATGTTGGGGACATGGGTCTTATAGAGAGCTTGAGGAGCTTTTGGGAGATGAGGTTGAAGGCTCTAGTCAAGGGCTAAGGCACAAGAAGTCCAAGATCTGATGTATATCTACAAGTCAAGGCTGAGGGAAGAGTCCCAACACTTACGGATGGAGCCTCCTTGAGTAACAACGATCATGAAGTTGAGGATGTTGTATGAAAATGATGGGTTCAATTGTGTGGAGGAAGTGGATAAGACTTAACAAGGAACTATATATATTTATGGTTGTTGAATTTTGCCTTTTTGTGTTGGTTTATAATGATGTTTAAACTTTATTATGGTTTTGTTGGTAGATTATTGACATGCATGGTTCAGTTTAAAATTTTTTGTTATATATTTACATGCGCATATTCATATAAAAAATTTAGAGTTTTTTTATTAAAAAATTCTAGGTGAGACCTGGGGTTCCCTTGGTCGCCTCTCCTAGTTACTGAGATAACGTAGGTTGTGGGAAGTTAGTGCTGGTTTTAGTGGTTGGCTTGGTCTCCAACTTCCATCTGAATTACTTTTTGTTGAATTGGTAGGATATGATCCCTATGTTTACACAAGTACGAGCAGTTGCACATTAAGTGTTGGATATTTTATGAAAAATAAGCATCTGAGGTGATTACTTGATGAATGAAAGGCGTGAAATTAAAAGTAGCTTGTATTTCGTAGCTTCTTTATGTGGATGTCAGTGTGGAGTAAGTTACTTTCCAAGTTACAATTACGTCAGGGGGAATGATTGTAAACGCAAGCTTACACTTTGTGATATAGCAATGGAAAGCACCACCTATATTTTTCTGCGAGTGGGTGTATGGGCCGTGGATGTGTTTCTTTGGTTTGTTTGGATCATATTAGGTTATGTTGCTTTATGTGGAGAATTTTTTAGGGGCTGTAGTGCCCTTGGGTCCAGGACCTTTCATCATTAAAGGAAAATGCTCTAGAAGGCCTTATTAGAAAGAGGGTAATAACAATAATTTTTGGAACAAGGTTACTAAGTTTGGTTCAATAATTGTGTAGGTATTTTAAAGGGTTGTTCTTTGCTGCACTTTAGTTGGTATATGTCGATTTTAATTGGTATATTTTATTAGTTAAGGAAAAGAAGCTTTGAAAGTGTTATTAGTGCATGGGGTACCTTAATATAGGCATTGAGTTTTTAATTTCAAAACTTATGCACTATGCAACAATACTTCATTTAAAAAAAAAAAAAAACTCATGTCGGAGTATTAGACACAAACACCATGACAGTCGTCAAATACTCCCACTAAGCATCTTCAACTTTTTCAAACATCTTTCAAAAGTTTCAATTCTTTACAAATCTTACAAGCATATTATGGCTATGTAGTACATGTATGGCAATGAAGTATGACTAATAATATAAAACTTATTGCTAAAATTGTAATGAAAAAAGCACATGAGACGTGGCAACGGATTTGATGTTTATTATGATGGTAACAACTGGGTTATGACAAGAAGACTTTCCTTTTTAATGTTTCTATTTTCTCTTGGGATAGTTTATATTAACCTTATTATGGTATGTATTCACTCTACGCGGTGGTCTTTTGATTGCCTCTTTCACAGGTCCATCCATTTTTCAACATCTGTTTGTTTTGTTGATAAACAAAAATGGTCTCTACAAGTAAAATGGTTACATTTGCCATGTACTGTAGAAACCTTGGTTTTCCAGCATTGAGTTTGATTTAACCACATGGACGTGTTTAATATTCATCAATCTCAAGAGTGGATCCTGGGCTGCAGAATATTTCCCATTTGTTAGCAATATATATGTTAATTTCTTTTAAAGGTTTATTTTTATTAATCATCTAAATCTATTATGAGTCCCAAGAAGACATGAAGGCTATCATAACATAAAGCGCCTATATACATGGAACTAATGTATACTCAGTGTGAATATAGCCACACTTTCTGTGTCACCTTTGCAGTTGGCATGCCCTTCGGCTTGACAACTAAGACAATACCTCTCAATTTCCAAAAAGTAAGAATGAAAAGTGAAGGGCTGATGGCTTACAATAATAAAATAAAAATAAAATCTTTAGCATAGCATGAAATTTTTTCAATGAACCTTGTATGGTAAATGTTAATGTTAAATTTTCTGACTGGATTCCATGAGTCAATTTCATTTAGTAGAACACTTTTCTAGCCATTAAATTCAATTCTCATAATAAATGTGGACATGTTGAGGCAATGTTGAACTTGTATTAAGTCATTGCTTAATATCTCTGATTTGATTGTTGTATTATCATATTCTGGATTTGATGAATATACAAAATATGTGACTGTAACATGTATCACGATTTGCTATTATCCCGTGCCATGGTTTCACATGCCAATTTATATTTCATTTTCCTTTACCCTTATCCAATATAAAATTTGCAGGTGGAATATTATTTCAGTGACGCAAACCTGGCTACGACAGATCATTTAATAAGGTTCATAAACAAAGATCCTGATGGATTTGGTAAGATGTTCGGTCATTTTTCTGGTGTTTGATTCCTTCACTCTTACACTGGATTTTATTTATTTATTTTTCGATAAGATACTAGTTTTACTCATAAGCTGGATTTGGTAATTTTGAGGAGTGGTGTGTGTCAGTATGTCGCATATTCCCCGAATTTTAAATTAAATGAGCATGACTCATTGAGGTACATAAGATGATAGGCTTCGGCCCCGGATTGAAATGCCCGTGCAAGTATTTTGATGATATATAATCTTTGTTTGTACCCCCATCCTCCTGTCTTCCTTTTTTTCATTCGGGAATTTTTTTTTTATTGTGTTCAGTGTTACAGGTCCATATCTGAGCTGAGTTGACTGAGTGCATAAATTTCTTTACAACAGATTACATTGAGCAATAGACGAGGATTAAGTAGTATCTGCAATGTATGTAAACAAGGAGTAACATCCTAATTGAAGATCTTATGATAAATAATTTAGTAGCCGCCCCCTTTCCCCGAAACCCCAACTAATTTTGAGTGTGTTTTGCAGGAAACTAAGCCTTTTATAAGAGGTCTTAGTAATTTTCATACATTTAATCGATGTGGGACCTTTGTTATTAATGCACCGCTAAATTGTCGAGAAATCATTTATCGAGGCTGACCGATACGAATTGGGTATTTAGTGGTTTAGTTTAACGATCACCAATAAATCGGCCCATTCAACTCACCGATTTATGTTTACATATAAAAAATAGATCGATTAAATCCAATTAATCCCGACTAATCGCGATTAATCATAAATCAGTCCTGGACCGTGAAGGGTCCGTTTTCCATTTTAACTACATAGTGTGAGACTATATTACATGTGCACTGTAGAAACTAAGCTTTTTATAAGTAGGGTATAGTTTTTCCAAACTTTTAACCCCTGTGAGACTAAAAAGTCCACAAGAGAAACACAAATTTTTATGTTGTATAAAGTGTTGCCATCATTCCACAATGTGGGACTGAAATACTAGCAGGGAACTTTGATGGTCTAGTCGCACATTGTTAAAGAAGCAAAATAAATTCCAAAAGGCTCTATAACAAGTCTCCTTTTGTGTAAGCCCGTTTGGGATTTTTTCCAAGGCCCAAAGGTCTAGTAACAACTTTGGGCTTCCCTAACTGGGACTAATTGATGCAGGGACGGGGTTTAACCTAGATATAATTTCCGGAATCTAGGCAACTATTGGGGTAAAAAGAAAAGCGAGGCTAAGGGTGGCAAAAATCTGTCCCACGCTACTTGTTTCCAACCCAAATCTTGTGGTATAATGAAAGTGTTCCTTTTGTGGTTAAGGCTGGATTGTGAATCATTGACTCATAGTTAAATCTTTCTGAGAATTGTTGGGAATGAAAATTTATTGCATTAATTTTCTCATCTTAGACCACGCATGAGCCTATATTTTCCTATCATACGTTTCTTTGTGGTCAAATCCCTCCAATTCGATTCTCCGTAACTTAGTTGCACCAAGCACACAACTTTAATTCTTGAAAGCGACTTATATTCCAGAACTTCATTAATTTGATCGATCCAGTTAATAAGCATACTAGTGACTAGCAAAAGTTGAAACATTTAATTTAATATCCCATGTTGTACATGTTCCAAACAACAAACATAGAATACATCAAAGAGATTCTCACTTCCATATGCATAATAAGGAATTTTTCCTTTTGATAGGGACGACGTTGTCGCGGTAGATTATAAGCTTTGTTCTATGATGATATACAATAGGTTTTGCATTTGGAGAATATCATTATCATAATAAAAATTAAGTGATTGTTCAAGGTCATGATGGTGGTGGCGAATAACTAGGTTCTCATTAAAAGATGAACTAAGATTTTGTGGTGGCAATGTGGCACTAATTGATGATTGGGGGGATAACCCCACCCCTACCCATTGAATTTCTATCACAACTTGAATTGGTTCAGTGAAGTCTGCAAGTTGCGATTTGCGCTATAGGGGGTATGTTTGAGGGGTTTGTGAGGTTGGGGAACAATGTCTTCACAGTGGAGATGTTTTTCCTAGTAGTTAAAAGAAGTGAAGTGGATCATTTGAAAGTGGTGTTATTCATCGTTCGAGTATGCAAAATGGGTTGACGAGGAGGCTGAGCATGTTAGGGCTGCTCGTGGCTAGCACGGTGAGGGTGATTGCCTGGTTAAAATGGTTGTTGGTGATGTGCTTATTGTTTTGTGTGAATGTTAACTCAGATTAGGTTTTCCTCCTTCCCTCTTTGGGTTTGGGTGGAGTTATGCTATCAACCATTATTTTTTCAGTTTATCAACATGGGGGTTTTGATGTTTTTTCGCAAATCGCAATCGTGACTCACAAATTTCTTGTCTTTAGTACTTTGTAGCCCCCGAATGAAGAACTTTTAGAAAATGGGATAAATTAAGCCGTTGACAGTCGTCACTTTCTTATTCATGTGACCTCCTCATAGGACATTGTTGCGAACCCTAGATTTTGAGATTTTTCTAGTGGGGATGCGCAATATCTTTGAAAATATTCCATCACCCTTCCAAATTTTGTGACGCTCATCGATAGTTTCAATGAACCCAAACGATAGCTAATTGCTCCGAGATGTTAACAATGGCTTTCTTCAAGAGTCCATCTTTGCTACGTTAACTCGAGATCTCTTTCAGTTACATATTTTCCAAGATTTTTACCACTCAGAAACCAAATTTGTTTTGAACTAGTGAAAGCAAACAAATAAGTGAAGCTTGAATTGACGAAGCTTCAAAATTCAATTAAAATTATCTTTTCTCTAAAAATTGAGTACAAAATTTGGCTTGTGACCATTTTAAACAAAAACAAAACCCTAACCATAATCCTGCTCATATTCATACTCCTATTTGGAGTGGCCAATTATTTTATACATAAATAAAAAATAGCTTATATTCCATCGCAAACACTATGTATTTGAGCCCATTCCCGCAAGAATGAACCATTTTGTTTGTTTGCTTTTCCACCACGATCCAATAGTCGCCACCTCACCATTTCCATTTTTGTTCAAAAATCCTATACCCTTCTTGCCAACCATTTTGCACCATTCTTACGCCCGCCATTAAATGCATTGTGTGGTATTTCAACATTGAAGTGCAAATATGTACTCATGAGGTGTGAGCCAAGGTGGTGCGCCTCACATCTCAGATCGTCTAAATTAAGATTAATAGTGGTGTTTTTTTGGAGGTTATGTAACTTTTGTCCCTAGTATTACGACCAACTTAGCTTTTAGATCCCATACTTGTCAAAGCTTTACTTTAGACCCCAATTTTCATACTTTTATGAAATTCCCAATATGCTCTTTTTCTTATTAATGCAAAATATTTCATTCCATTTTCAAACCTATACAATTTAGACATACCTCATCGTGATTTGTTGGGCGATTTCAAGGAAGTTTGAGTGAGTATATATAATTCGCGTAAGTTTAAGGAGGATTTCAAATTTCATGTTAGAAATATAAGGGAATAGTGGTCATTTAATATATACTAGGGGCAAAGTTAAATAACCTTTTTTTTTAAATGCGAGCCGGGTTTCGATTGGGTCCCAAAACCATTAAATGGCCCTAACATATTCGAACTCTGGATCAAGATCCAGAGCTAGTAACCCATTGACTAAGAATAATAAGTTAATTGTGGCTAGTATTTTTTTGATTTTTGATTTTTGTTTTTTAGGTTTTTAGGTTGTACTTGTGCGATTTAGTAAAGATGGTTGAACCTCTCTAAAAACTTAATGAATTGATTATCTAAGTGATCATTGAACTACTCATTTTAGTCATCATTCAAACTTTTATGAAATATGATGAATAAGAACGCATAACCCAGTTTCGTGATTTCTCTAAAATCTCTGCAAGTCCATTTATTTTGGTATTCTTACTTCCTCGTGAAATGTGACATCCTCGTGGTGTCCTAGAATGGATTTTGAGCATGGAGTAAGTTTGCATGTATACATACAAGTGATAGTCACTAGGGGTGGGCACAGTCCGGAATAGCAAAATTTTCTGGGCAGACCCGATTGGTCCCGGACCAGTTTTAACCCGGACGAAACCATGCCATCTCGGTTCAAAATATTCACTGGCCATGTCCAAGCCCAATATTTTTAACCTTAAGTTTGGTTGCCCATTGCCCAACTCACCCAATTTGCAGCCTAATGATCATGATTTAGGAGAAGGCCTATCCCAATTTTGACAACTTCCTCTTTCCTTTTCTCTTCGTGGTACCTTCGAGTTCCTTAGCCCAAATTCCTTGCGCATTGCCTCCTTTGCAGAAAAAACTCTTTTTGGATTCAAACCCTAACAACAAGAACAATTCAATTATACAAACCAAGACATCAATTCTCTATTTCTTGAACTAAAACCACAATTACACATATGAATGTAAAGACAACACAAGTGAAAGCGTGGAACAACAAAGTGAATATTAAAGAAGTTAGTTACAATTAAAGACATGTTGGGGCAGTCTCCAGGCTTCAATGGAACTAAAACCCATATCTTCTATTGCATCGCTTTGGCACCACCGACACTTGGTGTTGTGCAAGCACTGAGATCTTGAAGCAGTCTTTTTACAATCGGGAATCTGATTGTTGTTTTTGTTTTGACCTAGAACACTTGATGATGATGAGAGCTAGCCAATTCATATCATCTTCTTTACTCTAATGCATCGATGGAAGAAAACAAGCTTAATCACCCTTACAAGACTCATCGGATCTTCTTTTAGAGTCCCAAGTTTCTCTCCCTCACACAAGAACAGCACTGCACTACGTCCTTTTCCCACAAGAACTTCCTCCCACAGTTTCTCCAAGATGGGCAAAAACATCACGATCGGGAGAAACTTGAACCACTGCTCTAGTAAGGTTCTCAGAAGCAGCAAGAGTCGACTCCATTCTTGACCGATCAAACAACAAGAACACTCGCATGAGAACTTTGAACAAACACTAATAAGAAGGGCTTCCTAAGAGAGGAGTCTGGAAGAGGAACTCTCTTTCCCAATTGTTCAAGTACGCAAATCAAATAGACGCGACAAAATTATTCAAGCTTGAATGCATCGAAGCAGGCAAGCAAGTAGAGCGTCTCTCTCAAATGCTCCATTCCATCGTCCATCTCGCCGACAAAGAGAAGAAGTGGGGTGTGGAAAGTGATGTCGTGTGGGGTGAAGACGAGATGGGTGTGGGTGAGAGGGAAGAAAACAGAGGAAGTAGAGGTGGAGGCGAGAGAGGGAAGAAAAAATAAAAACCCTAGCTCTATAGTTTGCAAAATAGGTAGAGCTTGGGCTTCGGTTTGGTTTGGTTTTGCAAAATAAGTTGGGTGTAGGCTTTGGTTTGGGTTTGCTACAATAACCGGGAAGATCCGAGACTGAATTTGTGGAGACCGGTTCCAATCGATCCAAACCAGGATAAAAATGACATGAACCGGTTGGTCACGGTTTGAACAGGGTTGGGACCATATCGGACCGGGTCTGGATTGGGATTCTTGCCCACACCCAATAGTCACAAACCTCCAGCATTATGACACATCAATTTTACTTAGGTTATCTGGTATTGCAAATTCATTTTTAACTTGATCAGGCTTCAGCCATTTTTTAATAATTCCTTTATTGTTCTGTGCTTTATTTGTTTGTTCCATTCATCATCTCTAACCTAATTATGACATTGCTATATTGACCAGTGCCAATATCAGTTGTTGCATCCTTTAAAAAGATTAAAGCTCTTGTTGGTACTCATCATCAGCTTGCCACTGTTCTCCGGAACTCTGCAAAGCTTGTGAGTTTATACTGAATTCCTATGCTTCAATGTTGTCTCAGTGTGCTGTTACCTTTCACACACTGATGTTCTATATTCGTTTCCATGTTCTCTTTTTGTACCTTTTCTGTCCGTTCTCTGCAGGTTGTAAGTGATGATGGTAAGAAGGTTCGACGCCAGACTCCATTCACCGAATCGGACATGGAAGACCTGCAGGTATCTTTATTCTCAATTATTTTGATCACTTAGGTTTCCTTTATTCAATTTTTTCTAAGCCTTCATGTCCTACACGCAAAGCAGTTGTAGCCGAAAAGTCTGTATGTTTTGCTTTTTAAATGAATATCATTCTTTTTAAAAGGTTTTGATTAGAAAAACTGTCGTGACTTAGAATAGTACTATCACACGTGTATTTCGGATAGGATGGGATAGTTAGCGAGTTCTAGATTTTCTCTAGTCTTTCCTTATTACAAGTTATATTTTCTACTTGATATTCAAAAGCTTGCCTTTCAAATAAAATAAATCTGAACTTTCATATCTCGAGATCTTGACAGCTTTTTAGAAAATCTTGGTTCCTAAAATCTTCAATTGTCAGCGGTATTAAAATTTTGTGACTACTCTTTTTACTTCTCATTGTGGACAGTCACGCATTATTGTTGCTGAAAACTTACCTGAGGATCATTCTTACCAAAATCTCATGAGGGTATTTTCTGTTATTGGGAGGTATGCTGTTGATTACTAAACTTCAAAATCTACCCTTTCTCAACAAGGATTCCTTGGAGCTTACAAATTGAAATTGGTTCTTTGTGCTAGTGTGAAGACAATCCGTACCTGTCCACCTCAGGTCTCGAATGGTGGTGCCTCTGCAAATTCAAGATTGACAAAACTGGAAAACATGTTTTTCAGTAACAAGGTATATAAATGTACTGATGATCTTGATGTTTGGGATTTTATCTTTTGAATTTTATAAAGGTTTTGGCGTCTGATTATAGTTTAGGTGTCGTATTGCATCTTATTATGGAAAATCTTGAACAAACAAGTGTTTGATGAGCAGATGACAATCAGATGTTTTATTGTATTGAATCTAACTCCCACTCCCCAGGGGCATGTTTGACAAGATTTTGTCATTGGCAATCTTGTTAAGATAAATGATAACTAATTAGTTAGGAAGGGGTTTTAGTATTGCTTTTCACGCCACAAGACAATATTTTTCATTTTATTCCTTGCACTCCTCTCTCAAGATTGTGAAAATGGATTTTATGTCCAAATCCATAACTTTACAAAAGGCTCTCCAATATGAACTGAATCCAAATCTGTTACTGAACTTTCTGCAACTAGACATAAAACAAAAATTTAACCAAGCAGTTCAATCTGTTTCCATAGAAAACTTTGAAACGTAGTAATCTCGTGTTCCTAATTGAACTTTGGGTTTGGTTAAAGCTTCCCTATAATATAACACCGTTAAATAGTAATTTGATTTTTAGCCTTTAAGGGCAAATAGCTCAAGCTTATGAGGGAGTTAGTTTGCTATTAGCTGCACTCCCGCTTCCTCGAATTGGATGTCTTTCTACCCTCATAAAGCTACAGGGCGTAACGAACTGCTGAAATATATGCAACATCGACACTTCATTTTAAAAAAGATTTCCATGTCGGACACTCCGACACCCGGACACTTCATGCTTAAAACATAAACTTTTTTTACATTTTTAAAAGATTCAATTCTTTTTTAAAGGTTACAAGCATATTATGGCAATGTAGCAATATAAGGTAGTACTAGTACATAGGTACCTATTGGAAAATAAATAAAATAATAGTACTCACTGATTTGATATATTTTTTTAAAATTTTAAATTTTTATATGTTGTACGATTAATGCCTGATAACTATTTGTTTTGTTTTACCTGTAGCTGCACGCGTTTGTGGAGTATGAAACTGTTGAGCTAGCTGAGAAAGCAGTAAGTGTAGTCAAGCCTTCAATGTCATCGTGTTTTCTTCAAATTATTTTAGAAAAAAACTTTGATTGTCTATGCTTTTCATCCTATAGGTTTCTGAGCTAAATGATGAGAGGAACTGGAGAAGTGGCCTCAGAGTGCGATTGCTTTTGAAACGAGGGGTATTTAACTAAAGACTTAATATTTTGGTTGTTTGAATGCTAATAATATGTCTTCTTTCAAAAGGTTGTATAGTTATTTCATTGACCACTACTAGCCTTGAGCATAATCCCGTATTGAAGTCGGTTCTAGGGATGGCAACGGGGTGGCTTTGCCTGCCCTGCCAGAGATGTTGGATCCCCGTTTATCTGTCTGTTACTGTTATTATTAATATTATTATTATTTTTTATTTATAAAAACCGCCCCCGTCTTGTGTCAGATGGTAGATATCCGTCCCACTTCGTTGATCCTCCTCGGGTTCAACGGATGGCTGATGTCCGTGCCGTGTGACCGTCTATCTTCTCTTTTAGATACTCATCAACAACACCGACAAATTCCACCACCACCAACCCACCTCCCTTGACTTACCAAAATGTGACGCTACTTTTGCTACCACTTCTAGTCGATCTAGAAACCCTAGCCTCTGCATCTCTACTACACGACAGCCATGAGTACCAAACAACTTCGAGAGCTCCACGACAGAGTGGTGGGAGTACCAAGACAAACACATTCGCGTTCTTCAAGCTGCTCTTCCCCACGTTCTACAAGTTTCTTCCAAGAAATGAATGTCGTCTCTCCCGATTTCAGCTCCACCATGTACCTCTGTTGAATGTCCGCTATGGCGAAATTAGACACTATAGAGGTTGCAACAGAAACCCTTGATAAACTCCCTCCACCACAAACACCGCTGCCGCCGTGTTGGTGACATCGCCGTTGCGAGTCTCATCCTCCACCATTAGATCGAAAGGGACAAAACAAGAGGTTTCAGTGTGTGAGAGTTGATGGAAAGTGGAGACTGGAGAGGGATTAGGATAGGAATTTAGGATTTAGGGTTCTTACTTCTCAAGGGTATTTTTGTAATAATCATATATAAATGAATATATGCGGGGTGCATATGGCTAAATTCGTATCCCCCGAATTCTGCCATCCCTAGTCAGTTCAAAGACAAATGTATGCCACTTTCTCCCAGCAAATAGGGGCCTTGCTAGATAGGAAGGTGCTTGGTATTTGCTTAGCAATATTTACTGAAATATCCAGCAATGTAGAGCTAGGGTGTTATATATATTTAAATTTGGATTGATGTCAGCAATTTCTTTATATTTTTCTAGTCAAAATCTGCACAAGCGCGAACTAAGAAAGCAGGGCATGAAGGGGAAGGAACTACTGAAGAAGATGATTTGTCCACACCGGAGCAGCCAAATGATAAGCATTCAGAGGATCATTTTCAATCACCTGATGCTACTTCTCATGAACACAATGTAAAGACCCTCTGATTGATTGATTTCTTATTATTTAAATATATAGAGAATGTGCTTTTGCTTAACAATATGTCTATGGACAGAGTGAGGAGCATGTCCTTGATAAAGAAAGTGGTCCTAGGAGAATGCGTGGTCGAGGCCGAGGCAAGGGTCGTGGACGGGGTCATCATCATAATAACCGTGGCAGTCATGTAGGTACTCCACCTGCAAATAGTTCGATTCAGAATGAACAGCCAACCTCTACCAAGCAACCTCCAGGTCCCCGTATGCCCGACGGCACTAGAGGGTTCACGATCGGTCGGGGGAAACCTATTCCTGATAATGTGTAATACTTATTTTCCTGATTCTATTCCTAAAATCTGGTTATAGTTTTGGTGTTCTTTGTGGTTATCGACGGCGGGGTTTTAGAGGGGCTGTCAATCCCTTTTTGGTAAAACTCCATGTAGTCTGGGGAAAGCACGGTATTTTATGGATGACAGAGGATACAGGAAGAAGTGGTGTACACTAAAGCGAAAAGTCACTTCTTTTGTGCTTCATGTAAACAAGGGAAGAATTAAAATATTAAAAGAACTTTTATGCTCTTTGTTATAAAAATCGTCACTTGTTTTGTTGCCTAATCATTAACATTTCACAGGCATTGACGAGTTGGATGGAGTAGCTTAATCTTATGCTGAACAAGAAGTTGCGTATATATTCTTGAAATGTTCAATCCATTTAAATAATTTTCGATGAGTGATTCCATAGTAAGAAATGATATGCGGCGGCGGCAGGGTTTAGTGGTACCATAGTAACATTGATAAAAATGAAGGATGGGAAAGCAAGCCGTGACATTGTCAAAATAGCATGACATTTTTCTGTCTGCTTCAGACAGACTCAAGTCTACCTTCAAACGAGTTAAAGTGTGTGGTGGTTTGTTCCTTGAAGAAAATTTCATGCCAAGATTGGTTGCTTCTATCGATTAGTTTGATACTATAGGACTTACCAATAAGAGATCTAAGAAACCCTCCATGTATGAATGATGTGTGAATAACAGTGATTAGCATGGCACCCATTGGTGAGTTATGCTTCTCTACTATATATGAGCAACCACAGTGGTTTGCCATCACTCTTTCAAAAATAATTTCCAAATTTCAGTATAAAAAGTCAATCCATACTTCACAAAGAAGGTTAAAGCCTATTTATAGGCAAAACCAAGTCAAGGAATGTAGGACCCCTATTAAACATATAGGCTAACCTTATGCCACCTTGTAACATGAGGTGGCTATAGGTGGACATCCACCATCTTCTACACTCTTCTTCTTTATTCTACAATGCTCTTCCTTGGATGTTCACCGCATGTTGCCTCATTAAAAAATCTAATGAAAAAATTTGGATGAAAGTAAAGAGTACGACATTTTTCAGGAATATGATGGGTGCGCATAATGCTGCCTCGTTAAAACCTTGACAGAAAAACCCAGTGGAATAAAACCATGTTGAAGGAAAAGAGTATAGTACACTATAAAAATGTAGCACACTTCGGGATGCTCCTGGCCAAGTATACTTCTGGATGCTCCCTCTGATATCAAAAACATTAATTACTCTGAAAATTCAATCGACACATACCAATTATGTAAATCAATTTATGAAATGTTGACTTTTGAAGTGTTTTGGTGAAGAGATATGTAAGGATATAATTAGAACAAGTCTGTTTGATTTCAATCACATCCTTCTTTTGGAGCTCATGGAGATTGAAGAACTTTACTGGAATATGTTTGTTCGATCTCATTCGATAAAACCTTCTTACATTTGAACAATACATGGCCACATTATCTTCAAATATTGGAATCAGTTGATCAGTAACTGAGGGCAATTGACAATTATTTTTTATATGTTGAATTAATGATCTGAGCTAGACACATTCTCGGCTAGCTTCATTTAAAACTAAAATTTCAAAGTGATTTGAGGAAGTAGCCACTTATGTTTGTTTAATAGATCGCCAATAAATAGCTCCGTTGTAATTCATTAATGAATCTGCATAATCAACTAGGTGGAAATAGTTAGATAAATCATAGGAATAAAATAAACCAATATCAATTGTCCCACGAAGATATTTGAATATCTGTTTAACTTCATTCCAATGTCTATGTGTAGGTGAAGAAACACTATATCAGGTCTTGTACATTGTGCCAAATATAATAACGAACCAATGACTCTTAAATACGGTATTTCAGGACCAAATATCTCTTCATTTCCTTTATTCGGTTGATATAGATATTTATTTAAATTTAAAGATTGGACAACCATTTGTGTATTAAGTGGATGAAATTTGTCCATATTAAAGCGTTTTTTTTTTCACTTTTTCAGTATATCATGACTGATAGACCAATATTCCACTAGTACTTCGCTCAATTTGCAGGCCAATACAAAATTTTATTTTTTCAAGGTCTTTCATCTCAAATTATTTCTTTAAATTGTTAGCAGTATTTTTGAACATCTTCAGTAGATCTAATAAGATTTATAACATTTATATCCAATAAGTATATCATGACAAAACCAGTAATAAATTTCTTGATAAAAACACATGGGCAAATGAGATTATTGGTGTAACTTTCTTTACACATATATTCACAAACAATTATACCACATCCGTCCAGATTGTTTCAACCCGTATAAGGCTCATCTTAGTTTTATCGAGTGAGCATTTCTGGACTTTGTCTCAGGCAAAGTAAATCCTTCGGGGTTTTCCATGTAAATATCTGTATCTAAGTGCCCATATAAAAATGCAGTTACTACATCTATAGAGACTTATTAAATATTAGAACGTAATCATATCCATAACTGGAGAATATATTTCATCAAAACTAATGTCGGATTTTTATAGGAATCCTTGTGCTACGTCTTGCCTTATATCTAAAAATTTCATTTTTCTCATTTCTTTTTCTTAACAAACGCCCATTTAAAACCAGCAGGGTTTACATGTTTTGGTGTTTGTACAATAGGTCCAAATACACCACATTTTTAAAGAGAATCTAATTATGTTTGGATAACATTTTTCCATTTTGGCCAATTATTTCTTTGTCGATATTTGTAGATGCTATATGGTTCAATATCATTAAAAATATCATGGCCCTTTGATAGTTCGGTAGCTACCATATATATAAATATGTCATCAATGATCATTAGATTTTTGTTCCACATTTCTCCGTATATTGGAATCTCATTATTATCGGGTACTTGAGCCTCATCAATTTTTTTTTAAAAGGAAAATGACTTATAAGGCCTAATTTTTATAATTGTAGACCATATAAGACTCTAACAATTGAAAATGCCTCAAAAGACATACTTTTTGTAATTCAAGACTATTAAAGGCCACAAACCTAAACCATGGCTAAAAATTATGTAAAAAGACAAATATACCCATATTCCTAGATATATTGACGTGGTGTTGTTATTTATGTATTTAAAATCCAGTTACATTGAAACAAGTGAAATATGCAATCTTTTAACACAATTTGATATTTTTGTAAAGTTGTTCCATATCCCTAAAATATAACTAATCGATTATTGTTGGATCATTTGGAAGTGAAAAATAGAAAATCTGGAAGTAAACTTATTATTGGTTTTACTTTTAAGAAGGTGAATAAATTTTGAAAATTGATCACTAAAAGGGTAAGAATGTCTTTCAATTATTTTTAAACCGTGGATTGGGTTTGTGGCTTTTAAGAATATTTAATTATATAAAATAGGCATTTTGAGGCATTTTCATTTGTTAGAGTATAATGTGATCTATAATAATAAAAAGTAGGCCTTATAAGTTATTTTTCATTTTTTTAATCACTTTAGGGATGTAAGCAACCACTTCTGGGGCTACGTTGAAATTGACTTTTTCAAACATAACCTCTTCAGGAGCTTTATTTAATGCTACTTCCAGAGTTTTATAAACAACTTCTGGAGCCTGTACAACTTCTGTAGGAATTTCAAGAATTACTTCTTCTGGAGCGTTAGGGCATGAAGTTTTACTAATTATCTTTTTCGGGGAATTGAATCTTCGAAATCTATAGGTCTGCCACACTTCCGACGTGCAACAGATTCATTAGCTACCTTATTTGAAGTTTATCCTTTAGGGACTCAAATTCTAGCAGGTGCATTCATAGCTGACACATGTGACTTTGTTATTTTAGTTGCATTATTAAACGCATCAAGTGATTGATTTGCAATTTTCTGAATGTGTAATATTCTCCTTACCTCATCTTCACATTGAGATGTTTTAGGATCCAGATGAGACAAAGTGGAAATATTCCAAGTTAATGCACACTGTTCGTTTTTCAGAAAAATGTGTTTATCTCCCCTAACAGTGAGAATATAGTTTCATCAAATTGACAGTCTGCAAATCTAGCGATAAAAACGTCACCAGTTAAATGTTCAAGATAACGGATAATGAAAGAGAGTCAAAACCAACGTAAATGCCCAAGCGTCGTTGAAGACCCATCTTAGTTTGGGGTGGTATAGGAACACATATGGTACAACCAAATGTGCGTAAATATGAATATTTGGTTGAAAACTTGTCAGTTGTAAAGGTGAATACTGATGGTACGAAGTAGGTCTAACGTGAAATAATTGCATGACCCCAAGCACTAATGGGTAGTTTAGATTGCGTAAGTAAAGGTCTAGCAATGAGTTGGAGACTTTTAATAAAAGATTCTGTTAAACCATTCAATGGATGTACATGTGGAATTGAATGTTCAACATCGATGCCTATGAATGAACAAAAATCATTAAACACTTGTGACGTAAACTCTGCTGCATTATCAAGACGAATAAACTAGATGTGATAGTCTGGGAATTGAGCTCTAAGTTTAATAATTTACGTTAGGAATCTAAAAACAAGATTATGAGTGAAAAGAAGGTCACATGAGACCATCTAGTGAAAACATCTATTAAAACTATGTAATATCTCAAATGTTCACTAGCAGGGTGAATTAGTCTGCAAATGTCGCCTTGTATTCTTCGTAAGAAAGGTAGTTCAATAACGATGTTAAAATGATGTGTTTTAGTAATAAATTTACCTTGGGAACAAGGAATGCATAATTGAGTATGTGATAAGAGATGACCATTAGAGTTCTCTACAATTTTCTTCAACATGGTGGATCCAAGATGAACCAAACAATTATGTCTAAGAAACAAAGTATGCAGGTCAATATATTTGTGACGAGTTTTAAGCTTTTAACCTAAAATGACATGTGATTTAACAATTCCAATGGTTGTGTAATAGTCCCAATGAGACAAGGAAAAATTTCTCTAGTGTGAGTTTCTGGCTACCAACATTATATATGATTCATAAATATTCTTTGTTTCCTTCATTAGTTGTCTCAAGATGATATCCATTCAAGCGTATATCTTTGAAACAAAGTAAGTTTCTTCTGGAACTTCTTAAATATAATGCTTTCTGAATAAATAAATGGTACCATTGGGTAACACCAAAAGTGAGCTCTACCAGATCCTTCATAACTTGCACAGGGCCAACTATCGTAGACACTTTTTGTGTTTTCATGTCCAGTGATGAGAAAAATTTATGACTTTTTAATATTGTGTGTAAAATCAAATATGAATCATCGTCCAACATTGGCATATCGTGATATATACCTTTAAATAATAAACATATTGGTAGTCAAGAAAATATAGCAAGCTATATATTAAGGGGAAAATGACTTATAAGGTTTACATTTTATAATTATAGACCACATCGTACTCTTAACAATTAAAAATACCTCAAAAGGCCTATTTTTTATAATTAAAGACTCTTAAAAGCCACAAACTCAACCCATGGTTTAAAAATAATTAGAAAGACATTCTTACCCTTTAACTTATATGATCAATTTTCAAAATTAATTCACTTTCTTAAAACCAATAATGAGTTTACTTCCATTTTTTATTTTTTTTTAAACTTCCAGATTACCCAGCAAGAATCGATCACTTGTGTTTTAGTGATATGAAACAATTTGAAAAAAATATCAAATTGCCTCAAAAATTGCATATTTCCTTTGTTTTTTAGAATTTGAATATATAAATAACAACTTAAGAATATGGGTATATTTGTCTTCTTACATATCTTTTAGCCATGAATTATGTTTGTGGCCTTTAATAGTCTTGAATTACAAAAAAGTAAGCATTTTGAGACATTTTCAATTGTTAGAGTCTTATAAGAATTAGACCTTATAAGTCATTTTTCCTATATAAAGTTAGATAAACTGTGCATATCTTACATATAATTTACAAATAGCAAAAACATATAAATTGAATATTTACAAGATACGAAAACACAACATTAGACTGATACTATGTTAACATTACACAGATACTTTGTCAACATTACCCTTATTATTTTTTTGTTTTATCTCAATCTTAGACAAGACAATATAGAAATTTTAGTTTTTAATAGAGAGTAGCTTGGGAATTACGAATGCAAGAGCATAGTAGATCTTAAGGCATACGAATGCATAAAAAGTAAAATAAGGCATACAATTGCAAGAGCATAGTAGATCTTAAGAAATTATTTATAAATTAAGATAAAAAGTAAAATAAGGCAGCAGTATTTTCGCCATGGGGCATCATTAACTATGGTTCAACAGAACGCTGATCTATAGGCTGTGATTATGTAAATGTTATTTGCATGATCTATAAGTTGTGATTATGGAAATGTTACTTGCATGATTCCATTAGTTAACTAGACTAATATATTTGTTAGGAATTGAATTACACAAACTATGTTTATATTTTTTGAAGAGGATAGGATTCCACACAATTCACGATGAGACGAGACGAGACGAGACGCAACAAGTGTATTAATTAAAAATCAGATATTCTAATTGGCGAGGAAACCAGCGAGGGATGCAACCCTTCATCCCCATCGAGATACATGCCTTCGCACATCCCAAGGGGGATGGAGGTTGCAACCCCCCCCCCCCCCCCCCCCCCCCCCCTCCCTCGCTGGTTTCCTCGCCAGTTAGACGGGTTCATTAAAATTTGAAGTAGTGTTAACTTTAACACGTTGCAATGCAATATGTATTTAAATCTGACTGTACAGAAAGGAATAACACCATCTGACTGGGAGTTGTGTAATGCATACTACAACCTAATAATAATAACAGAACCAACATGTTTTAAAATAATAAAATTTTATAACAAAAAGAATGTCGTCTACCCAAACTCTCTTCTAATCTGTCGTATAAAATGAGACAGCAAAAATGACACTAACGACTAAACAGTAAAAGTAAAAAAAAAATATATGTTGAAAAGATACACCTAGGCACAACATTGAAAGCTTGGAACACTAATATAATAGAAAAACACCAAAAAATTCCATTTCAAAACAAATGAAAAAACGAAAAACAGAAAGGGTGGTGAAGCAAAAGATGTTCCAGTCTTCATGACCCTGCTTAGCTGCAGTCTTTGTTTGTATAAACTACTCCCCCGGATTGAGAAGCTTCTCTGGAAGGAAAAAAAACATGTTAAAAGCAGCCCATGTAATTAAGGGAGATTGCCAAGACAAAAACTATATTTAGTGAAAAAAGGGATAGAAAGTTTCCAATACACCAAAATTCCACAAAAGTGATCATTTAAAATGTATCTGAGCAAAGTACCCTAACCAACTATAGAAAAACAAAAAAAGAGAATCTCAAGGCTATTGATGTGCCCTTTTCCACAAATAATGTCTGAAACCAACATTATTGATGAAGTGTTCAAAATCAGAAAAAAAAAAAAAAAAATTTGAAGCAGCAGCTCTATAATGAGGAGGTCATCAGGTGGTTCCAAATTTCAAAAGGTACAATAATATCAAAGTACAATTTGGTGAGAGCAAATAATAAGAATGCAAGACCAATTAATGTGAAAACAAACAATTTCACTAGGCTTGTAAGTATATACCTTTTAGTTTATTCTCATATTTTGCCTTGTTTTCATCATTCGCTTTAGAGTTGCAAGCCAGAAGTTGCACTCATCCCATTCACTTGTTGTAAGAAGAACCTGTTGCCAAAAGCAATGGATCAATAACAAAGCATAGAATCAGTGAAACTCATCTGGAGTCTCCTCTTACTGAAATGCATATATATTTTCAAGCTGTGGACCTGTTTTTGTAAGGCAGTGCTGTAGTCCCCATTGTCTAAAGCCTGGCAAAGTTCAACAAGCTTATCGGCTGCATTCTTAGAAATGTCTCCACTATTGAGTTTCGAAAATAAAGCACCAATTTTTTTTGAATTATCTTCTATTTCTCGCTTTTTTGCTGGATTTGCACGTGAGCCTCCAAGTGCTTCTGATGTCTCATGGAACAGCCTGGTCAAGGTTGTGATGACAGGTCTCTGCTGCGCTGCAGTGTGCAACAGATGAAGAGGTGAAATATAAATTTGTATCACAGTAAAAAAGTAGCTCTATAAGAACAATCAATGCAATAAGCTTATTCCAGTAAGAAACAGCCTTACGGATTGTGCATTAATTGTGTAATTTAAAGGCTTATGCACTAGAATCCATCAACACAACCAAAAAGGGCAAAAGTAGAAAATGAGGTTATTAGAGCCCACAGCAATAAATAAATAAGTGTAAAGGTATTGCTTCTGAGCCTATGAAACCTTGGATGATGGCTAGCTCCATGCTCAAGCTCGAACAATAATATTGATCCATCATCCTCTTTAGGTATTAAGTATAAACCTGTATTGGAACTCCTGATTTCATTGCAACCATGAAATGTCTCTAATAAGTTTGAGGTGTTTGTTGAGAGAGAAGGTGCATAAGAAGGTGAGCTTGTGAGGAACAAGTCCCTATTATGGAAGCTGAAACTATAGAAGGGATAGAATCGGATAGTGACGAGGTCCCAACTATGAACTAGAAGGTGAGGTCCGGATAATTTAAGGAAAGTGGAGCAATCAAATGCAATGCACAATATTACAGTTGAGAGGGGCTCTGTTGAGACTAATGAGGGATCAAGTGAAGGGAGAGAAGCTCAAAGACAAGTGAGCGAGAGTTCTGAAGCTGCTTTCGTCCCCAACTCTATGTTTGGCCATTTTGCATCATAACCAGACCAAAGAAGAGGCAAAGCTTCAGAAGTTTAACACCTGAAGAAAGTGTAAAAGAAGCACAGAAAGAAAACTGAGAAGCTGAAGAATGTCCCAAGCAGATACCATTAAAACCTATAATTTGGTTGTGTGTACTCTGAATAGGTGTGGTCTAGAGTCCTGAAGCAATGCTTCTTTCTTAGTTGAACCCACCATGTGAAAACTGTTCTTATTATGGATATGCAACATAAGTTTTCAGTAATATTAACAAAAACTCTAGAGGAAGGATGAGTTCACGTACTTAAAACAAGTTCAGTGTCAAGATATGTTGGTCATGCATATTCAAATAACAATTAAATTCTTCTTTGTAGATTATATGTACATCTACTAGTAAATAGATCAGTGTTGCACCAAAAGGAGAATTCAAATTTACCAGGCACATTTGATGTATCAACTGTCTGCACAGTTGGAGGTGGTGCTGCTGGGGTGACTGCGGGTCCCATTTGTGTTGGTTGATTAGGACTTGGTGGCTGCATTGGACCTAGTCCAGGTCTCGGAACATATCCTGAACTACTTACAGGCATAAAACCCCTTGGTGTAGGCAACGGTGCGGCAACTTGGGGCATCTTTGGGCCTGGAACAGAACCCATTTGAGATGGAACTGAACCAAGCGAGCCAGATGCAGGTGGCACAGTTGGATAAGTGGCATTAGTAGGTCCCTAAGAGGAAGAGTAAAAATTTAGTTATTCAGATCTCATATCAGTGATGACAAATGCATCTGTAAAATTGGAGATATGCACGTACAGGGTATAACTGAGAACCCAAAGTTTGTTGAGAACCCAGAGTTGGTTGTTGATATTGCTCCACATTTGTCAGCGGCGGAGGTGTTGCAGGAACAAAGGGTTTCACTGCAGGTTGACTCGACATGGGAGGGACAAAAGTTGGCTGAGGCTGAAAAAAAAAAAATCTTAGCTGAAATAAAACCCGACTTAAAATATCATGTCAACCCATAATATTCAACAGACAGCAACATCTAATAGCAAGAAATGCAGGGCATATTGATAGTTAGTAACATTATGACCAAATCTCTACATATAACCTAGTGGGGGATAAATAGATGAAATTCAGTTTCTTCACGATTCAATAGCTTCAGATTATTCCAATTTATGATTAAAATAAGTATTACCATGATTGGTGGCAAATTAATACATACACATGTAGACACACATAATCATAACTCTACAGTATGCACTTGTGCATCCATATAATCCAAAAACTATGGAAACTGCCTTGCAAAATATAAGTGCAACAGAGTTGCTGCCTAGTAGAGAAAAGAAAGCTTAGCAACTGATCTACTGTGATGAATGCATGTAGGATGATGGTGCAAAATAGTATAGTTATCATCAACCAAGGTTCTTTTGCAAAGGAGGTATGGTAACCAATTGTAGAAGACGGTGGAAAGAGTCCTAACAGGTACATTAGTTGCGTTATGGAGGGAAGAGTCCTAACAGGGAATTGGTTATGGACAGGTTGCTCATTGCTACATTAGTTGAATTATGGAGGGAGCGCAATGAGAGAATATTCAGGGCTAGGTGCAAGAATGTAGACCAGGTTTGTATGGGCCTATATCAGGACACTCTGGTGCTGGGCCACCACTTGGGGCATTCTAAAGAACACCAGCTTTGGTGATGTATGCTTCTCATGGGCAAAGTTTTTTATGTAGCCCTCTCTTTGTATCTGTTTTTATCCCACGAGTGTCCCACTCACATTCTCGATCGATTAATAGAATGCTTCTTATATCTTGCTTGTAAGAACAATAAATAAATAAATAAAATAAAAATGGTCCTAACAGGTATCTCTTTCAGTCAATATGTGCAGCAATGGCACAATCAACTATTCTCCAGGCTGCAGGAAACTGACTTTGGTCCTGCGGCGGCAGTGGGGAGGGGTGGAGAGAGAACTTCTGTAAGCATGTTTACTTGACGGTTTCGCAATGGGAGGTGACTTGAAGTATTCTCAAAGACTTAACTTTTCAGATGCGTTTAGCACCTGGCATCTTTCTTTACAGGCTTGCTTTGTTTCTTCATAGGTTCCGATTTGTGAGCTTCTTTATGTATGGCTTCTTTTCGATACAATTGTAGGTGTGTGTTTAATCAATCAAAAAATTAATAAATAAATAAATAATCATCAAACTATGCATCAGGCAAGATCATGAATGAGTAATAAGACATAATCTTCCGGTCAGTCTGCAAAAAATGAGCTCAAAAACCTGTGGAACTTGAGGTGTCTGTGATGGGAGAAACATCTGAGCTGGCTGTGGAGCTTGGTAAGTTGAAGTAACAAATCCTCCCCCATATGGCGTTCCAAACTGCTGCTGATAATTGTCACCATAACTTCTGGCAACACTCTGTTGCGGTTGTGACTAGATATAAGGAGGATGAGAAAGAAATATTATTTTCCATAAACCAGAAGGATAATGACTAAATAAAACAGCTACAACAACATAACAAATACTTAATACTTCAAGGATGGAAGTACCGGATAATAAACATTGGAGCTCTCAACCACATCATAAACAGGTTGATCTGCACCATACATAGAATCCGTTTGCATTTGAGTGTTTCCAAAAGGTGAAGCCTTGGATGCTTCTGTCTCTGCACAAAGAAATGAGTCAAATAGTCATCTTAAAGGATGAAAAATTGCAAGTGACAAAAAATGTCTTAGATCATGATATGGAAGGAGAGATAATAGATGGAACCTGAAACACAATGCATCAATACAAGTGCAACTGTGCAAGTCAATCTTCAACCTCAATTCAATACACATTTCCTGCTTGATTTTAACCCTATTCAAAACTACATCATAATATTTGATTATCTGATCATATAATACATTGAGCATATACTGCTTTGATGATCGCGTCCCACCCTCCTAATCATGTATAATCTTCACAGAGATCAAATCTGAACAGCTCACGCCCATAAAAAACAGATGTAACATTCAATCAACACTGATTAAAGATTAAATCAAGGGTAAATTTTGACATTCGTCCCAAACGATAATGCCATAATTAAATTTGGTCAATATTTTGTTCTAATTCGGTTATTGAGTTGACCATCTAAAGACCAGTTAAGTGGGTCATGTGAGAAGCACGCAACGCGGTAAAAGACAGTAATTGCCCTCACTTGAGAGAGGCCAGTCCAATATGGAATCACATGTAAAATCCTGCTATATTACGTCAAAACTAATACACTGACTAGCTAGGTAATAGTTAAACACAAAGATTGACCCAAAAGAACAAATGCGGGTCTATCAAAACCAAAGTGGATACAAAGGCCCACCCACCAGAAGAACAACCTGTATTTTCTTTAAAAATAACAGGGAAAGACTTATATCAAATGTTCTTTAAGTTATATGTGTTAGTCTATGACACAACCACACAACAGATAGACGAGGGGACAATTAACGGGTGTCAACATAAGCATTATGTTCAATCTATGTATCATGCAACAAAATTCACCTACTCTCAACCATGCACAATAAGAACAACAGGAATTATTCAACTATTACATAGTCTGAGCATGAATCATGACCCTAGACAGAAAAAGTGAAACACTATTGCAAAACACAAAATAATGATTTTAAAAAGTAGAACCTTGGATGGAGAGGGCTATACGATCTCGCAATATACTAAGCTCTTGAGACAATTCCTCAGCCCCTAAAAGTTTTAAATACCCCATCGCTGTTGTCAAAAGGCCCTGATTTGCAAGTAACTCAGCATAGTTCTCGACAAGCTTGGACAAAGATGCACTGAATTGCTTCTGTCCAGTCGCCCAAGCAAGGACAATGGTCTTCTCCATTACATCCTACAGAGAAAAGTATGAGTGGTTTAGTGCGAGAACGAAACATTTGCTCTCGAGTTAACTATAATTAAAATTCCACCTGGAGAAGATCAACATAGGTTCTCCCTTCATGCTCATGCTTCAAACTTCGTGACCAAATCTCAACTGTTTGGTCAATATTCCCAGCACATATATAACAAAGAGTGGCAGCTAAAGTGTTGCCAACAGCCATGAGTCTTGAAGCAAGACTATCACATAACACTGTCCATTCCTTTCTCTCAGCAAACTGTGAAGAATAAATGTCAAATCACAAAACATGCTGAAAGTTTAAGCACATTCTTCATAAAAAAAACAGAAATGCATATAAAGCTTCAATTTTTATGAAACCAGAGTGATTTGCTTTTTGAGAATATGAATTTGGGTTCCTCAAGAGAGTCAGAGACTCAGGATATCGTCCCCACTAGGTATACTAGCACAATACCTAAAGTTTTTCTCAACAAAAAAAAACCGGAATCATGTGGCTGTGAGAAGAATTATGTAACAACGACAAGGATAGGGCAGTATCTGACACGGATACTAAGTGTCGGACACGTTGGCCAAACAAACACAATACGAGATACACTATTGGATACGCTTGTACATTTTAGCATTATTTACTTTTTCAGCAAATAAGCCTGAACTATTAGTCATATTCATAGGTCAACATTGCTACTCATATAATACTAACTTGTCATAATATGCTTGTACCATTAGTATAGAATTGAAAACTTTTAAAAATTTGCGAAAAAAGTTGATAATGTAAGATAGAGTCTAAGCTTGGAGTGTATCCGACACGATATGTGTACTGTCGACACACTTTTTTTGTGTGTGGAAATAGAGTGGCGTTACATAGGAGAAGAAAAATACCTAACAATAATGTCTAGCAATTTCATGTGACCAAAACTAGTCATAATTTGTGCATAGAAAGTTTTCAAGAATCTAATGAAACAAACATAATACAGTGCGACACTTATAGCCTTATTTTTATTGTTTGAACAACTTACAGTACAGAGAAGAGCAAGTGTTTCCTTCCAGGAACTCAGGGGTCTCGTATTCACAAGGCTCATGAGATCATTGTTCACCATTGCAGACACAACCTGGAAATAAATACAGCTCAATCGGTAAGACAGAATCAATAAAATGGGCTGTTTATAATTGTTAGATTTAAAAACCATGTTTGGTTCAACAGACAAGCCGCTGCAAATTGTAAGAGTTTATTTAAGGGATGTTGTTATCTTAGTACAGAGTTGAATTAGTAAAGAAACAAGATGATGGTAGGACATGATCATATTTCTCCACCAACAAACTAGCAGCTTAAAGGCATAAAGTTTTCCATCTTTATGTCTACCATTCAATTGCCATGTCTTCTGTAGAGTTACAAACATTTAAACTAGCTGATTCATATTTTCAGCATGCAATATTTTTTCCCCAAGAACTAAACAGGTCCAAGACATGAAGAAAAGTCTACTTCATTAAGAAATAAAAAGCTTTTACTGTGACTAAGATGAAAAAAATACAAAAATACTTACCTTTAAGTAGGATGAACGACTGCTCCTCAGATACTGATCACGAGTGCTCTCCCACAAGGAAGCACCACCAACATGTGCAATAACTAAAGCATCAGCCATTCTATTAGCAGATATGCACTGAGAAACTGCTTCCTTGTAGTCGCCAACAACTAAAGCACGTTGAATACTTTCATCAAATGATGAGATGCTACTTTCTCCTTGTCCTTGTCCATCCAATTCCTGTTGCAATTGTTCCCCAGTGGGCGTAGAACCACCTTCAGCAGAAAATTTATCACCATATTGGGACAGAGATGGATCTGCTTTAGGGCTTTGAAGATTATTGAAGAAATCTTCTCCATTGTCCAAAAGGAATGCTCCAGTTTCTTTATCCCCTGTTGATACTGTACTGTTTTCTACAGTTTCATCAAGATTAATAGCCTTCACTTCCTGTGAAAGCTCCTCCTGCAAATTATCAGGAACACTGAAACCAAGATGGGTAAGTAGCTTTGTCCTTGCTGTTCCTTCATCTTCAAACATAACCTTCAAGAAGCCCCAAGTCTCCTTGTCATCCTCAGATCTGTCATCATGATGAACACAGACAGACAGATGAAAGAGAGTCAGATTTAGTTTTCAGATAGTTTCAAGCATAGCTCAAACAATCAAATCATTGGTCTCAATCAGTTCCACCAGAAAAAAGATTTAAATACACTAATTATAATTCATCACCTAGGATGCGCAGACACCTTGAAGTTGCTGTGTTGGTATTGGACACAGCTTCATTAGTGCAACGGTTGGCAAGCCTCAAACACGCCTTGGCATCCTAGGCACTACAAAGTTAATCTTTTAAGACCTGAGAACAAGATGTGTTTGAGGTGGGATAACTCTCCAAGAAATACCACTGAGACAGCCTGACTCGCGTGTTATGATGATCAACCTACTCAAGGCCCCCATCACCATAGTAAGCGGTAAAGGGTACCCTTATCCAACCGAAGACCCATCAACCAAAACCGCTAATATGAACATGATAAAGGCAAACACTGATCCACCTCCTATGTCTAGCGTCAAAACACATCCAAGGAAATACATCAGTCTTACTCTACTCAACGTATGCTTTCTCAAAATCATCTTTGCAAATCAAACCCTCCCTAAGCTAGAGTCCACAACTTCATTTGCAAGGACTCCAAGAATTTGTCTATCTTCTAGAAGCCCCTTTTCCACTTTCATGCACATCTAAATTCACCTAGACAAAGCCTTGGTGATAATTTGAAGTAACTCTCAAGACTCAAGAAGATTAATGGGGTGACAGTCCTTCAACTTGCAGGCCCCTCCTTGGGATAAGGGTGATAAAATTAGTGTGAATTTTTCTTTCCCAGGGATACTCGCAATTTCGTCAGATGGCATAAAACCATAAATTTATGTCCTGGCCTTTTTCTTTTATGTTTTCCTGGACAGTTGTCATTTTATTTTTCTGTAAGGCTATCAGCTTCTTCTGGTTGATATTTTCATTAATATTGAATTTATCTTTCCCAATCAAAATAATAATAATTAATTTGACTAATCACAATCAGCTGCTTCGAAAATCAGGTAAATCAGGATAATTTTGAAGCTTTGGTTTTCAAGAGATTAAAAGAACGAATATCCACAAAAGCTGTAGTAAAGGAACCTACGTCGACTCTTCCGATTTTTTATCACAAAAACTCCTCAATGAAGATTTTTCCCCATTTTCAATTGCAGCCTCAAATTCAGTGGAGCGATTCACCAAATTGAGTTCAGTAACTAAGTCACGCACAAAAACCTGGAAAATAAAGATAAGAAATAATCATTAGCACTAAAATAAAGGATGGTAGTACAGTAACAATCAGGCATACCTCAGAATATCCAGATCCTGAAGGAGATGGACTAGGGTGAAACAAAACGAGCTTGCCACCAAAACCAAAAGATGCCCCTGCTGGACGTTTTGACCATTTCGGAGCTTTCAACTTCACTGCAGCTAATATATAAACAACTTTATTGCTAAGAAGAAATGTCCACAAATAGGGACCAAGCTAAGTTGATGCCATAATAAAAGAACCATAAACCTATTCACTAAAAATTGTGTTACCTGCACCAAAGTCAGCCTCACCAACGGCAAATCTACTGCATCCCTGCAATACCACCAAGAATTTTTTTAGAATCTTCCAGGTCTGTGGAAACTAAATTCTTATACACCTACAATAAGAATTGAATTTTAAAATCCAAACGGTTAAAATTTCCAAGAGCAATCAGGTCAGAAGCTGTACTAGAAAAACCATGTGAATCCAATAATTAGTTAGATAGATGTGTATGTGCTAAATAATTGTGTATCGAACGGATGTATATTCGAGTTTTCTTTTCACATGCTAAATTCTCTCGTACATTTCTCATTATCATAGTGCGAGCAAGGTTTAAAAAATCTTAATTGAGAACTGAGGCATGGCCCTTTCATGAGGCCTGAGGAAATCAGTGTATGATTTAATAACAATCATTTGGATCAATTAATAAAATTTTAATCAATTGTTGAAACAACTATGAGGTGTAAGCCTCAATTCGTTAAGCATATGCACCGTAGCCTCACAACGTTTTTTAAAACCATGAGTGCGAGTGTTAGCCTATAATTGCAAGTTCACTACAGTATCAATATATCATTCTCTAACTCAATACACACTAATTATATAGAAACATCAAAAGGTGGGATCTGGTAAGTTACAAGTGTCTTTATTCATTCTTTAAAGTGCATTCTTTTCCATTTAGATTATCACAATTACAATACATTTGACGTGGGAACGGGTCACTGGTTTTTTTTTTCTTTTTCATGTTTATGATGTGATGTTTGGGCAAATCTCGTACACATTGTAAGGGGTTCTTTTAATTTGGGAGATCCCAATGTCTCCTATAAAGTCATAATGTACCTGTTATTTTCACTCTCTTTTCAATGAATTTCTACCTTTTCAAATTATAATGCACCTTATGCATTCTACTCTTGAGACAACTTAAAGTCATATCATATGAAACATAACTGCACCAATGAAAACACATTGACAAATACAAGGTTGAGTAACCATACCTCAATATTATGAATGCCGATTTTCCCATCGAATGAAGAGGCTGATATCAAACCTGGGATCTTTGGATACCAGTGCACATCAAAATTCCAATTAGTTCCAACTGGTGGCAATTCACAGACTATCTGCACCAGAAATGTTCACATTAAAGGTATAATTATATATAGGGAATTATATAAACCAGGAATAGTTTGGTAGGGGGCAAGAAATAGTTAGTGTGTCAAAGCAAAGCAACAACTAGGTCAGTGTGGATGAAGATTGTACTAATTTATAAACATTCCCCACCTCTCCAGTAGTGGTATCCCAGCAAATTGTCCTATTGTCTTTTGCACAAGTTAGTAAGTATGAGCTGTCAATAGGACACCATGACATTGCAATTACACCTGTTGAAAACATAAAAATGAACGAAGATGAAATAGGTGAAAAAGACACAAAACATCAAAGCTAATACTATAAAGATTTGCACATCGCAAAGTGGTAAGAAAAATCTAGCAACAAACTGAATGCTAATGTTCATGATAGTTTGGTCCCAAAAACTGTCATGAATTTTTGTAAGAAAGGGCATTCCTACATAAAATTGTGTTTAGAAAATTCATTTGCTTAGATCCATGAGCAATAATGTCTATTAAGTAACAACATGACGCAAAATAGTGCATGTCAATGCATAATCAACTGAATAGCCCATTCCAAGACATATGCCACCTCTAAATATTTATTCAGTCACATAGCAAAGACATTTGGGACCCAGTGGTAGAAACCTTGGACCACCAGGTTCCTTCTTGGATGAATAAATAGTTATAACAAGGGAGAAGGCATACCGTGGCAAGGAATAATTGAGCACATTTGATGATGGCCCACTGACTCCTTGTCTCAAAGATCTGATAGCTTTCGGGAGTTCTTATGATTTTTATCTTTTTTTGTTGAATAATGAATAGAGTCTCAAAAAAACTCAATATAATTCCACAATGTTTAGTATATACTACATGATGCAAAAGAATGCACGCTGATGCCGAATCAACTGAAAAGCCAAGCCATCTCAATATTTATTCACAATCACATAAGGAACTAATTCAAAAAACCTTTAGTATGTCCAACAAACTCTTTCACTGGTTGCATTGTTTGCCTCACATCCCAAAGCTGCATATAAACACCACGGCAGTTTACCAAGCTTGAAGAATATCATGAAAGAAACAGCACCTAATAAAATATATCAAAATTTTCATACTCTTAATGAAGGTGAATTATCATCGTCAGAGGCAACAATTAATTGTGTTGCACCATCAGGATTCCACTGCAAAACTGAGCACCGTCTTCTATTTGAATCAGAGAAACTAAACAAAGGAGAAAGGTCGTGTCAAACTATTTCATTTATAGCATTAATCAAAACTGAAAAAAAAATTCAGAGTTAGTGGTGCGTAACTTGCCTTATCACTGGCTTCTGCCGTTTCAAGTCCCAAACCACTGCAAATGTGAAAAGTGTCCGCCTATTCAGTTTGAACAAAAGAAGCAAATACAGACTACGTGCATCTGGGTATGATAACAACTATGTTTTCCTTACCAGTGGCACCATTATAAGAAGTGGATGCCAAAATATGTTGGACTTTTTTATTCCATGATAAGAAAGAAACTTCCCCTTGAGCACCAGGTCCAGTCTGCACAAATTTTCATAATCTATTTTCATTTTCCATGTCTTATACAGAAGAAAAGACTACTTAGAAACAAGGTCAAAGCAGTTGAACCACCTCTAGAACATATATATACCAACAAACAATTGTGACCGCTGTTACATCAGCCAAGGTATTTTAACTGAGGAAAGCGAAGCAAAGATATAAAGTCTAATTACTGGCAGAAATTATATTCTGAAACAAAATGATCTCAAGAGACGGTACAGCTCGCCTTGGAGATTCTGAACTAGGAGCCAGTCGAAATGCTAAATCAGCAAACCATGCTCCCGTTCATGGGTTGGGATGGGAATGAAAATGTATCAGGAATTTTTTCATCCCTTGTATTTTTAATTTCCATCCCAATTGTTCCAAGGGTATTGTGTTTTTTAATGTAATTAAATTGGGTTTTTTTTTCCGAGAAATGGAAAAAATTTGTAACTGCTCCCCACGCATTTTGAAAACTTGTAAAGTGGGGATGAAAACTTTTCATTTCGGATGGATAATATCCTCCTATTGCTGGAGGGAACTATGGGGATGGAAATGGATATTTTTATATTCCCATCCTAATGCCTTTAACTGTAGGCATCTAGATGAACATTTTAAACAGGTTTGATTTGATCGTTGTTATGTATACGTGCACCAACATAATATTAATCTCAACGAACATCTTCAGCTACAAAGAAATGTTACAGCCCATTATCTATTCTGATGATTTAGGTGTTAATGTCAGAATATATAGACCAACCATAAAATTGTGATGTATTTAGTGACAAGTTGCTGATTATCTTCCTTCTTATAGAGTTAGTAAAATTCAATATGTTGTTGAAAATTCCTAGAGTATGCCAGGAAACGTTGATGTTTATCTCTTACAAGTGTTTTAATGTAGTATTATGAGCAGCAAAATCATTATTTCTATGAAATGGATAAAAAGTGATTGCACTTCAAATTCCTCTAAGCATCATCCAGCACATATGAATATTAAATCACTGCATAGCACAGATTAAGTTCCAAGCAATCTCTCCATACCTTGAGAGGTGGAAAGTGTGTTGGTTCTGCTGGATTTGCCAGATCCCAAATACAGATTTCTCCCTCAACAGCCCCAGAGGCAAGTAGATTTGGTGTATGAGTGTTAAATTCCAAACCACGAACCTATAGTCAAGAATCGAGTCACGAGAAATACATGGCAGATAATATGAAAGAAGAAGGTGTGCCACAAGAACACAATAAAGAAAAAAAAAAGAAAAATGCAAATAAAAAAGAAACGTACTGGTCCTGTATGCTTTGGAAACCTCCCAACGAGAGCACCTTCTACATTGCCTGAACTGCCAACAGGGAAAAAAACTCACAATCACTTTTAGACAGTGATTTCATATAACATACATATAGAAGTATTCTTACAGCAATAACCATTAGCGGAATCACCAGTCTTTCAATGGAAGAAGTATAAAACTTAGTTGGTTCATAACTCTTGTATAAATATTAAAAAAAACAACAACATTTCGTTCATTAGAATGTATCTATAATTTTGTTACGAATCGAGCAGTGCAGCTACTACTGATTCTGGGGATTGGGTCTAATCATAGAAACTTGACTACATGATTGGTACTGATAGATATCAGCAAAAAAAAAACAAAATTAGCTAATTGTGTCTTTGATCTTAGTCAAATAAGGTTAGATGATACTTTGCATATTTTTGTCAAATCAGATGTCTTCAAGTCTCACCCATCATGGGCTTCCAGTGTCCACTGAGCAATAAAATCCATTCCAGAATGGCACTTTTTCCTGATTTTTCATTTTTATTGAGGAAGATACTTATCTAAAGATGACAAGCCCTAGTAGGCTACTAGATTGTTGTCTTTGGTAAACAAGAATGGATTATGTTAACGCTAAACTAAATACACATTTCTTCAAAAAGACGCCATACCCTTGGTTTCTCAAGAAGAAAATTCCCACCAACTATGGGTCTTCAGCTCTCATTTTCCATAATGGCATCTTTTCTTAATGCTTTCCTTTGAGGAAGAGGATACTTGCCTAAAGATGATAACATGAATACAAGATACCCGCCATAAGTATGATTGTTGTCTTTGAATCAGAATGGATGCTAAAGCTAAATACAGATTTCTTCATAAGGTAGTCTTAGTCTTAGTTTGTTAAGAACAAAAGTGCCTTTGGAGAACCCTTCCTTTTTCTAGTCAAGGAATGTCTTGGGGTTACAAAAGATAGGAGATATTCAAGTGTAATTCGGAGGATGTCAGTGATATCAATTGTCTTTATTTAGGTGGCATAGGAGGTTGGTTTTGGGTGTGCACTGCAACCTTGCAGTAGTATAATGTTGCTGCACTAAATAACAGTGCGGCTTAAATCTCAAACTACATGTATCAAGAACGTAATTTTTGTTGGAATATAGCAAGAAAGTTAGCAGGCAACACACAAGGGTAATGGGTGGAGGAAAGATTGGATCACATTAACTTCCCATCATACATGCTTATATGGCTTGCAAAAGTCTTGCCAAATAGGATTAAACGAGGGCGGAAGCATGGAGTAGCAGTTGTTGAAATTATCCATTCAAAACGAGATTGTGGGCACCCCATGAGCTGGACCTCTATCAAACCCCCTTTGAGGATGCACGCACCTAATGGAAATACACGGAGGGGTAGCGAAGGTCGCTCAGGTAGAAAGGAGGTTGATCAACCTTATAGGAGGCTGTGAAGCAGGGCATTCTATAACACAAGATTGATGACATTTGGTAAAGGTGTTGTAGCAAACAATAACATTCCAAACGGAATATTTTTATATCGTATAATCTAGATCCAAACACATCTCGGAACCTATGTCCCCCTCATTTATCTGTCTTATACTTTGGTATCAGATACAGTTTTGATAACCTTGTATATGAATGTTTTGATGATTATTTGTTTTTTTTTTTTTTTTTTTGATGACATAATCACTTAACTTAAGTAGGCATGTCATTTTCATACAATGTCCTAGTTTTAGAAGAGTTTTCTCACCAGCACGCATGTGTCGTATCCAATACAACATTCCAATCCATATGCTTCCTATGTTCTAAGTTGTCTGATAGAGTTGGCCATATTAAGGAGGAACTCCAAAATGAGTTTTTGTATTGACATAAAACAACTGTCATCTTTAGCTCCTAGTTCTTGAAACTTTGTTTGTAATTCGTCTTCCAAACTCTCACTATCATAGGTTTGAGGATTACAATATGAATGTAAAAGCAAAAGACACACAAAATGGAAAGCCACAACGAACAACAACAAAGCCAGACAAGGATGAAGATTACAATGTGACTTGTATAAGCAAAAGGTACACAAAACCGAAGCTCATGAAGAAGAACCACAAAACCAAATGGATAGGATAGAGATTACAATGTGACTGTTTAAGCAAACTAACCGAAAACAGGGAATACCATGAAGAAGAACCACAAAACCAAACATAAGTACCAAAACAGTAATATACAAAAGAGAAGGTCACAGTGCAATTCACATCAAACACGTTGTTAAAGACATCATCAATTCCCATGATTTCACCCAATTTGAAAACCAAGAAACTCAAAGCAGACTGGAAAATCAAATTCTTAACAATTCAAGGGGTCTCACTATCATTATTAATCCACCAATGAATGAATGGGATCAGAAAAACAGAACCTAGATGAGATTGAGATTCAAATTCACGATTCACCACAACATCAATATCATAGAAAAATCCACGGATACTCGACGAATCTAATGAATCTCAAGGGAAAAAAAAAGGTGAGGTGAAATGAATACCGAAGAAGAGCTTTAGGATTCCAGATGGCGATGGTACCATCAACAAGACCTCCAGCGATGAGTCCGAGAGAGAATTCTTCAGTAGCAGGGTCAGTCTTTTCTCCCCAAGAAAGGCGATTGAAACGTTCAGCACTTGGTGCCTCTGCGACTACTGGAAGCTCTGGATCATCAGATTGGAAATCTAGCTTGAAGATTTCGATATTTGCAGAAGAACTGAATGACAGATCCACCGCTCCTGCCATGGTTCCCGCTGCTATGTACGGTGCATCTGGCGAGAACGCCACCGAAGCTGATCTGTTCACGCTCTTGATGCACGCCATGATCTTTCAATTGAATTTGCTTTGCAGATCGAATGAGAAACCCTAATTTCTGAAAGAAGAAATCTAGGGTTTCGTTTCGGTTGGCTTTTTTATCCGATCTGACTCGAGTGTTGATTTTCTTTCAATTCAAGAGAGGAGCGAATGAGGACGAAAGAAAATTTTATGTAATGTAAGAAAAATAAGCAACGGGGGTTTTTCTTTTGTTTGTTTTGTGAGATGAGATCCGAGAGGCAAACACTTTTATAACCCGACCCGACCCACGTTCTCTAGTAGAGCTACAAATTCTAAACTATGATGTTACAACATCATGACGTTCGATTGCTTACGTGTCAATACATGGTTGGCCACATCTAATCATCATTTTAATTAATTGCTGTCTTTCTTTTTAGACAAATCCCCTGTCAAAATCTAACTCCAACAATTTAATTACATTGGGTCAATAAAGAGTTTGTTTCCACCACCCACCCTTATCGTTTAGTAAATTTTATTAATTAAACCTCATTTCACTAAAAATTATTATTTTTGCAGAAATATACAACATATGTGAAATAAGATAATTTCCCCCAAGTTATGTTAGATTTTACACAATTTTGTGGAATCTGACTGTTTTCGACTAAATATGCCACAAATTTTTGTAGATAAGGTAAAGAACAACATATTATAATATGTATAGGTAAAGAAGAAGAAAAATAGATTATGTTTCCTCTTATTTTTTGTTTGCTCATATGGTGTTTTCTTTCATTAAAAAAAAATGAAGTTGGATTAGCAGTTTCACGAATCTTATTATCCTTAATCACCAAACTTCTATTGTCATGAACTTCTGCATATCTCTATTTATTTTTGGCATTATTGGATCAAACTTTGGTGAACCCCTCATCATCCACAACTTATTTTCTGCTCATTTTTTCCTGGGTTGTTCTACTCTTCTTCTTGAGTTAAGAGTTAATGTGCCAACATGTTTGAATCGAGTGACTATACAGACAAAAAATGATTGCAGTAAAGGGGTGGATCCGGGTAACGTATTTGTTACCAAAAGCCCTTTATCAAAAGTGCTGAGATCAAAATCTTTTCTGGTAGCGTTTTGGAGATCCATACCATTCCAACCATCGCAACCAAACACTTTAGCAAACCAGATTGGGACGTGATGCGCTATTTTAGTAGCATACAACTTAATACCCTGCTTTGTGATTGTAGTATAGAATAAGTAGGGATCGTTCTAGACCGGGGGATTAGAGGGTTTGTCAATTAACACTAATAATAACTAAACAACAACTAACAACCTAATTAATTAAATAAAAGGGGATTGGATTTTCTAAATTAAACTATGAAAATAACTACGAAAATTACTGTAAAGATAATAATAAACTAAAGGGATAGCAAATATGAGAAATTAGCTAAGGGTTTATTTCCACACACCAAACATATGCTTATAAATCAATCTTCAATAATCACTTGCTGACTCGTGAGAGACAATGTTCAAGACTAACCGTGACCGCACTGCATTAATCTTATGATTTTCCCAAGTTCGTTGAATTAAACTAAGCGTCGCTTTCAAACTATTCTTATCATGCTATCTAAACAGGAATCGCAAATTAAATAACAATCTAAGATCATTAAGTTTTGTGGAAAATATGAACACTGACAAAGTAATTACAAGTATGATCAGCATCTTGTTCTTGCCTAGGTTTTTACTTAACTTTACCAACGTTCATTGGTATTTACTACTTATGAGTACAAAATTATAACAATTAGGTGAAACTCTCCTAATCATCGCAACCAAACACTTTAGCAAACCAGATTGGGCGTAGAGTCGGTTGTTTGATGGTAAAGATCTAACCATAGAAAATGACACTCCAATCTATTTATTAGATGTGGTTTTGAAGAAAGGAATATTGGTAAGCCCTCAAAATGTTTGAGAAAAATGCCAAATTGTAACTCGACCTAGAAACAACACGACAAGATTTGTTGTTTAATGCATTTTTATTTGTATGGGTTTAATTAATCGTGTGACCTTATTTTCTGAAATTCACCTTTTTTTTTTTTAACTGTATGCCCCCATATTATAGACTTAGTCGAAGTTCAATGCCTTTGTCGATTGAAAAAAATGAAACAAATATGATAAATCTTTGTTATTTATTTACCTCCATATCGAGCAAGCAAATATGCTTCTTTCCAATTGAGAAAGCAACAAAATGATCTATCATTTCCCTTTTATTCCTCACTATTTTTCATATCCTTTGACACCCTACCTTCTTTACAAATACAATCCCTATTATTTTCTTCATAACCCATTTTTATTTGCATAAATCTATTGGAAATCATCCTTACATAGGCTGAAATAGGGTTGAAAGTTCAATAAGGCATATTTTAACTGATGGCAATATTGAGCAACGGATCATCTTCTTCACAATGAGGGTTTATGATTTTTATACATTGAACCTTTTTTTTTTTTTTTTAAATTTGGGTCGTTGACCTTTTTTATTTATTTATTTATTAATCCATGCCGGAAAGGTTACATGACTGACCCTATAGGGTTAACCAAAACAGGCCCGAATGCTACAATATTGTTGCCACTTAATATCCCCATCGCCTCCATCTCGCATAGAGACTTGCTTTCGCTCCGGTCCATCGCCTTCACCTTGCATGAAAGACTCGCTTTTGCTTCGCTCCGGTCTAGTCCATCTAAGTAGTTGCATTCAATACCCGAAGACTTATCAATGGCGGAGCAAATGAGCTCCTAATAATCGGGCGCAAACTCACAAAATCCTAACTGGTGAGTCTCGAACTCGCGACCTCTCACAAGGAGAGTGGATGTCCGACCAACTGAGCTACAATTGGTGGACTTGAAGCTTTTGTAATAGGCACATGTTTCCAATATGAGTTTCTCAGTCTACATCTGAATGTTTTATTCCATCTTGAACTTGCACTGGATTATAATTCAAAAGTGGTGTATCATCTATAAACGAGATTTGCAAGAACAAGGCTTTTGTGAAAGTTATGAATTAGTGGGGCGTTTGATCTTTTTTTTATAATTTTAGGTATTGAGACATCATGATTCTATCTTCTCTGCAATATGGGCAAACGAGGGAAGTTCACATTTCCATCAAAGAAAATTTCAAGAAATTCCACCTAGGAAAATGATCAATATTCCCTAAACTTGCATTCTTCCAATGAAGCACAAAAGTTTCTTCCTTGAAAGTATGGTATTTCCCTTTTTGATAGTCATTTGTTATTCTACAGATAATTGATAACTCATTGTTTGGTTACACAACATATATTTTTTCTTTATATATATCATCATCATCATCATCATCAAAGCCCATTCCCGAGATTTATTAATAAAAATATTTGTTTTTCAATTCTATATAAGTTTTATTTATGTAAACTACACTCATCAAGAAGTAAATAGAGAAAAATACACAATGTGACAATTTTTTACTATATAAAATTTTGGCAGATATTAAGGCTTTACTTGATACACTGTAAATTAATGAATTTTACAAAATGATGCAAATGCATCAGTTTGCAAAAGCATTGATTAGTAATGCATTAATTTACAACTCTTGGTAATAATTAAAGAAAAATGATGCAAAGTTGTCAAATGATTGTGATGATGATAGTAGTCGTAATTGTGGCATGATCGTGGTGGCGGTGATGGTGGTTGGGAAAGTGGGTGATGATGGTGGTGATGGTTATGCTATAGTGGTTGTTGTGGCAATGGTTGTGGTGGTGGCAATGAAGTGGTTGTTAAGATGGCGATAGTGGTGGTTGTGGTACGATGGATATAATGGTGGTGGTGGCAGTTATGGTTGTTATGATGGTGGTAGTAGTGAAAGAGGTTGTGGTGATGGCAGTGGTGGCTATGGTGGTTGTGTTGGAAATAGTAATGAAGGCAGTGGTGGTGATTATGCTATAGTGGTGGTTATGTTATGGTAGTTATGGTGGTGGTAGTGGTGTTGGCAGCGGTGGTTATGGTGGTAGTAGTGAAGATGGTGGTGGTTGTGGTGATTATGTTATGGTAGTGGTAGTGGATTAGGCGATAGTGGCGATGACACTTATGGTGGTAGTGGTGAAGATGGTGGTGGTTATGATAATTATGTTATGGTGGTGGAGGTGGCTGTAGTGGTAGTAATGAAAGTGGCGTTGATTATCCTATAGTGGTGTGGCGGCGGTGGTAGTAGTGAAGGTGGTGTTGGGTGTGGTGATTATCTTATAGTGGTGGTGGTAGTAGCGATGGCAGTGTTGGTATTAGTGAAGGTGGTGTTGATTGTGGTGATTATGCTACGATGCTACTCTAGTGGTGGTTATGCTATGGTAGTTGTGGTGGCAATGGCGACAGTTATGGTGATAATATTAAAGGTGGTGTTAGTTGTGGTGATGATGTTATGGTAGTGGTGGTGGTGGAAGTGGCGACGATGATGGTAGTGGCGGTGGCAGTGGTTGTGATGGTTATGGTGTTGTGGTCATGGTGATGGCGATAATGGTGGTTGTGAAGGTGGTGGTGATTTTGGAGTGTTTATGAAGAAGTTGGGAGTAGAATTTGTGAAAGAGGAAATGATGAGAGTTTTGTAAAGTAACGTGGAAGATTTTGCTTCGTAAAATTTTGCAGTATTTTATAAATAGGAAATGTGAAGATCTCGAATTCAAATTTCAATATCCATTTCCCATAATCAACCAAGCACCTAAGTTTATGTAACTGCCATAAAATTTTATATATGCATTGTTTGGAGATGGAAAAAGTGGTTATATAGTATACAAGGAGAAGAATTAGGGTTCTTCGAGGAGAAGAGCAGATAGGTGAAGGGAATAGTCTTTGAGGAGAAGATTGAACAGAAAATTAAAACTAAACTACTGATGATTTCCATAAACCCTAACCAAACCATGAATGAAACTTACATGGCTAGCAACGCGCGCTTCTGGCTAGCAATGTGTGTCGGTGGTTCAGTTGCTTGAGTGAGTAGTGTGGATGGCGAGCTTTTTGCTTTGGTTTGTCGTCTTCCATTATCTCTTTCTTTCATTCTTTACTCTTACTACCACACCTTTACCAATCTGGGGGTGTTACTACTTGTGTATACTCCCTAGTCAAGACGCATTTAGAGCATTAGACTAGTATTTCAATCTTTTTAACCCTACCCTAAACAATGTTATTCCTTCATAAATATTTACCGATGATTGTGGGTGGGGTTGAAGATGGTAGTAGCTGCAATTCATACAAGTGATTGTTGGTAGTATTGATGATGGTAGTAACTGTAATTATGACATAGTCATGCTAGCAGTGATTGTGGGTATGGTGATGGTTATTGCGAATGTGGGCGATGATGGTGATGGTTGTTAAAATGGTGATGGTAGCGATGGCCATGGTGGTGGTGGTGGTGATGGCCATGGTGGTTGCAGCGATGTATTAGTGAAGGGGCGGTGGTTGGGGTGATTATCCTATAGTGATGGTGGTGGTTATGGTATGATAGTTGTGGTGGTAATAATAGTGGTGGCGGTGATGATGGTTATGATGGTACTAGTGAAGTTTGTGGTGAATATGCTATGGTAGTGGTGGTGGAGGTGGCGTTGGCTATGGTTGTTGTGGTGATAGTGGCAATAGTTGTAGTGGTGCTTGTGATGGTTTTGTTATGATGGTGGTGGTAGTGCAGTAGTTATGGTGGTTGTGGTCGTGGCAATGACGGCAGTGGTGTTGGTTGTTATGTTATGGTGGTCGTGGCGGTGGCCTCAACAGGCAAGTAAAGGTAAAGCTTCGGAGTAAAGTGACAATAGTGACTTTGGCCCAGTCCATGATATAGCTTATATTGGACTTGTAAAACTAAAATGCAGAAAATTAAATAAATAATGAAAATTCACAACCATCATAGCCGCAGACATATACAACAGTTCAATTTTTATTTTAGTTCTTTTTCTCTATAGAAAAATAAATTAGGTAAATAGGAATAGCAAAATAACATATTTGCCTGTCTTCAGAAGATCTCATTTAATTATGAAAAACAATCAATAACAAATTACCACAATCACTCCCTTCTTCTCCAAATGCTGGAAACAGGAGCAGAGTTAACCCCGTTGCTGCATTCCTTTAATATATATAAGTAAAGCTCCATCAGCCTTCTCAATCTTCAGTGCCAAAAAGGAAACAGGAAACAATAAGAAGCAATACATCATTCAGTGCCTCGCAGGCTCCATTTGTCGATTTCACTATTAATCCAAGTAGAAGAGAGTCACAATCTTTCTGAGATTTTTTGCTTCTTGACATGTTTCCATGAGCAGCCTACTGTCATGGAACGCAAAGCAAATGACTTGCTGTACATGTGATATGATGTCCATGTTACATAGCCTGTCGATGTTTAACCATCCAAAAGGGGGAAATCAATCAATTGTCTTTCTAGAATAGTCTAAAATATATTCAGAATACTTTCAATGCATCAGATTAACACCTTCCCTAGAACCAGTCAACTATATGTTTTATTTTATAATCTATTGATTATCTCATGGAAAACCATGACAGTGACCATTCTGATAGTGGTTATAACACTTTCTATCAGGACACTAGTCATAATAAATGTTCATAAGCAATGCAGCAAAAAAACATCTTGTTGCGTTCGGATTTTATACAGAACTGGAGAATAAAATTAAAAGTCGCATTTTAAGCATCTTCCCACAGGAAATAAAGGATAGTCCATTGATATTCACCCACTCATCTGCCTACATCACTATAATAAGTCCATTTTCAAAAGAAGCACCTAAAATGAGTGATGTTTAAGATATTGGCAAGTTTAAGGGATAGCATACGAAACAGGTGAATTCAACAGAATTTTGGATTTCCTCCAATAAGTAAGAAAAAAAGAAAATTATCAACTTATGTACTACCCATGTGTGTCAAGTACCATCGCTGCACCTAAGGATAAATGCTATGGTACAGCATATTATATTTAAGTAGGCAAAAATCAGTGGTAGATGTGACCCCAAATACAATAAAATACCCATGCAATATTCAACACCTTTTGTAAAAATTCATTCTAGTGTAAAGCAGTTCAATATCGTCTACCCCATTAACACCAAATTGACAGATGGGTAAGCCTTTTTGTTAAGATACTCAGATAACGGGAAGTTTGTACTGTATTGACTCCAGTTAAGCTGGTTTTGGAAAAAGGATGAAAATTTATCCTATGCATCCCCTATGTCTATATGAGGTAATGGGAACACGAGAAAAGTTTGCTGTGACAAAACCTGCTAGCTTCTATCAACGGTAGATGATCATTATGAGGTTTCTCTATCACATTCTTCACCTGCATAAGAAAATGAGAAAGATGTATATTAAATTTATTATTACTTTCAAGATTAAAGCAAAAAAATTTGCTGATGGAGAGAAGCAAATAGCATAAACAGATTTTACATCTATGCCACAATCATATCCCAATTTACAAGAAAATTTCAAATCTCACACAACAGAGAACAGGTGAAGGCACAGGCCATCCATGAAAACCCTTCTACCATTCACAGCCTTGCTTTTGAATGACCTAAGTTTCTTTCACACTTAAAAAAGCTGGCATAGGGAGTGAGAGACCACACCAACTTCCTCACCTCTCTACCCCACTCCTTACATCTCCAGCTTGAATCATATTTGTAGCCGCCACTGGGTGTTCCCAAATAAAATAAGGAAAGAACTCCCTACCTCTCAGGTTAGATAGAATCACACAAGCATCTCTCTAGGCTCCCCCACTAAGTTTAATAAATGCAAGTCTCTTCCCTCAATATTGTTTCCAAAAATAGTCTTCAAGGCCAACTGGTGCTAGTTCAACCCAAAGGCAGATGGTATCACAAGTTCAGGGTTCAAACTCTACCAAAGCATTTATTGGTTCTAAGATCCAAAAAATAAAAAAAGGATGTGGAATTTTGGCTTAATGGAGAATCACGAGAACCAAACAATTTAATGAGTCTCACTTATCAAATGGATGTTAATGGAGGGTGTAGATGGAGGGTGTAGATGGAGGGGACGACCGTTGAAAACTTGGATGAAGGGGACGACCGTTGAAAACTTGGATGAAGGGTGTAGATGGAGGGGACGACCGTTGAAAACTTGGATGAAGACGGTGAATGATATCATTGAGCTTGGATTAGGTGAGGAAATGTGGGAAGATCGCATTGCTTGGAGAACCAAAATTCATGTAGCCGACCCCGAAAATCTCGAGAATGGGCTTTGATGATGATGATGATGATGATGACTTATCAAATGGATGTAGATATTTGGCAAAGAGGAAGGGCCTCTGTGGAGAACAATCATTCAAGAGAAATATGGCTTGCATGAAAAGGATTGTTATACAAAGACTTGCGCCACTCCTTATGGATGTGCATGGTGGAGAGCTATCATGAACCTCAAAGTTCAAATTGAAAGAAACAATTTCTTTGATGTTGGCAAAGGTGACAGTTGATTGGGTGGGATTCTGGGCGGACACTGGTGTGGTAACCAACCTCTAATGCAACAATTCAGAGCCGTCCTTCCATTCACAAATCAGTTACAGTGGCCCAAGCTTTCAGGGGCAACCAGGGTGATTTTAGCTAATTGGGACATATCACTAAGAAGAGGTATAAGAGACCTTGCCAGAAGCACACAGGGCTGGATGAACCCTACTATTTGCCGGAGTCTCTCTAGCTTTTTGAGAAAGTTTCGAGCACTATTACACATACTCGATATCCATTCGACTTATGTGACTTCTTTCTTATTTGTGAGCAAACAGAGAATGTTCCTATAGCAGCACACAGTGATTGACGATGATTATGTTGATCCGTATTGGGACATTTTACGGTACAAGCTTATGCGCATGTGTTCTCAGGCTTCTTGCAACTTCCGGTACTTTGAGTCATTAACAAAAGAAGAAAGAATGAGTGCCTTATTGGAGTGTATAAGAGATGAATCGTCGTGAAAGTAAGAAAAGTGATTTTATCATCTAAAAGTAAAACACCCCATACAATACATAGGAGATTGGAATGAAGGGAAAGTCAGACATCTCAACTAGGTTGGCACCCCTAACCCTAATCTATCATGTGCACAACTCCTACAAAGAAAAGTTATTAGGGAATAGTCTTCACAAAGCCGGATCCCATTGTCCTACATCTCCAAGAAAGTTTATGCCTTTCTTCTTCATAAGTTCTTGTATCGTACAACATGAAGTTCTTTGACAATTCACATAATTTCCTTTTGCTAAAATTTGTTTGATATTTCACGAACCTGACAAATAACCAAGGAACTCGAATCACATTGATCCCACATCTTGAATTTTCAACTTCTCAATGTTAATATGCCTTCCAAGTTGGCTTCAATAACGCCTCTATATAACTTATGGGATAAATCGGCCAATTTTCTCCAAATATTTATTTTAACTATCCCTTGTAAGTAATGTGCAACAAAATGTTGAACATCAACACATATCAAGTAAATAACCATTATATGCCAATATACTTATAAACTAATGTCGTAGATCAACCATATGGCAAATTATAATAAAGTTATGTCATAAAAAAAACATAAAGATCCACATCCATAAGAGAATAATAAGGCATTGTGAAAAACAAAAATAACATTAAAAAAAAATCCCACAACTTCCGCTTATTTTCTTTTTAAATTTTTTGTGCATTTTATGTTAATTTGGGTCTTAAGTGGAAAAATCCCTAAACCAAACCTTACACCGATTTGGTTTCGCAATTAATCAGCAACTCATTTGATTAATCATCAATAAAATAGGCAACTTGCTATTAATTGTTGATCTAATCGACTTAATATGCACAATCGACTATTTGTAAATCATATCACGTGGAGTCTGAACAACGATGAATTGCCATTATTCGCGAAGTGATCAACAATTTAATATCACACGTTAGACTTAAAGGTAAAGGGTCTGATAGGGATGGAGCCACACGGGCGAGTGGAGACAAGTATATTTGTCGTTGCCCCTCATTTTTATCTTGTTTTGCCCTTATCTGGGTAGTTAAATCGCTTCGCGGTCCAGGACCGATTTGCAATTAATCGGGAATAGTCAAAAATAATTGGAATTTAATCGGTATATTTTTTTAAATCATATATTTTTAAAATTTAATCATAGTCATATACAAAAATAAATAATTAATCAAAATACTATAAATTTGTAATTATATTACTTCCCTAATTCATACAATGAACTTAATTTTGCAAGTTGGTTGGAACTAGTTCCCTGAGCTGCTTGTTTAGGAAGCACAACAAGAAGCAAGCAATAGAAACAAGTCAATCTAATGCTCACAAACAATTGAACATGCACAACAGAAAAAAAAAACACACACACACACACAAAAACTCTGGACCACATCCACGTTCGTGATGTCCACAAGGATGACATGGAGTTTGAGAAAGATCTTGTTTGCAGTATAGCAGAATTTATAAGGTCAGAAAGATTTGAAACAAATGGAGGAACAAAGTTTTTAGAGAAGGATGATGAGAAATTGGCTGTTGTTGGGACATCCTCAAGGAACGCGGATGTGGTCCAGATTTGTGAGGATTTTGATAATCAATATTTAAATGCTACACCATCACCAACTGAATTGAAAGAAATCAGGTCACCATCTCCCGTCAAAGCAATTGAACATGCATCAACTAAATTAGGAAGCAATTGAACATGGCATGGCATTGAAAAAAAACACACAGAACATGGCATACCCACAAAGCAAATATAAACACTAATGGGGGTTAATCTCAAATTACAAAAAAAAACACACAGAAAAAAAAAAAAAAAAAAAAAAAAAGGGAAGAATAAGAGATATGAAATTTATCGAAAAAAAAAAAAACAGATCTTAGATCTGAAAGACGAAGAAAACAAATCTTCTTCTTCCCGGTTCTTCTACAGTTTACTTGGAGAAAATTAGAAAGGGATGTCAATCCCTTTCCCGACTTCGAATCCAGTTAGGGATTTGAAAGAAGAAAAAGGGATCTGAAAGAATACGAAGAACAGATCTCAGATCTGAAGGACGAAGAAAAACAAATCTCAAATCTGAAAGAAGAAGAACAACAAATCTCCTTCAGTTCTGATCCTTCAGCTCGACACCTCCTTCAGTTCAAATCCTTCCAAGGTACGTTCTTCTTCTCAGGCCCGTATAACTCTTCAAGTATTTTGCCTCAGCTCTACTCTATTTCTTTTTTCCCCCACAAGTCTTTTTTTTTGCTTTCTTTAAAGTAAAGCCAAGCAAGTACACTCTTATACTTTATCAACTTTTAGCCTACTTCATAATCCCCAATCAAGTCATTACATTAGTGACATAGTAGGCCCCCAATAGGAGGCCCACACGACGGCTATTAGCTCAATGGTAGAGCGCGCCCCTGATAATTGTGTCGTTGTGCCTGTGCTGTGAAGGCTCTCAACCACATGTCCCCTAAATGTGACAAGATCATTAAAAAATGGATATATATATATATGGGATTGGGAGACAACTAGTAATGATGATGTCTGATATGTTTCTCTGTCCCGAATCTTCCTAAATTTTCTCCATCCCTACAAATGTTTTATTTCTTTCCAAATGTTTCTCTCACAAATTCTCTTTTCCATAAAATATGTAAAAAAAAAAATTTAATTAAAATTTTTAAGCCTTTCTTCTCTACTAACAAAAACACAACTCACAAGAATATTTTTGTTGTCTCAATGTGAATGTTATATACAAACACTTTGTGATGTTTTTGCAAATAAGAAAGGCACGAGAGACACAAAAATTTTGGGAGAAATTTTTTTATAGATTTCAGTATGGTTAATCTTGTAACAGGGAGAGAAAAAAATTGGAAAGAGTATTTTGCAGTAGGAGAGAATTTTGGAGATTTTGGAGAGATAAATAAATGACACCTCGCCATTATTGCTCACCATTAGATTTCCTCAATTCTATGGTTGGGATTTGTTGACACACTAGTTGTAACCCGATCCCATAATATATACATACATACACTAGTTGTATGTATAATACATATATATATTTCATACATACATAATATATATACACTAGTTGTAACCCGATCCCATACATACATATATATATATATTTCAAAACTTGAGAATAATGAAATGAGAAATGAAGAAATTTAGATACCTTAATCGCTAAAACTTATATCTAGACAAGCATTTGTATCATTATAAATTATAATTAACTTAATAATGATGCTAATATTAGTGTCCCCTCCCCGCGCGCGCGCGGCTATTATCCTGACTCCGTCACTAGGTCGTATATTCATGGTGCCAATCTCCACTCCGTCACTAGGTTGGATAGTCACGGTGCCAATCTTCGCTGAAACCCACTCAACAAATCTCTTCGACCACTTACAATTCCGATTGGTATGTAAAACTATTTAGACCCCTCATAACATGTACAAAAGAGATTTTTGGAAAGCACCGTATCTCATTAGCATCAAGTGAAAGCACCTTGGTTTTAGAGATTGTATGTTCCAATCAGCTTATGGATTCAGTTTCAGTAAAATTTCTCAAAATCCCAATAATACAAAAGGACCTCTACTAATGGTCTATGATTATTAAACCATTGACACTGCAACCTCCTTTTGATTTTTGTAGGACCCAAAACTCTCAGAATTTTTGCTTCGATTCTGATCCTCATCCACCATCGGCTTTTTATTCACAGTTCCTACACCTCAACACTTTACTTTCTTTAAACATTTAGGACCCGAACTCAAAAGATGTTGCGTCAATCCTCATGTTCTCTAATCATCTTTCTTCAGAGGTTGGATTCTGTACCCATTTTTCCATTCTCAAATTATGTCTTAAGCCCTCATTAACACTTCTGCCCTTAAAACAAAAAGATAAGGGATAATGGATTCCCACTGCCCAAGACCTCTTTTAGTAAAAGAAACCATTATATGAACCCTGGACTAAACCCACAACCAGAGATGCATCTAAAAACTAGATCACAATTTTTTTTACCAAAACCATTTTCATGGCTAACTACCTGAAGAAAAGGCCACTATAGTCTATCATATGTTTTTTCCACATCTACTTTCATATCACATTTCCACCCAATTGAGGCCACCTCTCTGTTATTACCCTTCCTTTCACAAAGGTTCCTTGCTACTTCAGATTTGGCATCAATGAAGACAGCCTGTGACAAATAATCTTCCTACAGATCTTAAGTAACATTGCTTAGACAAATGGGACAAAACTCAATAAAACTAGTCTGGCTCATCTACTTTAGGAGTTCAAGAAATAAAATTAGATGAGATGGCACCTAGCAATTAAAGCCCTCCTAGATGACCCAAGAGAATGCATAAGAAGTTTTGAAGCTTTAATCCAATTTCATTCCAGTCTGAATCACTTACCCTCAGATAGAGTTCTCAAGTCGAATGATATTTCCATTTTTCCTTTACTGAGGCATGAAAGTAAGGAGTAATTTTATCGCCTTTTTGAGCCACTTCTCCTCTGATTATTTGTCCTATACATCTCCTCCAGCAATAATAATAACTTAATATGTCGCATTTGATATATTCAGCTTACGTTTAATATATGCGCAATAGCCCTTTTGTAAGGCTATTTCTTGAGCAAAAATAGCATTAACGAAAGAGGTCCCAAAAACCACCTTGTTCCAGCTTTTTAAGTGCTCCTCATACGTTCTGCTCGCCAATCTAAAAAATGAAAAAGGATGTCTCCTCCTTGAGGTGAATTATCTGCAATGAAAGAATTAAATTCATCATATAAGGTACACATCCCCTTCAATCAGAAAGGCACCTTACCGAACCTCATTGAACCTCCGATAAATCTCTCCTTTTATTAATGCCGCATTTGTTATATAAATGAAAGAAGCCATAATAGACCTGTCTAGAACTATGCAACAATGACACCGACTCGGATATGAGGTGTTGTACACATTACGTAAAAACACCAATACAGGGATAGTTCTGAACATTACCATATTATTTGTTCACCTCAACTAAAAATTACTTTAGTCATATTTCTTATTTAGATCAATATTACTACATATCGTGTTGATTGATATTACTATATTTGTTTACTAACTTTCACATATGTTTACTAACTTTAGAAAGTTATATGAAATAGCTGATGAACCAAGCATGGAGTGTCTGTTGGAATGTCCAAAACGTGTCCAGGTGTCTGAGCTTCCAATGGATTTTTGTTTGCCTTAGGAAAATAAAGCGTCCTTGTTACATATATGGACCTACAATGAATACGTTGGGAGGGTGCAAATAGTTTATCCATTCGAAAAGGCTGAGCTAAAAAATACATATACTATGTAATCTTCAACCTCATTTGACAAAAATTGGGAAATTAATTTTCTGCGATATAGACATAACCAAAGAACTAATCATTGGTTCCACTATCACTAAATTTTGCCGGCTTTGTGCTCCTTCACCAATTTCTTAATTTGTCTAATTTCTAACATTTGCAACATTGCCTAGCCCTCTAGAATTCCACATTGACTCCATCATTAAGATCAACATGCAAACAGAGAATCATTGAAGAATTTGATCAGAATCAGAATGCTCACCATCTTGAATGTCTTTTCTATTCTTCTGATCACCAAGTTACGTTTTGCCAATTCGTTGGCTGAGGTACTACAAAAGATTCCCTGATAAGTGAGATAAGATAAGTCCAACCAAAGGTTCATACAATCCTAACTTCTAATCCAGATTGAACAACCCTCCCCAAACACTTACTCGTCAATGTTTGACACTGCTCCATCTCTGAACTGTTTACCCTATTGATTTGCTCAACGATCCCTCCTAGGGGTGGGCATCCCATCCTGCGATCCCGAACCCGTCCCGTCTCGTCCCGATTTTTTTGGGTTTTTTTGGGATTTATCAAACTGATCCCGTCCCGTCTTGATCTAGAGTGGGATGGAGATTTTCAATCACGCCTATCCCGTCTTATCCCAAATTTATTTATTTAATATTTATTATTATTAATTTTAATCAAAATACTCTTCTAAATTAAAGTTTAGGATGTGTTGAAATTAAATCAATGTAAGATGAAATTCTATATGAAATCTAAATAAATTGAATTATTAATTCTAAATGAAATTTAATATTTATTTGTCTTCCAAAAAAAGTTTAATATTTATTTATTTAATATCTATTATTATTTATGATGTAAGTTATATGTATATAAATTTGACATTATTGGTGTGTGAATAATGTGAGATAAAACTTTTTTTTTAATTTTTTATTGGAGGACTATTTAGTACATGTTCATTCCGTCCCATCGAGTCCCGTCCCGATCCCGTTTGAGATGGGACGAGGTCTATCTCGTCCCGTCCTGATCCCGAATGAACGGGATGGGATAGGGATGGGTCCATCTCGTCCCATCCCGTCCCATGCCCACCCCTAATCCCTCCACTCTGCTTACATGTAACTTCTTTTGACCACCTCTGATTCCTGAATTGTTACCTGATTATTTCCCTTTGTTACTGCCCCCTTTTTCCTTAGATTTAACACTAAATTCCCCAGCCTATGTCTTCTCCTCCATCGATCCTTACGACTGTATCAATAGGTGACTTTATTACAACAATTTAGTTAGGTGACTTTATTACACCAATTTAGTGTCTAGTTGCGTGGAATCCATAGGGACCACTTTTTCAGATTTTTGATCAAATGTGAGAATGGAACACTCTCATGGACATGGGAATCACATTCTTTTGGTGTGTGTGTGGAGGGGGGGGGGGGGGGGGGCTGAATTTGATTCCCATGTCCATGGGAGTGATATTCCCACATTTGATAAAAAGTCTAAACGTTGATGATGATTGTAAATGTTCCCCCATAGATTCCATGCAACAGGATTTCATGCAACCATAATCTCTTTTCTCATCAGTGAGTGATCTTTCTTTGATAGATGCTGCTGAAAGTTTTGTTTATCTTTCTCTTCTCACTACACAGTCTGATTGGTTCATATTCGACGTTTCTTTTACACTTCAAACTCACATGCCAAAGTCCAGCACTACGCACAATATTTAGAATCTAGGTAGTGGATTGGCCGCTTGAATCCATCATTCTCGGGTTCTCTAACTGTAATTGACTTGGCAAATCCGCGTTTATGTCAATTTCTACACATAATCTTGCAACCGATCAGCCCCTTTATACTGTTGATGTGAAGGAATGTAACAAAAGAGTCTCCCATAGACTTGACAAATGACAATCATGGGATGGAAGATTTCTAGCAAGTGTCCATATAACTCTATCCATACAGGTGCTAACTCTGGATCCATTCTCACGGTATATCCTGGAATAATCTAACGCAAATAGAAATACTCCCTAACCAAGATCTGCTTGACTTACTCTTGGGAACCAAACACAACAAGACATGTCTTAGATTCAACAAACCCAGCCTAAACTCGGCAATGATACTCCATAATCAATATGTAGTATCTGTATCTCTAATATTATCCATCGTTGGCCTAATGCTGGAATATTTTAGTAGGACAAATGTCCTTGATGTAGGATTGTCTAAGTTCAACATCAATAGGTGACAGGATATGGAAGGGTTGCCCTCCTTCCGCTAACTTATGAGTCTTGAGGTTTGGTTTTAGTGACACCCTTAAATATTGGGCAAAGATTAATGGAGAGGAGGTGGGATAAGAACCTGCCAAAGCTATGGGAGGCTGCAATAAGAAGGAAGCTTATGAAAACCCTGGCCCTGAGAGTTATTCAATCAACTCTGTTTTTCTCTCAAAACCCGCCCAAAGAAAATATAGGTTCTCTTGCCTGAACAAACTAGCATGATTTCATTAGACTCTCCTTTAGAGTGGCATGGGAACTGAAACCTTGCAAGCATAGTAAAGGGACGATTTATCATCCCGTTTGTCGTTACTTTGGCTTGGTTGTAATTGCTGAAATTGGCAAATAAGATTAATGTCAATCGAGCGGATGGCGAGAAAGACTTAGGACTAAATTGAGATAGCACTTAAATCCACAATTATATTTTGTGATCAATGGTGGGAATGAAAGTCTCATAACATGGGAATCACACTCCTTGCTCCCCCAAAGCATGTGATTCTCATGTTCATGGAACTTTCATTCTCATTAGTGACCAAAGTCTAATGGTGGATATGTGAGTGAACTTCAAATTAGCTTAGATATAGGTAGTCCCCTCATGGATTCTCATGGATGCAACCAAACACACCCTTAGTTCACATCATGTATCTATTACACAAAAATTTACTCCTATTTTTGTGATGTTTTCTGATTCCCGCTTTTGAAGGATTTGAGCCTATTATGCCTTTTTATTTAATTCAAAACTTGTAATTTCAAAAAAATTAAAAAATTCCTAAATTAGTTTTTCTCTATTCCCTTCCCACCACCCTCCGCCTTGTGAGTTGTGCAAATTTGGTCATGAATTGACATAACAAATTCAGGAGCTTGGACTTGGCACTTAGTGCATGCAACCTAAGTAGAAAAAGGTATGCATTGAATTCAAAGCAATTAATTAAAAAAAACTGTGATCATACTTTAGAAAGTAATTCTTGGCTCTCGGGAGGTTGCATTTTGAGACTTTGTGGCAAAATTACTGTAAGCAGTTCTGGCTTTTCAGCTCTTAAAGCACCTCTAATAACGGCTGCATTAGTCCCTGATGCACCTGATGTAAATATGTGGTTTTTCTGCAACGATAAGAAAAAGTAGATAAATATAAATTTGAACAAGAAAAATTAAAATAAACTGGAGGATGGGTCCTAAATATTCTGTTCAATTGACATTTTAATAAAACTAAGATGCAGAGAGCCACCTTACTAGGGAATTGCTATGCTCACCTTACTAAAATCCTTCTCGCCCTAGTCTATAGCCACCCTAGTAAAAATCCAATTTTCCTTCTCTCACCCTATTACAAAAACAACAAGCTCAAAACAAAACTTCTTCTCACACCTACCTCTCACAACCAACCTCACTCTTCCCTCCTCTTTCCTCTCTCTCTTCCCTCTTCCCTGTCAACCCACCAACACCGGCACCCACTTTTCTCCTCTCTGTAAACCATTGCCGCCTCCTTTTCTCTCCCACTCTCTCTGTAACCAATCTCAACTATTGTCGCTGTTGTCACCTCTCCTCTCAATGCCGCCAAGCTCTCTCACTATAATCTTCTCTCTTTCCAAACACCTTCATGCTACTTCTTCTTTGATTATCAAAGGAGAAAATGTGACTATGGTCGATTGACGGAGAAGAAGGGAGGGTGAGGGTGATCGGTTGAGAGAGGATAAGAAGAATGTAAATTGTTAAAATATAAAATCAACAAATACATATAAACTTTTAACCTTAAAATTGAGTAGTTCTTGTCGATTTCAATTGATTAGTAACTTGAGTCAATTAAAATTGTCAAACACATCAATTTTGAAATTGCAAAGCAATTGGCACTTATCGATTTTCATTATTGTGAAATGATTTTTAATACCCAATTCAGAAAAGAAAAAAAATTAAATAAATAATAATAATAAAAACTTGAGCTCGACAAATACCCATCAATTTCGAAATTGCAAGTCAATGGGCACGTATCGATTTTTGTTGTGATGAAACTTATCGATTTTGGTAAAGCCAAATTAAAACTACTTAGAATGGGAGGTGGTCAAGTTTCTCTCTCCTTTATTTCTTCACACGATGAGGTGGGATGGCAACAACGTGGTTGAGTCTCTCTCTCCTTCATTTATAGTCTTCTTATTCTTGATTTACAAAAGAGGACATGGGAAAAGAAAACGGCGATGAGAGGAGGCGGTGGTGGCAGTTGCAATTGATTTATAGAGAGACGGGGAGAGAAAATGAAGTTGAGGTGGTAGTTGGTTTACATAAAGGAGGAGAGAAGTGGGTAGTGGCTATGGATGGTTGTTAGGGATGAGGGTAGGTGCGCATACAGTGGTAGCTATGGTGGATTGAAATTGACAAATACACATCGATTGGGTGGGTTGCCTAAAAAAACAAAAAAATTAACTAAGGCGTGAGAAGGAATTAGATAAGGTAAGCATAGCAATTCCCGAGATTTAATATCATCCAATGGACCAAAACAGAGACTAGCTCGGACTCTTCATAATTATGGGTGTTCCTGTTCTCGGGTCTGCGTTGGATGGAGATACATCCAAATATTTTAAAACCACGGTTCCTATTCCAATTATATAATATAAGACGAAGTTAGAGTATCATACAGTTATAACCAAAGCATAACTTAGAATCTCGATCAACTCCTGATGCATGAAACCCATATTTCTTGTGCCAAAGAAACCAATCGATCTTGGCCCCTGTTGTTGAATGGCCAATAACTCCTACAAAATTGCATATAGACAGTTAGAAATTTGAAGCATATGTTCCAGTTGCAATAAGAGTAGAAGGATAAAGATATTGTACTCAACAAAACTTCGTACAAGAGAACAATACCAAAATAATGCACATCCTATCAAGGGAAGGACGTTCCAATTCCAGGACTCAAATAATCTGAGTTATCACTTGCTTGAGGAGATAAAGGCCATGTTGGATAAGATTCACAAGGTCACCAAGGCCATGTTGGATAAGATTCACAAGGTCACCAATTTAGATAACAACTATATCATCTTCTCGAGTTGCTCTCAACCCAATAAGTTAATTAGGGACTCATTTATCCCGACCCTTCTACATTGTACTATGTATGGGATTGGTAACAAGAGCTACCAACAGTATCCGTCTAATAAACCAATACAAAACTGAGGGACTTTTAGCTTTGGAACGATAAAAAAAATTGTTTCAAACTTTCAGTGTCCGAGAATGTTTTGTCAGCATAAAACATGTGCAGCTTTAATCCAGTTGGGCTTGGGATGAAGCAAGCTTCAGTCAGTTGCTAATTGCCTTCTTTGGACTTTGGCTTGCAGAAGTGTTGTGGTAACCACACTTTTTTCTATTGCAATGTGACAAAGAAGGAATAAGGTTATTTCTGATTGTGGGATCAGCTTTTCCTGATAGAAATTGGCTCCATATCCTACTGGCCTAGGGGCACAAGACCATTAGGGTATGTAAATAGAAGGGCTGGAATTTATTTTATGCAGCAGTTTTTTAATAAATAGGACAGTGGGTGTAATGGGAGCGCTTGGGGATCTGCTTTGGGTAGTTTCCTTTCATTAGAATTATGGTTAGTTATCTTTGTAATTAATAGTCAATTTTCCGAAGAGGAATCTATCATAGGTAATCCATAAAATAAATTAATAAAGAAAACAACCCAACGCCAATACAAACGACCAAGGGGTTAGTGAGATGTTAATTCCCAATCCCAAATGACAATGACTAGTAATTGATGAGAAAACCCCATAACATAATTTGCACACCCATCAGCCCTCCAACCAAACCTCTGAAGTATTGTTGCAAAAGACTACTATCGATCTCTTTCCAAACTGTCCAACAAAAACAAAACGAAAATCCCCCATAACACCTCTCCTTTTCAGGTAGGATGATTTGTAATCTTCCAACGATGCAGGCATGACCCACAACAAACCAATGAAAATCATCCACAACTTGCTAACACCCAACAACAATGAATAAGAATATGCTTAGTACTTTCATTTCTATGTTGCATAATGTGCACTATGCATCAAATATCCATACCTCTATGGGCTAGCTCTAGTTTAGAAGATAGCTTATTCCATACCACTGTCCACATCCACATGCAGAAAGAGACTCTTGAAGGCACACCTTTCTTCCAAAACAAGTTCAAAGGGAATTTTTCAAAGGACCCAAGATGAAGAATATCCCGAGCCAGCATCGAGAAATGAGATTGATGAACCTCTTTCCAAACCATCTGTCATCATCATTGCCCAATAACACACCATCTAACACGTGCCCACAAACTCATACTGAAAGAGCCACCTTTCTAAGATGTAGATCCCAAACCATAATCCCATTAAACTTGAGTCTAAAATCCACCACCATTCCCCGCTTCCTATTGGAAAGAGCATACAACCTAGGAAATTTATTCTGAAAATATTCATTCCCTATCCAAACATCACTCCAAAAATTCACATCGTCACCTCTTCCCAACACTACTTCAACCCTTCAAACAAAATCGTCCTTAAGATTTGAAATTGATTTCCACATGCTAGTACCACAAGAACATATTGGATGCCTTGGTTACCAACCCGAACCCAGTGAATCATACTTTGTTCTTATAACGTCTTTCCATAATGAGTCTCCTCCTGCGGAAGCTACAATTTAGTAGAAGATGGTTAATGCTTCTTTCTTCATTGACATTGTGAAGAACAAAACTGTTGACTATCATAAGACCTCTCCCGTGGAGGTTATCTACTATCAATACCCTCCCATTGACAGATCAATGAGATGAGGAATGAAGTACATGGTAGGACTTGTTTTCGACAAATAAAATGTAGCAGGCTTTCTTCATTGACATTGCAAAGAACACATTTTGAACTTCATAAGATCCTCTCCAGGTAAGGTTATCTACCATCAATACCCTCTTGACTGATGAAATAACTATGTGGTGGGACTTGTTTTTGCCAAATGATGAAAAACTATGTGGTGGGACTTGTTTTCACCAAGTGCTGAAAGAAGTATGTGGTAAGGTTATCTACACATCGACCGGATGACAAAAGAAGTACCGGGACTTGTTTTCGCCAAATATCATTGCACAGTTCAGCTATTTGACTCGTAATCATTTACTGGTTGGGCTGTTTGGTCACATTCTCATACCCCTTGCTAACCAAAGAGCTCTTGGAGTCAGACCAGATGATACAAGGCCTATGTATCTCATTGATCATCCAAAAGGACTGGTTGCAGCATGTTGATCAGCTCAATAAGTTGCTTGCTCTAATTTCAAGTAATTAAGGCCTCTTCAAAAGAATAAATTCCATGTTTGCCATTGCTCAGAAGTCAGAAGACATGTAAAAATGTTTAACTTTGCCAAGTTTATTTTTAGTGATTGCATAGAGTTCTAGGAATGATTATAAATTCCAAAATCTCAATCATCAACTATCACTTCCTATAGAAGATAAAATCAGTACAAGGGATGGTCTAAGAAAAGCTTGTCAGCTTAGACGATTTATTAACACTCATTTTTGTCAAGAACTAAATTAAGGAACTCTTGAATTGCCAAAAATTAACTAAGAAAAAATATATGAACAGAGGAGATAGGGAACAAAGGAAAAAGCTTAATGGCAACAATAAGACTAAAATTATCCCATCTAAACTAACTACAATATTGTTTACAAATTTCTAACTTGAAGATGACAACTTCGTTTTTTCTTTTTTGGTTAAGAATGTAAATATAACTTTACTAAAGTTTCTAAAATTGAAATCAGTACCTGTAAGTAATCCACATCTGGTGCAGGTTTGAACTCTGAAACCATTACCGCTCCTGAACCTTCAACAAGAGATTGGACTTGGGTGGGGACTTGTATGGTGCTTTCATCATCAAATCCAGACATGAGAACTTCATTGTCTCCATCATCCTTTGATCTACTGATATCCTGATCTCTTCTTGTATTTTGACATAGCCACTATACCAATAAATAAAAGGTAATCATAATCCCTAGTATTAAACAAACGGCAAAAGGCAACAGTAGCATGCTTCAGTAAACTGAAAGAAATTTAAGAAGTAAAACAGAACATTCAATAAGGCCCATCTAACTCGAAACAAAAGTTGTTATATTAAAATAACACTTATTAAGAAATTTAAGAAGTAAAACAGAACATTCAATAAGTTGCTTGCTCTAATTTCAAGTAATTAAGGCCTCTTCAAAAGAATAAAACAAGCATTTACAAGTTAATGGAATTGTGTATGGCATTAATCCATATCTATTTGTGGACGTCAAGGATGCACAGATTCTTCAAAAAACTTGTCGTATCCGTATTCGACACGTATCCGACACCAACACTCGCTCGACACGCATTCATCACGTGTCAGACATTTGGTCAACGTGTCGTTAGGGTCAGGCACATGGTCAATGTGGTCAACGTGTCAGACACACCTCCGACGCACCAAAAACTCGGTCAAGACCTAGTTAAGACTCGACAACCAACTTTATTTTTTATTTTTAGCTGGGCTCAAATAACTATCTAATTTGAAGGTTGTTAGTCCATCTGAAGTGAGAAACTTTTAATTATGATTTAAGAGTCGAGATAGAAATGGCGATAAAAAGTCATTGAAGCATAGAGGTAGTCTATGCTTCTTAATCTTTGTTTATTCTTCTCTTCTACTTCCTTACTTCCTTTGTTTTTTTTTCATGCGATAGTGTTATCTTCTTTTCCAGTTACTTTTATACTTGTTATTCTTTTTCTCTACTGTTCTTTCTTTATGTCTTTTTTTTTTCTATTTTTTTTCCTACTTGCAATAGAGAGATGAATAATACAATGTTTGTATTTCATTTTCATCTTCATGTTTCTTATTTTTTTCTATTTAAACTCTTTCTTTACTGAGTTGTTTATCTTCGAATGATTTAATTGAAAAAAGGTACGACATGTCACCAAATCCTAGTTTTTCAAAAATTGTTGAGTCGGTGTGTCGTGCCTGTGTCCATGCATTTTGGTGGACGTAGACCGGGGAGGAAGCATTTGCAACTATTCCTCATTTTCAAGAATTCCCCAATCCCCATGTTGCCACTACAACTCATTTCGCTGGAGTTTATCTTTTCACTCTTAAAAGTATGAAATCCTAAATTACGCACCACATGAATAATAGTAAATCCCCTATAATACCACTGTATAGAATGAGTAGTTGAGAACATATTCTCTGGTCCATACACACAAAAGTAAATTGATCAATGTAAACGATAAAAGGTATTGGCTATGATTTATTCTAAAATTCTGGTAAGCCTAAACTTTTAAGTTTGATTGATGCAACTCAGACCACATTGAAGGCATTGGTGAAAAGGAAAGTACCAAGCTTTCCATATTACTAGAAAATAATAGTTATACTATAATTGATAACAACATTGTGCATTCGGACTGTGAAACTTAAAAAACACACTATCGAAACAATTGAAATAAATAATAAACAGCTCAGAATAAGAATTCCAATAGGCATAAATGAGAAAAAGGGAGGCCTTAAAAGAAAGGGCATTCACATCTCCAAGATATAAGCTATATTGGGCTCTTATGGATCGCAAAAATTGCAGAAAAATATATAACATAATCAGAGACTGCTTCAGAACGAAACCAAAGCTGACATTAGAAAATAAAGAAAGAAAGAAAAAAATTCAAATGTTTAACATTACAAGTTTCTTCCTCTTTTACTTTGGTTCAAGAGGTTTCCATTATTTGAAAAAAGAAAAAACTTTTGAAAAATGTAAAGCAAACGCAGTAAAGTCTTAAAACAAATTCGAAATGGATTCGATTGTGCAAAAAGAATAAAAATTTACAAAACCCAAAACTTAAATCTTGAAATTAGAGAGAGAGAGAGAGTTACCAAGTGTCTTGAAGAGAGGGTGGTTGAGTTTTGGGGAGATCTCTTTGATCCAACACATCTGGTATGAGAAGTGGAACAAGGAGAAGAAGAGAAGGAGTTGAAGAAGAGAGGGTATTGAAGGGAGAGAGAAGGGTGAAGAGTCACTGAGAAGAAATTTTGAGATTTAACAGAATCTGAAGAAGAAGTTGTAGATGAAAAGGGGGCTGTTTGTAGAGGCAGCAAAGAACAACTAGTCATCCTTTTTTTTTTTTCTCCTCCTCCTTTCAGAGCTTTCTTTCTCTCTTTCACCTTTTGCTTTTGTTATTTGTTTATGCAAATGTATTTTTGTTGGGAGTTTTTTTTATTGCGGAAAGAAACATGAAAAATGACAAAACACTCTTTTTAAGGGAGTGTATTGTATCTGGATTTTGTGGGCAATTTAATAAATTTCATGGATTCTGAAAATTCAAGTGTAATATTCAATTTGAATTTTAAAAAATTCACAAAAGTCTAGGGGTATTCAATCAGGATTTTAAATAACAAAGTGTATTGCAGTGTTAGGTATAAATAACAAAGTTCAATAGTTTGCCAGCCTCCATATCAAAGATTTCAACGTGAAAAAAAATATTCCTCTCTCTTTTATCACATCTTCTTCTTATTCTATGTAACTAGTCTCTTCTCATTTTTCTTCTCATCAAGACTAGCCATTTTCATACCCTCTTCAATAAGTTGTGCCTCTGCAGACGCAAGGGTCGCCACCACAACAAAGTTAGGCCAATCCATCTGCATTCTCTCATGCTAAATCTCATCTTTCCCTTATCCCAACTTTGTGTCGTACAAATATGAGAGAAAATAACTTCCTTATCTTTCTTTTCTACCTTTCCCTTTCTTTTCGATACAACTCCGTCTCATTTTTATTTTTTATTTTTTGATAGCATCAGTTTGGTATGTTTAATCTAACACCTTTACGCCAACTAGGAATGGGAAACGATGGGTACTCTCAGATAGCAGTTATAGGGTTTTAGATTCCTAATGCGAAAGCCTAGCGACAAACTTCTATTAAGAAAATTGCAGCGTATCTTTTGTGCTCGCTAGGGGGTGAGGGTTATGTGTTAGGTAATAAGCATGGTGGGGGATATGTGTGGATATGGTAATTCTCAATGAACATTTATCAAAACTGGCAACTCCATACTTGGGTATTATAACTGGTTGTGGCAGGAGGTATATGATTTTGGATTATTTTCTAGGTTTTCATTCAAACTTAATTCCTACAATTACCTAATTTCATAAAGGTGCTTTGAAACTTATGCACTTATTGCCTGTCATGCCACATTGTCCCTTTAGAGCATCTGCGCACGATTACTTTGACAACATTACCCTGGATCACTTGGGCACAAAGGGATGCATAAAGCTAATAAGCTATAGGCCATTTGGATTTTAAGTCATGTAGTTTGATACTTTTTTATATGCATAAGGCTAAATACTGTGTGTTTATTTCATTTTGCAAGTGATGATTTTAATTTGGTTGTGTTGAATGATTTGATTTTGTTGAATGTTGGATTGTGATTTCATGTCATTACCTACCTGGTTATCTTTTTTTTTGGTCAGATACATGTCTTGTTCTCTAATGTCTAATATATTTGGTTTGTTAGAGGATATGTCATTACCAACTTCTTTTTTATCTTGCAAATAATTAGAAATCTGTAAAAGTCATTCATACAAAGTCCGTGGATTTTCATAAATCTCTAGAAAGTCTGTAGCAAAGGTCTATGGATTTAAAAAATCAGCAGAAGTCCGTGGACAATTTAAAGAGTCTGTGGACAATTTAAAGAGTCCGTGAACTTTTCAAATTATTTATCAATTCCATAAAAATCCATATACAATACACCTCCCTTAGAGTAATTCTTGCTGGCCTGGGTCCCGCTGCTTGGTTGCTGTCTGGGGGCGAAAATACACTTTTGCACCCCTCTTTAAACGTTAAAGAGGGGGCAAAAGTGTACAATCGCTCCCCCCCCCCCCGCCCCCGGCAGCAATCAGGCTGGTTTTCCCGGGTCAGCTAGAATTGGGGCTCTTTTTACAGTCCTCACTTGGTAAACAACTTGGCTAATTGTCGAGGAAACCAGCGAGGGGGTAGTGTGACCGCTCATCTCCCTCATGATGCGCGCGGCTATTCATCTCGAGAGTGTTGCTGCGCATCGCGAGGGGGATGAGCGGTCACACCACCCCCTCGCTAGTTTCCTCGACAATTAGACTTTTTGCTTGGTAAATGAAAGAGAATGATTTTTTTTATTATTAATTTTATTTACCACTCGCGTGTAAATAGTGAATTTGAAGATTATAGAAAGAGAAGAAGAAGAAGGGGGTGAGGTGATTGCGAGATTAAAATAAAAAAAAAAAAAAAAAAAAAGAAAGAGGAAGACAAGGGTAGGGTGGTTGCAAAACAAAGAGAGAAAGAGGGGGGGGGGGGGGGGCAGTGATTGCAAAACAGAAAGAGTGGAAGAAGGGGGCAACTCTGGGTGCAAAACAGAGAGAGGATGATGGGGGGAGGTGGTGGTGGATAAGAGGAGGAGAACAAAGAGGGAGGGAGAAGACATGAATATGATGAATATTGTTTAATTTGCGAGGGTAAAATTAAAAATTGAAAATCGGGTTGATAATATACACAAGATGACTGGTTTTGACTATAAAAATATAAATGTGAATGACAAAATGTAAAATCAAAAAATTAGATGTAAGGGCATTTTTATATTTTATAAATAATTAGAGGACTTGAAATAAATTACGCTAAAGGCTTAGGTATAAATAATTAATGTTTACATGGGCCGGCTCTGATGAAAAATCAAAAAGTTAGATGTGAGGTTTTTTTTAATAATTTATAGATAAATCAGAGAGCTTTAAATAAATTATGTTATGGTCTTGGGTGTAATTAATGAATGTTTAAAGGGAAAATAAAAAGGTTAGATGTGATGGCCTTTTATAATTTATTGATAAATTTGAGGGCTTTAAATAAATTATATTAGGACATTGAGTGTAATTAATAAATGTTTAAAAAGATCAAATTTAAATGTAAATAACATATAGTTTGGAAGGGCAAAATTAACAACCTGAATATCAGGTTAAAGACTAACTTCTTCTTTTTTACTGTTTATGTAGTTTAGATTCTTTCACTTTATTTGAATTTTATTTCTTGGGCAAGAGTGGGTTATAATAAAAGTGAATATGACCATGTTAATGTTATGAATGGTAATTTTTAAGAGCATCCACCAACTTATTTCATTTGAGTTTGGCGGAACTCTCTACATTCATGGATTTCTAGCTAATTTTTTTTTTTAAGATAAGCAGGGTTTGAACCCATGACTTAGTGGTATCATCCGCCAAGCTATTTTTATAGGATCCCAGAACACACTAAAGATGCGCCAAGCTCTAACCGCGCCAAACTCTAACCGTTGAGACGTCATGCCATTGATTTCTAACTAAATTTTTATTTTTTTTTGAAAGACAAGTAGAGTTTTTATAGGATCCCAAACTGAGTTTGAACCCATGACCTAGTGATACCATCCGTCAAGCTCTAACCATTGAGTTGTCATGTCATTGACAATTTCTATCTAAATTGATTGAGTTGATAAGACACAATCATATAAAAACAATTAACTTAAATTTGTAACTTTGGTCAAATAAAGTTGGCGATCGACATTTTATGAATATTTTGGAGGATTGACTAAAATGGTTGAGGTTGACATTTTTATCTTGTTCTGGAAAAACATGCAAGATACCTAGATCCACCATTGAGGATGGTATTGGTGAAGAGTTGTTGATTTATTATTGATTTTGTGTGATTCGTTTTTATTTCATAATGATTCATATGTTTATAACTAAAACGCATCGAGGCTATGTAAAACTAAAAACAAAGATTAATGGATTAATGTTTTGTTAAACGTTTATAACTTAAATCTAAATGTTTTCCAATGGCAACAGCATTAATCATCAACTCTGTTTTCATCTTCTTCATTTTTTCCTCTCTGTACTATCATCAGAACATGCAGAAGAAAATTTAAGTATAGCAGACTTCGCTCTAAAGTCAATGGTAAGACAGATGGAGGCTGCGCATTTCTTAAGGCATGGGCTGCTGCATGTAATTCAACTTCACCTGCAACAATTTATGTACCATGTAAAAGATCCATGTGCAAAATATGGTCAGTGTGCATGTGACAAGCACAATTAGCAATGGAAATGACTGCATCTCCCTTGGTCCAGGAACACGAAATTTACTTATTCAACATGTCATAGATGGACCAGGGAGGGAGGGGCATGGAATAAAGTGAGACAATGCAATATAAGTTTAATTGGGGTTTGATTTATGTGGAATGGTTGACTCGGGATTGTGGTGCATCAATGTGACAGTATTGGGAGTCTTGGAAAACATTTTGAAGAAGATGGAGTGCAGCATGTGGCACTCAAGGACGCCTTGTTCACTTGAACTCAAAATGGGTTAATGATCAAATCATGAGGAAGACCCAGTAACGGGTTCATCAGAGGAGTAACTTTCAAGCAAGTTGTAATGAACAATGTCGAAAATCCCATACTCATCAACCAAAACTACTGTCGAAGCAACAAAGATTTCTCTAATCAGCTAGCTATGTATACTCGAATTGAACTTTGAAATGCATTGAACAACTACATGAATTCTAAAGCAGCCCAATTTTCTTTTATTTGCATTGAACAACTATGGTATAAAAATTAGTCAGGTAACTTAAAACGACATCAAAGGCACATCAGCATCTCAAGTAGCAGTCGAGTATGATTGCAGTGCAACTTACCCATGCAGAGGGATCAGATTACTAAATATAAGTTCACTTACCAGGATCAGCTTGCTGCCTTGCTCAATCCTTTTGTTGCAACATTTTTGGCATGGCACAGGGGGTCATCACACCACCAAGCTGTTCATAACATTATATTCTTTGTATTGGTTCCATATACCACTTGTCGTAGCAACATTATTGTGTACTCTCTATTTTTCATTAGTGAAGAAATCTGAATTGAAAGCCAAAGTGTGTGATATTGTGTGGAAACATTGGGTGAATGACAAATGCAGGTTCACAATATCAAACTTAAAATGTATCTGGCAGCTGAGATTAACATGAATATTAATAGTAGAAAACATGATTAAACTGATATTTACAATATGTTATTTCAATTGTTGGGATTAGATTTACACACTCCTACAAGTTAAAATTATCGAAACCTATTCCATTCACTAGGTCTCGATTGAATCAGCAACTCAAAATTCTTACATCCAAGTCGAACAATCATCTGAGATAGAGATGCATTGAAACTTATTATTAGATAATATAATTCTTCTGAACCTTGATCTGGATATACCAATATCAGATAACTCTAACGACGAGAATAAAACAAGTTGCTTCTTCCCAATCATATTTCAAAATTTCTAAGATTTTGCTCTAGATTGCTTGGAATCTCACCTTGAGCTGCTGTTCGGGGGTCCATTACATCACCTCAGGTCATGCTTCTGACTGGGCAACTCATCTTGATCTGATAGGCTGAAGAAAATATTACTAGGGGAGTATTGACTAAGGACAGCAAAATCTTGTACAAGAGATTCTTCAGGTTTTAAGATGTCGATGAAAGATAATACCCGTAGCTTGAGTTGGCACAACTTAAACTGCATACATCCTCTTATGTTCGTTGTTCAATAGCTCTGAATCTGAAACCACCACAGACATAGACAACGAGTGGGACCGAGTCCCGGAGCTTCTTCTCATACTCCTCATATTAGACTCCTCAATTCTATGCATGACGACACAGTAACACATGGAACCAATAGTAGACAGCATGATAAAACTTCCGATAACTGTTGCATAGATGGCCAACCACCGTGCATGGCGGCCCACCACGATGTATGAGAGAGAAATGAAGGCCACTGATATGAAAAGGCAAGCTAACCACATGAGTTTGTTGATCACAAACATGAGCTTCTTTTTTGCCTTCTGCTCAATCACAATCACCGACGTCTGAACTACAACAACTGCTAAGGAAATGAAGAGGGCCACAGAGTCGAACAAAATAAAGATGAGAAAGGCTGCATTATTTGCGATGTAAGCTTGTCCAAGTGTAAGACCATCCACCTTAGTCTCAACATACTGGCCTGGTACAGTGAAGATAGCAGCAAAAGCAACAGTTGCAATGAGGACAGCAACAACTGTAGCTGAATTTATTGCATTGTTGAGACCACTGATGTGCAGCTTCTTTAGCCTCTTGGCAATCTTCTGTACCCGCACTCCAGTTTGACGGGTTTGCTTAAGTTGAGAATGCACATCATGTTTTATGTCACTAACGGTCTGCTTCAGCTGCTTCGCCGTAGTTGGAGGATTTGCATGGTCCTTAGCAGCACCTGCTTCTCTTAACATAGAAGCAATCTCCAAATTCTCTGTCTTCTCTGCAATATCAAGTGAGCTCTCACCAGCCTTGTTTATGGCATTTATATCAATACCTTCAGCTGATAATAAACAGCGGATTATCTGTAATGGCATAAAGACATTCACTCGGATAAGGGAACTATCAAAGCAAATAAGAATTCATAGAATATTACAGACAAAACTAGAAGAATTTGAGTTTGACGAGGATATACTTGTATTTCAGAGAAAATTTTAATAATCCGATTCCCTCTTTGGTAATGCTTTCAGTATCACCTCCTATCACAATGATGTCCACATAAATCCATTAAGTCTACCTTCCACCATCAGAATTTTTTTTATACATTTCGTTATGAAGCTCTTATCACATTGATTTCCACACAAATCCACCTAATTAGACAAGCAACTTTGTGCTTTGGCATACATGTCGTGACAGATATCTATAATCTATATCTGTATTACTAATAGTAAAATTTCAAAAGCACACTGTGATTATGGGTTAATGTAGATTTGATGTGCATATAGCATTTACGGCTTTTAGGTCCTTGGCCGCATAATTAGTATATAAGTAAGGCCTTACTCATTTATTAGTTGGTTGGTTTTAATATGTTTATGGATTAATATTTATGGCTTTTAGTTTCATTGAATAATTCATATGTTTGTCAAATGCTTCCACATCAATTTGCATAAACCGGTGCTTCCGCATATAGTTGGCATTACATACGAGTTCTCCTGACCTTTTAACAGCTTAAACATGCTCATTTTGAATTCACTTGAAGTGGAGTCATGTTTTGAGGTATGTTAGACTTCACTTGATGCATACCAGTATCATGCAGCAAACAAACAGAAGTCTTTGACCATTACACTTACCAGATAAGTGTAGATGTAAATGACTACTATCTGCCTGGCTGACACTAAATGGATGGTCATGAAATAAGTTGAAAATAAAAAAGTTTGACTACCTGAGGGTGTCCCTTCCTTGTGGCTATATGCAATGCTGTGTTTCCTTTGTTGTCCTCCAAAATGATAACTGAAGGATCAGGTTTAAGCAATTCAAACACAATTTCTACATTTTGACCTTTAACTGCCATGTGCAATGCAGTTTGCCCTTTCTTATCCTTCCTAAATCCTACACTTGGATCCTTGCTCAAGAGGGCTTTCACAATTTCCAAGTACCCCATCCTCGCAGCAGTATGAAGAACAGTCTTACCATTGCTTCGGGCAATCATAACAAGCTTTCTATCAGTCTCAAGGAGGAGATTAACTATATCAGTGCATCCCTGGGCAGCAGCCGTGTGAAGTGCAGTAGAATTGGAGGAGTCAGTAGTCATGGCCAATTCAGGGAAAGTATTCAGAAGATACTTCAACACCTCTGCAAAGAATAAACCCGAAAACAACAACACCAATGAAGCAACTAATGAGTTTCCAAGTCTTGGGATAGTTAAGCAATAGGAAATTGTGGTAATCAGTCATGAAAACTAATAGAAGTAGAAAGGTATTTATACCTATATGACCCTGCTTAGCTGCAATATGGAATGAATCGTAACCATTCTTGGCTGGAATTGAAGCAGACTGGGTGTCCAAATGTTTCAAAAGCTCACTAACAATGAGTGCATGCCCATTCTCAGCTGCAACATAGAGTGGTGTTTCGCCATGTTGATTTTGCTTAGATATCAAATTCGATCGCAAATCCTCATCCTCAAGGATCTCTTTAACCTTAAATAAGTTGGCTGCTCGAGCAGCCAAATGAAGTTGGGTATCACCTTTTTTACCTGGAGACTCTTTGCTCTTCCTCCTATCCCGAAAACTTAACTGCTTCTCTATTGCTATCCGAAAGCTCTTTTGTTTCTCCATTACCCCTCGGAAGTTCTGTTGCTTCTCCATAACCCTTCGAAAACTCTCCTGCTTTTCAATAACCCCATGAAAGCTCTGTTGCTTTTCCATAACCCTTCGAAAACTCTGCTGCTTTTCTATAACCCCATGAAAGCTCTTCTGCTTATCCAATATCTTACGGAAATTCCTCTGTTTCTCCATCACCAATTTGCTCTGAACTGTAACCTCCCTTCACTTGAAAGAGCGAGACCTCAATACCAGATTCTAGAAAACATCATCTACTTACTTTTGAATGAAAATCCTAATATGCACAATCAATAATCACCTTTGCGCTTTGCCCAAAAAATACTCAAACCAGAAAGCAGAGATTGGTATTCAGATCTCAAAAGCTTATAATTAGATTCACTGAATCCAACAAGCAGAACAAACCCATGATCTCAATTTTCTCACAGAAAATTAAAAATGAAAGAAACCAGACAAGATAGAGCAGAACAAAAAGAAAGGTTTGATCAATTGATTCCTCCAATATCATTACTCCTTCTTGAAAAATAAAAAAAACAACTTGCAGTGGAAGCAGTATTTTGTAATCTGTGAGATAATATAAAATTTTAACAGTCTATTTTTTTTTTTTCTTAATAAAAATTGAGGTATGAAATCGATGTCAAAGGATGGAAGAAAAAAAGCTAAAACATTTAAGGTGGGGGCGAAGGTAAGGTTGGCTAGTACGAAACGCAATCATGATGAGGGAAGACTGACTAGAGACTCTATAGAGAGAGAGAGAGAGAGAGACAGAGTAAGTAGTAGTGGTAGTGGAGAATAGCTCATCAAAACAGAGACGTTTTTTTTTCGTCCCTCTTATCCGTCCCATCTAATCATTCAATTCAATTAATTCCATCATTGAAAATTCGTGTTAATTAGACTACAGACTCTATCTATAGATGAGACGAGATGATGAGACAAGAATAAGAGACCAAATCTCTTAGTCGTCTTCTAAAGTTTACATATATATATTTTTTAAATTCAGTACTCGTGTTAGATAGACGTGCACATATATATATATATATATATATGTAATTAATTTGTTAAACTTATGTGTTTATTACATATGACTAATCGATGCGTAAGCGGTTTGAATGTGTGTATAGTTAACAGTATTGTGTATATTTGAAATAGCTTAGCCAAGATGAACTTTAAATCTTTTTCACATGGACCATTCCCAAAGTCAATAATCTGACCAAAATTGTGAAAATGACGCATTCCTTCTAGAAGAAGGTGAGCCAACCTAAGGAAGAAACCAACCAAACATTTAATTTCATGATGATTGTATGGTTCTCAAAGTTGTAATTAACCGCACACAATAATTAAAGAACCAAAGAATGGCCAGGGAATTGAGACCATTTGTGCCGTGGTGTAGCGTCTAAACTCCACTCCATAAGAATTTTTTTTTTTTTTTTTTTTTAAATAAATAATCAATAAAAAATTTAATGTGCTATTTTTTTTTTTTGGGTACAGAGTACTAATACTCTTTTAAACGATATGATGATGCAGATTGTAGTCGTATTAGTTCTCTAGCTATTGATTCGTAATCTATTAAAGTAGTCCATGAAAAGTCACATACATATTCCCTTAGCTATGGGGGCCTTCTCTGAGTACTCCGGGGCTGTTCGAAGATAATAAATAGGGGCTATTTTTAGATAAAATTTAAAATATATAATTAAAAAAAAATTGTGCCCTAAATTATGCATAGATGATGGGAAAAAATAAATACATGTTTCAGAAATTCTAAATGTTGAGGAAGTGGGCGAGGAAACGAGCGAGGAGAGGGAGGTGGCGGGGTGAGAACCGTTCATCTCCCTCGAGATGCGTGTCATCGATTTTCCCGCACGCATCTCAAGGGAGGTGAACGGTCCCCACCCCGCCACCTCCCTCCCCTCGCTCGTTTCCTCGCTCATTTCCTCGCCATGTAGAACTGCTCTACATGTTTTTTTTTTTTTTTAAAGTAGGTTGGAGCAAGACTTTTAACTCAACAACTCCCATGAGGTTGGTCAACTAAAAACAATTCTTCACCAATGGAGCTATGACAATATTTTTACCAATTAATTAAAATATAGTAACGGAAAGTGGAAAACAATTAAACATGGTAGAATAAACAAAGCCTCTTGGTAAAATAAAAGTGATTTAACTAGAGGATTAAAGAAAAAAATTGTCTAGATTTTTCATGATGTTAAATATAAAAACTAGTTACTTATGAATTTCATTGGGTTTCTGTTACTTGATTGAACAACAAAAAAATAAGTTATTTCGACTACATAAAATGATCTTTCAAATTGGTAAAGACTCAAATTTATGGCCGCTTATCTATGATACTAGTTATTGCTTCATTAATAGGCTCATGGTTCGACTTCAATCATTATGGATTGGTACCAAGATCAAGTCCCTGTCAAGCGAACCTCATTTTAACAACCAACACAATCACAATGAAAATAGCTCATTCTTTAGTGAGATTATATGAGCAAATGCATGTGGTATAGAAAAAATACACATTCCGGGATACTTGAACTTAAGATCTCGTGATATGGGAAAAAATATACATTCTAGGAGATTTGAACTTAAAAATTTCGTGGTAAAACGAAAGTTGTTTAACCAGTGAGGGTGATAAAACCATATATCTACAGTTTCAACAGTTCTGATATAAAGTTATAAACAATACTAAGTACGAAAAATAAAAATAAAATTGGGGCCCTCCAAAATCAGGAGCCTGTACGGTTGCGCTGCTTGCTCCGTGTCAGAGTTAGGCCTTAGCTCACATTCATGCTTAGCCTGCAATCAAACAAAACCTTAGATCGATGTAAGAATTAGCGGTGGGCACAGGACGAGATGGACCAATCCCTATCCCATCCCGTTCATTCGGGATCGGGATGAGATAGACCTCATTCCGACCTCGTCCCATCTCAAACGGGATCGGGACGGGACAGAATGTGACATGATGAGCACGTACTAAATAGTCTTACAATAAAAAAAATTAACAATTTTTTTTTATCTAACATTACTCACACACCAATAATGTCAAATTTATATACATATAACTTACATTATCATAAATAATAATAGATATTAAATAAATAAATATTAAAAAAAATTATGGAAGGCAAATAAATATTAAATTTCATTTAGAATTAATGATTCAATTCATTTAGATTTCATATTGAATTTCATTTTACATTGATTTAATTTCAACACATCCTAAACCTTAATTTAGAAGAGTATTTTGATTAAAATTAATAATAATAAATATTAAATAAATAAATTCGGGACCGGACGGGATATGCGAGATTGAAAATCTCCATCCCGATCTCATCTCACTCTAGATCGGGACGGGACGGGATCGGGATGAGTTTGATCAATCTCAAAAGGACCCCAAAAAATTGAAACGGGATGGGACGGGTTCGAGATCGCGGGATGGGATGCCCACCCCTAGTAAGAATATCACTGAAGTGTTTACAGATACAAAATATGCTCAAGCTCTAGTATTTGCTTGCTTACTTCTAAGTTCATTTTCTTTCCTCTTCCTTCTGCTTCTTTAAATTAGGTTGTATTATGTTTCCTATTTATTGTCAATGCAATACTGTTGCGGAAGCAAATAACAATTAAGCAGTCAAGGAAGAAGAATAATAGATAGGAGATGACAATTTTGTTAAATCCAAAGTACAGAAATCTTCTCCAATGGAATAACAAGCAAAAGCACTCAAGTTCATAAAACATAAGTAACATATAAAGCACATTTGGGCCATGGGACTCATGCAAAGTCTCATTGGTTAGGATTAGCATTCTTCAACCATTCAGTGTTAGCTGACTTGGCAGGGAATGTTCCAGTTTCTGTAGCGTGTTAGATAGGAAACAAAGTTTTAGACAGCACAATGGCGAAAGGATATGTGGCGGAGGCGGCCTTGCTACTCATCCAGGCCCAAAGTTGGAGGAACGGACTTCTTTTTTGGGACTCAGCGAATCTGATCGAACTCAACAGCGTTCTTCTATGCATTGGGTCTTACCCCCTCTTATTTGTAACATTAGACGCTTGCTCAATATGCTTCCTTTTTGGCATTGTAGATACATATTTAGAGACCTAAATGTTATGGCTCATCGCTTGGCATCGGATGCCGGCAAAGTTGGATGTAATAGCTAGTAGTATTTAATTATTTGCCTGAGGCTTTTTAACAAAAAAAAAAAAAAAAAAAAACCATTCAATGTTAGCATGGTAACAATCATTTATATGGTAGCTCATTTATTAGCATTTTTTCTGCAGGTTTCACGTCACTTATTCGGATGGACCAAAGAAATGGAATATGCAGGTTATTATGAATGTGCGATTACAAATGGTGTGCTAAGTATTCAGAGAGCTGAACTGAGCCTGGAGTTATGATCTATATGCTTCCAATGGAACGTGGAGTTTCTAACGCGAGAACGGAGACTGGATGGGGAACTCCAATATTCAACTCTTTTTGGTGCTGGTATGGAACAGGTTTGATGGGAGACCCCTACTTCCATCTTCTGTTTTTTGTTTCTTATTTTTCTTTTCGACTACATTAGTTACTATTTTAAATTCTGCCCATATTACATGTAAATGTTTTTTTGGTGAGATTAGTAATGGAATTTCTGGCTGTGATCAGATAGTCAATCACTTTGCTGGAGCTAGAATTCTTATTTTCCTCTATACCATTTATGTTGAACTTTGACGGATCACCTAACTATAGCTTAGGAGAGTGGTAGATACACTTTGGGAAAATCCTGTGTGTGCGAGACATGGAGTTATCATCTACTTTACTTTTGCTTTTGATATAAAAAGTAATTGCTTTTATTAATTCAGTTGTTCAAGTTGAATTTTTGGCAATTTGACATTACCCGGAAGGAACTGGGCATTATTTTTCCAGGAATTGAATCATTCTCAAAGTTAGGAGATTCAATATACTTCGAAAAGAAGGGAAATGTGTTATAAATTCATAAAATTTGTGCCCTAAATTATGCATAGACGATGGGAAAAAATAAATACATGTTTTTTTTTTTTTTTTTTTTTTTAATTTTTAAAAGTAGGTTGGAGCAAGACTTTAACTCAATAACTCCCATGAGGTTGGTCAAATAAAAACAATTCTTCACCAATGGAGCTATGACTATATTTTTACCAATTGAAATATACTAACATGAAAGTGGAAAATAATTAAATATGGTAGAATGAAAGTGAAAAAATAAAATAAAAATCCACATTGGAAATTCAAGATCTCTTGGTAAAATAAAAGTGATTTAACCAGAGGATTAAAGAAAAAAAATTGTCTAGATTTTCAAGATGTTAAATATAAAAACTAGTTATGAATTCCATTGTGTTTTTGTTACTTGATCGAACAACAAAAAATAAGTTATTTCGACTACATAAAATGATCTTTCAAATTGGTAAAGACTCTCTAATTTATGGCCGCTTATCTATGGTACTAGTTGTTGCTTCATTAATAGGCTCATGGTTCGGACTGGTACCAAGATCAAGTCCCAGGCAAGTGAACCTCATTTTAACAACCGGCACAGTCACAATGAAAATAGCTCATTCTTTAGTGAGATTATATGAGCAAATGCATGTGGAATAGAAAAAAAAAAACACATTCCGGGAGACTTGAACTTAGGATCTCGTGATATAGAAAAAAAACATACATTCTAGGAGATTTGAACTTAAAAACCTAGTGGTTAAACGAAAGTTGTTTAACCAGTGAGGGTGATAAAACCATGTATCTACAGTTTCAACAGTTGTAATATAAAGTTATAAACAATACTAAGTAAAAAAATTTTAAATTAAAATTAAACCTGTACGGTTGCACTGCTTGCTCCGTGTGAGAGTTGGGCCTTAGCTCACATTCTATCTTCATCATGCTTAGCCTGCAATCAAATGAAATCTTAGATCGATGTTAGAATATGACTGAAGTGTTTACAGATAAAAAATATGCTCAAGGTCTAGTATTTGCTTTCTTACTTGTAAGTTCATTTTCTTTCCTATTCCCCCAGCTTCTTTAAATTAGGTTGTATTATGTTTCCTATTTATTGTTAATGCAATATTGTTGCGGAAGCAAATAACAATTAAGCAGTCAAGGAAGAAGAATAATAGATAGGAGATAACAATTTTGTTAAATCCAAAGTGGAGAAATTTTCTCCAATGAAATAACAAGCAAAAGCTCTCAAGTTCATAAAACATAAATAATCTATAAAGCACATTTGCACGTAGCTCATGGGAAATAATAGATCGTTTACCTTGGAAATCTGGAGGCAGAGAGTTGAACCTGTTGCTTCATGGGAGCCTGTTCTACCTTTGTTGCCAATGAGGTTTGTAATTCCTGCGCTTATCATTTTCAGACATGTAGCATATGCACGTCTTGAATCCGTGGCCTTAAAACCTATATTTCTTCAAGTGTATATTAACTAAGGTAGCTTTACTTGGATCTGATTCCTTTTTATTTACTTTGAAAATGGTTATAATACTCGGTTATCATGCTGCGTAAAGTCCAACCATCAACTTTGCAACTGCGGATACCTCCTTGGACAGTTTCAAATGGTGCGAAAGATGAACTAATTGATGAAAACTTGCCTCTGATCCAGGTAAATGTATTTCTGGACTCTCCTCCCTGCAGAAATGACCAAGAATGAGTTCTTTGGTTGATTTCCTCGAAGAATATCTCAGGTCACCTTGGCACTTAGACATCTATTTAGTTTCTAATGACCAAACAATTGACTTCATGAATAACTTCCATAAAATTAGAACAGGACGGCATTATTTTGGAAAAACATTGGAATGTCATATGTTTTAGCTACGTATATATTTCTGAACAATTCTTCAGATAACATGTACAGATGAGTACATCTCAATCTCCTCAACTGTGAAGTGTGAGCAAGATGAGTAGCTAAAGTAACTCGATCCATCACTCTCAATCTCCTAAACTCTCTGAAATCAATAGAACCAAAACAAAGGTTTAATTAGTAGCTGTTCTAGCTCAAGACAAAAGCAGTTTTTGCTTATAAATTTAATTATTAAAACCAATTAAATGCCACTTTGGCAATGTTTGGAACACCAAACTTGTGTAGTTGTGATCAAGGATTGTGATTTCGTTTTTTGAGTTAATTTTGGTTTCCTAATTTTAAGAAATAGTTTGAAAAATATTTTGGTGTGTAAAGAAAAAAACGTAAAAATTTTGAAGATATATGAAATACATATAATATTTCGAGGGTATATAAAAAATAAAATGCAAGTAAATAAGTCACTAAAAAATGAAACAAACATATAATTAGAAAATCAGGAGGTCTTTTCAAAACTCAATATATATGTAGAAAAAATGATAATTAGAAAATAGTAAACTAAGTTTTTAGTTATCGAGATTTTTTTCGAAATGCAAAATAAGTTTTTTTTAAGGCCAATCTCAATTTATGTACATTTTAACCGATTATAACCTTAGTTTAGTATTAAGATTTTGTTTTATATGTGATTCTTATGTAATATGTAGTTTGTGATATTATGAGTCTTGTGTGACTATTTATGTGGTAAGTAAGAGTTTAAAATGCTTAAGTTATATATATTAATAACTGAAAATTATATGTTTTTTCTATACATAATGAAATATTAATTAATATCAACTTACCAAAATTATCTCAAAAAACGAAATCACAATCATTGATTCCAACAAAACATAAAAGGACACAATTGAAGACAATGAATGATGTTCAAATTCTATCCTATTAACCAACAATTATTTAGAGTCAGGCCCCTAGCGTCGGATAAGCCTCAAGACCCTCCATCATTCTATTTTCCTCATTTGTTCTTCTTTTTGTTCTTTTGTTCTTCTTCTTTTTCTTCTATTATTCATCTTCATCACATTTTTGAGGCTCCCTTGATGCCGATCTGACGCTAGGGGCATGGCTCCTTAAAAAAGACTCTCTATTAACATAGGAAGGAAGGAAGGAAGGAAGGAAGGAAGAGTGTAGTGTTGGACACTTGGACTGGCAAAGTGATGATGATAAGCTCGCTCTCTCTCACAATCCCTAGAGGCTAGAGTTCACCATCCATCCACCCATACCCTAACCATAAGTCATGTACTCTTTTAAGTCAAGCACTCTTCAAGAGGAAAATTTACTCCAAAAAGAGATGCTCAACAACCAAACAAAATGGGCTAGTCTCTGTAGCATGAGAAAATAGAAAAAGGAATAATTCAGTCAGTGTTTATTACTTCACTTCATTTCCAAAAGGGGCGCCTTACTGCTCCGCAACCTCCAATCCAAATGTAACTTAGTTTCTCCATTAGGACTTAGGAGAGGAATATCATACAACAATAAAAGGCGTGATAATTATCAGGGATACAATTTAATGTTATTACCCATTTGTGAACATGAGATTATCCTTATCATTTATTGAGTATCCCAAAATTCTTAATTATAACAATTTTACCCATTCTTTTAGGGAACAAAACAATTTTCATGAACATATGTAAATTCAATCATATCCGGTTAGTTTATTGCCAGGTAATTATAAAAAATCTTATCACTGTGTCTATGAATTCAATCATATAAGCATGTAGCTTATCTATGTGACGATACGGCCTTCTCTGTACAACATGGACTCAGTTTATAAATGTCATAAACATGTCACTCCATAGCATAAAAGTGTTTTTATATTATACACAATAACAATAATTCTAAGGAAATAACTGACATAAATGCAACTTGAAACATTTAAAGTTAACACCATGTTATATACCACCGATTCAAACATCTCGACATATGTGACATACATGGATATGAGTATACATTTGTAACTCCTTTGAACTAGTTAAAATATAGGCAACGAAAACCTTACACCACCATTAATTTTTATTTATTATTATTATTTTTTTTTCTCATACCACCTATATAAACAAAAATCATCCATTTTTTTTCTCACCATTCAAATCGACAAGGCAATGGTTCCTCCCTCCCCCATTCGAAATTTTCTCTTCCAAATTTTTCCCCACACTCAAATATCTTCTCTCTCCCTAACAAACTCTCAAAATCCCCTTAAAGTTGAAATCCTAAAACCCAAACTCAATAAATATGCATAAATTAACATAACAGACAAACCCAAACTCAAAACTCAAAACGAAAAACATGGTAACTTTCGAATTAATTTAAACCATCAATTGTGACTGATTCTCAAGCTCATCAAAATTTGAAAGTTGTAGTACTCCGAGTTATCTAATAAACCCAACTTGAAAATGTTTTGAAATTAGCAAGTTATGGTCATTTTATTAAAGTCGCGAAAATCTGTCTAAAAAATGAAAATGGAATAGTGTTTCTGACTTTCGATCAACTTATGTGCTAGATCGAGACGATTCTGAAGTTGGTCAAAACACAAAAGTTATAATACTCTCAGTTATCTAATAAACACACTTGAAAATATTTTAAAATTAGCAAGTTATGATCATTTTAATAAAGTCACAAATAACAAAAAAAAAAAAAAAAATTATATTCGCCGAGAGCACTACGATGTCCCAATGATTAAAATATAACTATAACCATATTGATTAAGATACAAAGGAGGTACATTAGATATGGGCTACAATCAACAACAAGATATGTTTGCTCAGCTCCTTGACTGTATCTCCAACAAGAGCTTTGCTACAGAGCGAGGGAAAGGGGCGAGGGATGGGTGTAACCATCCATCCTCCTTGGGATGAGTGCATCGCGTTGGAGATACACACAGGCGCTCATTCCGAGGAGGATGGGTGGTTACACCCATTCCTCGCTCCCTTTCCCTCGACCCCTCCCTCGACCCCTAGAATTTTCCCTCCAACAATGTATTAGCATGGAATTAAATTCAAGAACTAAAGTCACTTTTGTTGAATACTTTTAGAAAGAATATAGGTGCCCTAAGATTAGAAAGAATATAGGTACCCTATTGTTGAATACTTTTGACCTGAGAACATTTGAACACTCATCTTGTGTAAAATTTCACTAGTTCGTTTAACATTGCATTAATCGAATGTATCCCTAATCAAATGTTTAAATAAGAAGAGTGAAGATTGAAGAAGACTAACCGATTCTCATTTTTCTTCTTCTTTTCTATTTTACCAACTTTGTTGCTTTTTTTTTTTTTAACTACTAAATATCTTGCTCCCACTAGAGTACTAAAATTTTAACTCATGCATTATTTATGTACAGATAAAATTTTTTTTATTAAGACCAATCATATGATTTATGTACAGATAAATTTTTTTTTATTAAGACCAATCATATGCGATAAAATATAAATCCAAACTTCGACCAATTTCAAAATGAAAATTTTCGAAAAAAAATTGATTATGAGCTATCTGAATCCCAAATTTCCAATTTTTGACAATTCTAAACAATTATTACATTCCAAAGTATTCTGATCCAAAAAATTTCTATTTGTTCCAAAAATTTTGTTAAATAAATAAGATGTCATTATCATAGGTTATATTGCAATTTATAACTATATATTTTCATTTATCCTATTAATAAAATAAAATTATATATCATAACTTATAAATATATGTTTGCATTTATCCTATTTTATTTGAGATTTCATTAAATCATTCTATTTCAGAGGTGGGGTAATCTAAACTAAAAAAAGAATTAAATCGTAATTAATATATGAAAATTTTGAAAAGTAAAGTTCCTTTTTTGTTTTGAAAAAATTAATTAGAATCGGGTTATGATATGTTGAGCTTCGGAATCGAAAATGGAAATTCCAATAAATTTTCCAAAAAATAATTTGAAACGTGAAATTCCGAAAGTTTAACCCCATTTTCCAAAAATTAAATTCCAAAATTTTTCCCTAGAAAACCCTCAAAATTTTGAAAAATGAAATTCCAATTTTTTCGTAAAATATTTACTAGAATTTTCTAGTTCCGATTCCGAAATTTTGGAATGGAATTTGTAAACGAATTTCAGTTCGGAATTTTTTTGGAACGAAAATCAGAACACCTATTTCCGATTCGATCCATCCGATAAAAGAACTCTAGTACATACCAATCAGGAAAATATGGTAGGCATTGGTTTGACACAACCTAGAACATGAAATTGAATTGTAGGCAATGTTTTCAGTAATAGCTTTAGTGCTTGTTTTTCCAAAATGTCTTCAACTTGAGTCTCATTCAATCGTCTCTTCGAACTCTAAAGATATCTCGTTCAAAACATCTTGGAGAGTGTTGATTTCATTCGTTCAATAAAGACGGCTTTGTAAATAGTCGAGAGGAAAAAATAAAAAATAAAAAATAAAAAATAAAAAATAAAAAATAAAAAATAAAAAATAAAAAAGCCGTTGTAGAGTGAACCCGAACCCGGTTCATAAATCCGCCCCGAACCCCATTTTTTCCGATCCCTTCTAAAACCTAACCCAACAACTTCCTCCCACTTATTTATTTTTATAATGATTTTAAAACAATTTATAATGATTTTTAAAACAATTTAAGTATTTAAAAAATATGGATGAGAAGACCTTAAATGAGCTATTAATGGTGATGATTATGTAATGAAAGGCCAGTTCACGTGGGACCTCGTGCTGAGTCCTACAAGTCAATCCATAAATTATGTGATGTCTCACATGCTAATGCTATTTTATTATTATGTTTCTTGAAATTTAAGTTCACGAGAAGTCTACTCATAATTCAGAGAGTCCTGTTCGAAAACATTGATTTGTGTTTGGAAGGATGGTTTACATGTGATCAGACCAACTCTACATCTCTCCAACTTCTTCAAATTCATAGAAAAAATGGTAGAGTGGTTCGATCACATACAGACCACTCTCCCAAACACAAATCAATGCTTTAAGACCAGACTCCGTAAAAACTCTATTCAGGTTAAATTTGTTTCAACTGAGGTATCTAATCAATCTTCATCCACACTGATTCATTGTTGTATTTTTTTAACCAATCATGATAAAAAAAATATTAGTAAAGATACATGAATCCATAGGGAACTCTAGGTAATTTATAAGAGGACAATCAGTATAAACAAAAATATTAAAAATTAATTAGAATGAGCATTGGCATTATATTATGCATTGCAGTTGCAGTAGCAAGTACGAGCATGGGATTCCTTTTGTCCCGCCCAGGGATGCGCCGAGTTCTGCTCCGTTTCTTCTCCGTCACATGATCAGATTGGGGAAACCCAAGACCGTACTACACGCAAGAATATTACTCTCAATACGTTTGCTTATGCTTACGCTTAGTGGTGATGTTTCTTACTTGGCAAATTGCAAATGTGAGAATAACGCATCAAGGTACACTACTCGTACATGTTGATAATATAAATATGAAAAAGGAACTTAACACTATAAATATCTACAAACTGTCGTAGCTTCTTCAATCAATCAAACTTAATTTGTTTACACTCTAATCAACATCGGTTTAGCTTATTATTATGGCTAATAAGCTAGTAACTTGTTTTCTCTTCTTCTTCTTCTTCATCCTCACTAACTCACAATCAGCAAATGCAGACTACAATGTCATCAAATATGGTGCAAAGTCAGATGGTAAAACTGACTCAACCAGGTCCTTCCTTTGGGCTTGGAATGCTGCTTGCAAATCCATCAAACCAGCAAAGCTCCATGTCCCTCGCGGACGATATTTGATCAAACAGATCAAGTTTCAAGGGCCATGTAGGAATAAAGTCATTGTACAAATTGATGGCACTCTCCTAGCTCCGGTTAAATTATGGAATCTTGGAAACTCTGGGTACTGGATTTTATTCAATCAGGTCACTGGGGTATCGATTTATGGTGGAGTTCTTGACGGACGTGGTACACGTTTCTGGGCTTGCCGGTCTGCAGGGCATAACTGCCCCGTCGGAGCTAGGGTATGCTTGGTTTTGGCCCATAATAAAATCAAAATTTTATTATACAAAGGAACTCACGTTATTGTAACTAATGTGATAATTGATTTCATGCAGTCTATAGGGTTCAACAATGCAAGGAACATAATAGTAAGTGGTTTAACGTCGATCAATAGCCAGACAATGCATATAGCACTCAACAATTGCAACAATGTGATGATTCGGGGAGTGACGATCAGAGCTCCTGATCAGAGCCCAAACACAGATGGAATTCGCATGCAAAAATCCACTGGTATAACCATAGTAAATTCAAACATAAAAACAGGAGATGATTGCATTTCGATCGGTCCAGGCACAACAAGAGTATTGGTTGACAATGTTGGATGTGGCCCAGGACATGGGATCAGGTAAACATTCAATACTAGCTACTTCTTGATAGATCTTGGCAACATACATGTATGTTAATAATATTGTTTGCAGTATTGGGAGTTTGGCTCAGGAGCTAAGAGAAGAAGGAGTGGAAGATGTGACAGTGAGGAATGTGGTTTTCACTGGATCTGATAATGGGTTGAGAATAAAGTCATGGGCAAGGCCAAGCACTGGATTTGTGAGAAGAATTGTTTACCAGAACATTATCATGAACAATGTAAAAAACCCTATAATCATTGATCAAATTTACTGCCCTGATAACCGAGGTTGTCCTAATCAGGTAAAAAAATTATTAGGTTTTTCCATCTTTTGTAACTAAAGCTTTCTATATGACCCTCGATAAATATTTATGTACTAATTCCATGTTATTTGTTTTGTTACAGCATTCAGGGACTAGTATTAGTGAAGTAACATACCAAAATATTCGTGGAACATCGGCGACTCCAATAGCTGTGAAATTTGAGTGCAGTGCTACCGATCCATGCAGGGGGCTCAAACTCTGGAATGTTAAACTAACCAACTTTAATAGACCAGCCAAATCATTTTGTAAGAATGCTCATGGAACAACCACTGGATTTGTTGTTCCAGGTAGCTGCTTGTAAAAATAAACAACTCAATTATATATATACAAAGTATTATTTTCAACAAAAAGTTTCCAATATATATTTGAATTACATTACCATGGACAAGATGATAAATTGAGCATATTCTAATAGTGAAAAAACATATATAGTCTAAATCTAGTTCGAAACCCAGCTCCAATTTTCTGAGATTATCTTTCAATTGGGATTCATATATCTAATCCTTTACTTTTTACTACACCAAGAACCTTGTGACGTTGAATCATACCATAACTCACTCAAGATCACCCTAATCTGGTTTCAGTACGCACTGAATCACGACCATCCAGAAGTTCTCCGGATCCAAACGCTTCTACACTTCCAATGCAACACAAACAAGATGTAGTCATTATATATTGAAATATTTTATCAAACATCCTTGGAAGAAAATGATGATACGTCAAATAATCATTTAATTGTGGCCGAATACGTGACACAAATCATCTCTCATTAGGGATATACGGTTCAAACAAAAAATGAATAACGGGTCCAGTCACTAAGCCCAAATAGACATTCAGTAATGGACTACGACTCAGGTTAAAGGCTCAACAGAGGACAAAGACGTTACGAAGGAAACAAGTCATGGCGAGAATCTCTATTCCAATGACGTATCTCAATGAAAGAGAAGACCGTTGTGAGAAACGTTCATTTTCATTGTGCCTTGCATGCTTAAGTCACGCATACTCTTATTATATAAAGTAAAGGAGAGAGAGAAGGCAGTACGAAAAACACTATAACTATACTTGTCCAGGTTCACTTTCTCCTTCAGTTAACTAACTTAAGCATCAAAGAGCTTTCGGCTACCAAACAGGTAGTCTTTGACAATCTAACATTGTTTTGCATGTCAGATCTCGAGGATAATAAATTTGGACACTTCAATTTGGCATCGTCTGTGTGGAACGACAATCTCCTTAAAAAAGAAAAATAGAGTTCCTAATTTCCTTAGAACGAACCAGCAACGAAAGATATAGGCTTCACATCATATGCGGTAAAAGAATGCATAATGCAAAAGTTTGTAACGGTTACATAAACTAGGTGTTTGGTTAACTTTACATAAAACGATTATTGGAATTTGAATTCAGGACATCCGTATTTCCTAATTATAAAATTATGCAAAACTTCGCGAAACAAAATCTCCCGCATTACTTTGTAAAACTCTCATCATCTTCTCAAGTACTCCTAACTTTTTAATAAACACCCTAACCAACACCACCTTCACAACTACCATAGTCGCTAGTACCACGACCACCATACCATAACCATCATCACAACCACCATCACCATCACCACCACTTCCACTGGCACCTCCTCCACCACAGCCACAACCTCCACCACCACTGCCAACTCCTCCACCACCACCATCATCATAGCATAATCACCACAACCAACACCATCTTACTATTACCACCATAATCACTGCCGTTGTGCACCACCACCACAACTATCATAGCATATATAATCAGCCCAACCAACACCACCTCACTATTACCACCATAATCAATATCGTCGCGCGCCACCACCACTGTCATTGCCACTACCACCACGATCGCCATCGCCATCAACATCACAACCACTACTACCATAGCCACTGCAACTGCTACCACCATCATCGCCAACTCCATGAGACATTTTCCATAAGCTTCACCTTGAGGCGCGCCTCTAGGCATGCGTTTCAAGAAGAGTTTTTGAAAACACTGTATTTTAGAATAGAGATTAGCAATTTTGTTGTTCGCGAAGAGTCGCTTAAGTTAATAGGAATGTTGTTGAAATCTGTAGCCGGATTCATCCTAAGTATACACTGCATCAACAACCCCGGATCCCTCTGCACGATCGCATACATTCATCCTTCATGACTGAGTGGAGGATACTCCCTGTATCACTTCTCCAGGGGAACTTCCTGCAAGTTTTATCAATAATGGACTTAGCTGAGTAAGTATTCGTGTTTTCATAGTGTGAATAGGAAGAAGAATACTCAAAGTTTTAACTTTCCCAGTCTCCCTAACTTAGTTTTCAATTATCTTTGATTTGAAGGGAAACTCATGCTATGAACATGCATGATCGATCAATCTAAACAACTACTTCTCTAGTTCTACTGCTCCTAAAATAATTAACTATATATTTATTATCAATCTTTAAGTGAGCAATTAATTAGAAAATTCAACATATGATGAAGATGGTGCTATTTTAACAATCATGGAAAGTTTTTTTTACCTATAATTAGCTAAAAAGTCAAGACTTTGTCATGTGATTAGCTATATATATTATGAAATCTTATCTTCAAGGTTTCTTAAGCTGAAAAAGTTTTTAACTTAATTTTCGTGGGTCGATGCATGCATCTTCACGTCGATCATGGATTAGATTAACTAGCTGCATCTAATTTATTAGTTAGCTCACATGTATATACCGCATATTTTAAGTTATAGCTATAGCTAGTCTCATCGTAACGTAGCTTAACTGCTATTAACTTGGGAGGTTTAATCAACCAAATGCTATAAATACCTCAAAACACCTTTTAGCTTCCCACCATCAACTGTTTTTAATTTGCTCTGAAGTTTCTCTCCCAATTGCATAACTTTAATTTACAACAATTGGAAGCCAAACCAGATGAGTTTTGTTCACTCATTCTTCTTCATCACTTTTGTGCATATATTATCAGCTTCAGCTACTGCTCCGGCAGTTTATGATATAGTGAAGTTGGGTGCCAAACCAGATGGCAAGAGTGATTCCACCAAACAATTCCTCAAGGCATGGTCCAGTGCATGTAAATCAGTTCAACCGGCTACAATCTACGTGCCTCGAGGAAAGTATTTGCTCAAGAATTTGGTGTTCAAAGGGGAATGTAAGAATATCCATATCACATTTCGCATAGATGGAACTCTTATAGCCCCATCTGATTACAATGTCATTGGATATTTGGAAAACTGGATTTCGTTTGAAGGGGTGAATGGGGTCTCCATTTTTGGCGGAACTCTTGATGGAAAAGGAAATGCCTTGTGGGCTTGCAAGCTTGCCCAGAAGAAATGCCCTGCAGGAACCACAGTATGTGCAAAGAAAATACTGTACTCTTGTGTATTTATTATGTTGCTGTTATTTTACACTAACCAGTATTTAATGTGTTGCAGTCCCTTCGGTTTACCAACTCGAAGAACATAGTCATCAATGGAGTGAGGTCTTTTAACAGCCAAATGTTTCACATTGCAATCAATGGTTGTAAGAATGTGTACATGGAAGGTGTGATGATCACTGCCCCAGGTAAAAGTCCTAACACTGATGGCATACATGTTCAACTATCGACGGGTGTCACAATCATGAGATCCGGCATCAAGACTGGTGATGATTGCATCTCAATTGGACCTGGAACAAAGAACTTGTGGATCGAGCACATCGCCTGTGGACCAGGACATGGCATCAGGTAAGCCGATCACCCCGGACTTAAATACTTGTTACATGCACCTCGCTATATATAAACACCGTCAACAACTGTGGATGCTCTTAATCAGTACTGATAAATGTGCTACGGTAAATAAATTGGTTGGGTTGCAGCATAGGAAGCCTTGCGAAGGGGCTTGATGAGCCAGGAGTAGAAAATGTGACAGTAAAAACAGCTGTTTTTACTAATACTCAAAATGGGTTGAGGATCAAGGCTTGGGGCAGAGCAAGCAATGGGTTTGTGAAAGGGGTACTCTTCCAACATGCTGATATGAAAAATGTGCAAAACCCCATTGTGATCGATCAACATTACTGCCCACACAACGATTGTCCTAAGCAGGTATATACTATAAAACTACATTTCAAGGTTATGCTTGAAAAACAATTTTGAGGATCTCTAAAAAAACATCCCTTTTGGTCTGTCTCTGTCATGTTTTATAACAAACATAGGTATCAGGCATAAAGATTAGTGATATAACATACCAAGACATCGAGGGCAGTTCGGCAACACAAGTAGCTGTGAAATTTGATTGCAGTGACAAGAATCCTTGCAATGGAATTAAATTGGAGGATGTAAAGCTTACTTACAAAAATCAACCAGCACTCTCATCTTGTGCAAATGCTGCTGGATTTTCTCGTGGTTTTGTTCAGCCAGAGAGCTGTTTGTAGTACTTTTACAAACAAAATCTGTACATAGATGATATATACAAACTTGTCCTGCAAGGATTCCAAACTAGTCAGCTTGGGACCTCAAAGCACCACAAGAGCCATGATTCAAGCATAGAAATGCAAGAGCATTGGAGCATAGTGAGAGAGCTCGAAGAATTTGTCAACAATCCCATGATGGTTATAAGTAACATTAGTGCTCTGTATCAACAAAGAGATGAGAAAGGGGGACATAAAACTAGAAGAAATATTTGAGGAATTTTTATTTTTAAATGGACATCACCTAACTCTTAGGTGTACGATTTTCAGTTGTTACATGCACCATAAGAAAATTAATTGCAGACATGCCCATGCCCATGTATATGAATCTAAAATACAATTATGCCATATTCTTTTCTTAGAGAATACGCTTCATATCTCTCCATCCGAGTGTAGACAATCAGGACTCATTAGTTTCCATGTCTTTAAACCGGGTGTTATTAAACTACTCCTTTAGATAGATCTAGATTGATCAATCCAAGAGAAACCCTAGAATGGTATTCGACACCTCGACACCTGTGCAAAGTAAAAAAAAAAAAAAGTACACACAAAAGACACAAGTATTTACATAGTTTGGCAAATCACTTACTCCACAATTTGTGATAGACCACTCCTTGAGATGCATTATATTGGTGAAGAACGAGAAGATTACAATCAATTTCTTTAACCTTTTGCCCTTTCTTTGCATTTCCCTTCTCTTAGCCCTAGAATTGCAAAAGAACAATATCCACACTATATTGAAAACCCATACGAACACATACACATATATGGTTACCTCCAATTCCCCACAAAGGAAAGTCGTTTTTTACATCTATCTGTTAAAATTCTAAATTAAACTCTGCAACCGTAGCCAACAACACTCTTATCGAAGTATGCCTAATCACTACCTCATTGTAGTCAATACCTCTAATCTGTGAATACCCTTTGGATACTAGTCTGGCTTTGAACCATTCACCCTCTTTATCATTCTGAGCTTCCTTTTTTCCTTTATTGAAGTGTTTCTCCTTGGCATTCATCTGGTAGTAGGCCTTAACTTTTCTAGTATAATATTTAAGCTTCGCCCTTGCCCCTTTGCTCCTCTGCTATCATATATAAGTAAAACCCATCATCACTGGATTGAGTTCCACTCTCCATAGCAACCTTGGATGTCCCCATCACACCCTCTCAGACAGCTTCCATCCAAAAGCTAAATCAAATGGTGAGTTCCCTATGAAACGTTTGGCTTGGTTGTGGTTTGATATGCCCAAACGACTCCAGGGAGTTCATTCACCATGCGCTTCTCCTTAAGATCATCTAGCTTATTCTTTAGGCTGTAGAAAATGGGCTTGATTCAAAATAAACTCCCCATGGATAGTTGAGGATAACTACGCCATGTTATTCATGACACCTTGATTCAAAATAAATAGCCACCACGCACATTGCTAATGTACTGGGTTTCACCTACCTATGCGAAGAGTGAGGTGAAGAGATGTATCCAATTGATTTGTATACGAATATCTTAAATAATAGATCGTTCACTAGTCAATTGGATAACATAAACTTGAGAGTTGAATTGTCAAAAAACAGTAATAAATATAGGAGTTTGAACTGATTACAAGTCTGAGCATAAGCACGTGCATCATCGCGAGTGCAGTTTTACTAGTTAACATTGATTGAAGGGGCTGTTCTAAGTTTTAACAAACATTACAATCATTTATACCCAATATAGTGCATCCAATCCTTAAACACACATCCAAAGTCTTTTTTTTTTGTTTAGATATTCCATTTCTGGTAATTTATATCGAGTCTTGTATAATGTGATATGTGAATCATAATGTACTAGATAAAACACAAGTTTTCTGTGCTGACCAAAGCACCATAAGACTCCACAATGGACACAATCAAGAGGCAACAGGAGGACCACCTGCTGCAAAACAAATAAATAGATAAAACAAGGAACTTATACGTGTTGTTACTTAAGAAATGAACAATGCAATAACAAGCTTGTATTCTTTAATTGAGATATATATGTAGATGAGCTTATATGTGTAAATTTTGTGTCAGTTTTGCATAAATACCTGTTACGAACCTAAACAGAAAAGGCCAATTTCTGTACCTACTTTATTGGAATCCTTAGAAAATGGTACTGAGCATTAAGGAATTGCTTATTTGATAACTTTGCAAATTTTTTCATTAACACATCTTATCTAGTTATCTTATATCTTCTTATATAGAACTCACGAAAGGCTAATGATAATGCCCTTCATTTGTATCACACCTTGGATGACCAAAATTGCTTTTTCATCTTCCTTAATTACAGTGATAGTTATCATGTTATTTGAGAACACTCCAGTTTACCCTTCTTATAACCAAATCAACTTTTAACATATCCTACATCAATCTCTAAGTTAACAAACCTACAACAAAAAAAAGTAGTCCCCACAAACCATTCTTTAAGCAACATGCCTCACAACTTTGGTATGTTAAGAAAAAGGGTGCAGTATTTCATGTTGCTTGAGTTTTTGGTTGCTTCACACCTTATTCAAAGGGAACCATATTGATCAATAGTGTGGTCCAAAAACAATAATGACATTGGTTGGTATTGAATTAATAAGAAGAGCTTTTGAGTAATTATGTTATCTATTGGGTTTGGCTTAATGAAATGGTTAACATTAGACTTATTGGACATGAAGAGCCTGTATTTCTATTTGGTAGTCACATCCAAGGATGCATGCAACAATAACATGGATGGTTCAAAACATTTTGTCTTCGAACTTCCAAATGAGTGAATTATTGGTGGAAATTTTATATATATACACCTTAACCACCCCACCCCAAATGTGGTCGGCAGGGTTTAAACCATGGACTCGTGATACCATCCACCACAAGTCTAGCAACTGAGCTAATACCCATTGGCGTGGAAATTATGTTCATAGTGTGATGCATCATATAGATCAAGTTCAATTTCTCAACTCATCTCCAATATTGTGATTCAAAAATAAAAGTTGGTTTCATTGTGGGCACAAGGTTTTAAGCTAGCCACTATCGAATTACAATTTTTCTTAGGATTTGTTCTATTTCAGGCTGACTGACAGGTGTATTATGATATGTTGAGTTGTAAAGAGAACAAATGCCGAAACGTTAAATATAGTTATGCAGGGAAGAAATAGTTGTGCAGAGATTTATCTTTCATAAACAAGTAACTATGAATAATACTATGAATTGGTTGCGGTGCAGATGTAGTGCACATGCAAAACAACTCTCATGTTTCTAAATGTATTCAAAATGTACGTACCATCATTTATCTCTCTCACTTCCGTGCCTGATTGCCAGACAATGTCTTTCAACCCAGATGTGATACTCTTGTAAAACTGTATAATTTTTCAAAACCAAAAGCAAATGTAAGTTAATAAATATGTTCATGGTAAAAGAACAATGCTTCCTTAACATGTGCATATATCATGACAGCTTACATGGAAAAAGGAAAACGAAACAATCAACTTGTACTTGCTACATAAGGCAGCCGTCAGCTCATTAGTCTTATCTTAAAATTTGGGGTTTTTCTTAAGTGAATAGTATACACCATATAGCCAATCTTCATTGTTGAGATTAGACATGAGAATCACATTCTTGAAACTTATAAATTATACCTAAGCTAAATGACCTTGACAGAACTATTCTGTTACTAAGTTATGTTCCCTGTGCAGTGATTGTATACCTTGTGATATTCTAAAGTGTCTCCTCCAGCTTTACGAAGTTCAACCATGTGCAAAGAAGGAGCAACCTCAAAAATCTGAAAAAGGAAACAATGGTATATACAACAATGAGACTATATAAGGATCTATTAGATAGCTTTCAATAAATCTGCTCTCTCCTGGACTTCCTATTTTGAAGAAAGTACCTCTGTTGCAATAGATAAACGACCCTTTCGCCCAGTTTTCTCCCCTTGAAGCTTCATCTAATAACACACAAGCACACACACACACACACACAAAAAAAAAAAAAGATACCATCAGTGAAACTCCATAATCAAGAAAAAAGTCGATCGCTGGATTATAGGAGTATGAATATTCCATATGCAGATAAAAACACTTCCATCATGTACACATGGAAACAATGGGATGGTCTATTGAAGACGGATTACTTAAAATAGAGATCCTCTAAACACAACATCAAACTCAAATCGTAATCCATAAATCAGAGAAACTAATTGCGAACAACATCACGAAGTGGTTTTAGTTTCTATGAAAACTTAGACCAGGTCATTTTCGAGCATTGATTGTTATATGGCTGGGATGGTCTCCGTGTTGAGAGACTATCCTCTTCGTTACCTGTGATTCTACTCGAAGTACAAAAATCTAAAGCATAGTAGCCATGCACCAACTGAATCTAAGACCCACAATCTCACCTATTGCACTTATGGTGTATTTAGACCTTGTAACATTTGCTTATGTGTGTATGTGTGTGTGAGAGAGAGAGGGATCCTACCTTATAGTTATTTTTCTTCACATTGAACCCTAAAGGCATTGCCACTTCCTCAATCTTTGAGATTATCTCATCAGCAGGGCATTTTGATGTAAATCTTGTCTCCCTCTTAACAAGTCCCTGCTCATGGCTCAAATATTAGCTGCCTGATTTATAATTTTGAACAGGCCAAGCACAAATTTCGACCAGTAGAGCTAAGTAATCTTTATTCAGAATAATAATCAATCAATGTTTAGCTACTTATTTCAAAAGAAGTAACACTGACATATGATTTGTTCAGTCAACAAATACTCTTTGAGAATAAAATGAGGTAACATATGTAAGTTAATTCGTGATTTAGTAACCTACTGTGACGCTGAGAATATAAATCTGCAAAAAGATTAAACAATCAGAAGATATATCAACTGCCTTTTGCAGTGAAGAAAGAGGAGATGGATTGGTAATGGAACGACTAAAAGATATAGTTAAGAACATCCACTAAGTTAGATTATTTATGGGTTTTTTTTTTAGTTTGGTGATTAATATATTTCCTATATTCCTAAATTGGTGATTAATCGGCGATTAATCCCTGATTAATGTCTTCTCACTAGTAGAGCGTTACAATTTTTGAATTAATTGTTTGAATAATCCCTTGGCGAGTAATTGCCGATTTTTTGCTAATCTACCGATTAATCGCTTTCAAAACTAATCGACTAATCAGTCCATGACAATGTGTCATAAACAAATGAGAAAAATCAAGGTTTTTATTTTATTATTTATTTATTTAATGCCTTAACCTCATTAATTTGTACCCATTTAGTGTGAAGAGGCTAGAGAGAAAGAAAGATGAACATATATATGTGTGTGTGTATATATATATGAAGAGAAGAGAACGACGAAAGGAATAGCAAACAAAAGTAAAAAATAAGGAGTATCTGATATTGAATTCTTAATTTTGTTACAAGTTGCCTTAAATTGTGACAAGTGATGTCTACTACTTCAATACGCATTAAATATTTTTTTTGAAGTAAACATATTACTTATAAAGATAAAGAAAATATGCATAAGTTACATTATTTGATCTTTTTACTAAAAGTACATATGAGCTTGTGAAAATTGGTAAAATGGAATATTATATAACCGATTTACCGAAGAATAAATTAGAATAACTTTTCATTTGAAAAATTATTCTGATGCAGAACATAATATAGAGTGATTAATTATGATTAATCCTGATTAATTTGATATCACTCCTAAACCGATTAGGATCCGATTAACGATTTATTTATGTTATTAATGCGGCGAAAAATCGTCGATTAATCGTAATTCGGAGTTTGACCGAACATAATTGGATGAAATCAGTTGGGGTATAGCGGACTCAATAAATCGGCGAATCACCGATTAATCGGCTCAGCCGATTTATCACTATAACTTATTTTTACTGATATAAAACTTATATCATTTTATTTATGAATAATTGAATGCAAATTATTTTTACCGATTAATCGGTTCATTTATGAATGATTGAATGTTAGTTTTAGAGTTTACATATTGCTATTTACTGGTAGAGTGATGTTGCTAAGTGCTAACTTGTTATCACTTGTTGTTGTGTTGTGTTGGTTGTTCCTAAACAAGTCCATATATCTACAAAGTTAAATTCAACTGTAAATTAGTAAAAATTAAACTATATAATTAGTATATAAAGTAGATCGATTAAATCTGATTAATCCCGCTTAATCGTAATTCGGTCCTGAACCGCGCTGCGACTGCTTTCCGATTTAACTACATAGCGATTTAAGTACATAATCCATTTCATCTTGAATGCGTGTTAAACCTGTTTGATGGCCTGATAGTTTTTTTTTTTTTTTTGCACAAGATAGCCTAAGAGTTTCCATGACTAATTTTCTCTCTAAGGAATAGAAAAAACCCTTAATTTAGGCTATTTTCCTCCAACCCCCCTCCCCCCCTCCACAACAAGGAATAGAAACCAAAGGAAATAAACCCTCTTGACCTTGATTGTTGACTAGAGTTGACCATGGTCATTCTTAACTATTGACCTGAGTTGAACATTAACTGAACCTTGACTGGGGCTGATATATTTTGACTAGGCTTTGACCAACTCTAAAGCGCAAATCATAACTCTAATTTCGACACGATTTTTGTCGTTGTGATCTTCGTGTTATTAAATGAAATTGTTATTTTGGTAAAATTATATTTGTACCCTTCAAAGTTAATATGCTTTGATATGCGTGTTTTTTTTTTTATCTATGACTGTGTTTTGGAGGATGTAGAGCTATGACTGATGAAATAAACATAATACAAATGTAATTAAGAAAAATTACCTAATGAGTACTTTTTTATTATAATATTAGTCAAGGAGGGGCGAAATGGTAAGGATTATTGGTCGACAATGGGAGTTATTAGGGGTGAAACGAGAAATTTTCTACTCCGGACCAAGGATTGTGATTTCGAGGAATTTTACGAAATTGCGCGAAATATCTTTTTTTGAGATCTCGAAATTTAAAGTGCTGAAAAGGAAAAGTACATTTCAACGAATTATTTCGAAATATTTCAGTTTTTTCGTAAATTTCGACATTTTCATGTAAAATCCAAACAGCTATGAAGCAAATTACATTTTTTCGATCAAAATAACTTATCATTTTTTGTAGATTTTGATATTTTCGAGTAAAACCCCGAAAATTATGAAGCAAATTTCAATTATAGGGATATTTAAGTATTTAGGTTTCATTTTATGTATTTAATGTTTTATTATGTTAATTTACTTGTATCTTGTCCAAATATATAAATATGTTTGACATAAATTCGAAATTTTTACGTTTTTTTCTAAATACGACGAAATATTTCTCAAAATCAAGAACAAAAATTACTTCGAGAAACGAAATCACAATCTTTGCTCCGAACTGATAATTTAACAACAAATTTTTACTAACATCTACAAGTAAACACTAAAATCAATAATATAATTCTAATTCTACTCTTTGTGAACTTAATCTAGTACTATGCATTTATTTGTACAACTATAAAAAGTACATTGTATATATCAAACTGATTCGAGTATAATATTTTAAGCCAAATTGTGATCAAGTCGTCAATAATTTAACAAACACAAACAACTCTAATAACTAGAATACATGATTAAAAATGCAAATTAATTAAGAGAAGTATGTGTAAGTTTAATCTAAAAAAAATATGAATTGTGCAAACATAATAAGATCATAATTACAAGCTTATAGAAAAATGGGGGAGGGTTGGGGGAGGTTTACGAGCCAATCTAACCCCCAAATCTTATATGAATTGAATAATGATATATTATCATTGAGTTCAATAGTTTGTTATCTTAGATTTTTTTTTGTGGGTTTTATTTTATGACATTGTTTTTTGTTTAGGTTTCATACTACTTGTAAACAAACAAGTCTTTATTAAACTATATTTTCTTTATTTTTAGGGTCTGTTTGGTTGCATGGAAATTAGACATGAAAATTGAAACCGTTTCCGTGAAATTCGATTTGAAGCCTCCTCCTCTGACTTGGATTTCCATGAGTAGTGGGAAAACAGTTTTATGAAGAATTGATTTACTATCAGTAAATAGACAACCAAAAAGCGAAAATTTGCATAACAAGAAAAATGAATTCTATTTTCCCCAGGAAAATGGCTAACCAAACATACCCTTAATGTATTCAAATAAAAAAAAATTCAGGGATGGTAACAATTAGAGAGAACAAAAAAATTAGCAATGAAGTTTTAAAGACCAACAATTGTACCAAAGAGTTGATATGTCCTTTAAAGAATGAAGTTTTATAATCTTGTGTCTTTATGTTTATATTAAAATTTTCAGAAATGCTACGTATATACTAATTTTTTTTAATTGAGAGGTCCCTCTGTTGTTGGCTATTCAAACAACATAGTGTGGAATCATGGTGTTTTCTCTGGAAAATGATTTTCCTCATAATCAAACGGACCCTAATATCTCATATGAAAACACTAATAAAAAACATCATTTTTTTGGAAGGCGAGCTAGGTTTTCAGGATCCCATAACCTATACCAGAACTAGTCAACACACCATAAACTGATAAACATGCCGCCGGCTGGGTTCGAACCCATGACCTAATGGTACCATCCGCCAACCTCTAACCATTGAGTTGTCATGCCATTGGCAAGAAAAAACATCATTAGTAAATCACAACATACCATCTGTGTCTCAAATAGACTGCCAAGATTAAGACCTTGAGATTTAGAAATGAGCTCAAATGCATTCATCATTACTGGTCTTTCTTCTCGTCTCTCAACAACAAGATTTCCAGATTCCTGTATGTAAAACAAGAATTCTAAATATAAAAAACAATCATAATTGGACATTCAATGATTTTTTTATTTTAATATTAAAAGTTACATAAGTCATGGGATAGGTAAGATTGATTATCTAGCCATGAAAATTGTCCCACGTATAAGAAAATGTGATACATGGATCGAATATAACAAAAATAACATTGCAAAGATAAAAAGTACCTCCAAATCATTGAAAATAGCATCCATGTCACCAAGAGAAGGATCTGCATGTTCAAAGATTGGTGCTTTATATCCTTTCTTAAACCATTCATTCTCTATGACCTCAGCAATTGTCATCCGCTGTTATAAACCATCACACAAAAATAGATTACTAAGATAAACTCAACAAAGGAAATCTGGTAAGAACATATGAATTCTTTTTCATTAAGCTAAACACACAAATATATTAAAACATAGACAAGAAAAGGTAATACCTTCAAGGGGTTGGGCTCCAGGATCCGCTTGATTAGTTTCTTAGCACTTGTAGAAAACCATGGAGGACAAGCAAAATCAGCCTTGAAGATCTGCAATCATATGGTAACACATAAATCCTGACACTGAATGCTTGAATAGAAATTGGGCCATATCTTTGTTTGGAGCTTGCTTCCTATATTTTGACTCTAAGACAATTCTTTTGATTACCTGAATACCTGAGTAGGTCTAGCATATCCATAAGCTAGAAAAACATGTACGATAGCCAACGGGAGCTTGCTTCCTATATAAGTACCAACATTTACATTGGTACTTTTAAGTAACAAATGTGTATTGACTTTTTTTATGCCTTTATAACAGTAAAATTGCACACGATATTCATATAAATATTTGTCAGTCCCCATTAACTAGCCAACGGGTGCTAGTTTAGCCGGTAAGACTTGTGGCAAATGTTATTACAAACCAGTGTATGTTTTAACAAAATATTATTATCAGTAAAATAGAAATAAGTGGAATCCCGTTACAACTTGATTAGTGGCTGGAGTTTCACAAAGATAATAAAAGTTATCTGTGAACTATAGCATCATAACGAATGTCAAAAGGTGTTTACCTAAATAATTTAAATGTCAGTTAGTGTAAACTTTTGGGTTGGCACCAATGTGACTAAGTCTGTAAAGGAAAGGTCATTTTTAACATATTTGCTTGTTTCTTCTCTTCATTGTGATAATGCTCATCTCAGACAGCAACGAACAGGTCATTGTTCCAAATAGCAGAGAGGAAGACATTTCACCATTTTTATACAGTTACAGTACTATATTTTTACAACATACAACCATATAGTTTAAAGCTCACCTTTTTATACAATTCCATCAGATTGGAATCCTCAAAAGGTAAATAACCTGCCATGAGGACAAAAAGAATTACACCACATGACCACAGATCTGCTTTTGCTCCATCATAACCCTTGCTATTTATCACCTGGAAACAACAATTGAAATATCGGGCTTGAAAGGGGGCAAAATAAGTGACTTCATTCAAAAGGAATCCAGGTTAAAATAGGAAAACATACCTCTGGGGCAACATAGTTTGGCGTTCCACATGTCGTGTGAAGCAAACCATCTTCCTGAAAGTTCATTTCAACTTTTCATGACTATTTAAATATGACTTGTCATTAAAGCTTTAACAACAAACAGTACAGTGGAGAATAAGGCAGTATAGTGGGGAATGAGGCAGCAAAGACAATGATTCACTTCTGATATCTACCATATCTGAACTAGTCTCAATTTCATGTTTATGATTAAAGCGCCCCATAAATGGAATAGGATGTCACCACACTCACTCGAAGTTGTTGTGGCAATGCACTTAATCCAAAATCTGACACTTTAAGAACGCCATTGACATCAAGTAGCAGATTCTCAGGCTATGATAAACAAATAAAGCACATTGTTTTCAACTTTCTCCACGTGTAAAGGATTAAAATATCAAGAGGAAAATAAAATAAAATAAAATAACGAGATCACGCTTTCCTCACCTTTAGGTCCCTGTGGAAAACACCTCGGCTGTGGCAGTAATCCACCGCATTGATGAGCTGCTGAAAATATTTTCTTGCTTCATCTTCTTTCAACCTCCCATTACATGCCTAGTAAAAGGGAAAACAAAACCAGGATGTAATATAATACTACCATAGTGAGTTCCTAAACACATCAACCTAAAAAATCAATTGATGAGGTAAACATTTCAAAGGTCGGAAGGTGACAACTTACAATTTTATCAAAGAGTTCACCACCAGTCACAAATTCCAAAACAATGTATATCTTTGTTTTACTAGCCATCACCTACACCAATAGTACTCTTATTCACAAAATGCGAGGAGTAGCAAGTAACATTAATTCAGAAACTCACTACCTTAACAACAAGCAACAACAACAAAAGATGGAGAGTGCAGAATGAGGACTGGAAAAATAGATTTGGCAGTATAATAATTAGAGAAGAGCTGTTACAAAGAAGCATAAATAATTGTATCCCAACTATTGCTTCGATGCATATTGATGATCCAGATGTTGGAGACAACTCACTAAGGGAATGACGAACAGGCAAGAAGACTGAGAATGATGAAGCAGTCATGTCAACATCCTATGTTGATACAAGAATGTGACAACCATCTTACCTCATACATACGTATAACATTTGGGTGCCTTATCAATTTCATAGTTGATATTTCACGTTTGATCTGTTAAGAACAATTACACAAGTCTGTCACCAAAAGATCCACCTCTCATAAAACAGATAGATTATATCCTACAGATGTCACAAGAACATATAATACAGTGAAGGCAAACAACAAACCATAACAAGAAGCACTATGAGATGAAGGCACAAGGAATCTGTACCACGCCTGAATTTCCAATATAGAGCAGTTCAAGTAAACCAAAAACACAGGACTGAATAGTTTGATACAATTCACATTTTTCTTCCAAATACTCGACTAAAGTTTCAAAACAAAACGAAACGAAACATATGGACTCTGTACTTTCTGAATTGATTCTTCATATATTTGTTACTCATACACCTAGTCCCAAATGTGGAAATTTTTACTTAAGAAAACAAGAAACAGTATCTCCATAATATGATCCACTATGAAAATATACAAAAAATAAATTGACTTCCTATTTCAGAATCTGCTATCCTTTTTAAAATAGCTATAACATTGTTACCATATGCTATGTAACAACAATACGGATACGGATATCGGTATCCGATATAGATATGAAGTGTCGGACACATAGGCTCAAAAAAATACAATACGGGATACGGTGGGGACATGCTTGTACATTTTAGTATTATTTACTTTTTCAGCAATTAGTTTTGAATTATAGTCATATTCATTCACTTGTAGTCAATATTGTTACTCATAATTGTAATAAGGAAAAATTCTTAAAATTAATTCATGCAAATTTTTTTATCAGATAACAAAAAATTCTATTGATGGTGTTTAAAACAAGGGATGGGGGACAACAGTGATAAAAAGACATTGACTCCCCCAAAACATATACTTCAAGAACTGTTGAGAAAAACTATGCACTCCCAATCAACATGCAAGAAAAAAAACTGAATGTCCTTGAACCTACCCAGTAACATCCCCACAACCATAAAGTAACCTTAGTATCTTTACACAACTAGTAGTTGACTTCTTCACATCTTTATATTTATGTTGTTTCTTTTCCTCCAAACAACCCCTACAATTGCATGAGTCAACCACTCTCAGGCCCATTCCCAAAAGGAGTCAAAACAGGGATCCTGCTATTGGAAGCATGAATACTCTCAACCCAAACAAGGAAAGATGGGGTTGGACGAGCCTGAAGGTGAAATTTTGAGAGTGTTTTGGCCCACAGCTCATAGACCAAAGGGTAGAAGAAGAGCAGGTTCCTATACCTAATCACAAAGCACACAGCGGTTAGGGATTGTGAGCACTCTGTCATGCAATACAGTCCACATAAGGAAAGAAGCCCTATAAGGGATTTCCCTTAACCAAATCGGGAGATGTAGCATGTTGATTCTTTGATCAAGCGTAGAAAGTGTCCCTCTAGAGTTTGATACCAATCTTTCACAAACAAATTGGAAACCTCGTCATTCCAGTCACTTGTCTTGTTGATCATCAAGAGAAATATATTTAGTCGCAGAAATATAAATTAGTCATTGTGGCATTTCCAATCATTCAAATTTCTTCTCAACTGGAAATTCCACCCGAGTCCCAAAAATCTAAGATCTTAACCTTCTTGTTTTAGGAGGCATTGAAGATGGTAGGAAAGGTTGTCTTCAAATAAGAGTTTCCAATCTGATTCCAGAAATTGGTTTTTTCACCATTGAGAACTTCAAAAAACACTTTCTCCACCATACAAACTTTGAGCTTCATTATGTCTTTCCATAAATACCCACCATGAGTCAACTTTGACTCAAAGGTGAATCAATCCAAGACCCCACTCAATATTTATCAAGGCCTCGACATCTCTTTGACGATAAAGCTTTGTTTAATTTTCTAACTCTTCTAATTCTTAATCCCCCTCTACTTTTGGTTTGACACACTTTCAACCAATTGGGCAGATGATATTTTCTCGAAGTGGGGAAGTGCCCCAAAGGAAGTTCCTCATACATTTTTCAATTCTCCCAGCCGAAGAGGAAGGCACGTCATATGCATTGGAATGGAAGCAATAGCGCTCTGGATGAGTATAGCTTTGTCTGGTTTCGAGATGTATTTTTTTTATTCCAAGTGCTAAGTCTGCATTCAGTTATCTCAATGATCCATTCCCACACCCTAGTGTTTTTAAATTTGGCAACTAATGGAAGCCCCACAAGGACCCTTTCTCACAGCCCAAAATCATGGCTCACTCATCATTTTGAGGAACGTCACCCACAACAAAATTTGAGATTTTGGGAAGTTAAGCCCACAACACATTTCAAGCCATAAGAGAGTGTCTAGAAGCATCAATGCACAAAATTGTGTCATCAACATCTTGAAGGATGGGAATGGTTTGAAAGCTTGAGAGGATTCCACAGGACCAAAGAAGTTCCTTTTTTTAGATGAATAGCCATTGCAATTGCCAGCCCACTAAAGGAAAAATTACAAGAACTCCTCTAAAGAGACCATTACAACAAGCATCGCGCATCACTGATTTACTAAAGACTATGATGACGAACAAATTAGCAAAACCTTTCTTTGGGCCCCACCAAGATTTTTAATTTTTAGTCCTCAAATTTTGGCTTACCATAGTTTGGGGCCTTTATTTCTATTTTTAATTTTATGTTTTTAGTTTTAGCTGTGTTGCCAATGGGTGCTAGTTTTGTTGGTAGGGTCATGGTTCAAGATATCGTTAACGGGTGGATACCAAAGCCCATACCACCCTATGGAGCATTCTTTTCCGGTGAGTAGAATGTCATTTCTCTGTCCACTCATTGGAGGTATATACAGTCGTGCAGTAGCATTGAAAAAAAAACCTTGTTTCACAATCAGTGAAGGTGCATGATGTACGTGGTCGATTGACTCTTCTGCATTTCCACACAACATTTTTTTGGTAACAAAAGTCCTCTTTTGACAATGTTAGAACCCTCGATTGAGTACAATTCATAAATAGGAAACAAGCTCGAGGTGGAACCGTCATTTACATTGTGCACTAAGTTAGGCGTCATCAAGTCATAACATTCTTGAATGTAAATTTGGTGGTCCTCCCTTGCAACTCCATTTATCTTGCTCCTTGTCAGGCTTCTTTCTCGATTGTATTGAGAATATTTTCAATCAACTCCATCTCCCAATCGTTCAAGCTCCTATGGAAGTGATGATGTCATCCTTGCTCCTGGTTTTCATCCCTTAAAAGCTCCTTAGTTTTCCAATTTTTGTTGTCTAAAACATTGTAAGTTAAGGGGAAAGACCCTTTGGGAGTTGCCTGTCCAATCCATTTGTGCTCCTAGAATTCCGCCCGTTCTCCATTGTGCACCTCATATAATATTTCCTTGTCCACACTTCCTATTAAGATTGTAATCCCTTTTCCCCATCGACTAGCCATAATTGTAAATAGGCTTTGGTAAACTAGATATCATGTGCACTGGGTTTCTAGCCAATCAGCTACTAATGGGAGTTGCTCTATCTATTTTGCCTATGTATTTTTTTTCTACCATGTTGCAAGCCTTCTCTCCATTGCATCTTCCCACTCTATTGTTCCTAGAATACTCGCCCAATGACAATCCCAAATACGTAGGAGAAAAAACTCCCCCTTTCACACAGTAGTCCAACTCTTTAATCTCTGGATTTTCTCACACTGTAAAAGTTTGCGCTTTAGAGAAAAATTTACTCAGTCAAACAAGCTTCAAACCGCAGTTGAATATGTTTCTGGCAACAATTTGATCTAGCTTAGCTTCTATAAAGAGCACCATGTCACCTGCATACTTAAGAATAGGAATCAAAGTCCCCCTCCCCCCTCTTTGATCTTGAACCCATGAATCAAACCCACCACTTGTGCTTTAGAATCATCACCACAAGAGCTCGTGACTGCAAAAGAGGACCACCTTGCCCAATCCCACAAGTGGGCTTCTATACAAGTTTCAGATTTGCTAACCATGTTCAGCATTATCAAGATTTAAAATCAAGGAAAAACTGTCTAATATATGAGTAGCAGCTTAGGAAGGGCTGAATGCACAGGTAGTCCTCACATAGTTAGTGTAGCAATTCAACAATAACAAAAAAATACGTTCATTTCTTTCTTCAGTACTTTAGCCTATCATCTCACGTACAAATATATGACGAGTTTGTAAGTCATAACCCAACACATCCTCTTCCGAAAGCAAAGTCAAATTTAAAAAAAAAAAAAAAAAAGTGTGAATATTTCTAGTTGTTCCTAATCTTCTAATTGGAATCCAAGTTTCAGTTCATGTACATCCGAATTTGATTTTAATTTAGCATAATGTTATAGATTAAATTTAGATGGATTTGGACACTCAATTTGAGAAGGATCGAAAGTTCGTGAAACTCAAGTCAGTATAGATATAGTATCCATATTCAAAGTAAACTAATTATCAAAGCCCTCAAGAGACTCAACGTCTGAACATTCAAAACCTCTTCATCTCTTCTCCTCCACAAAATAGAAGTGTTAATGAATTTTTTTTTTCTCTTGGTGAAATAAAACAGTGAAAAAAAAATTGAACTTTTTTCCATGAACTTTTTCCAAAGAAAACTTTTTTCTTCTTTTGAAATTTCTTTCAAAGATCAAACACATCCTTAGTACATAAAGATAAAGATGCTAAAAAAAGTAGTAACCTGTGTTACCTGGCCAATCATCTTATGCTTGAGAAGCTTTTCCTTATTGAGGATCTTAATTGCAACATTTTCTCCATTTTCAGTGTTCCGAGCAAACTTCACCTTAGCAAATGAACCTTCACCCAGTGTCCGACCAACCTCGTATTTCCCGATTCGCGTTCTACCATTCACAGAATTAGAAGAAGAAGCCATTTATTTATATAACAAAATTTACAAATCTTTCAACAAAACCCTTCTCTTCTAATCCTTTTTTGTTTCTTTCTTGTCTTCTCCTCTCTCTCTCTCTCTCTTTACTAAAACCTCTTCTTCTTACAAGGCTGCCAAACCTGAGACTTCACAACATTCATACTTCCACACAAAAAAAAAACCCAAACCCTAGCTGCTTCCTCTCTCTCCAACAAGAACCAAAGATTGAAGTGAAGAACTCAAAACTGTGCCGAGCTTTTCAACAAGAAATCAAACAAGAGATTGGTTGAAGGAGAAAGAGATGAGAGACTCTCCATAACAAAAATCAATTGGAATTCAAGGCAATTAAATTTCACTTCTTTTTTTTTTTTCAATAACAAATTTGAACTTTTCGATCAGAAATTTAGAACAAATTTTCCCTCTTTTTATGTTTGGAAGTGTTTCTGAGCAAAAATGATCTGACCACCGACCAGCTCAAATGATGATTGGTCTTATTTGGTGGCCGAATATTCCTTTTCCTATTAGTTTAAATGTCATTATTGAACTTGATTGATGAGATAATAATACAAAAATAGTCTAAATGATTGATGAGATAATAATACAAAAATAATCTAAATGTCATTATTTTGATAAGATAATAATAAATAATATCAAACTATATTATATCCATTGAATGAATAATTTTTTTAGATTTCTCGTCAAGCTTTCATCGGCAATATTTCATAATAAATATGGTGTCTAGATTGGATCATGTGAAGAAAGAATTTTATAATATCATTGAGATAGTCAAACAAATATTAGGGATTGTGCGTCACCGGTAGGTGATAAAATTAGGATCTCGGGTCTCTTTGGTTGGCTATTTTTATGAGAAATGAAATCTACTTATCTTGTTATGCAGATTTTCATTGTTTGATTGTCTATTTACTGATAGAAAATCGATTCTTCATAAGATTATTTTCTCATTGTTCATGGGAAACCAAGTCCGAAGGGAGGCCTCGAAATCGGATTCACAGAAACAGTTTCAATTTTCATGTCTATTTTCCGTGCAACCAAACAGACCCTTAGTAAAATTTCCAACTAATTTGTATCTTGTGTAAATCACAATAACATTTTTTTTTCTGGATGAAAACTTCACTTTACATTTTTTTTTTTTTTTTTTTAAGAATGGTAGTGGCAACTAACCACGTGTTGTAGAAGTATTAGCTAGATTATGAGCGAGCTCATTAAAGGTCCTAAGAGCATAACATAAAATGTCTTTTAACTCGATGAAATCATAAAAACTTGTAGGAAAGAAATATTGTTATAAGCGAATGTATTCAACTTAGTCTTGGATTGTTTGAACATCCAAGCAACTAGCAAAATAGTCACATATTGATATGGCATTTCTTCTTTTCTGCATTTGATGGCTTAACTATTGCAAAAGATTGTGCTTCTAAGTTGCTTATATTCTTTCACTAACCCTCAGAGCTTCGTCATTTTTAACACAAATTCAGAGGCATTATCAGTAGTGCGCCAAGCAACCGTTCGTGAGTGTTGTTTTTATCTATTTTAGGGGCTCAAGAGTGGAAATCAAGACTAAACAATAAGGTTTGAAGTCATTAAGACACTATGTTGTCTGATATGGCTTTGCAACGTCATTGCACATGGAGTCAGGCTTTTTGCAAGGAATCAGTTTACATCACTAATTCTCATCCTAAACTGAATTTCGCCTCACAGCATTTCACCCGCAACACGACTGCAACGAGACGATTTTTGGGGCACTAATAACCAATTTTTAAATTTATTTATTAATTCTATTTTATTATGATATATTAGTTTAATTAAGAAGTAATTAGTTTTTTAGTTAATAACTAATTTTAATATAAATATAACCCAAAATATCAAATCAGACTTTGTTGCCCTAAATTACAATACAATCTTATCGAAATGTCTTTGTATTTTGTTATGGATTGGTTGCTTATCGTCATGTCGCGGGAACCTGCTCAAGGCCAAAGGAAAAAAGAGAAGAAGAATAATAAGAAGAAGATAAGAGGTGTGGTTAGTCGGCGGGTGGAAGGACGGTGAGATAGTGATGTTGTTCCTGAGAGATAAGAGGATGATAAGAGAAGATGGAAAGAAATTGGAGAAATGGGTTTGTATTGGTGGTGTCCTTTACTCTTGTAGTATATTGCTCAATGCTCTCTCGGAGATGTTACTAATTTTATCGGCTCTAAGGGTTACCATCAGTCATTTTTAATTCTTTTTTAGAAGGAAGGATAAAATCAATAAATGATGCCAAGAGCAGTAGAGGGAGAAGTAAAACAATTAGATCTAGTATTGTTAGATGGATGCCTTTGGACTGGAAATGGAGATACAGCTAGAATGAAAGCGATAGGCCCAACAAACCTTTTATTCGTTCCCCAAGAAGTGAGAGACACCAGGTGGTGTCTAATAGAAAGGTAGTGGTATCCTTTAGAAAGTAAGCGGTAGTGGTGTCAAAAGTTGAAGCCTTTATTGAATATTTCATCACTTTAGACATGCCCATGTGCTTAAAGGCGAAGTCCATGTCAAGCACAATGACATGTCACCAAGATAGGACTTTTGTTTTAAAATTTGTCTGGGCAGAGCAAAGTCGACTTCACCCATGAAATGTCACCATCAGTAGGCAACCATTCCGATAAAACAAATAGTCATTTTGAAACTAGTCGGTCTAAAAGCATATATGAAGATAGTGGAGTTGACTTCACCCTCTAGGACTAGTCTATAAATAATTGCATCCTCATTTGTCTTCATCAACTTTGAGAGTTCAAGAGAAACTTGTTAAGGGCTATTCAAGAGCAACAAATCTAACAAGAAGAAAAGTAAGTTTCTCCTCATTGTTCAAGATGAATCTCTCCATCCTATTTTTTAATAAGCTTAAAAAGAAAAGAGATGAACTAAGGTTGAAGTTGAGAATTTAAGCTAGACCAAACAACTTCTTTGTTTGAGATCTAAATGCTCTAGTGAGACTTTCTTTGTGACCTCAAACTTTCATATTGTAAGGGTAAACCTCGTTTCTACTCTACAAAGAAGTGAGAGATTCGAGCTTATACTTTCTTCCATCCGTCTATTTGAGAGACATACTTGGAGAAACTTCTTTTAGTGTTAACTTGCCTAAACTCAACCACACAGTCTGTGGAGTGGATTCGTACGAGTAAGTGTCATAAGAGATCCCAAACAGGTGATAAGTCTTGTTGTGTTGCATTCCATGATGTTGTGATCTCTGTCATTCAATAAGTCTCACAGAGCACAAACATAAGACCAAGTGGTATCTCAGGAATCCCATGCACTACTTCTGTCAGATTTTTTGTGTTGCATCGTGTCATGCTCCGACCCGCCCCGGGAATCGCAGCGTGCCGATGCGTGAACTAACCCGTAATACAGGCGGATCGTAACCTGCCACAACATCATAATATAACACATTCTTGATACGATAAGGAAACAGAAATAAAAACTATGATAAAAATTTGAACAAAATAAGTATATTTGATTCGCCCCGCCAGAGTCATAGCGACAAAACCAATATACGAGCATTTAGTATAACAATATAGTACACCTGATAACACAGAGGAAGCAAAACATACCCGTACAGGGTGGACACGACCAAACAGGACAAAATGCGCCTACAACGAAAAACGGGGCCTAAGCGCCACGATCAGCAGGAACGCCAACACTGCCTACACTCCAATAGAAGCACACCCCTTGCGGGGTCAGCAAAGCACAAAGCTAGCTGGTGCGAGCGAACTAAATACAAATAACAGAATAATATACAAGAAAAATTCATGTCAGACAATAAAGGATAAGTAACAAGTCCTAAAGTCTAAATCACACCATGTCTCTAAGGATAATAGTTCTAAGTTTAAGCACCAACACAAGCATTTCAAATTCAACAATAACTACAAAATTATGAGATATGCCAATCATTATCTGTGATTCAAACATGGTAAATATCAAACGAACAAAAATAAAGACAATCTCATAATTCTTCATAGTCTCCTAGGTATAGCAATCAAGTCGAAACCAAAAATCCTGTAAAATTCTGTATAAGTGTCTCATATCGTAGGTATCCGCATACCCTACGAATGTGTCTCACCCAGACACATCCCACAACGTGCACCAGTACCACTTCGGGTTTGTTTGTATCCTAATGGGGTGCCATCTGCTAGGATACAAACTCAAACATCCCGAACAACTGGCCTAACACGGCCAACCTAACACAATCAAACTCAAGCGCGCTAGGAGGGAAAGCGAGTAATCTCCAAAGCACGTCCTCCGGGACCTGTCCTACTGCACTCTATAGTGGCAAGTGCGTGCGGGAGCTCACCGCACCTCAGCAAGCTTGCCACATGCAATAGCGTCCTCAATGTCAGGTACGAGTCATCTCAAGCACCATCCAACTCACGATGCGAGCAAGCTCCTAAGCATCGGCACAGCGAGGTAAAGACACTTACACTAACATCCACATGCACAAATGACGAGTCTGTACATAATCAAATGTAACAGACGTGCAATCATAATCAATTCAACAATTTTTATAAAACCACGACTATGCTAGGGTCCCAACATGACCCAATTCACCACGATAAATTTATTCGAGTCGATTATCATACATGCTCAAGACTCGGCAATCAACGGTAAAACATGACATAATATGTAAACTCGAAAATGAAGCATACAAGTCCAATGTCATTACACCAAAGCCTAATCCCCCAAAATTCATTCACAAATAACCAACACAATCATCGAAATATTTGAAAACCCCAAATTTCGAATTTGGATTCAATTGTACACAATCGACGGTATGATGTAAAACTTAAATTCAGGATTCCAAATAATTATTTCTCAAAATAAATATTATAGTTTCACTCACCTAGGTGGAATGGGTTTTCAGAACCCAATTCCTACCGGTCGAAGCTCCTAACTCGCAAAATAACGAATGCGGGACCACCAAAATTTTTAAAACTGCAAGGCGGACTCGAAGGTGAGCAAACTAGCCGAAAACTGGAAAAAAAAATAAATTACAAGCGGCGCGTGACTGAAAGAAAAACTTACAGGCAATAAAAATTCGGCAAACACCCCGCCGAAACCCAAAGTTTAGCGAAAACTCGCAGAAACCCTCCCTACTCCGGTCTGATCGCCTCCAAACCGCACAGCAGGCCGGAAGTAGGTCTAAGAACACTCGGAGTCACGAATGTGCGGCTCACCCACGCACACTAAGTCTGGATTCACGCCGAATAACCCTCAAAACGGACATGCACCCTGATTTTTTTGAAAAAATCCGGCCAACACCGAAACCACCCTTGCATGTCGGGTCTAAGAGCTCCAAATGACGCCACAAAAGGCCCCTCAACGGCTGATCGGAGCTACGAAAACCGATCAAACAAAACCAACACCAAATAAGCCCACACAAATCTGAAATTTCGATTTCTTAAATGAAAAACCGAAACAAGAAGGAGAGGGGAGAAAAAGGAAGAAAAATGAGGAGGAGGTGAGATTTGGGGGAAGAAAATCGACAAATACCACGACGATTTTCTCGCTGGAGACGAAGAGGACGAAGGGGTCTCGCTCCCTGGAAAGAAAAAAGAAAAAAGAAAGAAAAAGGGGGGTTTGTCTTTAAAGGGTGGGTGGAGTACACCCCTGACCAAATTTTTATTTATTTTTAAAACACAGATATTACACATCGCACGTGACTGCCAAGGTATTCGTAAGACTTGTGGAATATAATACTTGGTTCGCGTTGGTAAGTCTCCGAGGAGTACAATGACTTCATCTTGCGAGGTTGTGGAACGTTAGTAGAGAGTGTAATTCCTTTTTAATCAAGATAATAGAAGTTTGAGGCTTGCGCTCGAGCCATTTTCCACACAGGAAGTAATTAGTCTGGACAATCAAACCTCAACTTAGGTGAACCTCCTTATATTTGTGTATGTATCATTTCTTCCCCTCTCTTTACATACTTAAGCACGCATGTTTATATTACTTGCTTTGATATCTCATCTTTCATGTTTTAAGTTGTATTGTTCTATAATCATAGTTTAAGTCGTTTGATTTGTGCATCAATTCTTGGATCTACTTTGCAAAAGTATTTCCATAATGTTTTAGATTCCAAGATTTGTGAGATCACACATACCAAGAGGTGAATCATTTCGTTCTTATTCCTTATCTTTGATTGTTTTATTGGTGCTAAGGGCTAGGAGATTATTTTAAACACAAAGTGTATACAATGTGTTCATATAGCTTATTAACCTTAGGGCACCTGTGAGTGGTACTTTTGTGTTACCATTGCACTTTCATCGTCGTCCAAGTCTCATCAATTTTTGTAACTGCAGATGTCACTTTTTTTAGTCAACATCCTTCTTTTCCAATACGGGGCTGCCTTTTTCCATAGATCCCCTCACTTAGATACAAGATCTATGGAAAAAAATACTTTTGGTAGTGGAAAAGAAATAATGGAACCTTACTTTTCTTCCCCTGTAGTCCTTTTCAATTGCAATGGGTGAAGAAATGCAAGTATTAGTTCAAAGTAACACATGAAACCTTACTTCCCTCTGGGAAGAAAATTGTTGGATGTTGATTTGACACATGAATTACCACCTTGATGGTGGGTAGAACGCCTTAACGCTAGACTGGTTGCCAAGGGTTATACTCAAACATATAAAAAACTTTGGTCTTGTTTGACTTAGACTTTGATTGATGCTTTGGATTTGACCATTGAATTTATCGCCTTTGGTTGAGTCTTATTGGTCGCACTTGAATGATCTAATTTCCCTTAATTAATCACAACTCAATATCTATCTATAGTCAGTCACACAAGTATACGATTTGGTTCAATAAATCAACCTATGGGTTAAGAACAAATGTATAGCAGTGATTGGGTCTGGTAAACAAACTAGCTTGTGGCATGATCCTTGGCATCCTATGGAGAGATTCTCCAAGAAATGACTCCTGAAATTAGAAATTGTCTCAAGATGAGAAACAATGCGAAAGTAACTAAAATCATTCAAGTGAAGCAATGGAAAACTCCAACATGCAAAAATCTGACCTGTATCCCCCTATGGTACTCTTTGAACAATATCACTACTCCCTCCCTCTCTCCAAACAGGAAGGGTCAGCTTATGTGGTTTAACTCTACTAATAAATTCAACATTTTTGATGTTTACTTTAATATCAAAAACTGTGGTACCAATTTCCATGGCATGATCTAGTGTGGGGAGGCCCTACTCAAAAGAGTGAATGTTACTATGTGGCAGTTATTTTTCAAGTGCAATGCATACAAGAACCGAATTGACGAAGGGAGTCCCTGCAATGATAGATGATTGTTGTTTATGCAGAAGTATGTTGTAAAATCATTTAGTATGGTTTGGGTGTGTTTATAAACCTCATCTTACGAATATCAGATATCTAAATGTGAGAGAATGATCATTAATATCTCTGTAATCTAACCATAAAATTCTAATGTTCAACAAACCCTATAACTCATCCTTTACCACTTCCAATTTCATCCATAATTCCAAAAAAATAATGCATTAGAGACTTGAAAATGGATGAGAGAGTGGTAAAGAAAAAGATAAAGGAGAGAGGATAGAGAATAGAGGAGAAAAAATGAGAGATCGAGTTGGGTTGAAGAAGGCAACCTAAGGCAAAAAAAGGGAGGAGAGAGAACTCCCAATTGCATTTCACTTGAGATTGAGCGAAAATTGCTTAGTTGTGCTCGGTTCCTTTATTTAAAAAAATATTTTGATTGTATGTAGAAAAAATTTTAAATTTTAAAGTTAACAATACAAGTTGATGAAACACAAAAATGGTCACATCCCTGAGTCATACACGTATCATGATGATCTCAAGGAATTACGAGCCCTAGCGTGAGCCCAACATTGATCCGACCCAAGCGGTTCCAAGCCCGCCTAATTCAGTTTGCCAGACGGACCCGAACTCTTACACCATGCTAGGCCCACACGTCTCACAACTATCCTCAATACCTGTAAGTCCTACTAAGGCAATTATCTCGATGATCAGCTTCTGACAGGCAATTACAACAGCTATCTGCTTCCAACTATGAAGCAAATACCATAGTACATTACGGATTGCTCTTGGATTGGGAACTATCTTCGGCGTATCTAGGAGCACAGGGCTAACAAGGAACTTCCCTACTACAGCACGACTCCTAATTAGAAAAGGATCTCCACGAAAATCTCTTTCCTACTACGCCTTCGATGGCCTGGTAGAATCAGGACTTCTGCACTATAAATAAGACATGAGGTTAGTAGCCTAAGGTACGGTACAAATTCCTTGTTTACAGCATTACATCTTCCTCAAATCTCCGTCTGACTTTAGCATCAGAGTGTCATCAGCCACCACAACGGTGGTCCGTTGCTCACTTGTGTTACTTGTGCAGGTCAACGGAACTAAGTCAAAGCAAGGAGTAGAAAACGACTGCATTAGTTTGGCGTCGTCCATGGGGACGACAAAGTTCCTAAATTTTCACTAGCACCATCTCCCTTCAAAACCTAGAGAGATGGTGACCACTAAATCACGCAACAATGGAGAATAAGGGGACACGTCAAACGCTCAGGCTGGCAATGTACCGCCGCTTTTAGCGATTCTGGTCATGCGCGGACAACAGACCCATGCCCTCGCACCGACAACAACAACGACGGAGGAGGTTGCGTGGCTAATGTTGAGCATGCTGCCAGGGCAGAGAGGCTCGACTATCAGAACCCCCTCTGCAGAGGGGCACAAGACTTGGACGTGTTGTACTGTTTCTCTGTCCCACCGTTTGTGGACCGAATCATGAATGAGGCATTTTCGAGGAAGTTCACTCCCCCGAAGCTAGACTTCTACGACGGAGCCACCGACCCATTCGACCACCTGTGCCATTACCAGCATGTAATGGCTTTCAAAGAAGAATCCGAGTCGGTGATGTGCAGAAATTTTCCCACTAGCCTGAAGAAGTCAGCACTAACGTGGTTTCACAGCCTTCTGCCGAGGTCGATCGACTCCTTCAAGACGCTGGCAAAGGAGTTCCTGACACGTTTCGTTGGGAGCCAACATTTTCGAAAAGGCCCACACTACGTACTCTCTCTAAAGCAGAAGTCCAATGAGACACTCAAAGAGTATGCCATGCACTTCAACAACGAGCTGACTCTCATTAACGGATGCAACAACGACACAGCCGTGACAACCTTCACTACGGGCCTCAAGGAGGGAAAGCTTTACGAAGACCTCACCTTGGAGCCCCCTCTGGACATGACGGATCTCCTCAAGAGCGCTCAGAAACACATTACCTTGGAGGAGTTGAGGACCGTAAAGAGGGAAACCGAAGGCGAGAAGAAACTATCCGCTCCTAAGGACAATAAGGAGGGAAAAATGTGAGGATGAAAAAAGAGCACGAGAAAGCGTAGTGACAACAGGTTGGATCCAGACCCTAGTCGGTCCAGGACAGAAAAAGCCTCCAACTACGTTGGATCCAGAGCCATGACACCCCTCAATTCTAGCCTTTCAAACGTACGAAACTCAATGAAAAATTGGGAAGATCTGCAATGGCCCCCAAAGCAGGCGCGGAGACCCCTCCAAACGTGACAACAAAAAGTATTGCACGTACCACAAGGAGGGTGGCCACGTTACCAACAACTGCAAGAGTCTGAGGTTGAGTAATGGATTCGCAAAGGCAAACTACAAGAATTCCTGAACTCTGAGAAGCGACCAGAACGAACCAAGGATCTGGGGGAGTCAGTTAAAGAAATAGAGAAGGAGACTCCAGGGATAATCTATGTCCTTCATCGAGTCGAACCGAGTGAAAACCAGTCATACAAGTCTCGCAAGCGGACTTTACTGGAAATGTAAACACAACCCGCAGACGAGGACAAACGCATTTGCCACTTGAGGGCTCAGAGCCCCATTCCCACCTTGACCTTTATGGACAAAGACCTCAAAGGAGTTCGAGCGCCGCACAACGATGCCATAGTCATCTCGGTTTCCATTGCAAGGTGGGAGGTAAATAGAGCTCTGGTGGACACAGGAAGCTCGCTCAACGTCTTGTTCTACAACGCATTCCACAGTATGGACCTCAAGGAGGAAAAACTGACATCTTCATATTACCCGCCGATTGGATTCAGCGGGGAGAAATGTTTCCCCATCGGAAAGATAAGGTTAACAATAGTGGTAGGAGAGCCGCAGCTAAGAAAGGTCTTGTTCTTGGGCTTCATGGTAGTAGACACGCCATCGACCTACAACCTTATCTTGGGAAGACCATGGCTCCACCAGACGGAAGCAGTAGTCTCCACCCTTTGCCAGTGCGTTAAGTACACTGCTAACCACTCTGCAGGGACAAAACGTGGAGACCAACCTACGACACGAGGTTGCCATTACGCTGCACTAAAACAAATGGAATGCTCCCAGATCCAACTACATCCTGTGGAGCAACCTAAACTAGTGCAAGGTCGAATGGTGACAGAGGCCAATGCAAGCAGGAACAAACCCCCGACCCTCAGTCGGTGAAAAGATTAACCCTTTTACAAGGTTTACTCTTCAGTAACCTCTGTAACGCCAGAGAATCTTGACAATCCGCTGAGGATACCTACGTACCACAAAGGCCATCCGAATTTACATCAGGGCCAGGGTCAATTTTTTTTCCGTCAACAGATTGTTTTTTTATTGTTTATTTCCCTTTCCATAGTCAATGTAGAGTTTTAGTTCCTAAAGGCTTATGTGATTTGCAATCATTTAAGAAGTAAAGAAAGAATTACGAAAACAAACTCTATTGATTATTGGAAATATGTAACAACGGGCGCCTTGAGCAGATACAAAAGACTACATACTACAAGCATCTGAATATAGTGCGACATGAAGTAAAGACTTGCTTAGACAATCAAACTACGTAAGAAGATTGAATGAAAGCGAAGTTATCCGGAGAAGGTCGTGCAAATAGGGATGGCAGTGGGGCGGATTTTCACGGATATCCGCCCCACTCGCCCCGTTTGGGGTGGATTTGGCAAAGGGTTCCTGGATCTTGGGGCGGATACAGATTTTTAATCTGTATTCGTTTATTAATCGGGGCGGATACGGATTTAGCCATATCCGCCCCGCAAATATCCGTTTTGGTATTGATATTACAAAATTACCCTCGACTTAAAAGCAAAAAAAAACACCCTATATGCCTCTCTCACTCACTTCTCTTCATTTTTTTCTCACAGAGATGAAATGAAGAAGTGAAGAGCGAAAGAGACCTCTCTCGGTCTCCTCTCCACCTCGGCCAAAGACCAACAAGTTTCTCTCGGCCGCTATCGTCCCCTTCTCTGCGCTGTCTCGGTCTCCTCTCCATCTCGGCCAAAGACCAACGGGCAACATGCCTCTTTCCATCTCCGTCGCGTCGTTCTTCTTCTTCAAAAAAAAAATTTGATCTCAGATTTGACAGCGAAAATTTGATCTCAGCGAAGGCGGAGGGACGACCACGGACCACCCTTCTCTCTCACAACGAAGGCCGAAGGGTCGTCCCTTCGTCTCCTTTTCACAGACACTCGAAGGTCGTCTCCATCGTGGTCTCCTCTTCATCTCTCTGTCGGCCGCTTCCCTCTCCCCTCCCCTCCCTTCCCTAGCTTCAAGATACAGATCTCAGATCTGAAATCAAAGATCTGAGTTATATCAGATCTCAGATCTAAAATCTGATTTCAGATATCGATTTTTTTTTTTTGTAATTTTTTGTATGGATTATTTGTAATTTTGTGTTACTGATAATGAAGTATATTCTCTGTAATTCTTTGTTATAATTTTGTGTGGATTGGCGGGGCGGGGCGGATATTTGCCCATCCGCACGACGCGGTTACGGATTTTAATTAAAATTGTAAACGGATTGGCGGGGCGGATTGGGGGATACGTTATTCCTGACGGATCGGGGATGGATTTGCTCAAATCCGCCCCGTTGCCATCCCTACGTGCAAACTCCCCAATGCGAGCACTCTGCAAGTGACAGCAAAGATATTCAAATGAACTTCGCTCAACCCCTTCCCAAAATCAAGGACAAGGTGTCAGAGGGGATTGAAAGGACAGGGCAGTCGATTGCTCCGTCAAATCACCCCAGGAAAACGCCCTTTACAACAACGATGTAGACCTTACAACAGACAACTGACTTCCTCAAAAGACATTCCACCCCTTGCAAACTTCCTCAAACGATTTTTGGCCTCCTGAAGAGGATGGAAAAATGGAGATGAGGATGGCCGCAAGCAACGACGCAGTCAAGGTCTCATAGTGTTGTCAAACGATGCCACTTTTCCCATGCGCGATACTAGGAGTGACTGAGAGATACCACACCCGGAAGCATCGCGCATCCGCTAACACTTCGATTGGCGATAAGTTAGCATCGGGAACCACATACATACGGGCACAAGCAGCACAAAGTAACACCAGGGCATCTCCCTTGGTAGGAAATTCGTACTACTTTTCCGCAATATGAGATGAAAGTACGAGATCTCAGCAAATCAACTACGTGCCCACCTAGGATAGGTGACCACACATAACGGCGATTATGATCGTACCTAATCGGTGGAAATGTCTAAACATTCGAAGACTCCATTGTTGGAAATCTCCCTTCAGCCTTTGAAAAACCCAAAGCATTTTCTTCAAACATGAATATTACAAGAGATACGTTCTGCAAAAGATAGTGCCTACAACGATTGGAAAACACCATTATATAGACATGATGGTTTACTATACAGGCCTCCAGCATTAACTGTCAAGCATTGAATACCGTATTAGAAACGAGGAGATGACGGCTCTCGAGGAAACTGTGTAGACCACGTTCATCCAATTAATGGCGTTGTGCGCAACCCCATCAATTGATGGGGATTAACCAATACTCAATTGTCCCGTAGCCTATGCCGTACACGTGTTACCATGCGAACTACATCGTACACGTAGCGCAACCGTGCAGGAAACCCTAACTCTTCATCTACGGGCCCATGGACTCGGCTTACTATTCAAGCAATATTCTATCACATGTTTGGCAAGAGCACTAGAAATCCTTGTCAACTCTGACATACGAAATGTACCTACGGATCGCAAGCCGATTTAAGGTAATATTGTCCACATAGTGCACGACGCTAGCAGACATCGCGGGCGTAAATGGTTTGGAAGGTGGGAGCCTAGTAAGTCACGAACTGATTTCGACGGCTCGCTACGGGACCACTACTTTTCAGCGTGGCTGCCGAATTGCCAACCCTGGACTTGTAGCCCCACTAAGAGGGTGTAGATAGTTTAGAAGGTGGATGCCTAGTCAGTCACGAACTGATTCCAACGACTCGCCACGGGACCATTGCTTTTCAGCCTGGTCGCCGAACTGCCAACCCTGGACTTGTAGCCCCACTGAGCGGGTGTAGATAGTTTAAAAGATGGGAGCCTAGTCAGTCACGAACTGATTTTGACGGCTCGCCACGAGACCATTGCTCTTCAGCGTGGTCGCCGAAAACTCCCAAATTTGTAGCTTGATGCGCACAGGTGTAGATGATTTGGAAGGTGGGAGCCTGTCAGTCCTGAACTGATTCTGACGGCTAGCCACGGGACCACTGCATTTCAGCCTGGTTGTCGAACCCCTTTGACTTGAACTTGTAGCCCCCACTGGGCGGTTATAGATGGTTCGAAAGGTGGGAGACTAGTGAGTCCCTGACTGACGTCGATAGCTCGCCACGGGACTACTGCTCTTCAGTGTAGTCGCCAAATCCTTACTCCCCGAACCTGTAGTTCACATTGTTCGGACATAGATAGTTTGGAAGGTGGAAGCCCCAAGCAGCTCGCCACGCGACCATCACTCTCCTACGAAACAGCGGCCGCAAAGTCGAATATAGCTAAGTCAGTGTCTTCACTCTCAAACAGATTAACATTCTATTACCAGCAAAGACAACTCGCTTCGACACATAGGTCATCCGGCCAGTGCCCAAATAAATGCTACATAGTGTGTTAGCTCGAGCTTACAATACTTGACTCGGTACAAACGCTTCAATGCGTACGCTCGGCTATCGCAACTCGCCCATAACAGCAACTACAGCCGACCAATAAGACAAGCGAGGCAAGCCTCCAATAGCTTACCTCAAGGACAAGACACAGCTCGAGCAAACCAACCCCAGGCTAAACTGTCTGCAACATGCCCGCTATCGGACATGAATATGCAACAATGACTTAGAGTCCCTTGCACTGTAAACGGTCAAACTCCTGACAGTGGACGACCACTCGACGTCCTAATGGTTTAACTAGCCTATGCCAAAGTAAGACGATAAGGCGAAACAAAAAACATACAATAGAGGCAACGAGCACAAAACGGATAAAATTGTTTTCATTAACTGTCGAACAAAATGGGTACAAGAATACAGAGTTCACTCCTTATCAGGAGAAGGTACAGAAACAGGAGAGCTAAGCTTAGCGAAGAAATGAGTAGGAGTCGCGTCCACACGCACTACGGCCTGGGCATCAGGGTCCAAACTGTCCTCCTCGTCCGATGACGCAAAGGCAACAAACAAGTCTACATACGACATCTTCTTATTGTGGCCAAGATTCCACTCCGGATGCTCCTCATTCATCAGCACCAGCAGCTCCAGCATGCCGTGTACGACCCAGCGGAACTTGCATTTGCCTTGTTTTTACATAAGTTCTTCCTCTCGCGCCTTCATGTCAGCAAGTTCACACTCCAATAGCTCCAACTTGCCTGTCAGCACATCAACCTGAGACTGCTCTGTGGCCAGACTACTCTTCACAGCGCTGAGCTCATGCCATTCCAATTCGAGCTAGTCCTCAGCCTTCCTTATCTCCTAGGCATTGAACTCGACATCAGATTCCAATTATTGCTTCTGAGCAGCCCAATCAGCCTCATTCGAAGCATTCTCTTCAACAAGATACCACAGTTCAGAACACACCTAAGCCGCAAACTTCCTATGCAGCCTCCGCGTCTCGGCAGATCCGCCTCAACTCCTGCTTGAGTCCGTCTCTCTCGGACACCACCTTTGCAAGATCACGTTCAAGGGCCTCCAGACGAGCCCTCTGAGTCTCGACAACCATGGCTGACTACTTCAGCCTGCTTCTATAGCCGCGCAATTTCATAAAGCGCATCAGAATACAGCGCCTGCATGTGCGAGAAGACACGCTCCATGGTATATACCCTCTCACGAGCCGCCTCAATTTTCGTCCCAACAACGACCACTTGGCTCAAGTGAGACATATCTGGCATAAGGTACTTTAAACCCTTATCCATACACCCTTCTAGCGTATCCTCTCCGAGTTTTGGAACGTAATTCATCAGCCAGCTATGACGCCTGCTTATATGCTTCCTCGAAGCATACTCCACATCAACCTTTTGGTGTCAAACCTGAGTGTTCATCCTTACCAAGTTTGGTGCAAACAAACTTATCTGCACATCCAGATGAAGATTTCTCGAATCAGAAATGACACCTGCACCACCCTTCGCAGTTTCCATTGTTCCCAGGCTTTCCTCCGCGACCTTTTCACAAATAGCCGCCCCTTTAGTACGAGACAACTCGACGGGATCCGGAGGGAGTGAAGGAAGCAAATTATCCAAAGGACCTTCCAACACTTCGAGCTGTGGCCTGGAACGAGACGGCGAACAATGCGGACGTCATGAAACTTGGCATGTGCCACTACGGCCACTATTAGATAACACACCAATGGGACGATCATATTCCACAACCTTGGGCGGATCTTCACAAGAACCTTCTATTGGAACAGTTCCACACGAATCAACACCGGCAGAAGCCGTCATTGCAACCCACACCAGCTGTTCATTCAAAGCTTTGACCTGCGCATCACGAAAATTCGACCTGTCTTTAACCCCTGCAAATCGCAGGTAATCTTTCTCCCAGCCGGATACATCAATCTCCTCCTTGTCGGGCCGATCAAACTCGCGTTCTTTTCTCACTGTAGCGGGTCGTGCTGAAGGCAACCCAATTCTGACACGGGACCTCTTCGAACTCACGAAAGAGGCAAGCGTCTCAGACGGCTCCGTCACGTCGGACAGAACAGAAGCTTTGCCCCCATCAACCTTCCTTTTCCTAGAAGGGGCCCATCTTCAGGCTTAACCCGCGATGTTCGGTACAGAGTGGGGGCTACGTGCCAGTTGTCTCACAACCCACTACGGATAAAGTTGGGGACACTTATGACATCCAACACGTTCCCCGTTGACAAGCCGCAGAACGTCTCCATAGTATTTTGCTCTTATAAGGTAAGGAGAGTAGTGGGAAACCTTCATGTGAAGAAACACAAACAACGATTAGCTAAGCAGCAATCAAGCATAACATAGTCAAAAGAAAAAGCTACACTTACGAAACGGCTTGAACTCTCGTTCGAGCGAACGACCCTTGAACCGGAAGTACGTTGAATTCGCAGGGGCCAAGAAACAATACTTTTGTCAGGACTTGAAGTCGACTGGCAAATTCGTGAAGTAGGTCGGCAACGTCATCTTCTAGGCCCCTGGCCAAAATTGCATCATCAAGAAGGTTTTGTTGAGCCATGAAGAAGACGAACAATCTTTTCTAATAAAAAGATGAACAAAGCAGTATCTTCAAAAGCAAAGAAAATAAAAGAGTCAGACTCCGCACTACAGATGACCTAAATAGATATTAGGTTCCCGCCTCTTTTCCACTGAATCGACGGTCGTTAAATTAACGGAGCGCGCGGCTCAAGCAACGATTCAGACTCAATCATCATGAGCGACGTATCTTTTCAAGAGATGACATAGCGAACCGTCACTACTAACTCGGGGGGGGGGGGGGGGGGGGAGTAGCTGATGATACACAAAAGTAATCACATCCCTGAGCCATACATGTGTCATGATGGTCTCAAGGAATTATGGGCTCCGGCGTCCGTCCAACACTGATCCGGCCCAAACGATTCCAAGCCCGCCTAATTTAGTAGGTCAGGCGGACCCAAACTCTTACAACTTGCTAGGCCCATACGTCTCACAACTATCCTCAATACCTGTAAGTCCTACTAAGGCAAGTATCTCAAGGATCAACTTCGGATAGACAATTACAACAACTCCCTGCTTCCAACTAGGAAGCAAATACCAAAGTACATTCCACGCAGGGAAGCTTCCTTCTACGGATTGCTCTTGGATTGAGAACTATCTCCTGTATTTAGAAGCACAAGGCTAATATGGAACTTCCCTCCTACAACACGACTCCTAATTAGATAAAGATCTCCACAAAGATCTCCTTCTTAAATTACGCCTTCGATGGTCTGGTAGAACCATGACTCCTACACTATAAATAAGACATGAGGTTGGTAAGCTAAGGTACGCTACAAATTCCCTGTTCACAGCATTACACTCCTCAGATCCATGTCTGACTTTAGCATCGAAGTGTCATCGGCCACCACAACGGTGGTCTGTGGCTCACGTGTGTTACTTGTGCAGGTCAACGGGACTAGGTCAAAGCAGGGAGCGGAAAATGACTGCATCACAAGTTATGCACTTCAAAATCTCTTTTACAGTAAAACCTTTCTATAATAATATTTTATATAGGAATAACCTCTACTTAGTGATAAAAATTGTGGTCCCAATTTGGGCTACTTATAAATAGGAATAAACTCCACATTGTAATAAGTTATAAAAACATTTATGTCCCATCTTAAGAAAATTGCCTCTATATAGTAATGATTTTCAACAGGATAATATATATATGTGCAATATTATAATTAAAATTTAAAACTGAATAAAATATTTGTCTAAAGTTCTGGAACAATGATTTATTCTTTGGAGTTGATGTTATCTCTTTGAGCTTGCAGGTATAACTCGTCAACATATTCACGTTGCTATTGAAGCTACAATGCTTCTAGTGATTCAAGCATGTCTAAACTATTGGAATTTCCATACTGTCATTCTCCGGTTTCTCTCCTTTATCTTCTTGCCTATTGTAGCAATGATTTCTTTTTCAATTAAATTGTACACGACTTGTTCCTTATTTAGATGATTGGAGAAATATCAATATTCATTGCTTATTTAAATTGTACACGACTTGTTGCTTATTTAGATAATAGAACCCCCACGTCTTGGGTTCTATACCCACTGACGGCACGTTTGCCTTTGAAAAAACAAAAGTTGTCGAATCTAATAATTCAATTCTTCAACGACTCTTCCATTATCTTGTTCTACTTCATTTGTAAATAGCAATTCATCAATGTCCGAAGTCCTAAATTTGCAGTGCTTCAAACAATTTTTGTAACTATACCTCCATTAAATTATAACCTCCTTCTAGTAATAAATAACATTGTTGCCTTATATTTAATAAGAGTCTCATAAGTTCCATGTAAACTACATATTACATAAGAATCATGTAACAAACTTTTAATACTAAAATGAGATTATAGTTAGTTAAAACATATGGGTACTGAGAGTCATATGGTAACAAAAATTAATAAGAGTCATAACGTTCAGTGAAGGCCTATTTGTGTTGTTTGCCTTAGCTCTCTGCTCTGCAGATAGAACACACTGAAATTGGAGGTTAAGGCATTGAAATGCATATTTTTGCTTTTTATGAGTGAATCTGGTTTATCTCTGGATTGAGTTAAAAAAAATTAATAGCACACCGACCACCAATAATTTCCAAAAGATGTTTTGAAAATGCTATAAAAAAATGTGGATATGGAAACTCAATAGAATAATATTCTACGGTGCCATGTTGATATTATTGTTGGTGGTATGGAAATATAATTACACTATTAAATAGAAAAATATATGTAAAGTTTCAAATCTGTAAATAAAAAAAAATATATAAAAAAAAAATTACTCCCTTTAGTTGATATTAATATTTGTGGTTGGAAAAAAGCAATTAGTAAATATATAAAATTTCTTGGTTTCAACTATTAAGGAAATTTTTTTGGGTGGATATATATTTTACTTGACTCTCTATATGTATTTTTTTGTGGATATTTTATGCAATTAACTGATTATTCTTGGATTAATGTATTTTGTAAGATGGATGTTCACCTTTACTTAGTTATTTTGGTAATTTTATAGACCATTGCAATTATTCAAATACTTATTGTGTGTGTGTATATATATATATATATAATTTTTTTTTTAAGATATCGAATAAGTATACAGATTTTATCCGCATCACAAACTTGTCGTCTTGTGTTTTATTGACCGATTATTTGACCGAACCCAATGTTTGAAACTTCGTTTCGTACTCGAATTGTTAGCATACCAAATATTTCCTGTATGCTGAATTCCTAACTGTGGGATCAATCCCATCCAATTTCTGTGCAATGCTCCCTTTCCTTACATCTCTTGATCCCTCTTCAAACAAGTTTATAGGTGAGATACCATTCAACATCTCAGACTGCAAATATCTGAATATTTTTAAACTTAATAGCAACTGATTAACAGAACAGATCCCACCGCAACTTGGCAATCTGGATCGTCTTAAGCAATTCAGTGTCACCAACAATCGCTTAACTAGGCTAATCCCTACTTTTGCAAATCACTCTTTTCCATCAGATAGCTATGGAAATAATTCTGGACTCTGCAAAACCTTTGGACAAGAGTTGTATATTTTGATTGAATCATAACAGGTTAATTTGTTAATTTGATTTTGGCCCCCGTGAGTTTTACTTGCAACTCTATTTATCCTCCAGTTTAAACATTAATTGACTCTGGCCCCTATTTTCTAACAAATTTGTGAAGGTAACCACATTTACTCACCTGGACCCAATAAAAGTCCAAACCACCACCCTTTTATAATGCACATGCCTTGTACAAGCAAAGCCACAAAAGCCTACTAGTTTTTATAGACATCTTGAGGCAATAAGAGGAATTGCCTTCTTTTCTACCCCATCACTTCATCTTCGGCTACTTTCTCTTTTGCTTTGCGACCTCTCCAACCACCACCATTGTTTCCCCTATCAAATTAGATCTTTCTCTCTCATTTCAATCCAAAAAAAAAAAAATTCGACTATGAATTGGATTGAATTCGATGTCGTAGATGTGTTAATATTGTGTTTGAAAATTTTGGATTGAAAAACTTTAAAAGTTATAGTTATTTACTGATCAAGAGAGGTAACATAGGTTGGTTCATTCAATGGGGTTTTGATGAAGTAAGATTTAACGGTTTTACTAAGTCTAGTTTTGATTCTTGAACCAATGGATAGAATTCAGTGTCAAGATTTGGGCATAACAATAACTTTGATGAAGAATGGAAGTATGATCAACACATAGTCGAATACTACCATCATGCTTCCGCTGAAAGTGAACCGGTTCCCACAAGACGCCAGGGACGGATCCACGTGAGGTCAAGTAGGGGCAAGTGCCCCCAATCACTTTTAAAATTTTGGGGTTCATTTGCGATTTATCGACCTTGCGACATTGATGACGCCATTTCGCGACACCCCTTCCTTTCTCCCTCTGTTCACTGTGATGCCGACGACCCCGCCCCGTCTCTTTCTTCTTTTCTGCTCCCTCTATGTGTTTACTGTGAAACCGACAACTATCTCATCTCCTCCACTTTTCATCTCCCTCCCTCTCTGCTTGATTAATTTTCCTTTTCCACCATCGTCACCAGCAACCCCAACCCCTCTTATTTGCTTTGAGGAAGAAGAAGATTTTTTAAAAGTATTTTCTCAAGATGGATTTTTATATCGAGGTCTAGTTTTGAATTTTATTTATAGGATTTTTCTAGAGATAGTTAAAAAAATTTGACCCAATAATTTTTCCTCAAGATACATGTTTGTTTCTCGAGGTTCATCTGTAGGTTATTGTTTGAAGGGCATTTTGGTTATCAACGTGAGCCTTTTGACAGGCAACACACGTTGAAGCTAGTTCTAGAGGATATTGCAATAGTGATTAATGTTGGGACAACCACTAATTAGCTAGTTTTGATAGGGGACAATCGCAAATCACCCAAAAAGAAAATTTGTAAACATATAAGTTTACATTGGAAATTAATTTTTGCTTCTTGACTTTATATACAATTTTGATTTGTCCCTTGTATATTTATCTTTTGTGTTCTTACAAAATAGTTTGTTGAATCCGTTGTCTTTCCCCATAGATTCTATGGAGTTTTGTTTAGCAATTGGTGTTTTATATAGTTATTTATATACTGTTCAAAATTTTTAAAAAATTATGTTAAAATAATTAATTAACTATGATTCATCACTCCTCCCCCTTCAATTAAAATCCTGGCTCAGTCAATGTAAGGCGCCTTAGAAGGGCGAATGAATATTGATTCCAAGAGGTCATCTAGTTGCTTCCTTAGTTCTGTTAATTCTTGGCGACTCATTCAAAAAAACCTTTATGTCTGGCGGCTTATAGCTAGATACTAGATCAATTTGATGGTCGACAAGCCTCTAGGAGGCAAGGTTTTGGGGATATCATTCGACATTACTTCATTGAACTCAACAATTGCTTGGGCTATCTCTTTAGGAATTTCAGTAGTGTCATCCTCTGTCTCTAGATGTGCAATGGCCAAATAAGTTTCATCTCCTCTTGCCAGACCCATCTTCAGTTGGAGCGTAGATAATATTTTGTCATGAGTCATAGGTTTAATGGATATTGGCACAATACGCATCTTGGGTCCAAACAACCCTAGTGAATCCATGAAAGGAGGTGGCCCAAACGGTTGCCCCACAAAAAAACTTGTACCCAACACTTTGAAGTCGTCGAGACGGATTGCTATGAAGTTAGACTTGACTTCCCATTGTCCAACTCTCAAGGACACTGATTTAAGTATGCCAATAATAGGAATAGCTTCTGAGTTAATTGCTTTCACCTTACCAGATCCCCTTCCAAGTTCAAACTTACACGTCTTGTTTCACCCACGTCTTGTTTCATCTGGGGCAATGAAATTGTCAGTGGCTCCAGAGTCAAGCAATAGCCTTGATATCAATGTACTGCAAGGTTTTCTTATGAGAATGTTCAAAGACTTCCCATTTAGTTGCACTGAGTTTGCGGATAGCTCACATCTGAGAGGTCTCATTGTTGGAAATATAAGGGCTTGAACTGGAAGGTTGAGCTTGCATCAAGGACATCAACGAGTGTAAAACATGCTTGTCCAGGCAAGTATTCGATTTATGGTCTATGTTGTTACAAGGATGCATGGTCTATTCACGAAATTCATTATATATATTTCATCTATTCTCAAAATTTTACGTTTTTTCTTTACACATCGAAATATTTCTTAAAATCAAGAAACCAAAACTAACACGAAAAACGAAATCACAATCCTTGGCTCAAAGTATTGTTCCATATCAAATAAAAAGTTTTTTCCAATTCATTTGCATCCCGGACACCAGAGTATAATTTGGGATCTTTTAGAGCTATTGGTTGATCACATGCATTCATGACATCAACAACAAATTTACCTTCTCATACAAGTCATCTAGATGCATTTGGAAGTCGTCCATTACTTCTACAGTAAGGTGAGGCAACTCCCCAACATCACCTTTGCCAGTCCCCTCTGCATTGGTTGCACCTTCTAGCACGCCACTAATTTTCAAGAGTCATTGAATTGTTTTTACTCTTTCCACCATGTTAAGAAGTCCAAGGAGAGTACTAACATTATCTTCTACAACCCTAATTCTTTTATTTTGTTCATCCTGGTTCTCAACCTAGTTCAACCAACTTCAAGGGAACTAACATGTTCTGTTAAATCTTGCATACTGGTTTGCATCCACTGTGCTATGCTACCAACTGTTATGAACTAGCAATGTCCGTGCGACATTAGCAATGGAATTCACTAGTAAGCCTAAGGTCTGATTGAAACTATGCAACTTCAATTAGCTAAAACCACTTGAACAATACCAATACCAATCTGAGGCAACGAGTAAGACAATCAAATGAAAAACTTCTATTAATTCAACAAGAGTAAATAAGGAGGAATGATTCATTCAATACATAAGCCTAGAGGAAAGATTTATAATACATATGCAAGTTAATTAGACAATGAACATGTCCTATAACTTTTGTACAAAGAGGTCAAGTCAGGTCAAACATGCTAAGGACCATCCAATTCTGTATAGTAGAGCATTTGAGTATTTTTCAAAAAGAAATGTTGGGTTTCCCGTACCAACAGGGAAACCCTTGACAATGACAGTCAAAGACCATCCAATTCTGGGTGTTAGACCATTAAACTTCATGAAAACTAGCCGAGTCAAAATCAAAATAACCCCATTTATCAAAAATAAAAATAAAAATAACACATGGCTCCCAAAAGTCAGGATGGAGGTCATACAACAAGTCCCAAGTCCATAAAACCAGTGTGGAAGACTCAAGGCATTGGTGTAAACAAAACCAAGCAACTTCCTCGAAACCAAATATTGAAGAGACAAGCATGGTGTAGTAGTGTTCACCGAGTCAAGCACTGCACTGCACTGCACTGCACTGCAGAGTCTTTTTTGTTCCAAGACTTTCTTCGCTCCACTATCCATAAATAAATAACTTTAGAAAGTCTAGTCGTCAGCAACAACCATGGATATTGCAGGTGAGGTGTTCAATTAATTTTGTTCTATTTTTCTTCATTTCTCAATTAGTTGTTAGATTTATTTAAGTATTCTTTGGTTCATCCTTTGTTTTGTTGGGGTTGTTCAAATATTGAATTGGGTATATTTAAGTATTCATTTCTCAGTTAGTTGTTTAGATTTATTTTGTTTTGGTGAGGTTTCTGTCAAAGTTGCATTTTTAGCACTAAATGGGGTTTCAATCATTTGTGAAAAAGAATATCTGTGATTGGATTCATTCTCTCTTTGGTTTCTTACCCGTATTATTTTCTTTGGCAGTATTTTGGGTTCTTCATGGATTTTGATCAGCAATGGCAGCTAACTAATCTGAAGCGGCATCTAAGTTAATTTATGCACTAAGATTAAAGGAATATAGCCATGAATAATAGAGCTATTTCTGCTCTTATCTTTCTGGTTTTATGGTTGTTTTTAAGTAGCGGTATTAGCTACTGTAGCATTAATGATGTTAATTGCTTGAGATCACTAAAAGAATCAGTGAAAGATCCAAACCGTTACTTAAATTCTTCCTGGAATTTCAACAACAACACGGAAGGTTTTATTTGTGAGTTTACTGGCGTTGAATGCTGGCACCCGGATGAGAACAGGGTCTTAAACATCCGGTTGTCAGCCCTGGGTCTTGAGGGCCAATTCCCAAAGGGTCTTGGGAATTGCACAAGCATGGTAGGTTTAAACCTTTCCAGCAATGGTCTCTCTGGACCGATCCCATCCAACATATGCACAATGCTCCCTTACCTTACATCCCTTGATCTCTCTTCCAACAAATTTACTGGTGAGATACCATTGAACCTCTCAGCCTGCAAATACCTAAACATTCTTAAACTTGACAACAACCGACTAATGGGTCAGATCCCTCTGGAACTTGGAAAGCTGGATCGGCTCAAGGAGTTCAGTGTCGCCAACAATCAATTGAGTGGACAGGTTCCTAGGTTCAATCATTCATTTTCATCAGAGAGTTATGCATATAATCAAGCACTTTGTGGCAATCCTTTGGAGGCTTGCAAAGGGCCCAAGTCAAAGCCTAATATCAAATTAATCATTGGGTCAGCGGTTGGTGGGCTCATTGGTACCACTCTCATTTCTGCTGTTATTGTATATTTCTGCTCAAAGAAAGTTTTTTTGGTTTTTTTTTTTGGTTTTTTTTGGTTTTTTGGTTGTTTTTTTTTTCTTTTTTTTTTCTTTTTTTGGAAATCGCTCAAAGAAAGTTACTAAGAAGAAGAAGGATGAAGATCCTGAAGGAAATAAATGGGCGAGGAGCATGAATGTAACACCCCTAAATTTCATAAATATAATTTATTTTATTTTTAATTAAATAAAATAGGGTTACATTTAATTGAATGTGAATTTTCAAATTAGGGTTTTATTTGGTGAGTTAAAGGGTGGGTGCTCTCAGAATGTTAGTGGGGGCGAATAGCCACCCACCCTATAAAGAGAAAACCCTCTTCCCTTTTTCTTTCTCCTTCTTCTTTTCTCCTTCTTCCTTCATCTTTTCCTCTATGTTTTTTTCTTCGATGGAGGCTGAATCTGGAGATCGAGATCTCTTGCACCAACAGAGAGATGAGGGACGGTTTGCTTGCGAGATCTCTGGCACCAACAGAGATGGACGGTCCAAGCTCACCGCACCAACAGTGAAAAATGTAAGCTTCTATGGTATTCGAGAAGGCACTGCAAGAGGAGCTAACACCACTTGGTCATCATCTCTGTACTCTGCCCTTGGAACCAAATATTGGAAAGATGCTTCTTATCGGATCTATCTTTCAATGTCTGGATCCTGCATTAACAATTGCTTCTGCGCTTGCCCATCGAGATCCATTCGTTCTTCCAATAAACAGGAAAGAGGAAGCAGATGCTGCAAAAAGGTCATTTGCTGGTGATTCTTGCAGTGACCATATTGCACTTCTCAAAGCATTTGAAGGCTGGAAGGATGCCAAGCGTAATGGAAGAGAGAGGGCATTCTGTTGGGAGAATTTCTTATCACCTATAACACTGCAAATGATGGAGGACATGAGAAACCAATTTCTGGATCTACTGTCAGATTTTGGCTTCGTCAACAAAACTAAGGGAGCTAAGGTAGATTTGGATCCTTTATATTTTTTTACATTGCTGAACATCATATTTTAGTTATGATATCTCCTTCCGATAAGGGAACAACACATTGGGACTTAATATCAGAGGTTCGAGTTCGCAGGTACAGAGTGCAATAAGTTTAAGTGATGTGGTCCTGAATCAGTATGAGATAAAGTATGGATTTTTGTTGGGTGTAATCAAGTGAGACCTGTCAGGCTGTATAAGTGCTTGATTGCAAGTCACACCTGATCGGTCGAAACAAAAGATGTGCTTGGGAGGCCACATGCCGTGGGGATGGATGGAGAGACTGAATCTGTGAGTTTTCTTCATTCTTTCTCTTTTACTGTGAGTTTTCTTATTTCCTGTATTTTGCAAATCCTTGTTTCTTGACTGAATTAGTGATTGTATTTGTGAGGATTTGATGATGGGGTTTGTGAGTTTTGTTGCGAGGATGTGTGGTTATGATTTGGATTTTGGTTTGGCGGTGTGATGACTGGTATTTGTGTGTCCTTGATGATTTTGGATTGGATTCTTAGGCTTGTTATATTGCTTGATTTAAATCTCATTTCAAAGGTTTTGGGTGTAAGGTGTAAGTGAAACTCTTAGCTCTTTATCTCTTTGGATGAGAAATTCAGTGGGGATATATTCATCCTTATTCTAATTGGTTTGATAGATGTTAAGTATGATTGAATATTCTAAACTCATAGTCCTTCATCTTTTAGCCATTGTCATATTTTACCCTTGGTTGGATACTCATGATTGAAAGAGTTGAACAAACATATCTAATTGGATCATCATAAGAAATATATATTTAGAACTTAGATATCAGTTTTGTGTGTTCAACATGGTGAACGACAAGTGAGGTGGATCGAGTCTTAACATATGCAAAGGTAGAAAATCAGATCACATAATTAAAAGTATTCCATTTTAGTGGTGAAAATGATCCTTATTCATGTCATTGAGGGAATTATGGGGTTGTTTGATTTATGTGATGGCAACATGTGTGGAAGTAACCCATTTGAAGTTGTATTAGGGAGAGAAAGAGGTTGATGATAGGAAACATTGAAGGATTAAATTGAATCCATACTGGTGGGAAGAATTTTATTGTTAACCTTGGAAGAGGGATCATCTTAGGGCTGGTCATTTTAATTGATGTATACTGTATGTATATTGCTTGTATGGAAATGACGGGTTTCATTTCAGGTAATCCAATTGTGAGATTTTAGACATGTTTGAGAATGAGGTTGCCTTATTTGTGGTGTTTTGTGTTGCAAACGCTTGATCTCCAATATTTTTGATCTGTTTGATGTGTGAGATTTTCCTAGCTTGCTGGGTTCATGTTTGGGGTCACCCATGTTTACCATTTTATTGATTGGGTGTGACTTTGTTTGGTTGGTGTTTGAATGGTTGATGAATATTAATGCATTGTGATAAATTTGGAGATTTGTATGCATATTGACTTGTTTATGCATTATGAAGAATTTGGATATTTGAATCAAATAGTGACTTGATTGCCATATTGTTACATAGCATGATTAATGAATATGCTATGTTTTCCCCAAAAATGTTGGTGAATAGATTGTGAATCAATTCATGTATGACAAAATGTCATTGTGGAAGAATTCTGAATTATGAAAAATAAATGATATTGGTAAACCTGGATTTTTGAAAATATAAACCACTTGGACTTGTATCACTTAGAACTACCACACCTCTTTTGTTTATTATTTCCCATCTCTTACTAGAGAAACTAAATGACCAGAGGGTCGTCTTGCGGAGTTGGGGCACCCATTTATTACTAGAGAAACTAAAATAACCTTCGGGTTAGTCTTGCGAAAATGTGGTGAATTTGTATGCCTAAAATAGGCTTTGATATTTATCCGTAAAAAATGTGACGTGAGTTTATGCGCATTGATAGCCCAAGGGTGGCTTTTGGTACTCATATAGTTAGGGGTATCCGCGATGCATGCCTGTATGTGATGTCCCCACTTAGGCATGGATGACGGAGTAGTCCTCCTTTATATGAGAGAGGCATACGGGCATGTATGTTCTGCACAGAGGTGGTGCGAATGTGGTATCGTCTAAGTGATTAATCCGTTAAAAAGATGAACCTAATTCAAATAAAAAGAATAAATGACGTTGCATTGTTTCTAATTCTTTTTATGCAGGATGGCAAGTCCACTAATATTTCTGCAGGTCCGACTTGCCATAGTCAACTCCTATAGGGTAAGTACAGGTAAATGCATATTTATATATTAGGATGATGATATGATTGCCTCGTTGAGGAACTAAATTCTTTGGACTGTGTTTTCTTGCATCACACCTTTGCCTCGTTGAGGAACTACCTATTGGTGTGATGGTTTGTTGTTTGCGTTTCGCTTGATGTTTATCTCGTGCGATTTTATTGATTTTTGGGATGAAGATTTCTCACACCAGCTTTATTGCTGACCCAAGTGAGCTTTTGCTTCTTGGGTACATTCCTTTGGGAATGTAGCCGATTAGCTTTTCAGGTTTAGAGACTTTTGAGCAGCGTTACGGGAGTTCCGCTAGTGGGGCTAGTAGGGATGGCAGTGGGGCGGATTTTCACGGATATCCGCCCCACCCAATCCGTATGGGGCGGATTTGGATATAGCTAAATGGGTTTCGGGGCGGATACGGATATTCAAATAATATCCGTCGAATATTCGGGGAGGATACGGATTTGGCCATATCCACCCCACGGATATCCGTTTAAGTATGGAATTTACTTAAATACCCCTGACCCTTTAAATAGAAAAAAAAATATACAAAACAAAAACCAACCTACCCATTCGATGACTCTTAAATCTCATTCTCTCAGACCCAAGAAACCACCCCACTCGAAGAAATCCCTCACTCTCCACTCGAAGAAACCCTAACCCACTCGAAGAAATCTCGAAGAAATCCCTCCCTCTCCACTCGAAGAAACCCTAACCCACTCGAAGAAAACCCCTCCCTCTCCACTCGAAGAAACCCCTCCCCTTACCCTGCTCTCGTCTCTAGTCTCTCTCAAAGCAGAGCGAAGGCCTTCGTCCCCCCTTCTTCGTCCCCCCTGTGTCCCTTCTTCTCTCTCAAAACAGCGAAGGCCCGCCGCGAAGGGTGGCGGAGGCCGACCTCCCTTCTCTCTCACAGCGAAGGCCGCGAACGAAGACGAAGGCGACCCTTCTCTCTCACAGTGAAGGCCGCGAAGTGACCCTTCTCTCTCACAGTGAAGCCGTGAATGCCGCGAAGGTAGACGGTGATCTCAGATCTGATCAAGATCTCAGATCTGATCAAGATCTCAGATCAAGATCAAGATCTCAGATCTGATATCAGATCATCTTTAGATCAAAATTTAGTTTTTTTTTTTTGCAAATTTTTGTATTGTATTTTGTAATTAGATCTTTGATCTCAGATCATTCCTTAGATCGTTTTTTTTTTTGTAATATTTGTATGGATCTTTTGTAATTTTTTGTTGTAATTCTTTTGATATAATGAATGAAATATATAATTAGATGGGTAAAATTAGGTTTTTTTTTTTTTTTTTTTGAAGATCTGAGATCTGTTTTTTCGGAAGATCTGTTTTTTTCGGGTTAAATGGGCGGGGCGGATATCCGCCTATTTTTCCGGGTCGGGGATGGTTTTTAAAAAAAATGGCAAACGGATATGCGGGGCGGTTTCGGGGACCCGAAATCCTTTGCGGGGCGGGGATGGATTTGCTCAAATCCGCCCCGTTGCCATCCCTAGGGGCTAGCGACGTCAGTTTTTTCTGGTTAGACTTTTGTATTAATTTTAGTTTGTTCCTATTTTCTAAAATATACTTTGTCTTTGCTGTTAAATGTCTCTGTTATTATTGAATTTCACGTCCCGAGTTTTGAGGAAACGGATAATTCTACGTGGATTTTAGGATTTCGTTTTTCTTGAAAACCGGGGCGTGACAATGAAGGGGACAAAGGCCATCAAGGTTTAGTTGATAATAACCCGTCTTCTATCACATTGGTAATTTTTAAGAAATTTGGGTTCTTGTGGTTTTCTTTGTGTTCTAAAATACTAAGAAATAAGGCAACTGTGGTTTTCAGGTGTCCATATTTGAGAAGTCAATATCAAAGATGAAACTGAGTGATCTTGTTGAAAATTTGGTTTTTAAAAATAAAATCAATTGGATGTTTATCTGGTTTTGAACCCTGGACCTCTCTTCTATTTTGATCTATGGATTACTCTCTCAAAAATTTAGTCCCATATCTATTATATAACTCTTTGTGGTAGAGTTTATAAGGAGATAGTTAGGACTTGGGTTTGGACCCCTTGGGGGTACCACTCTTTTATGAGGAGGGGAGAGATAGGCTCTCGCGCCCGCCTCCGTCCTTCCGGTCGGGCGGGTCGGGTCGGGTCATTTAGAGAGCAAACCATTTTTTTGCTGAAAACTTATTTAAATGAAATATAAACTTCTGAAGAGGACTGAGTCTAAACGGTCTTTCTAAAACACGTTTTGGCCCCGCGATTTCTGGCATAAATCCCGTCGCCATTTCTTCTCCACGATTTGATCTTCACGCGATTGATGCCAATGAATAGAGTCTGTATTTCGTTTTCGAATGTACAATTTTCGCTCTATAAATACCATTCGATATTGCGTTTTTATAGAATACAAAATAAAAGAGAAACAAAGAGTTCTTTCGGAAAAAAAAAACAGAGAGCAAACAGTTTCGATTTTCTGCTTCTTGCAAACTTCGAGTTTCTGCTCCTTGCAAACAGTCTTCGAGTTTATGCTTCTTGCAAACAATTTTTTGAAATCAGAAAAGCTTTTACCAAGTCTCTGTTTGTTGCTGATTTATTTCCTGGTGATTCCGAGCAAATAAGGAGATTAAGGGTGAATTGTATACCGTTCATCTATTGTGCAATCTTTGAACGAGACAGAGAAGATTCTGGGCTGTTTTATCCTGGGGACGGCGGGGCTAAGTTACTGCTTGCACAATTTTTGGCCAGAGCCGCGAAACGTCTTAAAAAGAGCGACCTAGTCCGCGACTCAACCCAAGCAAAATTGGTACCATCGTTCCTACTTTTTAATTCGAATTTACAGCATATTTTTTTTCCAACAATTTTAAGACGCTTTCTATGTCTGCCATGAATTCAATTACTGAAATTGCTGCAAAAGACCTTAATAGGCCCTTTCGTTTTGAGGGCCAACGCTTTAAAAGATGGAGACAAAAGATGTTGTTTTTTCTAACAACACAAAATGTTGCATATGTTTGTGATACTGAAAAACCAACAATGCCTGCTGAACCTACTGAAACCCAAACTAAAGAATTAAACCGTTGCATTGAAAATGATTTTTTATGTAAAATTTTTATCCTGAATGGTCTGTCTGGTGATCTTTATGATTATTACTGTTCTGAACAAACTGCAAAAGATATTTGGGAAGCCCTTAGAAAGAAATATGACACTGAGGAGGCTGGCACAAAGAAATATGCTGTCAGTCGCTATCTGAAATTTCAAATGACTGATGATAAGTCTGTGGAAACCCAATCACACGAGCTTCAAAAGATTGCTCATGAAATTATATCTGAGGGAATGACTTTAGATGAGCAATTTCAAGTAGCTGTTGTGATAGACAAATTGCCCCCTAGCTGGAAAGATTTTAAGAATGTCCTTAGGCATAAAACTAAAGAGTTTTCCCTAGAAAGCCTGATAACCCGACTTCGTATTGAGGAGGAAGCCAGGAAACAATATCAGAAAGATGAAGTTCTGATTATATCAAACCATAAGAAGTCTACCCTTGTTTCTCTGAAACCCAATGGAAAGACAATGAAAAATCAGAATAACAATAAAAACCGGAACTATCAGAATCGGAACCAGCAGAACCGGAACAATCAGAACCGCAACCATCAAAATCAGAATCCTCCGCGAAATCAGAATGGACAGAAACATCCCTCCAAGAATGATTCAGCACAGTTCCTATGCTACACCTGTGGTAGGCCAGGGCATATGGCCAGGAACTGCCGGAATGGATCTCGCCCTGCACCTCAGGCGAACCTAACCGAAGACCAACTTATTGCCATGATCTCTGAGATCAATTTTGTTGGTGGATCCGAGGGATGGTGGGCCGACACTGGCGCTTCTCGACATGTCTGCTATGATCGAGAAATGTTCAAGTCCTACTCTGAAGCCGAGGACAAGAAAGTGTTGTTGGGTGATTCCCACTCCACTATAGTTGCTGGAACTGGAACAGTAGAACTGAAGTTTACCTCTGGAAAGACAGTTATCCTGAAAGACGTCTTGCATACTCCAGAGATGAGAAAGAACCTAGTTTCTGGTTTTCTTCTGAACAAGGCTGGGTTTACTCAAATTATAGGGGCTGATTTATACACCATTACAAAGAATAATGTATTTGTGGGGAAAGGGTATGCTACTGATGGAATGTTTAAGTTAAATGTTGAAGCGAATAAAATTTCTAGCTCTGCTTACATGTTGTGCACTTTTAATATCTGGCATGCTAGACTTTGTCATGTTAATAAGCGTATTATTAAAAACATGAGTAACTTAGGACTAATTCCAAAATTGTCCTTAAATGATTTTGAAAAGTGCAACTATTGTAGTCAAGCTAAGATAACCAAAACACCACATAAATCTGTAGTTAGAGAATCTGAACCTTTAGATTTGATACACTCAGATATATGTGAACTTGATGGTATCTTGACTAGAAATGGAAAACGTTATTTTATTACGTTTATCGATGACTGTTCTGATTATACTTTTGTTTACTTAATGAAAAATAAAAGTGATGCCTTTGACATGTTTAAATTATTTTTGACTGAAGTTGAAAATCAATATAATAGAAAGATTAAGAGACTTAGGAGTGATAGAGGCACTGAATATGATAGCAGTACTTTCATAGAGTTCTATAATTCTCAAGGAATTATTCATGAAACAACTGCACCATATTCTCCTGAGATGAATGGCAAAGCTGAAAGAAAAAATAGAACTCTTACCGAGTTAGTAGTTGCCATAATGCTAAACTCCGGTGCTGCATCGCACTGGTGGGGAGAAATTATCTTGACAGTCTGTTATGTGCTAAATAGAGTCCCCAAATCGAAAAGTAAAACATCTCCCTATGAGATTCTAAAAAATAGACAACTAAACTTGTCTTATTTGAAAATTTGGGGTTGTTTAGCTTATGTTAGAATTCCTAATCCTAAAAGGAATAAACTAGCTAGTAGGGCATATGAATGTGTATTCATAGAATATGCCATGAACAACAAAGCTTATAGATTCTATAATATTAAAGATCAAGTTATTATAGAATCAAACGACGTTGACTTTTATGAAGATAAATTTCCTTTTATTTCGAGGAATAGTGGGGGTACATCCTCAAACAACGTACCCTTGATCAGGGTTAATGAAACTGATAAAGCCACAGAATCTGAGCCAAGAAGAAGTAAACGGAAACGAACTTCTAAGACATTTGGCCCCGATTACTATGTCTTTTCAGTCGAAGAGGATCCCCTTAGTTTTCAAGAGGCCCTATCCTCTATAGATGCCAATTTTTGGGAAGAGGCTATAGATGATGAAATGTACTCTCTTGAGTCTAACAGAACCTGGCACTTAGTCGATTTGCCACCAGGTTGCAAGACAATAGGATGTAAATGGGTATTTAAGAAGAAATTGAAACCCGATGGTAATGTTGACAAGTTCAAGGCTCGTCTCGTAGCCAAAGGGTATAGACAGCGAGAAAATGTTGACTTCTTTGACACATATTCTCCTGTAACCAGGATTACATCTATTCGAGTGTTAATTTCTCTTGCTGCAATACATAATCTAGTTTTGCACCAAATGGACGTTAAGACTGCGTTTCTTAATGGCGATTTGGAAGAAGAAATTTATATGGATCAACCTGAAGGTTTTGTTATTCCAGGGCAAGAACATAAAGTTTGCAAACTAGATAAATCACTTTATGGTTTGAAACAAGCTCCAAAACAATGGCATGAAAAATTTGATAACCTTGTCATCGCACATGACTTTAAAGTAAACGAAAGTGACAAATGCATTTACTATAAAGATGAAAATGGCATTTGCACTATTATATGTCTATATGTGGATGACTTACTTATCTTTGGTTCTAATATCCATGCCGTGAATAAAGTGAAGGCTTTATTGTGTGCAAATTTTGATATGAAAGACCTTAGAGAAACGAGTGTAATCCTTGGTATCAAGATTACTAGGTCTGAAAAGGAAATTTCTTTGGATCAATCACACTATATCAGGAAGATCCTAAATAAATATAATTACTCTGACTGTAAACCTGCATGTACTCCTTATGACTCTAGTGTAAAGTTGTTCAAGAACACCGGTGACGGTGTTAGACAATCTGAGTATGCGAGCATCATTGGTAGTCTTAGATATGCTACCGATTGCACTAGACCCGACATAGCTTACGCTATTGGATTACTATGCAGATTTACAAGTAGACCTAGTATAGAGCATTGGCATGCAATTGAACGGGTCATGAGGTACCTGAAGAGGACTAAGAACCTCGGATTACATTATCAGAAGTTTCCCGCTGTCCTTGAAGGATATAGCGATGCTGATTGGAACACCCTTTCAGATGACTCCAAAGCCACCAGTGGCTATATTTTCAATATAGCTGGTGGAGCTGTTTCTTGGAAATCAAAGAAACAGACCATTCTGGCACAGTCCACGATGGAGTCAGAGATTATAGCACTAGCCACGGCTAGTGAAGAAGCAGGTTGGTTGAGAAACCTTCTAGCAGAGATCCCTTTATGGGAAAGACCGATTCCAGTTGTCTTGATCCATTGCGATAGTACCGCGGCTATTGCAAAAATACAGAACCATTATTATAACGACAAGAAACGACAAATACGTCGTAAGCACAGTACGGTTAGAGAATTTCTATCTACTGGTGCTGTGAGAGTGGATCATGTACGAACTGATGCGAACTTGGCTGATCCTTTGACGAAAGGATTAGCTAGAGAGAAGGTTTTCAAAACCTCGAAAGGAATGAGACTATTGCCCTTAGATTGATGAGTTATTCACGATGGTAACCCAACCTATAGACTGGAGATCCCAAGAAATAGGTTCAATGGATAATAACAAGTCGTGAATGATATGATGTGAATCATGCTGACAAAATAACAATCTCATTCCTAGATTACAGCATGAATTCCTGAAGCGATAGTAGGATGAGTTAAAAAACTCTTAATGAGGTCTATACTCTATGTGGAGTGGAGTACCTAGCTACAGGAGTACTCTTGATAGACTCACCTAAGTGATTGTGGAAGTTTAGCCGCTTCCTATGGAATTTGTGGGCAAAATTCCTAGAGCTTTCACTATACTGGGATATACGTGCATGGCCGTAAAGCACGGGCTTTTTAGACTTCACCCTGGTAAGGTTGTGCGTGTAATGTCTGTTAGAGATAGAGTTCAAAACTACGAGTTACTCTAGTATAATCTAAAGCATGAACACTACGCAAGAGTTCAAGTCGAAAGACACTTTTGTTTATGCACAATCTTATATTTGAAAGATTGCTCGATGAAAATTGTTTTTTAAAAATCCAAGTGGGGGATTGTTGAAAATTTGGTTTTTAAAAATAAAATCAATTGGGTGTTTATCTGGTTTTGAACCCTGGACCTCTCTTCTATTTTGATCTATGGATTACTCTCTCAAAAATTTAGTCACATATCTATTATATAACTCTTTGTGGTAGAGTTTATAAGGAGATAGTTAGGACTTGGGTTTGGACCCCTTGGGGGTACCACTCTTTTATGAGGAGGGGAGAGATAGGCTTTCGATTTTCTGCTTCTTGCAAACTTCGAGTTTCTGCTCCTTGCAAACAGTCTTCGAGTTTATGCTTCTTGCAAACAATTTTTTGAAATCAGAAAAGCTTTTACCGAGTCTCTGTTTGTTGCTGATTTATTTCCTGGTGATTCCGAGCAAATAAGGAGATTAAGGGTGAATTGTATACCGTTCATCTATTGTGCAATCTTTGAACGAGACAGAGAAGATTCTGGGCTGTTTTATCCTGGGGACGGCGGGGCTAAGTTACTGCTTGCACAATTTTTGGGCAGAGCCGCGAAACGTCTTAAACAGAGCGACCTAGTCCGCGACTCAACCCAAGCAAAATTGGTACCATCGTTCCTACTTTTTAATTCGAATTTACAGCATATTTTTTTTCCAACAGATCTCATGAAGGCCACTGGCAACTTCAGCAGCGATAACTTCATTGAATCAGGAAGAACAGGAGCACTGTACAAGGCAGTGCTTCGTGACGGTTATTTTCTTATGGTTAAGAGGTTGCAAGATACAGAACACTCTGAGAAACAGTTTGCATCTGAAATGACCACTCTGGGAAATGTTAAACATGATAATTTGGTTCCCCTCATGGGATATTGTATTGCCAAGCAAGATAGGTTTCTGGTCTATAAGTACATGCCCAATGGAACTATCCATGACCAATTGCATCCAGCGGAACCTGACAGCAAGGTGATGGATTGGTCTTGTAGGCTCAAAATTGGGATAGGAGCAGCGAGAGGTCTGGCCTGGCTCCATCATAACTGCAATCCTCGCATCATCCATAGAAACATAAGCTCCAAATGCATATTATTGGATGAAGATTTTGAGCCCAAGATTTCTGATTTTGGACTCGTGAGGCTTATGAACCCAGTTGATACTCATTTAAGTACGTTTGAAAATGGGGAGTTTGGAGATTTGGGTTATGTAGCTCCCGAGTACACACGGACATTGGTGGCCACGGTTAAGGGGGATGTTTACAGCTTTGGAGTTGTACTTCTTGAGCTGATTACTGGTGAGACACCTACCCATGTAACTAATGCCCCAGAAGCTGAAACTTCAAGGGGAGTTTGGTGGAGTGGATTATGCATCTCTCGAGCAATTCACGTCTCACAGATGCCATCGATGAGTTTTTAGTTGGGAAGGGTGTCGATAATGAACTCCAACAATTTCTTAAAGTTGCAAGCAACCGTGTCTCAGCAGTTCCCAAGGAGCGACCAACAATGTTTGAAGTGTTCCAGCTGCTAAGAGCCATTGGGGAGAGATACCATTTCACTGCTAATGACGATATACTTCTTCCATCTAACAGTGGTGTCGATCACCCTGACGAACTTATTGAGTCAGAGATTTAATGGATATTGGCACAATACGCATCCTGAGTCCAAACAACCCTAGTGAATCCATGAAAGGAGGTGGCCCAAACGGTTGCCCCACAAAAAAACTTGTACCCCAACTCTTTGAAGTCGTCGAGGCGGATTGCTATGAAGTTAGACTTGATTTCCCATGGTCCAACTCTCAAGGACACTGATTTAGCTATGCCAATAATAGGAATAGCTTCTAAGTTAATTGCCTTCACCTTACCAAGATCCCCTTCCAAGTTCAGACTTACGCGTCTTGTTTCATATGGGGCAATGAAATTGTCAGTGGCTCCATAGTCAAGCAATAGCCTTGATATCAATGTACTGCAAGGTTTTCTTATGAGAATGTTCAAAGACTTCCCATTTATTTGCACTGAGTTTGCGGATAGCTCACATCTGAGAGGTCTCATTGTTGGAAATATAAGGGCTTGAACTGGAAGGTTGAGCTTGCATCAAGGACATCAGCGAGTGTAAAACATGCTTGTCCAGGCAAGTGTTTGATTTATGGTCCATGTTGTTACAAGGATGCATGGCGGGGGGTACATAGGGCATATGTTATCCTGAGTAGTTATGCCTATAGTAGCTTTGTGATCTCTTTCTGTAGTTGTTGGACTAATAGTTTGAACTGCTTGAGTTGGTTGTCCAATTTCTATTAGCATTACAATTATGATTAGACGGTCATGAGTTGCAGTTCTCCCAAGTCTGTTGTTTGATCGTGAAACTAAAATGCCGCTCGTGCTTGTACTAGCAATCCTAGGCCCTACAGATTGGGGATGTGGACCATGTCCTATGGTAGGCATACAATCATTGTTTCTCATCTGCATATGGTTTCAAACACTCCATGTCTGACATATGGTGTAGAGTTTCTTTATGACAACAAAATCAGTATTCGTAGGTAGGAACTGGTTTCTGAGTACTTTTTGTAGTTCAACCCATGTGTCAATAACAAAAGTATCACATGTTTTGATATTTGGAGCCAATAGTACGACTCTTCCATAGTTTAGCATCCCTCATCAGATGCAAGGTTACTATGCTTACTTTTGCCTTTTTTGACTCAGGAGGTATGAGCTCAAAGCAAGGAATGTGATTTCGGGAAATTTCGGCGACAATTTCGTTTTTTTGAAATTACGAAAAGAAAAAGTGCAAAAAAATAATTACATTTTTTTAGGGTTTTTTCGTAAATTTTGAATTTTTTTTCATGAAAATACAAAAACCAACTCCCAAAAATTAAATTTTAAAAAACTTTCGGGGTTTTTTCATAAATTTCGAGGGTGTTTTTCTTCTAATTATCATTTCTTCTAATTATTTATTAATTTTTAAAACCACCCCTATATTGATTTTTAAAACCACTCCCTTATTTTATAATTATATATTGACTTTATATTTGTTTCATTTCTTGGTATTTAGGCTTCATTTAATGTGTTTAAAAGATTTATTTAATTGCATCTTATTTCTTTTTCACATATTTCATATACTCACGAAATTCATTATATATATTTCATCTATTCTCAAAATTTTTACGTTTTTTCTTTACACATCGAACTATTTCTTAAAATCAAGAATCCAAAACTAACACGAAAAACGAAATCACAATCCTTGGCTCAAAGTATTGTTCCATATCAAATAAAAAGTTTTTTCCAGTTCCTTGCATCCCGGACACCAGAGTATAATTTGGTTATTGTTTGAAGGGCATTTTGGTTATCAACATGAGCCTTTTGACAGACAACACGCGTTGAAGCTAGTCTAGAGGATACTACAATAGTGATTAATGTTGGGACAACCAATAATTAACTAGTTTTGAAAGGGGCCAATCGCAAATCACCCCAAAAAATTTTGTAAACATATAATTTTACATTCGAAATTAATTTTTGCTTCTTAACTTTATATACAAATTTGATTTGTCCCTTATATATTTATCTTTTGTACTCTTACAAAATAGTTTGTTGGATTCATTGTCTTTCCCCATAGATTATATGGAGTTTTGTTTAGCAATTGGTGTTTTGTATAGTTATTTATATACTGTTCAAAATTTTTAAAAAGTTATGTTAAAATTATTAATTAATTAACTATGATTCGTCACTCTTCCCCCTTCAACAAAAATCCTGGCTCAGTCAATGTAAGGCGCCTTAGAAGGGCGAATGAATCTTGATTCCAAGAGGTCATCTAGTTGCTTCCTTAGTTCTGTTAATTCTGGGGGACTCATTCGAAAAAGACTTTCTGTCTGGCGGCTTATTGCCAGACACTAGTTCAATTTGATGGTCGACAAGCCTCTGGGAGGCAAGGTTTTGGGGAGATCATTTAACATTACTTCGTTGAACTCAACAATTGCTTGGGCTCTTTAGGAATTTCACTAGTGTCATCCTCTGTCTCTAGACGTGCAATGGCCAAATAAGTTTCACCTCCTCTTGCCAGACCCTTCTTCAGTTGGAGCGCAGATAATATTTTTTCATGAGTCATAGTTTTAATGGATGTTGGCACAATACTCATCCTAGGTCCAAACAACCCTAGTGAATCCATGAAAGGAAGTGGCCCAAACTGTTGCCCCACAAAAAAAACTTGTACCCCAACACTTTGAAGTCGTCGAGACGGATTGTTACAAAGATGCATGGCGAGGGTACGTACTACGTAGGGCATATGTTATCCTGAGTAGTTATGCCTATAGTAGCCTTGTGATCTCTTTCTGTAGTTGTTGGACTAATAGTTCGAACTGCTTGAGTTGGTTGTCCAATTTTTATTAGCATTACAATTATGATTAGATGGTCATGAGTTGCAGTTATCCCAAGTCTGTTGTTTGGTCGTGAAACTAAAATGTCGCTCGTGCTTGTACTAGCAATCCTAGGCCCTGCAGATTGGGGACCATGTCCTATGGTAGGCGTACGATCATTGTTTTTCTCTGCAGTTGCCATGATAGTTGTCACGTCCTCTAGTTTTTGTATTTGTAACTCAATCTGTAACCAAGGCTGAGTCTGGTTGATGAAACATAAAAGCTTATCTTTCTCACAATGTGTCTTGGATAACCAACAAACAAGTATCAAATTGCTTAACATGGTCTCAAACACTCAATGTCTGACATATGGTGTAGAGTTTCTTTATGACAACAAAATCAATATTCGTAGGTAGGATTTGGTTCCTGAGTACTTTTTGTAGTTCGACCCATGTGTCAATAACAATATCACCCTGTTTTGATATTTGGAGCCAATAGTACGACTTTACCATAGTTTAGCATCCCTCATCAAATGCAAGGTAGCTATGCTTACTTTTGCCTTCTTTGACTCAAGAGGTATGAGCTCAAAGCAAGGAATGTGATTTCATGAAATTTCGGCGTTAATTTCGTTTTTTTGAAATTACGAAAAGAAAAAGTGCGAAAAAATAGTTACATTTTTCGAGTGTTTTTTCGAAAAATTTTGAGGTTTTTTCGTAAGTTTTGATTTTTTTTCGTGAAAATACAAAAACCAACTACCAAAAATTACATTTTAAAAATAATTCGGGGTTTTTTCATAAATTTTGAGGTTTTTTTTCTTTCTAATTATCATTTCTTCTAATTATTTATTAATTTTTTAAACAACGCCCTAATTTTCTAATTATCATTATTCTACTTATATATTGATTTTTAAAACCACTCCCTTATTTTATAATTATATATTGACCTTATGTTTGTTTCATTTCTTGTTATTTAGGCTTCATGTAATGTGTTTAATAGATTTATTTAATTGCATCTTATTTTTTTCACATATTTCATATACTCACAAAATTCATTATATATATTTCATCTATTCTCAAAATTTTTACGTTTTTTCTTTACACATTGAACTATTTCTTAAAATCAAGAATCCAAAACTAACACGAAAAACGAAATCACAATCCTTGGCTCGAAGTATTGTTCCCTATCAAATAAAAAGTTTTTTTCCAATTCGTTTGCATCCCGGACACTAGAGTATAATTTGGGATCTTTTAGAGCCATTGGTTGATCACATGCATTTACGACATCAACAACAAATTTACCTTCTCATACAAGTCATCTAGATGCATTTGGAAGTCGTCCATTACTTCTACAGTAAGGTGATGCTACTCCCCAACATCACCTTTGCCAGTCCCCTCTGCATCGGTTGCACTTTCTATCACTCCACTAATTTTCAAGAGTCATTCAATTGTTTTTACTCTTTCCGCCATGTTAAGAAGTCCAAGGAGAGTATTAACATTATCTTCTACAACCCTAATTCTTTTATTTTGTTCATCCTGGTTCTCAACCTAGTTCAGCCAAACTTCAAGGGTACTAACATGTTCTGTTAAATCCTACTGGTCTGCATTCACTGTGTTATGCTACCAACTGTCATGAACTAGCAATGTCCGTGCGACATTAGCAATGGAATTCACTAGTAAGCCTAAGGTCTGATTGAAACTATGCAACTTCAATTAGCTAAAACCACTTGAACAATAACAATACCAATCTGAGGCAACGAGTAAGACAATCAAATGAAAAACTTCTATTAATTCAACAAGAGTACATAAGGAGGAATGATTCATTCAATACATAAGCTTAGAGGAAAGATTTCTAATACATATGCAAGCTAATTAGACAATGAACATGTCCTAGAACTATTGTACAAAGAGGTCAAGTCAGGTCAGACATGCAAAGGACCCTTCCCTCCATATAGTAGAGCATTTGAGTATTTTTCAAAAAGAAATGTTGGTTTCCCATACCAACAGGGATACCCTTGACAATGACAGTCAAAGACCAAACACAAATACATTGTAAACATGATCAAATAAATTTATCCCATTAGTAGAAGTGACCGACATAAAATTTACCTCAAGGTTTTTCTATGCATTTGAGATTAAGTGAATGGGTCTTGCTCTGCAAATACTCCTAATGACGATGATTTTATTGCTGTTGCAGATGATACCAGCATAGAATCTATAAAGGAGCACTTGGACAACCAGGTGATGGATGAGCAAAATGGCTGCGAGAAGGAGACTATCAAAGTGACATAAGCAGTGAGCCCAACGCTAACACTTACTACAAGAGCCTCTTAGCACTTAGGGGAGGAACATGGTACTGTGCATAACAGCACCATACAAAGCATGGCCAGCAAGGTTGTACAAGTGGACAACAACAAGAAGGTGGAGAGAGCGAGTAATGCAACTTCAAGTCTACCTAAAGGCAGCCTTAGGCACCCACATTCTCAGGCAAGAGTAAACATAATCCTAAATAAAGATAATCCATTTGCCCCCTTGCAAGCTGAGGAGTCAGTAGGAGGACTGGACAAGCACGTCAGGAGTCACCCGATGATTCTAAAACGAGAAGACATAAACCTGAAAAGGGGAGGTGACAACCAACCAACCATAGTTTTAGATGTTTAAGACAGCGTGTTGGAACGTTCGGGGCCTCAATGACCCACTCAAGCAAAGCCAGGTTAGAAAAATGATTCATAAACAAAAAATCAGTATTATAGGCCTTGTTGAAACTAAAGTTAGTAATGAAAAGAAGGATCGAATACAACGCGAACTGAAGAAATACTGGGTTTTTGTTGATAATAATGATATCACTCATGGAGGAAGGATATGGGTGTTATGGGATCCATAGGCAGTGAATGTAAGTCTGATATCAAAGTCAGAACATGCCATTTTCCTGCACACGGTGCGGCCGAATGGTTTCTCTTGCTACATTACCTTTGTTTACGGTAGTAGCTCCAGTACTATTAGAAAGACACTGTGGCTGGAACTTGAAGATTTTGCGACCAATATAAGCGCTCCGTGGACAGTTCTAGGCGATTTCAACTCAATATTGAATTCGCAGGAAAGAGTAGGTGGTGAAGAAATAAGACCAGGCCAGTTCTGTGATCTTGCCCAATGTGTTCTTAATTCTAAGCTTTTTGATTGTCAGTACAAGGGGTGTTATCTCACTTGGAGTAACAAACAAAGTGGTGATAATCGAGTCATGTCCAAACTCGATAGGGCCATGATAAATCAGGAGTGGTTAGTAGATATGCCAAACTCTAAAGTAGAGTTCACAAATCCAGGAATTTCTGATCATTCACCTATTCTACTGACTATTTATGAGCATAGAAACATGGGGCCGATTCCTTTTAAATTCTACAACTATTGGATACATGAACAGGGGTATATGGAGGTAGTTAAGAGTGCTTGGAGTGTGCCAGTGGAAGGAAATGCAATGTACAATTTTGTTACTAAGCTCAAATGGGTTAAAACGCTCCTAGTGGACTGGCGAAAAACCAGTTTTGTTAATGCTAGAACAGAAGTACTGATTGCAAAACAAAACATGGAGGTTGCACAGTCCTTAGTACAGACAGATCCTCTCAATCCAGTGCTTGCAAACACAGAGAAAGAGACAGTGAAAGCTTATGCGATTGCATCAAGAAATGAAGAGAGTGAAGCTGTGCAGAAAGCAAAAGCAAAACATATGCAATATGGGGATGCAAATGTATCCTATTTTCACAACTGTTTGCGAGAACGAAGAGCAAAAAATAAGTTACTCTCCATTTATAATGCTCAGGATGAAAAACTGGAGGATACACAAGAGATTGAAATGGAGTGTATTCGTTATTTTGAACAAATATTTGCAGGTCAGCAGGATGAGTATGATCCTTCAGTAATTGATGAGCTGCAGTTTGAAAGAACCGTGAGTGCAGATGATGCTCTAGAACTAGCACAGGCAGTAACCAGAGATGAAATCACTGAAGCCTTATCTTCCATTGGCTCTGACAAGGCTCCAGGGCCTGATGGGTTCTCGTCTCTCTTCTTCAAATCAGCTTGGCGAATAATTGGGGATGACTTTGTTCGGGCAGTCACTAACTTTTTCATGAGCAAGCGCCTACTGGGTGAGGTAAATGCGACATATATTGCTTTGGTCCCAAAAGTTACTAATGCATCTTACTTCAATGATTTCAGGCCAATCTCCTGCTGTAATGTGCTATATAAGTGTATTACTAAAGTCATGACAAACAGGATGAAGAAAGTGGTGCATCGACTCGTCAGGTCCGATCAATCTGCAATCATTAAAGGCAGATTTATTCATGACAATGTGATGTTAGCTCATGAATTGGTAATAAATTACCATAGAGATAAAGGTACGCCTAGGTGTGCCGCAAAAATAGATCTCCGGAAGGCGTATGACATGGTCAGATGGGAGGCAATTGTGCATGTGTTAAGGAAGATGCAGTTCCCTGAATTGTTCATAAATTGGGTGCATTCTTGCATTTCCACTCCAAGATTTTCAATATCTCTAAATGGATCCCCTAAAGGATTCATTCGAGCCACTAGAGGTATTAGACAAGGTTGCCCGATATCTCTTTATCTGTTTGTTCTTGTCATGGAATTGTTACACCCACTCCTTAAGAGGAAAGTAGAAGTAGGAGAATACAGACTTCATCCCAAATGTACTGATCCCCAGATTACACATCTATGTTTTGCTGACGACCTACTTGCGTTCTTCCATGGAGACATTCAATCCGCAGAAGCACTATCGAGTACTATGGCTATGTTCAAATCTTGCACTGGGCTTGAGGTTAATTGCTCAAAGAGCAACTTGTTTTCTAATGGTGTATCTACTTCTGAACTGCAGTCCATTACAAGCTGCCTCTCTTTCAACGCAGCAGTGCTTCCAGTGAAGTATTTGGGGTTACCATTGATCTCGTCTCGATTGGACTATAATCAGTGTCTTCCTTTGATAGATAAAGTGAAAAAGCGAGTGTTATCATGGAAGAATAGAACACTATCTTTTGCTGGGCGACTCACACTTAAAAAATCAGTCCTGAACAGCCTACATGTATACTTGACATCGTGCTTCGCTCTTCCTCAAAGTGTCAGGGATGACATTGCTGTTATCATGAGGAATTATCTCTGGTCTGCATCGGATACTTACTCCAAGACGCCAATGGTTAGCTGGAAACAAGTTTGTCTTCCCTACAATGAAGGAGGTTTAGGGATACGATGCATTGAAACTTCTAACAAGGCTGCAATGACGAGGCATGTATGGAATATAGTCTCTAATAAAGATAACCTCTGGGTCACATGGATCAAGCGTAATCTCATTAAGGAAAAGGCCTTCTGGTTGATGGAGATACAAAATGACTCATCCTGGTGCTGGCGCAATATTCTCAAGTGCAGAGAAAAAGCTAGCTCATTAATAAGCCACTCTATTGGAGATGGAGAGGGCACATATCTATGGAAAGACCCTTGGCACCCCACTGGAATACTCATGAATAGGTTCCCCCAGCAACTACAATATGACTCTTTATTGCATAGGAATGCCAAGGTCAATGCACTTATCAGACATAATGAATGGGACTCAAGGATTGACATCCATGAGGACCTTCGTTGTGTAGAACTAGACATTGAGTTTTAGGATGAAGTTCTGTGGATTGGCGGGCAGGATGGAGCGTACTCAAATAAGAGTGCATATCATGCTTTGAGACAGAGAGGTGAAGTTATTTCATGGTCCAACCTGGTTTGGTACAAGGGGAGAATACCAAGACATAGTTTTGTAACATGGTTAGCTCTTCATAGAGCTCTCAAGACCCAGGACAAATTGAAAGCATGGAATGTCATTGATAGGTCAGTATGCATATTATGCAATGATGAGCCACAGAACGAAGAACATTTATTTTTCAAATGTTGCTACTCTAGTTTTGTGTGGTCTTCTGTGCTGCACTACTTGAGCTACAATCATAGCCCCCTGGATTGGGAAGAAGAATGGGAGTGGTGTAAGCAGCAGTTCACTGGTACATCAGAGAGCACAACTGTGAGGAAGCTGGCCCTAAATGCTACAATATACCATCTTTGGACAGAACGCAATTGCAGACAATTTCAGAGAAAACACAGAGTTGCAGTGATGCTTATTCCTAAGATAATTGAGGACATCAGATTGCGTGCTTCGGTACTGGATCTTCAAGTGGTAGATACTGCAGAAAATAGAACTTTTTTTTACAAGTGTAAAATCAGTGTCAACTTCCTGTTACCTAGAGGAACTCTGCATCAATGGTTGAAACCAATACAGGGTTGGTATAAGGTGAATTCAAACGGCTCGCTAACAGAAAGTAGAGGAGGTTATGGTGCTATTATTCGAGATCATACAGGTCATGTACTGGCAGCAGCTGCGGGATCTCAAGTAGCGCGATCAGTAGTCTTCCATGAACTGCAGGGGGTTGCAATAGGGGTCAAGCTAGTACAACAGCTTGGATTACAAAGAGTAGAACTTTGCATGGATTCTAGTAATGCTCTCAAGTATCTTACTACCAAAAAAGTGCCACCATGGGAAGCTATACACATCACAAGAAGGTTGAAACGAGCCATTGGCATTTTCGAAGATTGCAAGCTGCTGATATATTATCTAAACTATTGCCTACTCATGAGTTTGTGGAGTTAGTCCCTAGCTCCTTTGCTGAAGATCTTAAAAAGATTATATTTGATGATGCGAGTGGAAGGAAATACTTGCGAATGTAATCTGATCATTTAATCCTTTTATTTTCAGTGGTTTGGGGATCCCATATATACCCCCACGCTTGCCTTTCAAAAAAAAAAAAAAAAGTTGGGATAAGGGCAATATGATCGTGGATTTAGTCAAGGCGAATCCACATGACTAACTCTACACTACATCCAATTCTGGGTGTTAGACTATTAAACTTCATGAAAACTAGCGGAGTCAAAATCAAAATAACCCCATTTATCAAAAACAAAAACTCCCAAAAATCAGGATGGAGGTCATACAAGAAGTCCCAAGTCCAGTGTGAAAGCCTCAAGGCATTGGTGTAAACAAAACCAAGCAAATTCCTCGAAACCAAATATTGAAGAGACAAGCATGGTGTAGTAGTGTTCACCGAGTCAAGCACTGCACTGCACTGCAGAGTCGTTTTCTGTTCCCTGACTTTCTTCTCTCCACTATAAATAAATAACTTTAGAAAGTCTAGTCGTCGGCTGAGCTTGGAATTTGCCAGTTTCACATTTGATATCCTCTTCGATAAATTATGTAAAATCGATTCGACTGGCCGAGACTGAGAGAGAGAGAGAGAGAGGAAAACCATTTACTAAATAAAGATAATAAACTAATTTCATCACTGTTTGCTTTCGTTTTCAGTTTTCAAACCGAAGACTAGAAACCATAGAGAGAGAGAGAGCACCAAAGTCTTCGTGACAAAGACAGAAAGAAAAGAGCGTTGTTTCCTTCTCTGATTCGTGCACCCATTCATTCTATTACATTTGTATCTGTGTGTGTGAGTAGAGATCTAAACCCACCCTTGTTTCAGATTAAGGATTTGTGAGGTTTTTTTTTTTCTTTTTCTTTGTTTCATATCCTCCTCAAAATCTCAGAAGCTCAGCAACAACCATGGATATTGCAGGTGAGGTGTTCAATTAATTTTGTTCTTTTTTCTTCATTTCTCAGTTAGTTGTTAGATTTATTTAAGTATTCTTTGGTTCCTCCCTTGTTTTATTGGGGTTGTTCAAATATTGAATTGGGTATAGATTTTTTTTTTTTGGAGATTACAAGAAAAAAAAAATTGTGTGTGTGTGTGTGTGGAGTTGCAATAAATAAATTAAAAGAAAAGTGTTTCTGAGTCTTAGAGTTTGACTTTTGAGCTGAAATCTCCAAATTAACAGGGGGTATTCAATCATGGGTTTTAATGGAGTCTGAAAGATTTTAAACTCCATTAAAATATAGGGGTATTCAATTAAGGATTTAAAACAATACAATGAAATTTAGGGGTATTCAAATATAGATTTTAAATTATTGTTTTATAATCCATTAAAATCATGGGGTATTCATGGATTTTAAACAATACAATGAAATCTAGGGGTATTCAAACAGCAGTGGATTTTAATGGATTTGTTGACTTGATGGACTTTGAAGGATTTATGTGTGAAAGATATAAATATCAAAGCCATTTTCAAATCCAGTCTCTTACCCTCGGATTTCAATTTCTCTCATCCCTTTCTCCCTTTGGATTTTTTCACGCTCTTGAACACAAACAAACAAACAAGAACTAGGGTTTTTGGATTTCTTCCATTGAATAGCAAGACGATGATACAGAGATGATGATGTTCTACCTCAAAGAGATCTCCGTTTTCGGCCACGGATCCGAGACAACAATCAAGCTGTTGGGTTCAACACCTCACGACCAGCTCTTGATTCAGACGTCCGATTCCTTGTCGGGTTTGATTAAGAGGTTCGGAGAAATGGGTAATTGTGTTTATGTTCAAAGATGATAACTTTTTGAGGTTTTGATGTGCTGCATTAAAATCCATTAAAATCACTGTAGAGGGATTCAATTGCAGGTAGAAGAATTGGGGCTGAAGATGGGATTGTTGTGAGGACTTGGTCGCCGACAGCAATGGCTGTGATTAGGGTTTGTGGATAGAAGGCTACAACGTTTCTGTTGATCCAACCAGCTGCGGTGGAGTTGGAAGAGCCGATAGCTAGAAGTTGGTTGTTTGGGATGCCGAGAGTGACTCGGATCTTGGTGTGAGCTAGAGATCGGAGGAGGTCTGGGTCTGCGTCGTAGAGGCGAATGTGGGTGATTTTTTGGAGTTGGAGGAATGAAATTAGCTCGGTTGGAGGTAGGAGATTCGAGACTTGAGTGCCTATGTTGAGTCCTATGAATGGTTCCTCGTCTTCTTTTTGCTTCTTGACCACCACTGTTTCTGCTGCACCTGATTTGCAAAAACAACAAACAAGTAAGTGTACGTGTGAGAAATGGGTATTTTTTTCAGATAATTATGGGTGGGTATTACCTGAAGTTAAGAGGAGGAAGGAGGAGAGTAGAAGGAAGATAAGTGTGGGTGCTCTGATTGAGCTAGAATCCGCCATGAACAAGAAGCTGGAGCTTGTCCTTCCTCTTCTGCTTCTTGTGGTTGAGTTACAAAGCTACTTATAATTGTGCTTTTGAGGGGTTTTGCTTGGTGGGATTAGGACTCTTTGGGGTAATGTGGTTTAGAATTGTAAGGTTTCATCATGGTGGGAGTTATAGAGAAATGGAATGAAGATGAATGAATGATCAGAGCTCTAATCAAGTGGATTGGTTGGTGGGTTGGTATGTTTTGATGAATTTCCGTGTTTGGGAGTCTTTGTTGGGTTCATGTAATTGTGTCACTTACTTTGTACATGTTTCTTGTTACAAAGAATAAAGAAGTAAATAACACTTTCATAGTATGATTTTGTCTTCTATGTTTGGTTGTGTTTTCTAATGTTAGTGTGTTGGGTGATGTTGAGATTGATTTGCAATTTTTACCTGTTGAGTAATCTCAATTGATTGCAGTGGAAGCAAAGTAAAGGATTGGAACAGAGCTACTTAGACAAATAGATGTTATAGTTGTATAATTATATCAGTGAGTGCCTGGGGTTTGGTTCGCGTAGAGAATTTTGCTTTTCTTTGATTTGGTCCCTAGTCAATGCTCTTGTCCAGCTTTGCTGAAAGTCATTCAGGTGTCCCTAGTCAATGCTCTTGTCCAGCTTGTAGATCTTCAGATACTTCATGAAGCTTTGCCAAGTTCGAAGTTGGTGTTTGCGAGCTCGATGGCATCACTCTATCAAAGACTTGATGTCCCTAGTCAATGTTCAAAGCACTTTCTTTTGCCAAGAAGAATAATAGAAATCCATAACAATCCTTTATAAAATTCAGAAAATTCAATAATAAAAATCCATCAAAATCCACAAAATCCAATCACTTAAAATACATCAAAGTTCAGTGGATTTTGTAAACTCCTTTGAAATATTTTAAAATCCATGAGATTTAAAGTCTTTCAGACTCTATTAAAATCCATGATTGAATACCCCCCTGTAAGTCATCTGGGTATCTCTGATTCGAACCCGTCTAAGTGTCGAGGAAAACAGCGAGGGACCCCATAGGGGGGGAGCCGTCTATCCCCTTGAGATGTGTGCTTGACTTTTCAACGCACGCATTCCGAGGTTTCAAGCGCGCATCCCGGGGAGATGGACGGCTCCCCCCAACTCTGTGGGGTCCCTCGCTGTTTTCCTCGCCATTTCCCTCGACAATTAAAAATTTTCTGTTTATTCTTTGCTTGTTTTGATGGGTTTTGGAGGAATTGAATTGAATTGGGTCTATGCTCTTTCTGGGTATCTCTGGATGTACTTATATTAAAAATTGGGTGCTATGTTTAGGATGATTTGAAGCATGGGCGGACCTACTAAGGGGCGAGGGGGGACAGCTGCCCCCCCTCAACTTTTAAAATATTTTTAGTATATATAGTTTAGTCTTAAAAAAATCGATTATATAATGTAGAATACATTATGACAATTAGTTATGCAAATATTTAAACATGTTTTTGTTGGTGTAGTGGTTGGAGGTTTACTATTTTTATTTAGTAAAAGACATGAGATCGATACTTTTCGAGTGCATTTTTTTATTTTAGTTTCAATGCAATTTTATTAGTAATTGCAAACATTAAAAATGTTTAGTTTAATAAAAATTTATTAACATTAAAGAAATGAATTGTTTTTCACAAGTGATATAAAACCTCTAACAAAAAAATATTTAAAATTAATATCTAAAATAATAACGATAGAATTCAATGAAAATATATACCATTATTAGCCAACTCGTATAAAATTTGAGCCTCATATAAACTATTTTTTCTTTGAAATTGTAATATGATCATATTAGGTTCGCAAATTTCAAATTTTTTTTAGCTTCACATATAACTTATCCTAATTATTTTGTGATTCTCAATTCTAGACAGCCAAGCTTTATAGCCACTTTTTGGTCAGGTTTTAAGTTTTTTACACTTCTATCCCTTCTATAGATAATGTTTGTGGTTGTATTTTAAAGAGAATGGGTAAATGTGTCAAAATGTTTTAGCTTGGCCAACAAATGGCTTTAAAGTCTGGCTGCCTAGACAAACTCTTTTGTGATATTAGTTATATATTCTAGTTATTATGCTTGTTTGCTCTTTGCTAAAGTTATCAATAGTGACCTTATTTTGGCCTAAAATGGACTACATTTGGATCCAATTTGATATATGTATTGTATTTTTTATAGTTGAAATTTTTTTATTACTTACTAGCTTCGGTAGAAAAAAATTTGGCTTTACCATTGATAACTACTATTATCAACTAATAAGTACTCCCCCACCCACCCACTAAAATCCTTGATCCGCCCCTGATTTGAAGGATACAAAGGTTTGTAAAATTTGTTGTTTGTTTATGGTAGTTTTGCCTGAAATTGTAGTTTGACTGACTGAGTTTGATTGCTTGTTTATATATATATATATAGATATATCAGAAATTCTAAATGGCGAGGAAACGGGCGAGGGAAGGGAGGTGGTGGGGTGGGGACCGTCCACCCCGCTCGGGATGCGCGCACCAAAAATGATGGCATGCATCCCGAGCGGGGTGGACGGTCCCCACCCCGCCACCTCCCTTCCCTCGCCCATTTCCTCGCCCGTTTCCTCGCTGTGTAGAACAGCTCTATATATATATATACTATTTGTGCTTGCACTTGAGTTATATCTAAGGTTTCTGTCAAAGTTGCATTTTTAGCGCTAAATGGGGTTTCAATCATTTGTGAAAAAGAATATCTGTGATTGGATTCATTCTCTCTTTGGTTTCTTACCCGTATTATTTTCTTTGTCAGTATTTTGGGTTCTTCATGGATTTTGATCAGCAATGGCAGCTAACTAATCTGAAGCGGCATCTAAGTTAATTTATGCACTAAGATTAAAGGAATATAGCCATGAATAATAGAGCTATTTCTGCTCTTATCTTTGTGGTTTTATGGTTGTTTTTAAGTAGTGGTATTAGCTACTGTAGCATTAATGATGTTTATTGCTTGAGATCACTAAAAGAATCAGTGAAAGATCCAAACCGTTACTTAAATTCTTCTTACTTAAATTCTTCCTGGAATTTCAACAAAACCACGGAAGGTTTTATTTGTAAGTTTACTGGCGTTGAATGCTGGCACCCGGATGAGAACAGGGTCTTAAACATCCGGTTGTCAGCCCTGGGTCTTGAGGGCCAATTCCCAAAGGGTCTTGGGAATTGCACAAGCATGGTAGGTTTAAACCTTTCCAGCAATGGTCTCTCTGGACCGATCCCATCCAACATATGCACAATGCTCCCTTACCTTACATCCCTTGATCTCTCTTCCAACAAATTTACTGGTGAGATACCATTGAACCTCTCAGCCTGCAAATACCTAAACATTCTTAAACTTGACAACAACCGACTAATGGGTCAGATCCCTCTGGAACTTGGAAAGCTGGATCGGCTCAAGGAGTTCAGTGTCGCCAACAATCAATTGAGTGGACAGGTTCCTAGGTTCAATCATTCATTTTCATCAGAGAGTTATGCATATAATCAAGCACTTTGTGGCAATCCTTTGGAGGCTTGCAAAGGGCCCAAGTCAAAGCCTAATATCAAATTAATCATTGGGTCAGCGGTTGGTGGGCTCATTGGTACCACTCTCATTTCTGCTGTTATTGTATATTTCTGCTCAAAGAAAGTTGCTAGGAAGAAGAAGGATGAAGATCCTGAAGGAAATAAATGGGCGAGGAGCATGAAGGGGACAAAGGCCATCAAGGTTAGTTGATAATAACCCGTCTTCTATCACATTGGTAATTTTTAAGAAATTTGGGTTCTTGTGGTTTTCTTTGTGTTCTAAAATACTAAGAAATAAGGCAACTGTGGTTTTCAGGTGTCCATGTTTGAGAAGTCAATATCAAAGATGAAACTGAGGGTGTGTTTGGTTGCATGGAATCCTATGCCATGGGAATTCATGAGGGGACCATTACATTTTAGGCTAAATTGATATATCACTCCACATCCACCATTTGGTTTTGTGATCAATGGTGGGAATGAAAGTCCCATGAACATGGAAATCACATGCCTTGGGGGGGGGCCAAGGAGTGAGATTCCCATGTTTATGGGACTTCCATTCCCACCATTGATCACAAAATCAAATGGTAAATGTGGAGTGATATATCAATTTAGCCTAAAATATAGTGGTCCCCTTATGAATTCCCATGACATAGGATTCCATACAACCAAACACACCCTAAGTGATCTCATGAAGGCCACTGGCAACTTCAGCAGCAATAACATCATTGGATCAGGAAGGACAGGAGCACAGTACAAGGCAGTGCTCCGTGACGGTTATTTTCTTATGGTTAAGAGGTTGCAAGATACAGAACACTCTGAGAAACAGTTTGCATCTGAAATGACCACTCTGGGAAATGTTAAACATGATAATTTGGTTCCCCTCATGGGATATTGTATTGCCAAGCAAGAGAGGTTTCTTGTCTATAAGTACATGCCCAATGGAACTATCCATGACCAATTGCATCCAGCGGAACCTGACAGCAAGGTGATGGATTGGTCTTGTAGGCTCAAAATTGGGATAGGAGCAGCGAGAGGTCTGGCCTGGCTCCATCATAACTGCAATCCTCGCATCATCCATAGAAACATAAGCTCCAAATGCATATTATTGGATGAAGATTTTGAGCCCAAGATTTCTGATTTTGGACTCGCGAGGCTTATGAACCCAGTTGATACTCATTTAAGTACGTTTGTGAATGGGGAGTTTGGAGATTTGGGTTATGTAGCTCCCGAGTACGCACGGACATTGGTGGCCACGGCTAAGGGGGATGTTTACAGCTTTGGAGTTGTACTTCTTGAGCTGATTACTGGTGAGACACCTACCCATGTAACTAATGCCCCAGAAGCTGAAAACTTCAAGGGGAGTTTGGTGGAGTGGATTATGCATCTCTCGAGCAATTCACGTCTCACAGATGCCATCGATGAGTTTTTAGTTGGGAAGGGTGTCGATAATGAACTCCTACAATTTCTTAAAGTTGCAAGCAACTGTGTCTCAGCAGTTCCCAAGGAGAGACCAACAATGTTTGAAGTGTTCCAGCTGCTAAGAGCCATTGGGGAGAGATACCATTTCACTGCTAATGACGATATACTTCTTCCATCTAACAGTGGTGTCGATCACCCTGACGAACTTATTGTTGCTCGGTAGATGAAGAAATGACCATTTAAAGGTACAATTATGCAAAATATAGTTGGTAACTATTAAAGGAAGAGCATTTTTATCAGTATATATTATGTTTGTGCTTGTAAGGTTTCTAAACAAAGTATTCCTTTTTTTTTTTTTGATTGCTCTTCAATGTTTACTTCCAGTCTTAGTTCTTTGGAAGTTTGGTGATAAACATGTATATATCTTATTGTCTCTTTAATGTTATTTAGCAATTGGTGTTTTATATAGTTATTTATATACTGTTCAAAAATTTTAAAATATTATGTTAAAATAATTAATTAACTATGATTCGTCACTCCTCCCCCTTCAACAAAAATCCTGGCTCAGTCAATGTAAGGCGCCTTAGAAGGGCGAATGAATCTTGATTCCAAGAGGTCATCTAGTTGCTTCCTTAGTTCTGTTAATTCTGGGCGACTCATTCGAAAAAGACTTTATGTCTAGCGACTTATAGCTAGACACTATTTCAATTTGATGGTTGACAAGCCTCCGGGAGGCAAGGTTTTGGGGATATCATTCGACATTACTTCATTGAACTCAACAATTGCTTGGGCTACCTCTTTAGGAATTTCACTAGTGTCATCCTCTGTCTCTAGACGTGCAATGGCCAAATAAGTTTCATCTCATCTTGACAGACCCTTCTTCAGTTGGAGCGCATATAATATTTTGTCATGAGTCAGAGGTTTAATGGATATTGGCACAATACGCATCCTGGGTCCAAACAACCCTAGTGAATCCATGAAAGGAGGTGGCCCAAACGGTTGCCCCACAAAAAAACTTGTACCCCAACTCTTTGAAGTCGTCGAGGCGGATTGCTATGAAGTTAGACTTGATTTCCCATGGTCCAACTCTCAAGGACACTGATTTAGCTATGCCAATAATAGGAATAACTTCTGAGTTAATTGCCTTCATCTTACCAAGATCCCCTTCCATGTTCAAACTTACGTGTCTTGTTTCATCTGGGGCAATGAAATTGTCAGTGGCTCCAGAGTCAAGCAATAGCCTTGATATCAATGTACTGCAAGGTTTTCTTATGAGAATGTTCAAAGACTTCCAATTTATTTGCACTGAGTTTGCGGATAGCTCACATCTGAGAGGTCTCATTGTTGGAAATATAAGGGCTTGAACTGGAAGGTTGAGCTTGCATCAAGGACATCAGCGAGTGTAAAACATGCTTGTCCAGGCAAGTGTTTGATTTATGGTCTATGTTGTTACAAGGATGCATGGCGGGGGGTACATAGGGCATATGTTATCCTGAGTAGTTATGCCTATAGTAGCCTTGTGATCTCTTTCTGTAGTTGTTGGACTAATAGTTTGAACTGCTTGAGTTGGTTGTCCAATTTCTATTAGCATTACAATTATGATTAGACGGTCATGAGTTGCAGTTCTCCCAAGTCTGTTGTTTGATCGTGAAACTAAAATGCCGCTCGTGCTTGTACTAGCAATCCTAGGCCCTGCAGATTGGGGATGTGGACCATGTCCTATGGTAGGCATACAATCATTGTTTCTCTTTGCAATTGCCATGATAGTTGTTATGTCCTCTAGTTTTTGTATTTGTAACTCGGTCTGTAACCAAGGCTGAGTCTGGTTGATGAAACATAAAAGTTTATCTTTCTCACAACGTGACTTGGATAACCAACAAATAAGTAGCAAATTGCTTAACATGGTTTCAAACACTCCATGTCTGACATATGGTGTAGAGTTTCTTTATGACAACAAAATCAGTATTCGTAGGTAGGAACTGGTTTCTGAGTACTTTTTGTAGTTCAACCCATGTGTCAATAACAAAAGTATCACCTGTTTTGATATTTGGAGCCAATAGTACGACTCTGCCATAGTTTAGCATCCCTCATCAGATGCAAGGTTACTATGCTTACTTTTGCCTTTTTTGACTCAGGAGGTATGAGCTCAAAGCAAGGAATGTGATTTCGTGAAATTTCGGCGACAATTTCGTTTTTTTGAAATTATGAAAAGAATAAGTGCAAAAAAATAATTACATTTTTTGAGGGTTTTTTCGTAAATTTTGAATTTTTTTCGTGAAAATACAAAAACCAACTCCCAAAAATTAAATTTTAAAAAACTTTCGGGGTTTTTTCATAAATTTTGAGGGTTTTTTCTTCTAATTATCATTTCTTCTAATTATTTATTAATTTTTAAAACCACCCCTATATTGATTTTTAAAACCACTCCCTTATTTTATAATTATATATTGACTTTATATTTGTTTCATTTCTTGGTATTTAGGCTTCATTTAATGTGTTTAACAGATTTATTTAATTGCATCTTATTTCTTTTTTCACATATTTCATATACTCACGAAATTCATTATATATATTTCATCTATTCTAAAATTTTTTATGTTTTTTCTTTACACATCGAAATATTTCTTAAAATCAAGAAACCAAATTTAACACGAAAAAGAAATTACAATCCTTGGCTCAAAGTATTGTTCCATATCAAATAAAAAGTTTTTTTCCAGTTCCTTGCATCCCGGACACCAGAGTATAATTTGGTTATTGTTTGAAGGACATTTTGGTTATCAACGTGAGCCTTTTGACAGACAACACGCGTTGAAGCTAGTCCTAGAGGATACTACAATAGTGATTAATGTTGGGACAACCACTAATTAACTAGTTTTGAAAGGGGCCAATCGCAAATCACCCCAAAAAATTTTGTAAACATATAATTTTACATTCGAAATTAATTTTTGCTTCTTAACTTTATATACAAATTTGATTTGTCCCTTATATATTTATCTTTTGTACTCTTACAAAATAGTTTGTTGGATTCATTGTCTTTTCCCATAGATTATATGGAGTTTTGTTTAGCAATTGGTGTTTTGTATAGTTATTTATATACTGTTCAAAAATTTTAAAAAGTTATGTTAAAATTATTAATTAATTAACTATGATTCGTCACTCTTCCCCCTTCAACAAAAATCCTGGCTCAGTCAATGTAAGGCGCCTTAGAAGGGCGAATGAATGTTGACTCCAAGAGGTCATCTAGTTGCTTCCTTGGTTCTGTTAATTCTGGGGGACTCATTCAAAAAAGACTTTCTGTCTGACGGCTTATTGCCAGACACTAGTTCAATTTGATGGTCGACAAGCCTCTGGGAGGCAAGGTTTTGGGGAGATCATTTAACATTACTTCGTTGAACACAACAATTGCTTGGGCTCTTTAGGAATTTCACTAGTGTCATCCTCTGTCTCTAGACGTGCAATGGCCAAATAAGTTTCACCTCCTCTTGCCAGACCCTTCTTCAGTTGGAGCGCAGATAATATTTTTCCATGAGTCATAGGTTTAATGGATGTTGGCACAATACTCATCCTGGGTCCAAACAACCCTAGTGAATCCATGAAAGGAAGTGGCCCAAACTGTTGCCCCACAAAAAAAACTTGTACCCCAACACTTTGAAGTCGTCGAGACGGATTGCTATGAAGTTAGACTTGACTTCCCATGGTCCAAATCTCAAGGACGTTGATTTAGCTATGCCAATAATAGGAATAGCTTATGAGTTAACTGCCTTCACCTTACCAAGATCCTCTTCCAAGTTCAAACTTATGCGCCTTGTTTCATTTGGGGCAATGAAATTGTCAGTGGCTCCAGAGTCAAGCAATAGCCTTGATATCAATGTACTGCAAGGTTTTCTTATGAGGATGTTCAAAGACTTCCCATTTAGTTGCACTGAGTTTGCGGATAGCTCACATCTGATAGGTCTCATTGTTGGAAATAGAAGTGCTTGAACTGGAAGGTTGAGCTTGCATCAAGGACATCAGTGAGTGTAAAACATGCTTGTCCGGGCAAGTGTTCGATCTATGGCCTATGTTGTTACAAAGATGCATGGCGAGGGTACGTACTACGTAGGGCATATGTTATCCTGAGTAGTTATGCCTATAGTAGCCTTGTGATCTCTTTCTGTAGTTGTTGGACTAATAGTTCGAACTGCTTGAGTTGGTTGTCCAATTTTTATTAGCATTACAATTATGATTAGATGGTCATGAGTTGCAGTTATCCCAAGTCTGTTGTTTGGTCGTGAAACTAAAATGCCGCTCGTGCTTGTACTAGCAATCCTAGGCCCTGCAGATTGGGGACCATGTCCTATGGTAGGCATACAATCATTGTTTTTCTCTGCAGTTGCCATGATAGTTGTCACGTCCTCTAGTTTTTGTATTTGTAACTCAATCTGTAACCAAGGCTGAGTCTGGTTGATGAAACATAAAAGCTTATCTTTATCACAATGTGTCTTGGATAACCAACAAACAAGTATCAAATTGCTTAACATGGTCTAAAACACTCCATGTCTGACATATGGTGTAGAGTTTCTTTATGACAACAAAATCAATATTCGTAGGTAGGATTTGGTTCCTGAGTACTTTTTGTAGTTCGACCCATGTGTCAATAACAATATCACCATGTTTTGATATTTGGAGCCAATAGTACGACTTTACCATAGTTTAGCATCCCTCATCAAATGCAAGGTAGCTATGCTTACTTTTGCCTTCTTTGACTCAAGAGGTATGAGCTCAAAGCAAGGAATGTGATTTCGTGAAATTTCGGCGATAATTTGGTTTTTTTGAAATTACGAAAAGAAAAAGTGCGAAAAAATAGTTACATTTTTCGAGTGTTTTTTCGAAAAATTTTGAGGTTTTTTTTGTAAGTTTTGATTTTTTTTTTCGTGAAAATACAAAAACCAACTACCAAAAATTACATTTTAAAAAAAATTCGGGGTTTTTTCATAAATTTTGAGGTTTTTTTTCTTTCTTTCTAATTATCATTTCTTCTAATTATTTATTAATTTTTTAAACAACGCCCTAATTTTCTAATTATCATTATTCTACTTATATATTGATTTTTAAAACCACTCCCTTATATTATAATTATATATTGACCTTATGTTTGTTTCATTTCTTGTTATTTAGATTTCATGTAATGTGTTTAACAGATTTATTTAATTGCATCTTATTTTTTTCACATATTTCATATACTCACAAAATTCATTATATATATTTCATCTATTCTCAAAATTTTTACGTTTTTTCTTTACACATCGAACTATTTCTTAAAATCAAGAATCCAAAACTAACACGAAAAACGAAATCACAATCCTTGGCTCAAAGTATTGTTCCATATCAAATAAAAAGTTTTTTCCAATTCGTTTGCATCCCGGACACTAGAGTATAATTTGGGATCTTTTAGAGCCATTGGTTGATCACATGCATTTACGACATCAACAACAAATTTACCTTCTCATACAAGTCATCTAGATGCATTTGGAAGTCGTCCATTACTTCTACAGTAAGGTGAGGCAACTCCCCAACATCACCTTTGCCAGTCCCCTCTGCATCGGTTGCACTTTCTAGCACTCCACTAATTTTCAAGAGTCATTCAATTGTTTTTACTCTTTCCACCATGTTAAGAAGTCCAAGGAGAGTACTAACATTATCTTCTACAACCCTAATTCTTTTATTTTGTTCATCCTGGTTCTCAACCTAGTTCAGCCAAACTTCAAGGGTACTAACATGTTCTGTTAAATCCTGCATACTGGTTTGCATTCACTGTGCTATGCTACCAACTGTTATGAACTAGCAATGTCCGTGCGACATTAGCAATGGAATTCACTAGTAAGCCTAAGTTCTGATTGAAACTATGCAACTTCAATTAGCTAAAACCACTTGAACAATAACAATACCAATATGAGGCAACGAGTAAGACAATCAAATGAAAAACTTCTATTAATTCAACAAGAGTACATAAGGAGGAATGATTCATTCAATACATAAGCTTAGAGGAAAGATTTTTAATACATATGCAAGCTAATTAGACAACGAATATGTCCTAAAACTATTGTACAAAGAGGTCAAGTCAGGTCAAACATGCAAATGATCCTTCCCTCTATATAGTAGAGCATTTGAGTTTTTTTCAAAAAGAAATGTTGGTTTCCCATAAGACCAAACACAAATACGCTGTAAACGGGATCAAAGAAATTTATCTTATTAGTAGAAGTGACCGACATAAAATTTACCTAAAGGTTTTTCTATGCATTTGAGATTAAGTTGGGATAAGGGCAATATGATCGTGGATTTAGTCAAGGCGAGTCCACATCACTAACTTTCAATACCATCCAATTCTGGGTGTTAGACTATTAAACTTCATGAAAACTAGCGGAGTCAAAATCAAAATAACCCCATTTATCAAAAAAAAAAAAAAAATTAACACATGGCTCCCAAAAATCAGGATGGAGGTCATACAAAAAGTCCCAAGTCCATAAAACCAGTGTGAAAGCCTCAAGGCATTGGTGTAAACAAAACCAAGCAAATTCCTCGAAACCAAATATTGAAGAGACAAGCATGGTGTAGTAGTGTCAAGCACTGCACTGCAGAGTCGTTTTTTGTTCCCAGACTTTCTTCTCTCCACTATAAATAAATAACTTTAGAAAGTCTAGTCGTCGGCTGAGCTTGGAATTTGCCAGTTTCACATTTGATATCCTCTTCGATAAATTATGTAAAATCGATTCGACTGGCCGAGACTGAGAGAGAGAGAGGAAAACCATTTACTAAATAAAGATAATAAACTAATTTCATCACTGTTTGCTTTCGTTTTCAGTTTTCAAACCGAAGACTAGAAACCATAGAGAGAGAGAGAGCACCAAAGTCTTCGTGACAAAGACAGAAAGAAAAGAGCGTTGTTTCCTTCTCTGATTCGTGCACCCATTCATTCTATTACATTTGTATCTGTGTGTGTGAGTAGAGATCTAAACCCACCCTTGTTTCAGATTAAGGATTTGTGAGGTTTTTTTTTTTTTTTCTTTGTTTCATATCCTCCTCAAAATCTCAGAAGCTCAGCAACAACCATGGATATTGCAGGTGAGGTGTTCAATTAATTTTGTTCTTTTTTTTCTTCATTTCTCAGTTAGTTGTTAGATTTATTTAAGTATTCTTTGGTTCCTCCTTTGTTTTGTTGGGGTTGTTCAAATATTGAATTGGGTATAGATTTTTTTTTTGGAGATTACAAGAAAAGAAAAAAATTGTGTTTCTGAGTGTAGAGTTTTTGACTTTTGAGCTGAATTCTCCAAATTAATTCATCTGGATATCTCTGATTGTTTCATGGGTTTTGGAGAAATTAAATTGAATTGGGTATAGGTTTTTTTTGTGTGTGTGTGTGTGTGTTTGGAGTTGCAACAAATTAAAAAAAAAAAAAAAAGGTGTTTCTGAGTCTAGAGTTTGACTTTTGAGCTGAAATCTCCAAATTAAGTCATCTGGGTATCTCTGATTCTTTGCTTGTTTTGATGGGTTTTGGAGGAATTGAATTGAATTGGGTCTTTGCTCTTTCTGGGTATCTCTGGATGAACTTATATTAAAAATTGGGTGCTATGTTTAGGATGATTTGAAGGATACGAAGGTTCATAAAATTTGTTATTTGTTTATGGTAGTTTTGCCTGAAATTGTAGACTGACTGAGTTTGGTTCCTAATATGGTAGAATGACTAAGTTTGGTTCCTTGGGCATGATACTTATTGATTGCTTGTTTATATATACTATTTGTGCTTGCACTTGAGTTATATCTAAGGTTTCTGTCAAAGTTGCATTTTTAGCACTAAATGGGGTTTCAATCATTTGTGAAAAAGAATATCTGTGATTGGATTCATTCTCTCTTTGGTTTCTTACCCGTATTATTTTCTTTGTCAGTATTTTGGGTTCTTCATGGATTTTGATCAGCAATGGCAGCTAACTAATCTGAAGCGGCATCTAAGTTAATTTATGCACTAAGATTAAAGGAATATAGCCATGAATAATAGAGCTATTTCTGCTCTTATCTTTGTGGTTTTATGGTTGTTTTTAAGTAGCGGTATTAGCTACTGTAGCATTAATGATGTTTATTGCTTGAGATCACTAAAAGAATCAGTGAAAGATCCAAACCGTTACTTAAATTCTTCCTGGAATTTCAACAACAAGACGGAAGGTTTTATTTGTAAGTTTACTGGCGTTGAATGCTGGCACCCGGATGAGAACAGGGTCTTAAACATCCGGTTGTCAGCCCTGGGTCTTGAGGGCCAATTCCCAAAGGGTCTTGGGAATTGCACAAGCATGACAGGTTTAGACCTTTCTAGCAATGGTCTCTCTGGACCGATCCCGTCCAACATATGCACAATGCTCCCTTACCTTACATCCCTTGATCTCTCTTCCAACAAATTTACTGGTGAGATACCATTGAACCTCTCAGCCTGCAAATACCTAAACATTCTTAAACTTGACAACAACCGACTAATGGGTAAGATCCCTCTGGAACTTGGACAGCTGGATCGGCTCAAGCAGTTCAGTGTCGCCAACAATCAATTGAGTGGACAGGTTCCTAGTTTCATCAATCGTTCATTTCCACCAGAGAGTTATGCAAATAATCAAGGACTTTGTGGCAAACCTTTGGAGGCTTGCATAGGGCCCAAGTCAAAGCCTAATATCAAAGTAATCATTGGGCCAGTGGTTGGTGGGCTCGTTGGTACCACTCTCATTTCTGCTGTTATTGTATATTTCTGCTCAAAGAAAGTTGCTAAGAAGAAGAAGGATGAAGATCCTGAAGGAAATAAATGGGCGAGGAGCATGAAGGGGACAAAGGCCATCAAGGTTAGTTGATAATAACCCGTCTTCTATCACATTGGTAATTTTTAAGAAATCTGGGTTCTTGTGGTTTTCTTTGTGTTCTTATTTCCCCATTAAGCTAAAATACTGAGAAATAAGGCAACTGTGGTTTTTCAGGTGTCCATGTTTGAGAAGTCAATATCAAAGATGAAACTGAGTGATCTCATGAAGGCCACTGGCAACTTCAGCAGCAGTAACATCATTGGATCAGGAAGGACAGGAGCACTGTACAAGGCAGAGCTTCGTGACGGTTATTTTCTTATGGTTAAGAGGTTGCAAGATACAGAACACTCTGAGAAACAGTTTGCATCTGAAATGACCACTCTGGGAAATGTTAAACATGATAATTTGGTTCCCCTCATGGGATATTGTATTGCCAAGCAAGAGAGGTTTCTTGTCTATAAGTACATGCCCAATGGAACTATCCATGACCAATTGCATCCAGCGGAACCTGACAGCAAGGTGATGGATTGGTCTTGTAGGCTCAAAATTGGGATAGGAGCAGCGAGAGGTCTGGCCTGGCTCCATCATAACTGCAATCCTCGCATCATCCATAGAAACATAAGCTCCAAATGCATATTATTGGATGAAGATTTTGAGCCCAAGATTTCTGATTTTGGACTCGCGAGGCTTATGAACCCAGTTGATACTCATTTAAGTACGTTTGTGAATGGGGAGTTTGGAGATTTGGGTTATGTAGCTCCCGAGTACGCACGGACATTGGTGGCCACGGCTAAGGGGGATGTTTACAGCTTTGGAGTTGTACTTCTTGAGCTGATTACTGGTGAGACACCTACCCATGTAACTAATGCCCCAGAAGCTGAAAACTTCAAGGGGAGTTTGGTGGAGTGGATTATGCATCTCTCGAGCAATTCACGTCTCACAGATGCCATCGATGAGTTTTTAGTTGGGAAGGGTGTCGATAATGAACTCCTACAATTTCTTAAAGTTGCAAGCAACTGTGTCTCAGCAGTTCCCAAGGAGAGACCAACAATGTTTGAAGTGTTCCAGCTGCTAAGAGCCATTGGGGAGAGATACCATTTCACTGCTAATGATGATATACTTCTTCCATCTAACAGTGGTGTCGATCACCCTGACGAACTTATTGTTGCTCGGTAGATGAAGAAATGACCATTTAAAGGTACAATTATGCAAAATATAGTTGGTAACTATTAAAGGAAGAGCATTTTTATCAGTATATATTATGTTTGTGCTTGTAAGGTTGCTAAACAAAGTGTTCCTTTTTATTTTATTTTGATTGCTTTTCAATGTTTACTTCCAGTCTTAGTTCTTTGGAAGTTTGCTAAGACTGGAAGTTTGGTGATAAACATGTATATATCTTATTGTCTCTTTAATGTTAAGGTTTCAGTCATTGTTTCCAAGTGAATTTTTGTTCTCTCTTTCTCTTGAGTCTCTCCTGTGACATTGAGGTTCCATCTCAATGCCACTGGGGAGTCCTGTTTTGCTTGCTGTCTATGTCTCTCAGATTGGAAACTTGGGGATCACCAATTATCACATTGTCCTTTCTCTTTTCTTAGCGAGTCAGGATAGTGTGGGAGATGCCCTAGAAGGTGAGAGATCCCTTATTTCCCTTGGAGAATCAGGTCAATATCCTATTGGGTTGTGCTTGTAGCGAAACAGCAGATTAATTGTAGGGGTTGATCTTGTGTTAGACAAAAAGTTATTGCAGGTGTGAAAAGTTTACACTTTTCTTGTTGGCGTAAGGTGTTTCTGGGGTTCGGGAGGTTTCATTTCAATGATTTCATTTTGAGTTGGTGGCAACAGCTTGATTTGTAATGTTTGCATTACTTCGGGAGAGTGAACTTTGGCTTCTCTCAGCCTGTGAAAGCATATATAACCCTTGTAGTCAGTGTTTGATAGTCAACTGTTCTGATCTACAGAGGGATTACACTAGTAATCCCAGTCGACTGTTGAAGAGAAGGACAGATGAATCCAAAATCCCTAGTTTCATGTCTGGTACTTGATTAGCAAATTTTCTATCGTTCTTTGTTGCCATCTACTTCAATCTCATGTTCTTAATTGTTTTATATTTGAGATTGTAAATTCCTAGTGCATCAACTATTGATGGCTCGAACTATTTTGCACGGATTCTTAGTGCATTCAATCTCCTAAGCTAACTTGCAGGGATTTAACCGTTGAACAATGAGCAAAAAATGCTCAAATTTATTCAAAAACTGCGAAAGCCTAAGTTTCAATTTTTATGTGATATTATAGCAATGACACTCCTTATTATTCGGTACAAAAATTCTTAAGAGTCAGGCCCCTAGCGCTAGGGGAGACTCCCCTGCATGTTTTTAGGAAATGGATATTCTCAAGAACTTTTCAGGATCACCTCAAGAACTCAAGATCCCCTCTCTCTCCTAAGTGCAAGGGAGCCTCTCCTGGCGCTTGGGGCCTAATGCATTACAAGCAATTTTTTTTTTTCATATCAATTGGTATTCTCAAGGATATTTCTTGGTTACACTAGGCGAGAACGACTAGATGCACTGGTAGAATACAATGTCTATCATAGCAATAATTTAATTTGATGGCCATTGAAGACCAAATTGATGTTGTTATAGCACAAATACGCTATTGCAAAATTGTAACTCAATGTTTGCACCCATAGATAAATGTGGTGACATGTGTACGAGTATATTCATCTTCGCCCCCCTTGTGTCACTGGGTGTGATAAAGAAGGTCGACCATGATGTGATGCGGATGTCCTATTTTGTACGAGTTCACTATCAACATACCTGTTTGAAATAAACCGAATCAAAATGAATATATTTAACAAAAACTAAAGTTGTAATTAGAATTTAGGCTTGAATACACAAATATCTATAACGACTTCCTATTTAGAACCCTTTAGTTTTCATTTACAATTAAGGTCACTATTGTGACCACCACCACCTCATTATTGCTTCCCTCCCTCAGGATTCCATGCAACCAAACATACTCTTAAATTTCCATTTCATTAAGAATTTCTGTTCATTATGTCTTTCCTAGTTTTGAGATGAAAGATCACTCATTAACAACAGCCCATAGTCATACTTGTACACATCCATAGAATAATGAAAAGCAATATTTTGATTAAAAAAATAAAAATAAATGAAATTTTTTTTGTATTTAATCATTTTTATTTATTTATTAATTCATACCCGAAGGCTACACGACTCATCATATAGGGTTTTAATCAAACCAGACCCGAATGTTACAATATTGTTGTCACATAATATCTTCGTCGCCTCCATCTTGCACCTTGCTTTCACTCCGGTTCATCGCCTCCATTTTGCATGAATATTTGTTTTTTCTTCACTCCGATCTAGTTCATTTAAGCAGCTGCATTAAATATTCGATAAAGAGTGGATATCCGACCAACTGAACTACAATTCATTGATATTATCGTTAAATGATGATATGATTGTAAAGATGGATAATGTAGATGGGCATCCTTCTGTCTTCATTTGACCACTTGTGAAATATACATCCGACTGAGTCAACTTCACAAAACAAAATGTTTATGTACCAGATCACTCGCCGACACGCTGAGCTAATCACTCTCGCTTTCCTTCACAAATAAAGATAAAAATCGTCATCAATGCCAATCTTAGTAAAGAAAATTATAGTTAGTTGGTTACTATTTATATAAATAAAATAATAGAAACGGACACTAAACCACCCGTCTTTTTGGGTGGTTGGGTTTTGAGAAAAAATAAAAAATAAAAAAGTTTGATCGTTCGCCTTAAACATCTCCCCTTTTTAATCGGATCTTCAATTCAATCTCAACGAAGGTGATTGGTGGTGATCTTTGTCTTCCATTTCTCCATCTATCTTCTCTTCCTCTCTGCTCTGTTTCATCCCATATCGCATCCAGCTCGCCATCGAGGGCTTCACCAGCTCTCGATCGAGCTCTCAAATCATGAATTCCAATTCATTGTAGAACAGAGTAAAAAAAATTAGGTCACAACTCATCATCAATTCATTCTACTTGTAGATGAGAGAGAGAGAGAGAGATAGATTGTAGAAGAAGAATAATGGACATTGCAGCTCAATTGAAGCGGGGGATCTCGCGCCAATTCTCAACGGGTTCATTGAGGAAGAGTGGAAAATTCACCTTTACAAGGCAGGCTTCATGGGATCCTAGAAGAAACACATTTCGTTTTAGTTTCGGACGTCAATCTTCTCTTGATCCTAACAGACGGAGTCCTACTGAAGAATTATCCGTGCCTGAGAATCTTGATTCTACCATGCAATTGTTATTTATGGCCAATCAGGGAGAAGTCAAAGGAGTTGAGGAATTATTGAATCAAGGCACTGATGTTAATAGCATTGATTTGGATGGTCGAACCGCATTGCACATTGCTGCTTGTGAGGGGCATGTTGAGGTTGTCAAACTATTGCTAAGTCGTAAGGCCAACATTGATGCACGCGATCGCTGGGGGAGTACGGTATACCAATTTACTCTACATTTACCTAGTTATCTTGTTATATTTTTTTTTCCTATCTATTATATATACATTTGATGCTAATTATTCTAGTTCACTAGATTAAGTGAATTTCCTTTATGACACCGTAAGACAGTAAGAAGAATTGACCATGTTTAGAACATCATATGTATTACAAATTGCTAAGGAACTTTAACTTTCAAAACTCTAAAATTACTAAGCATTCATGAAAGAAAATGGCTACTCTCTCATACTCACACACGAGTAAATTAAAATTTTGGCCAAATTAGCGGTAGAATTTTCAAAGGTGGTTGTTGAAATTCATCACCACAATTTTGTAGGAGTCGACAAGGGGCCTTGTATTAATTTGGCCTTCCAATGAAATTGAGAAAATCAAGTATTATATGGAATTCTTGAAGTTTCAAAATATTTGATACGTTTGGAAGATTGAAATATAAGGCTCAAGAGATGTCCGAGCTTGTTCATCATATGCAAGATCATGGAATTTATCAAGTATTCGACTCGTCATGATTTGATTTTTTCAAGAGGAGGAGCCTGATGTAGGAGATGTACAATTTTAAGATATTCTCATTTTAGAAATCAGAAGTTTAATATTGTAAGGAATTTTTTTTTTCATTTTAACTATTCTAAGAATTATTATGATTAGGAATTAAGCAATTTCTATCGGAGTAGGATTTGAATTTTTATTTTGGAATCTTATTTTGGTCTATAAATAGATCCTTGTAATTGAACTTTGGAAGAGTTGAATAAAATTTAACTTTCAAAACTCGAATCATGATACAATATCTTTTTGGTAGAATTTTTAGAGGGAACTAACTAAGCATTCATGAAAGAAAATGGCTAATCTTTCATCGCAGAATTTGCTTCCACCAAGGATGCACGGACTTTTCGAAAAACCCCCGTTTCGAGAGTCGGACACGGACTTGCGCCCGACACGTCCGACATGCATCTGACACGCAGTCAACGTGTCAACGGTCAAGCCACGTTGACTGAGACCGACACGGCCCCGACTTGGCTTCGACACGGCCAATTTTTTTTCCTGTTTTTCTTGTTAAATCGTATTAGGCAGGGGAGTGATGCTTTAACCTATGACCTTGCCAAAAAGAGGAAAGAGGTAAGATGATGACTATTGGAGCAATAGAATTAATAGTGCCAATATGTTTTTAATAAGAAAATGTCAAACATCCTTACTAAAAGTTAAATTTGGAGTCCTTTTGATTTTGGGGTCATGTGCGTTTCGAACTTGTTGCACATGCCTGAGGCTGGGTCTGTCTTCAGGTAGAACGTTTTGTTTAAACACGGGTCTATGGATACAAGAGCAAGAAGAATAGTATTCCTTTTTCCTGCTGCTTGCATGTACCAGACGGTAATAATCAAATGCTGCTGTTTTAATAGAGAGAGTACTTCTTGTAATGCACAAAAGTAAAGTTTCCTTTCACTGCTGAGTAAAACTGGATTCACTAAAGTTAGGACTACAGATTTTAGAGCTCAGACAATAATGTAGAGGAATTAAACCCAGGTAATCCGAATTCATAAGGATTGGTATTAACTACACACCTCTTGGATGGACTAGATCTTCAAGATCCATATTTTACATTCTTGCAAAGAGACATTCATTTCAGGTGTCATAAGATATTGCACCGAACAATTGCTTGAAATCTTTAATGGTAAATCAGGGTAGCAGAGTTAACAACTTTTTCTTCTGCCTTTTTCATTTTAGTTACTTACTGTGTTCTGGTTTACAGGCTGCTGCTGATGCCAAGTATTATGGAAACGTGGAAATTTACAACATTTTGAAAGCCAGAGGAGCTAAAGCTCCTGTAAATCTCAATGCTTACTTCATTTGATTGGAGAATTGGTATATGATTACAATTATCTTATGATTCAAATTGTTGTTGAAATATACTTGCAGAAAATCAGAAAGACGCCAATGACTGTCTCAAATCCCCGAGAAGTTCCAGAGTATGAACTTAATCCAGTAGAACTTCAGATTCGGAAGAGTGATGGAATTTCAAAGGCATGTCCTTGTTTTAATCTTTAGTTCATTGGATTTCTGAGATGTTTTGTATGGTCCACTCAGTAACCTTGCATCACTACATTATAATGAGTTTGCCTGTCTCTTGACTGTATCAAGCCAATAGTTCCATTTTTCAATGAGGGGAAAATGAGAATTGGGTGATTTTTATTTATTTGTTATTATTATTTTTTTGCTTATTAGTTGTTTAGACAGCTACAACTTTTCTTGGGGCTCATTATAAATTAAAACTTAACGCAGTTGAACTTTCTCACTAACGACTTCTCGTTTTTCATTCATTTTATATTGACATCTTCCATTCACATGAATCAATTGATAGACATTTTGTTTAACTTCTGTTTGCAGGGGGGCTATCAAGTAGCTAAATGGAATGGGACAAAGGTGTCTGTAAAAATACTTGATAAGGACAGTTATTCAGACCCAGAGAGCATGTAATGTTGTTTACTTTCTTGAAATTTTTATTTGCTTCATCTTAAGATTGATTCCATCAATAATTTAGTTTATTAAAACCCTGTGACATGACATAAAATCTGAAGAAAGGATTCTACTTAGTATTTTATGTTTTTTATGATGTTTTTCATGCTTTTCTTGTCTGCAAACTTCGATTATATAAGGGAGAGTTATGTGCAGTTATTATTATTGTTTCAAAGTGAGGTTGGCATCATATGCCAATTTCTTGAATAGTTGAGACATGGCAACTGAAATGTTGTTGGGGTTGGTAACTGGTTGTAGTCTTTTACTTTATGTTGTCAGGGTCCTGGAGCGAGGCGCTAAGGACGTTTCCTAGCGCCTCAGCGCCTTTGACAACAAAATCCTGCTGGAGAAAAAAAATCTGGTATTTCGTGTTTGTGAAAATTTTCACATTTTCTAAGGTTTTATTTATATTCTTCATTCATTTTGGTGCCTCATTTCGTACAAAACTCATCAACATATAAGTACATATCAATTTTTCAAAATTCAAATCTCAATCCCACCATATCGAAAATGCAAAATAACTATTCTATTGGCATGTGTTTTTAATGGTTTCTATACTAAAACTACAACTATGATAACCCTAAAATAAAAGAATAGAAGCAACTTAATTTTCATTCAATCAATTCACAATTACAGTGTTTAACTCTATGTGTTATTGATAAGCTTAATAGTTTCTTTGGCAAGCAATCTAATCCCACAATATCGAATATCCAAAATAACTATTCTATTAGCATGTGTTTCTAATGGTTTCTATATTAAAACTACAACTATGATAACCCTAAAATAAAAGAGTAGAAGCAACTTCATTCAATCAATTCACCAACTACAGTGTTTAATTCTATGTGTTATTTATAAGCTTGATAGTTTCTTTGGCAAGCAATCTACCCTAAACCTAATTTGGTTAATGTCCTATTTAGTATGGGCTTTATTATATCTAGCCCAATTAACAAATAAATACTAATCAATTATCCAATTACATCACCCTCCCCGGCTTGAAGAAGTTTCTCCATAAGCTTAAGGGTGCATGTTGTGCCTTCAGCAACCAAGGAAATAAGCCCACCTTCACCATCAGTCTGGGGTACCCATTCCATTCCTTCTCGCTCATCGATCTCATAAGGTTGGCTATATCCAAAGCATTTAAGTTACATATCAGAGGCAAGTCATTGCGGAAAGTTTGCAGAAGATCGAACCGGATTCACAAAAGGCTTCTTCTCTGTGCGGTCTTGTAGTTGAAGCTTAGTTTCTACACGCTTAGCCATGTTCTCTGGAGACAATAGGGTGTCAAATTCTTCTAAGGCCAAGACAGATTTAATCCTGGCATCCAATCCATGTTAGAAACTATATGTTGTCTGTCGTTCTGGTTCCTGAAGCTTTGCTTGCTTATTCAAAGTTTTGAACTCAGTTGCAGAATCGTTAACAATACGCCCACTCTGTGTGACTCCTATCAACCTCCCGAAAAATTCACGTTCATAATCCAAAGGAACAAAAGTTGCATGCATCAAGTCACGCTAGTCGTCCCAATTCGTCAGAGGAGGTAAACGCATAGTCATCCGTCGAGCACATTGTTCCTGCCACCAAAGATTTGCAGTTTCCTTCAGTTTCGTGGCCACTAACTTGAATGCTTTCAAACCTCGCATATTCTTAAACTCAAGAATGCAATCAATTTCCATATATCAACAAAGGCATCACCAAGCTCTGCCCCATCATGTGAAGGAACATTCAGTTTCAATCCTGTACCATCCCGCCTCTCCATGACCGCTAACAATTGCGCCAGCTAATCATTCTCTACAAAGTGGCCTTTTCCATACCCGTGATCTCCTAAATTAAGAGACGAAAAAAGGCTAATTTCCTCTCTTCCAACTCCTCGACCTAGTCCCAAAGGAGCCCGAATGTGTCATCTATCCTGCAGAGGTGGCCATGGGGGATGCGGGTCTCCCTGCTGCTCTTTAACCCAATTACGAATATATTCTTGTGGAAATTCAGCCGGATCAACAACTGATTGTTGTGGAGAGACACCAAACTAGCAAATACCTCATCATGGGATTCAACCGGATGGATCTGAGGATGGTTTGGGTTTTGGTGAAGCATACTAGATGGATTTGAAAGCTAGTAGTATGGTAGAAAATTAGGGTTCAACATCTGTCAGAAGTAGAATTGAAAATAGCTTGCCCGAAGACTTGGTTAGGCATTGAAAGGGCATACGAATTGATGTTTAGGGTTTCAGGACGAGGGTAAGGCGAAGGAGTATGGGAAAAGATTGGGGTTGACGGAGAAAACCTCCTAATATGGCGGAAAGGGGAATTGCGACACGTGGATGAAGAGGGGAGGGTCGTCGGAGCTGATAGAGGGGTAGTGTGGGGTGGGGTTGGTTGATGAGAGGCGTCGACCTGGTGGGTAAATGCCATCGGGGATGTCGCTGTTGGTGGCGGCCGACGGTGCCAACCTGCACATGGGGGTCATTGCGTGCTCGACGACCTCCTGGGTGCCTTTTCCCTTCTCGAAATCCCATGTTGCAAACTTCTTCACTTCCTCAACTACCATCCGTGTGATTTTTGTCTGAATCCACTACTACAATCCTGGTAATTTTTTCAGCCATTCCTATTCTCTTTCTCTCGCGATAAAGCATTTGTTCAATCCCTGTAAGTCCATTCAACCATTTATTCTCTCTGTGGTGCCTATCTTGCTCTCTTTCAGTTTCCAAATGATCGTTTGATGTCCTCCATTCTTCTGTGGCTTCTAACGCTCTGGATCTCTCTTTTTCAGTCATCTTTCACCATTTCTCATCTACGTACTTTGAGATTTTGGTCTATAGCGGCATGCACAATAGTAACGCTTTGGCTCTGATACCAAAATAAAAGATAAAGAAACTACAACTATGATAAACCCTAAAATAAAATATTAAAAAAACAATTTAACTTTCATTCAATCAATTCACCAACTACAATCTTTAATTTTATGCCTTATTGATAAACCTAATTGCTTCTTTGCCAAGCAATCTAATTCTAAATCTAGTTTGGCTAATGCCCTAATTAATATGGGCTTTGTTATATCTAACCCAATTAACAAATAAATACTAATCAATTATCCAAGTACATCATTTTCTCACAAGTCATAAGTCATAAACCAACTAACCATAATAAAATCTAACACAGACCAAATCATATTCTCAACGGCTTCTTCTTCTTCGATTCAAGTGACGCCCTAAAAGGCTAAAAGCTTCAATGTTTATCTTCTCTTTGGGTGGTACTCTTTGATTTGGGATTTTGGGTAAATTTCTCTTCTTCTCCATCAACTTTGTAGTTAAATTTGTGTCAAACTGACTTGTGAAAATGATGTATATAAGAAAATTCAAAAATAAAAAGGCTATAAAAAGCCTGGCCAGAGGGCTACGCAAGCTAGGCACCCAAGCCAACCTCGTCACCGCACCTGGCATAGCACTTGGGACAACATATTTTGTAATAACTTACATTTAATTCCTCGACCATAATATTTAAAGTATAGGAGTGGTTGAACGACAGTATTTGCTGGGACGCACAAGAATGCCACTTCAGTAGTCATTAGTATGGTTCGAACCGACGAGTTTCTACTCATTATTTTGACAAGAATATGTTACTATTCACATTCTTTGCTAATTTTAAGTGGTGACTATCTTACATTTAATAGTTTTGAGGTTGAGAACTCTCTTTTGGAGAGTTTTTGTCTTCTGCCCTTATTTAGAAGAACAATAAGAAACTCTTGTTTCGATTGGAGATTTGTTTTTCAGTTTTGTGTTTGATTCTTGATTGTTTTCTGAATCCTTTTTGCTTTCACGTTGTTTCTGCTTCTGTGACAATATTGCATCAAGTTCTTTTGCAGTTATTGATCGAGCTCTCTGTTGTACATTCCTAAATACGTCTCTGTCTCTATTTCAAGAATTGCAGACGTTAAGACAGATAAAAGAAGGCACAGGGTTTTTTATAGGGCATTAGTTTCTTAAACATGACTAAGAGTTCATAAGTGGAAGTGTATGAAATTGGAAGTACTTTACTCTTCTGTAAAGCCAATTAGTTTGTTTAATATTCTTGCAAAATATGTTAACTCGTTGTTTCTTTATATAGTGTCTGCCCTATTTCGAAAAGTTCTCTTCCTTCTCAAGCTTTAACATTTTTATGGATTATTCAAGTATAGTAATCTCTGATACATTGGAATAAATATGATGATGACATGGATTTGACTTTTGTCCGTTTTTTTGTTTGGAACAGAAATGCTTTCAAACATGAGCTGACACTATTAGAAAAGGTTCGGCACCCTAATGTGGTTCAGTTTGTGGGAGCTGTTACTCAAAACATACCCATGATGATTGTTTCAGAGTACCATCCAAAAGTAAGCATGACATGCATATAAAATAGCAAATACAAATTTTATGGATCAAAACTGAAAATGAGGGCCCAACAAATGGTTGAGGATTTAACTGTACTGGAGAATTAAGAATCCATAATTCTGAGGAAGTTTTCTTGACAACCATTACACGTTATTCTTTCCCAAAAGCAGAATGGAAAGAGTTGTCTAGTTGGAGTTGTTCCTGACTGAGATTAATCCTTTTTTCTTCGTTTTCTTTAAATTTCTGGATTCTAATATTTTGGTAATTTATTTTTCCAAAGCTTCTGGATAAGTTGTCTTTCATGTAGTTAACGCAAAAAAAAAATAATAATAATAAATAAAAATAAATTTCTCAAAGCCACTCTTTGGAAATGATTGTATTGACTGAGTGTAATTTCTGGATTTTTTGAACTTACCATCTAATGATTCTCTTATGGTGAATTACAGGGTGACCTGGGAAGCTACCTTCTTCAAAGGAAAGGGCGATTCTCACTATCTAAATCTTTAAGATTTGCTCTTGATATTGCTAGGCATGTTACCCTTTTGCTTTTATTTCCAACTACCAGCATTTTGTGCTTTAGCTTTTATGGTCACCTATATCTATTAATAATGAGCAAAGGCCTTGGTGCAACAGTGCCAGTCCTCTGTTCAACAATAAGTTTTTGAAGTTCTACAATTGCCCTTTCTTCATAGTCAAAATTACAACGATAATGTTAGGCCTTATGGCTATTGAGCTTTAAGGAAGAATTTGTCTCTCTCAAAATATCCCATATGCTTTTAGAAAAATTACAAGCATACGCTTAGGTATTTTAATATTTCAAAAGTGTAAGAATGCAATACACTTTGCATAAAGTATGTAAACTAACTATAAGTAGTTTTAATATCAAACAATTTCTGCTGAATTAAATTATGAAAAATTAAACGCAATCTTAATGCATGCCATTAATTGAACTTTATCCCAAACCATTTTTCATATTCCCAAAATGCCCTCCTCAAATCCCTAACTTATGCCCATAAACCTGGTAATAGATATATATTAAGTCCACATTTACCCTATGACCATATTAATATTACAAAGTTTATAAAATTTAGCCTCATATTTCAAAATATCTTCATTTATTTGACACATGTTTCAAGTATTTAGAACTCGCGCACAATAAATATTTGTAACATACCACATATAAGATATAACTAATAAAACACATAAAATTCATGCGCATTTGACGTGCACATTACAAGTATGTTTGTATTAACAATGTTTTTTGGTTGAACAGTCTCAGTTCGAAATTCGAACCAAAATAAATTTTGATGTCTTACAAGATGTTTTGATGTCTGCAGAGGAATGAATTATCTTCATGAATGCAAACCGGATCCAATTATTCATTGCGACTTAAAGCCAAAGTAAGACAACCAAATGCAAAAGTTTGTTCTATAGGTAGAGCAGCTGCAAATTAGAGTTTAACTTGCACACGTTCTGGGTGATTATTGTTCTTTACTATTTAAAGTTTTGGTAAGGTGCCAGAAATATTTTGCTGGATAGTGCGGGGCACCTAAAAGTAGCTGGATTTGGATTGGTGAAGTTGTCGAAAATTTCAGCTGACAAAGCAAAACTAGCACAATCAGCGGCTCAAATTGACCCTTCAAGTAAGTTATGTGGCTAATATGTGTAATTCTATAATAGTTTACTTGTAGCCCCAAAAGTTGTTTGCTGTCTATGGAAAAGTTATGCTTTGCTTTAGGTATTGCATGCAGTTTTCATTTCGTATAGCTTGGCCTATTTGATGTCTCATTAAAAAAATGACTCCTTGAGTAATCTTGTTACTAGTATTCAATATCTAATGTATAAGATTTCTTTTGAAGTTTAGTTTTCTGTCTTGAGGCCTGAATCAGAATGTCTCCCACACTGTCTTTGATAACCAGATTCTTCAATCTTCTCAGCCTTCCTGAGAAAGTTATTAGCTCCAACTCTGGAGGCAGCAAGTAGCAGCTTCTAAGCTTGATCCAAGCAGTGTTAAAGCTACCAGGATGTCTCATTCTGAGATTATCAGAGGCACAAAATCTAAGATTAGAAGCTATGTTTAGTGCAGCTGATTCAATGGTTTGGAATAGGGGGAACCATTCAAGTGCGGAGGGAACAAAAATCCACTGCTAGGTGGGTTAGAATGTAACAAAAAATCCAGCATACAAGACTTTTCATCAGGTTGAGCAGTCGAGTTGGATTGATCCTTGAAAGTTTTTATAAAATATGGACAGGGGATGAGTGAGGGAAAAGTGTTAGGCGCAAGCATCAGGAATCTGGTGAATGGGAGAGAGAGAACTCGTTTAGCATTGAGATGTCTTGTGATTCATGATGGGAATCTTGATGGACATCCTAGGAGCAGAGATTAGCCAAAGATACGATTGTTAGGATGGTACTGCAGAAGAGTCAAAAGAGTTTTGCAACCAGTATATAAGATATCATCGAGTTTACCAGTCGTTGGTTGAGATTGATCCAGTAGACAGGAAAGAAAAGCACCAGTTAATATTGCTGGTAGGGTGTTGAGGTTCCCTAACTGGACATGTGGGGATGGGTGAAGATTTTGTGGATGTGTCCGGTCTTCTTGATAGTGGATTTAATGGTCTTCGTGTATTGTATGAAGATAAAGAAAGATAAGGATGCCCATATGGCTTGGAGCAGATTTGAGTGTAACCTATTCAGCATGACTTGGTGCAAATTCCTCGTGGTCCCTTTGTAATGGCAATTTAAACCTAAAACAGTTGCACTAAGAGGTTGTTTGCTTTTGGTTCTGAATAGACTCTGAAGTCTTACGAAGAAGTGACACCCTGTTTAGGGTGTTCGTTTTTAGTTCTGATCAGAGATTCAACTTCTGATTGGAGTAAGCAAGAGGGGTTGTTAATCATTTAACACTGAGTGTTTAATGAAAATTCATTCCAATAATAACCTCACAATAAATAAATGTGTAATGACTACTATGCTACCCTCTTCTCCACCGACCATCCCATCTTCTCTACCTCCTCCCTATCACGCAAGCAGTGTCGCCACCGCAACCATCACCTTCCCCTCCCCCTCCCCCTCCTCCGTTTTTTTTTTCTCTTTTTCTTGAGATTGTATGAGTGGAGAGGGATATAGGGTGGTTTCTGGTGGTAGTGGAAGAGGGATCTCCATGATGTTTGGAGGAGAGAAAACAGGTGGAGAAGAGTTAATGTTAGTGGTTTGGGAGTTGTGGTGGTGGGCAAAAATGTCAAAAAATACTTCGAGTCAGCAAACACCTTTAATTTTACAGTTTCGCAGCTCCTTCAGAAGTGAAACTAACAGTTGATTCAAGATCGGATTCAAAACTTCCAACTCCAGTTACAAGTTAGCTTCTAAACACTTAAACAAAACACCACCTAAATAAACTAAATTTTAGAAAATTAAATAAACAATAAAATAAATTATAACCCTAATTAATACGCTCCATGGAGTTCTCAATTCATTCAAATTCAAATACAAAAAAGGGTTTCAAGCCTTATTTATATAACCTGTTTTACTTGATAAATGAAGCCAAACAAACTCTACTCTCCCTAAACAGTGCCCTAATCCTAACTTGATAATTACGGGCTTTGTTCTAGGCCGACCCAAATAAATAAATAAAAATAAAAAGATTTTCCTAATCTCCATTAAATTGAAAAATCGACCTCATATTATGCAGGTTTGATAGGCTCTTTGTGTTGTAGGGTGGGAGGATCATGTGAGGCTGATGGTGTAGGTTGTTCCAATATTGCCTTCTTGATCATGTTCTGATGCAGGATAGTTTAGTGCTTTCGAGTTTTAGGATTTTAATTTGTTTAATTTTTCGTAGTTAGGTTTTTATTCCTCAAGCAATCAGATTTTATAAACAAGTTGTGCAGTTAAAACAACGTTATAACGCTGATATAACTCTTAATGGAGGTGAGCCATTTTTTTATGACATTATGGTATCACAACTCTAATATAACGGCGTTATATTACCGTTATTGAGATAACATTTTTTTTTCAATAACCCCGTTTTAACGTTTTGTTATAATACATTAAAAAAAATGACCCATTTCATTCTCGATCAAACGAGAACCCTAGACTCGTAGGAAAGGACTTGAGCTAGCCGTCACCAATCGACAGAAAATCAGACCTCGCCGTTTGATAGAAAACAAAAGTAGAAGAAGGGAAGAAGACAAAGTGTCGATCACAATCTCTGTTGCGATCTCACTATCATACGAAGGGAAGGTGTTTTTACTAATGTTTTTTGTTTTTGAATTTAATGTTACAAGCATGATTTACTTTTTTGACTCTATAATACATTAATACTTTGTGAGAGTATTAAAAATATATTTAAAAAACTATTCCGTTATATCCCGATATATGCCGTTATAACCTATAACGCTCTTGGACCGTTATGGTTCCTTTATCTGTTTTAACTGCATAGTGAACGGGTACCAAGCAAGTAGCTCCAATTTTGGTTTGGTTTATGGAGATTAGAAGGTGTTTCTTGTATCATCTGTGCTTTTTGTTTCTAACATCCAAGTTTACACCTGTGGTTTTGGTTCAGATTAAATTATGTTTACAAAATGGAACTGCCATTAGTAGATGATCCAAAGGCAACTGAAATTGAAGAAGTGGGACCTCCCATGGTAGTTCACAACCAAGTCCTATTCAAGATGAAGGTGAACAAATGGCAGTGGAGGTTGACTAAGGACAGTGATTTATTGGTTTAGGTAAGCTCAGCTACAAATGGTTTAGCATGGATTGGGTTCGGAGGAAAGGATATTCCTCCAAATTTTGGATATTCGTGTGGGGATTGGTTTAGAATTGGTCTAATATTATGGATTTGTTGGTTAGGAGAGGAATGTATCCCGATTGGGGTTTGTTGGTTAGGTGAGAAATGCAATGCATGTTGATGTGTGTGGTGGTGGTGGTGGTGGTTGGGAGATTCTCTGGGTTGCGATCAAGCGCGAGTTAAGAGATCACTTTTTCTTTTTTGGCAGTGTAATTTTGTCGATGGGTTCGTAATTATTTTTCTGTCCTAGTTTGGGGGTTTATTTGGTGTTCCTGGGCTAGGTGGTGGATGGTCTTGTATCATGGAAATTTGAGGGTTGAGAAGGGGAGTTTTGAACTTTTGATGGTCCATACTTCTTCCACCATTTTATGGATTTCATGGCCAGAGAGGAATAACATAAAATTCAAATGTAGCTATGAATAGATGAACGCTTTCCATGGTAGCCATGGGCTTCCTTTGGAATTAGTTACTGGCATATTTTTTTCTTCATGGAATAACCGTTGAATACTTAATTTTGAATTAAGGAAACATAATAATATAGCATCAAAATCTATTTTATGTCAGGTGTCTAGACTTTTCCTATTGTATATACATTTCCTCGTTAAATAAATTGTTTACATTCTCTAACAAGATTTTCCAATTACCTAAAAGTTGCTTAATTGCATTCTACAACAAAAACCATAAATGTTAGATCATACAAATCATTCTACTAAACTTTGCAATTTGTTTGGTGCCCTTTCAAAGGAAAATAAAGAGTATTTATCTTCCTCTGAAAATGCTTCCCTTAAAATGGCATTTATAAAAGTTATATATAAGAAAATTTTATAATCATAAGAGGGTATTATGAGGTAGTCTTTTGTGTGAAAATAAAGGTATTACTCTCATTTAAAAAGTTCATTCTATTTATTAATCATTTTGGTTTACTAAATAAGCAATTCAAGCCACCGAAATGAATAATAGAGAACTCACTCAAGGTCCTGAAATCCTGGAAACTGATATTCATTTTTTTTCTTGGTTTTGATAGGTGTAATTGGTGGATAGACTTTGTCATTGTTTTCTTTTTTGATTTGTTATGAAATAATTGTTGTCAATTTATTCATTTCAATTTACAGATTTTCTAAGCAATTATCTATGGCAGATTTATACGTAGCACCAGAGATTTATAATGATGAGATATTTGATAGAAGTGTTGATGCTTTCTCTTTCGGTCTCATTCTTTATGAGGTATGCTTATTCTTTTTATCTTCCTGTATTCCCTTGCTCAAAATACATCGTTGTATTCTACCTGATGACAGTGATAAGTTGGGAGCTTTGGCATTATGATCTTAATACTCCAAATCTAACAAAGAATTGGCTGGATTGGTTAAAAGTCGAGTTATTTTGCAATTTGGTTGAATTAAAGCTTGAGTTAATTGAATGTTCCACACCTTAGCATATAATGTGGATGTCTTTGGGATTTTGTAATTTCTTCATCTAAGTCAAGTGTGCTTCTTGATACAATTGGTAAAACTTCCATATTTGTAGGATCAGTTGTGACTGAAGTGTTACATTGTCTCTCTACATAATTGGTAGACGTAACCAAGATCTAGTTTCCTCAACTCAATACTTCTACCATCATAGATAGGTCAAGATCACATAAGCTAAACCTCACTGAAATGAGTAGTTGGGCTGGGAATCAGTTTCAGAACTACTAAAACCTTAGATGTTTCATTTGCTCATTTCCCTGATTTACATCTTGAATAATGCCACTCTCTGTTCATGCATATAACACCCTGATTGGTTTAGGCTGTTGTCAATGGTACATCTTTCATCTTAGATAGTGAATTTCTTAAAGATTCCTGTAGTTGTATATGATCTTGAACCAAGCTGATGGTCAGTTGACCCATGAAAGTACAAGTGACTAGGATTATTCCTGCTGGCACTATAATTATTTTCTCCGATCAGGAAAACAACAAACATTAAAAAGCACTAATGAAACTGTGAAAGAAAGTCTCACAGCACATCCCATCTAAAGATATTACAAGTAGTATAGGCACAGAAGGATACTTATCAAAAGTTCCCATCTGTTGGAAGTGATTGTTTCCAGCGTACATAACAGGAGTCGAGTTTGTATATGACTGTGTTTCCTATTATTCATGATACTTTGTCTCTTAAAAAAATGCCTGCACATGCGTTTCTTTCACAAACATATACCATAAGCCAATGTTACATAACGTAACACTGCTTATGCACAACTCTTGGCGCAAAGAGAACTTACTTTTTGGATACGAATACAAATCTAATAATTATTTTCATCACCGTAAGTTACTATTAAAATATTTAGGTTTGAATCTTGTATGTCAAATTCAACCGACAATCACATATTTGTGGAATGGTTACTATATTCGAAAGTAACAGTTATCCAACTGTTTGTTCCTTATCATTCTTCTTTGTTTGATTGGGTCCAGATGCTTGAAGGAGTACCACCCTTCCACCCCAAATCCCCAGATGAAGTTGTTAAATTGTTTTGTATAGAAGGAATGAGACCGCTATTCAAGACCAAATCACGAAGTTATCCGCCAGACCTAAGAGAGTGAGCTTATTGCCGCAACTTTTAATTTTATGTTTTTATTAAGTTTTAATTCCCACTTAATTGCCTGTTAAATTATAGTTACAATGGTACTTATCTATATATTTTGATGAAAATTCTTAATGGTCTGTTTTAAAAAACGAAATATGTCATCCAAATAGCCCTCTAATTGTTATCACCATTTTGTGTTTGGCCCTCTTTATTTCATCTAGCCATAAACCCCACCTTTTTTTAAGGTTCTATCACTAGACCATCAAGTCCCACTAAGCGTGCACATGGAAGCACCCGATGTAAGTGAAAGGACATAAATTTCCATGAAGAACAACAACCATAACACACCTTGTTCCCCAACACATTGCGACATCACCTGCTGTTTTTTCTCTCTTGTTCATTCTCGCTGTATCCAGCTCTCTCCCTTGTTATGTTTCTATCTCCTAGTCAAATGTTCATAGAGAAGATTCTTCACTTTGTTGCCTTGATTGGTAAGTAAATGTCAACAGCAGCAGCAATACATATGTTCTGCAGAGCTCGACCTTTATAAGTTTACTGATTTCAACAAAACACACTTTTCGCATACACCTTCCCACCACTTCCATTACTGCCATTAAGCAGAACAATTCCAACCCACTTGGAAATAGATCATCAACATAATCCAAAACCCGATCTTACTTCAAGTACTTCCAACCATTCCAACATTACCATCATCAAGTATAACTTCTCCAGCCTACTTATAAACTGCTCCTTCTGGTTGTTCTTGTTTAGGGAATTGGTCTGAATGAGTTCAATTCAACGGCATTTACAGAAATCAAACTCAAGAGTTCAGGACTTGATGTTTTTATGCACTTGTGAGGCAGTGGAGAGTGTTACCATCGCCTATGTAAAACTATTTTCTTTATGAAGCAAAATGTACCCATATTGCACGTTTCTTCATGCAGACTAGGCAATAGTTTGGGGGTGGTCAGTTTACACAAATATCTTTAAAAACTTTTATATTATGGTGCGAAGGCATCATTGTCACATAGTAAACCATACTCTATATCTTTGGGCTTTTTGGCAGTGAGACCCTCCCTCCCTATCTCTTTCTTATGTGCACCAATATTTGTTGTGCTGATAAAAGTAGAAATGTTTATTTCTTTTCAATTTGGTCTGTTTTTGTCATTCTGGGTGTCTGGGAATTAATAAAAATGAGTGAAATTGGGTTTTGATCTGCAAAGAACAGTAGACATCTTTTTGGTTTATTTTGTACTAGCTGGCTATAAGTTACATGTATTTGATTGAAGTTTCTGCAAATGCACAAACAGTAGACTCTTTGATGATCAGTTACATGTATTGTTTGTAAGAGGAGCGCTCTTAGCTTTAAGGATCTTCAAGCTCAACCTTTTTTTGGTGTAAATCACTAAACATTAATTGATCATCAAAGAGTTTGGCTTATTTGATTGAAGTTTCTGCATGCACAAAGTGATGATGCAGGACCAAAAGTTAGAGAAGCATGTAACTGAAGTGCTGCACCTGTATGAATTGGTAGAGTCTAGGTTGTCTGCAAATCAGTGATTGCACCCCATGTCAGTTAACAAGGAGTAGCTAGCTTGAAATTCATAAATTCTTAGGCAATAATCCTACATTTCGTCTCAGACGATCTCAATCCTATTTCAGTATCGTAGCATGAGTGATAGTTACTGTAGCAGAATATGTATGTATATGTCTATATCATAGCATGAGCCTTAACACTCTATATGTTGTAAGCATAGTTTACAGAAGGGTTATTTAGATTTTGGACCGCATTTGCCATACAACATTCTATGGGTGCCAAAATTTACCCAAATTACAGTCAACACCAATTTTTGGACGGAAACCTGTCCCTTCAACCACGTTGACTTGTCAAAAAGTATTTATCCATCTCTTGAATGGCACGTTGCAGGGCATATACAAGGTAAAAAGAAGGGTTAGTCTGATTTTGGCCAGATTTTTTACCATATATCATTAAAGGGTGCCAAAGTTTATCCTAATTACTACCAACACCCATTTTGGATTGAAAACATCCACTCAATCACATTGACCAGTTAAGAAGGTCATGAGAACCAACAATCCCTTGACTTAAACGACACGTGCCAGGCACATGCAAGGTACACAACATTAAATCTATCCAAGGGTACCTAATGAGCGAAAGAAAATTATGTGGTGATCTAATGGTCCATTTATTCATAAAGAAAAAAATAAATAAATTGAACAAATTGATTGGGCATTTTCTGGGACATGACAATGTAGATGGGCCTTACTTTTGGAATTACAAAACAAGACATGGCAGTAGTTTCTGAGTGGAAGGAAATCTTTAGTTTCATATATGTTAGGGTTCTAGGTTTTCTTCACTAATTTTTTGGAAAATTCAGTAAGTTGTGAAGTTACTATGGCCATATTAGAGCGGAAAGCATTAAAAGTAGAAGATTTGTGGAAACTGTAATTGTAAAAAATCGTTATGCATACTAAGTATGAACCATTAGAATCATTGAACTGACAGTTGTTTAGGGGTGTAGACTTTTTTAATTTTTAATTAATCTCTATTTGAAGTAAACCACAATACTAATTTGGTTATTTTTCAGGTTGATTGAAGAATGTTGGAATCCGGAATCTGTGATTAGACCAACATTTTCTGAGGTTATTGTCCGTCTGGATAAAATAGTGGCAAACTGTAACAAGCACGGATGGTGGAAAGACACCTTCAAGTTTCCTTGGTAATATCTCTCTTGCCACTTTCTCTGTTAGATATATGTTTCTACTTTATATCTGATTCTGTACAAGGTTCATGTTTTCGTTTTCGATGGAATTTCACTCACGCGAGAAATGGTAAATTTTCTGAACAAAATTCAGTGCAAAAACGTGGTGTAAAAGAAAAGTATAGAAAAATATAAAATGTGTGGAAACTTTGGGAAACTATGAAACATGAAGAGATGAACTTAGATATTTCTAGGTATCACCTTTTAAAGCTTAAGCTTGGACTTAACACTCCTAACCATAATTGGTTGGTTTTGATTTCTTTGTTACTTGACTGAAAGGTGATACCCAGAAGTCTAGCCAACAATTATTAGCATTCCTAGAATTCTTGTCAAGTGACATTGACTGCCAGATGTTTCTGATGAATTTAAAACCGTGATCCGTGATTTTAGATGTCATATATGTACTGCAAGAACCAGAACCATGACTATGGTGCTATTATTACTGATACCATCATAATTTGATTGCGAGTGTATGATTTGTCTAAAAAATAACCAGTCAAAACTGGAAAGTAAGAGATTTTTGTTGGAGTATGCAATTTGTGAACAATTGGACATTTAGTACAACTCATGATAGTAAACAAAAGATTTAAATTAAGGAAAAGCTATAGTTAATGTAAATGTTGAATTACAAGTTTTGAAATGTTAATGTGTATATTGTTGTGTTTACCGCTCCTTGGAACCGGTGCATATGTGAGGTGAAACATGACATGTAAGTTCATTTGCCTTGGAACCAAATCCTGGCCATCCCTAAACATTGGTACCCAGGGAAAATGAAATTAAGTTTTATTTTTGCCACAAATTAACGCAAAGTAGTGTTGCATTTGCCAAGTTTCAAGCGGGCGCAATGTTTCTTCTATCCTGTGATAACCACTATTGTTACTACTGTTTATTTATCTATTTATTTGTGTGTGTTTTAACATAAAACTGTTGCACTGGAGCTGAAAGAATGGCAAGCATCTTTACTTCTTTAGTCGTGAAACATTTATGTTCTTCTTTGTAAGTTATTTTGTTTACCTGCAGGAAATAAGGCAACAGGATGTTCAATTGCAAAACCCCTTTGGAAAATGATGTCTATGGTGTCAAAAAACAATTTGACAGATGGCATGGATGGCATGAACGAAAATGTCTTAAAGTGGGAGATCTCGGTAAACACCTTAGCTGGGAGAATATGTTTTGTTGTTATCACGTATCAAATAAGAAAGTTTTTGGAGAAAAATAAAACCTCGCCGAGATAAATTTACAGTTGGCTTTGTTCAAAGGACCAGTTCTTCTAGCTCACCTTGTAAGCTATTGTTTCAAGTTCAACTAAAAATCCATTTGATACAACAGTGTGGGAACCTTGTAACACGTAATCTGAAATTTTTATGGCATTGCTAAGTTTGACCGATGAAAATTACCATGACATAACTATAACCATGAACATTGGCTCAACCATTGGCCCCTATGCCACCTCTTGACACTTGTATATTTAGTTTTTCCTTGAAGCTTAGTAGATTCTCCCATTCCATTGAGATTAGTGTATGTAGGGTTAGTAAGAAATTAACAAATGAGAAGAAAAGGTGACATCCACTCCAGTTGAGATTGATTTTGTGCTAAATCAATGAAACAGTAAGAAAACAAGTGAGATTGTCTTAGAAAATGGCTTCTTTTTTACCCCAGAAAGCTCATTGGAGAGAAATTATCCATCATCCATCAGTGTAAAACTTTTATCAGTACTTTAAAACTTTTATAAGAAGAAAATAAGGTTGGTTGGCCATAAAGATGGATATAGAGTGGTACAATTAAGACTCGCAAAACTTTTTCTTTCTCAAAATCTCTCCTATCTCAATGCAACTATAAAACAACATACAAATTTTTTAAACATAAGCTCCATCCTGCTGACCAGGCTTCATCTTCTTCACCCCCTAAAATAAACAACTTACCCATGCTATTTCGACAACAAAATCACCCCATATGGTATTTTCTACTGTGGAACTTTTTCCTTAATACCCTTCCCACCAATGATAATATGTTGAAACACCATGTTAGTGTGTCCCCTAATGCCCTGTCTGCTTCCGAAGTAATGTATATGTTGAACATATCTTCTTTCAGTGTAATATTAGTAACAAGTATGGCTCCTCTCTCCTATCCCAGTCGACTGGGCTGCTACTACTTGCCATATTAACATTGAATTTCTTAAGTGTGTCTTTGAGCTGCATAGACAATCTTAGCAGTGCAGCGACAGGTGACTTCACAATTTGCAGCAACAATGGCCTCCATTTGGCATGCTGGAAAACAATGCCTTGTTCAGGAATGAGTCCCCCCCCCCCCCCCCCCCCCCCCAATAACACAATAAGCTGGAGTAAATGGAACCTGTGGTGCAAAGCTTACGACCTTCAACAGGATCAGGGCTCGTTTGAGACATTAGGGGATGTACATCTGAGGGTGTGTTTGGTTGCATGGAATCCCCATGCCATGGGAATCCATGAGGGGACCCCTACATTTTAGGCTAAACTCCACATTCACCATTTGATTTTGTGATCAATGGTGGGAATGGAAGTCCCATGGACATGGGAATCTCACTCCTTGGTCCCCCAAGGCATGTGATTCTCATGTTCATTGGACTTTCATTCCCACCAATGATCACAAAATCAAATGGTGGATATGGAGTGATACATCAATTTAGCCTAAAATGTAGAGGTCCCCTCATGGATTTTCATGGCATAGGATTCCATACAACCAAACACACCCTGAGAGTAACCACAAAGTACGAAGTGGTTGATGTCATACACAGAGATGAAGACTTATTCATCTTTATTGATGGACTCAAGAGATGGTAATATAGTGTAGCATCCAGTTTTGAAGCTGAATATGTAGCAGCTTGGGAAGCTTAGATATGGAGAAAGCAAAAGAGATGGCAGTATATCCCTGAATGTAATCCAGGTTCTCAAGGGATTTTCTGATTATCGAAAAAAGAAATGGTAACTGGTAGGTTTATAAGTGAATTTTACCGATACTTTTCCATTAAACTTCATATTTATAATATTAATGTTAGTTTTCTTAGAAATGGCGAAAGGACACGAGAACATTTTTGAGAAAAATTAATAAATGCATGCAACGTACACTCAAAGACTAGTTTCTCATTCAGCTGAGTTTTTTTTTTTTTTTTTTTGAAATCGAGCTGGGTTTTAAGGACTCCAAAACCTTTATACAAATGAAACAAAAGTAAAAGCAAATACTGAAACAAACTCTCACAAGAGAGGATTCACCAAAACAAACCTAGACTATAAACCAACTCAGCCTTTGTACCTTTTGTTTGTTTTCTTAATTCTATTGGATTTCCGGGGACAGAGTCGAAAATATTTGGTGTGAGTGTTAGAGAACGTCTTTGCAGCCGGTTCTGTAAACACATCATCATCACTGGAGAGGCCTGGCTCATGCTCTTCTTCAGGAACCTGACAAATTTCATGTCTCAATCTATTGCATGTGCGGTTCTTATCCTCTTCCCATACATCTTTTAACCAAATGTAGTTTGCCTTCACTGCATCTTTGCCATGACTTGCAATAGCTTCTTGCAATGTAGAAGGAACTACATTCCTCTTTTCGTATTCATTTATCATCGTTAACGCATATTCAATCTCAGGAAGAGGAAGGAAACCTTTCGCTTTATTTAGTTCTGCTTCGGTGAGTTGTATCACACTGCGGTGCCCGAATTGCACACCATCATCCTGGGAGCTGTTGTCTTTCTTTGCACCTGAACTATTGGCTGCCGGCTGTTGTTGATTTCTCCTACTTTATCATCCTCGTTTGAGTTGGGCACAATTTCATTTGGGTACTTACTTCAATGTTCTTTAACCAATTCGTTGTCATTCTTTTCTATTACCTCGTCATCTACAACTGCAGCCTGATTTTCTTCTGTCATTGCAACCTTGATGTCATTTGCATTATGAGCAAAGCTGTTGAGCATAACTTTGTCTGCATCCGTCAAATGTGTTAGTTCTTCAGGAGTATATCCACAATTTGAGTCCATCTTCTTGGCTGAGTTCAACTTTTCTGAACTGATTTCAACTTCAACTTTGTTCTTTGCCCCACTAGTACCAGCTCCATCATTGTGTTCATTAGCCGAATCCGGAATGACTGGAAGATTTGTAGTCTTTTGTTGATAGTATTGTTTCTTGTGCTTCTTGTTTTCTGCTCTTTTGAATCCTTTCTTATCAGCATTTTCTGACCCCTCCTTACTTTTTTCCTTCTCCGATAGTTGTTGGGTTGGTACTGACTTCTTCAACTCAAGGTGTTTCACCCAGCATGTTTGATCAGTATGGCTTTGAATGCCACATTGGTTGCAATACAATGGTGGAAAAGGATACCTAATATGTTGCCAGAAACCTGGTAGATTTGGAGCTTGTATCCATATTTTGTCTGAAAGTGATTTTGAAATATTCATCCAAACACAAACCTTAGCTACAGATGGTTTTAAGAGGTGCCTTGTAAGGTTGTCCATGGCTAGAAATTTACCAATCGATTCTACAACTACTTTGAGAAGTTTAGGCGGGAAAAGAACCAATGGTTATCGAGGGAGTTCGATCCATACCGGTTTGTTGCGGGAGTCTCTCTTGCTATCAAAAAAAGAATCCCATTTTGAAAGCTTGTAAGGGTACCCTTTGATATTGCATTTCTCTCTTGCCATAGCTTTGATCATTGCTTCTTCAGATTTAAACTTGATTAGAACATGTCGATAGTCTAAGGCACCAATTGTAAATTCACCGGGAATGCCCCAATACTTAGTCACTGCATCTCTAATGTCACTTAGGTAAGGTCTTTCTTGAGCAAACTTCATCACCAAAGCATATTTCATATACATCTTGCCTCTTTCAAGATCCAGATTCGATAGAGAAACAGAGGGCTTACCATCAAAAGTTGAATACACATGGTCTGTGGTTGACTCATCAACTTCATTAGGTCTGAACCGTCCCACAATCTGTGCAAACAAAGGAGTGTCGGTCGTCTTTCCAACTGCGGCTCCCTCCCTCCCCGGTGGCCTGTCCGTGGTAGTCATGTCAAAGTCTATCGAGTTGTCATCAAATCGATTCGCCAGGAAACAAATCTACTCAATTAGCAACAGATCGATCAGAGCTCCCCAACCAGCTGGATCGAGTCGGAACTCGGATCTATGCAAATCTGAGTCGGAGTCGAAGAAGCTATCGCCTGCTGTTAAGAATCGAAGAAGAGAAATCTGAGTCGGAGTCGAACCAAATCTGCTCTCTCTCGAACCCAATCTAAGCTTTCCACACTCGCGGGGACTTTCACAGCAGCAGAAAGTCAGGCGAGAACGTAGCAGATCGGTGACTCTTCGAGCAGTTCTGGCCGAGGGCGGTGACTCCCCGTGCAGATCCGGTCGAGGTCGGCGACTCTTTACAGTGACAACCTCTCTGTCAGCCAAAGAAAACGTAGCAGATTGGGAGAGATCGCAGCAGATCGGTGACCTTCGTGCAGATCTGGCCGAGGGCGGCCTACGAGGGGCAGACCCAACTTGTATTCTTAGCTGAGTTAATTAGTGTTATTTTATCGAACATATAAAACATTCATTTAAGATCACCGTGTACAATATAAAGCTATCATAGGAAAATATTTCCATTACGGATATTTTGACAAGGAACCTCTTACCAAATTTCCTATTCGGGTAAGATTCTACAAGGTCCCTAAGCAGTTACGGATTCCCCTAGGCCTTAGCTTGATTGGCAGCAACCTAGACAAGCCAATCTGCATGGATAAAGTTGAAAGAGGGCATATCTTCAAGGGGGCAAGAACTAGAAGACATAGTAACAAACCAAGAAATGTACCAAGTACTAAAACTGATATACAAGCCATTACTAATCATTGCAGCATTGAAAGAGGTCTTATCTTCAAGGGGGCAAGAACTAGAAGACATAGTAACAAACCAAGAAATGTACCAAGTTCTAAAACTCACATGGAGGAGATCAAACCACCTATATCCAAAAAGGGGAAAGAAATTGCTATCCCTATGTTGGAAATTCCATTGCTCTGATACCAAATTGTTGGAAACTCTTGGCCCTAGGATCGATTACAAACTTACACTTACATTAAGACACAACACCAACAATTACAAATTACAACACATAATGACACACGCCTTAACATATTTTTCTCAAACACACACAACTACTACACTACCACTTGGGAGCTCTTGGCTCTCCTACACTTGAGTTCGTTTGAGTATGTGGAAATCCTTGGAGAATTCTTTAGACACTCAAAGATATTCTCAATAGATTAATCTAGAAAGATAAATCTCTAGAGACTTGTGGTGGCTGCAACAAAAGAATTCTCTAGAAATGTTGATCAGCCCACCCCCCCCCCCCCCCCCCCCCCCCCCAATTGTTTGGCAACCAATCTCACAAGTGAGGGTGGATTTCAAAAATGCAGGAAGTGGAGGAGGAGATCGAGAGAATGGGGGAGATCTCACCTCAAGCCATCAAAATAGGTATGTTTGTTTGGAACAGTTAAGTGAGTTTGATGAAAAACATATACTTGATGAAATGCCTAAGAGATTCGAGGATAAGCAAACAGATCAAGTGAACAAGGTTGTAGATACAATGCCAAATAACTGAAGTAAATGATGTTGATGAAGATGACGAGGAAGTGAGGAAGCAATAGAAAAGTTTTCTAGAAAGTAAACAAAAGCATAGAATCGAGATTTCAGAGTTAATACTCAGAGATCAGCTCGAACTAGGAAAGCAAAAAAAAATACGATGCCACAACAAAGAAAATGGTAACTTTTAAATTACCTCATCCTAATGAAATATAGCGTGGATCACCTTTGTACAATGATAGTGATTGGGTGACAAAGAAAAGAGACTAGAATAGTCCTTGGTTTATGTTAAGCATTCTTCCTAATGGTTTCACAACAAATCAGTTACCTTTTGAGAGATTGTAGAGACATCTTTATTTTTCTTGATATAAAGGTTTAGGGTAGGGGTGGGTATCCCATCCCGCGATCCCGTTCCCGTCCCAATCTCGTCCCGTCCCGATTTTTCCGGGTCTTAATGGGATTGAATAATTTCATCCCGATCCCGTCCCGTCCCGATCTAGAATGGGATGGGATGAGATGAAGATTTTCAATCCCGCCAATCCCGTCCCGTCCCGTCCCGAACTAATTAATTAATATTAATTATTAATATTTTTATTTCATAGTTAGTGTGTCAATACTCATTTCTTGTTAAAAGCTTGTTAGTGTGCTAATACCCATGTCATAGTTAGTGTGCCAATACCCATTTCTGTACATTTCATTGAACACTATTTTCTGTTAGTGTGCCAATACCCATTTCTTGTTAAAAGCTCAAGTTGCGAGGAAAGCCACAAGTACAAATTATCAAAACCAGACACACAAAAAATTGGGATCATTACAAAGATCACTAACATAGAAAACTGCAAAAATGAAACATCTAGCTGATTCATAAATTCACGTTCACTGAATACTGAAAACTCATTCAACAAAATATTTTAATTGTCTATAGTAGCATATAGACATGTAGAAAATTCCATCGTTCTTAATTTCCAGCATTGAATTACTTAACAGGATTTGCCTTACAGCAGACTCAAGACTGTTCCAGGCTTCCAGGCTCAAGACTTTCAAATTAGCACGCTAATCCCGTCCCGTCCAGAACCCGTTTGGGATGGGACGAGATTGGGATGGGGTTTTTCCCATCCCGTCCCGTGCCCACCCCTAGTTTAGGGATTCTTAAACCCTGCTTGTTTTTCCCAAAAAAAAAAAAAAAAAAAAAAAAAAAAAAAAAAAAAACCTAAACTCGAGTGTTGTTTAAATTTAGCATAGTCCAAAACATCAAATTCACTCTATCTATGTTAAATTCATAGTTACAAAAAATTTCAAAAAAAATGGGAAAATGCAAATATATGTAGCACTAGTTTATTTCTTGTGCATGACTAACTTAGCTACAAATTCATCAATGTTCTTATCTGAACTCCCACCTTCTTCCATGGCTTCCTTAGTCAGCTCCTTCCAAGCTTTTGCATTCTGCTGGATCTCTTTCCCTGTTTCGCCTTCCATGATTTCTCTTATACCTGCCTCTATTACGGTCCTTCTCGATATCCCTTTGTCATCAACCCTTACTCTAAGTCCCACTTTCCATTCATCCTCTACAAATTTAGCATTAGTTGGTTGATCAGTCCATTGAGGCAATGCCACCATTGCTACACCTAAACTCAATGCTTCCAATGTTGAATTCCACCCAGAATGTGTTACAAAGCACCCTACAGCCTTGTGCGACAATACCTCCAATTGAGGACACCATGTTACCACCATACCCTTATCTGATATCTCTTCGATAAAATTTTCAGGTAGCTTGTTCTTCACTGTTTCCCTTACTACCCACAAGAAATAAATACTGCTCCCTCTTAACTCCCCATGCAAGCTCTTCCATCTGTTCTATAGTTAGTATTACAAGGCTCCCAAATGATATATACACAACAGATCCTTCTTTCTTGGTGTTTAACCAATTCATGCATGTCTCAGTGCTTGGCTTGAAAAAATTGAGACCATAATCTGTGTTACCTTCTATTCGCTTGTCAAGATACATTGATGGTACAGTTGGTCCAATTGTCTTGAGTGACCATTGCTTTGACATCCAATTCACCACCTATTTTGATCCAACTGTGTCCCAAAACTCTTGAATTGAGGAATATGACTGCTATGCTGCCTCTCCTATCCCTTTTCTCTGCCACCTGCAAAATACAAAGTGAAAATCAAAGAGTTAGAACTAATTGCAGGCACACTACTGATTAGAAAACATTACTTGGCTTCTAATGCCACAGAATTATACATCATAAACATGAAACGGCCTTATTCCAGACTTGCCTGAAACAATGACATCACACAAATGTTTCATTAAAATAGAATGACTTGCACATGTAATTATTACGTACATGCATAGAGAAGGTACAAGCATAGTAGTCAATTAGTCATTCTTACATGATTTCAAACATGAACACATGCATTCGTGAACGTAAGAACTCGCCTAGTCTAGATATCATCCAACACTGGGACGAATGGCCATGTGCGGTGCACATCATAAATATGTAAATGGGCATTGCTTTCCATATCCTTGCTTTGCCAGCTTCAATCTACCAACTGAAATACCAGGGACAGCCACATCCTAGCATCAACCAGGAGGAAGTGAAAGGAATTCAGGATGAGACTACGTGGCAGGTAGTTTGGCAGATGGGAGTAACACTTTGAGTGAAGACTCGACCCTTGGGATATTTTTTTTAGTTTACTTGGCAAATGAATACGCCATAGAAAGCAAGTCCATCAACAGGAAATCAGTCCAGTCTTAACTGATACTGCAACTGAAAAGCATGGTGACTGGACAACAAAAGGTATTCAAGGTGTAAGAGCCACTGACGCAGTTGGAGACAGAATGAAAACAGTGACTTGTATTCCTAGTTTGACCTAGAAACAATTAGAAAATAATTCCAATTGAAGAGTATTTTAAGAATTTCATAAGAGACATAATTAATATTCCAAATATGCCAATTTATTACTACTAAAAGTAATAAGACCATACAAACCTGATGGCATTGGATTTAAACCAAAGTAGAAAGAATCAAAGAAGCGTAAATGCTAAAGTTGAATCCAACATTCATCTCCCAATGATGATTTCTTTCATACTTAAAATGAGAAAACTGAGAGATGTTTTGATACATTTAGAATATGTATTACTTTCAAATATTCTATAATGTATATTCTAAAGATTTCAGTTTTAAGTTTGAAAGAAATTATTGTTTGGAGATTGAGTAGATTAACTAAGAATGTACGAGACTTTGACTTCATCATGATTCCTTGTTTCTTACAAGTCTATACTTCATTTTACTCTTTTTTATTAGCTGTCAAGTACTAATATTCCAAAATAAAAAAAAAATAAAAACTACACCAATAAAATGTAACTCTTTAATATCCATAATCACCATATCTATCTCCTTCACATTTCCTTAAAAGAGCAACAACCCATTCTGCTTCAACCAAATCCCAATGAATGGCAAAAAGGAATAAGGCTCCATAGAATTTTATTTACCTTTGGAGGAAATGGACCAAATTCTCCAAGAAAAGAAGATATCTCTCTCGCTAGCGCAATGCCGTGATTTCTCTTTCTACGATTATCGTAGGCAAGGATTGTGATTTTTTTTTGAGTTAAATTCATTCTCCTGATTTTAAGAAAAATTTAGGTGTAAAGAAAAAACGTAAAAATTTTGACACATGAAACATATATAATAAATTTCGAGGGTAATAACCATGGACTAAACACCTATTAATTTTCCCAGGTAAGTTTCATGCTTTGACAAAGGTTCCTAATCCTTACCCCATTTATCTAAATCCGGGATTATAAATTAGTCAAACCCATTGAGTCAACTCAGTCTTTGAAGTGAGATTAAGTAGGCATGATGATGTTACCCCTCTGTCTTCCTCTTCAACCCATCTGCTACTGGGTACAGACTGAGTGAACCTTTCCTCTCTCTTTCCCTCTCTCCATCTCTCTTAAACTGCTTTCTGTCCTCTCTTTCACTTTCTTCATTGACATAGAAAGAGCCGCACACTTTTTCACGCACGCATGCATCCTCTCTCTCTCCCCATTGCATTTCAAGACTGATCATCTAAACAGAAGCCATGGAAATGATAAGGGCTGTAGTAGCAGAACCAAAATCAAAATCAGTGTATCACAGAGAGCAAAAAAGAGTATTATAAAGAGCAAAAACAGAGGATACAGAGACCCAACACCACACAACCCTATAGAGAAAGAGATCATGGGGAGAGATATCATCCCATGAGCCATGATATGATTTCCAAGCAACCGAGCAACTGAATTGAAGAGTTCCAAATCCAGATCGATGGATTTCAAAGATTGAGCATATCGATTTTGCAGCCTGAGGAAGAAGATTGATTCGATCCGAGAAAGCAGACTGAGGAAGAAGAAGACTTATTCAATCCGAGAAAGCAGCCTGACGAAGAAGACCGAGTGATTTCGTGAATTTATCAAAATATTCATAAAATTTTCGCAAATTATTTACGATGATTAACGAAAAAATGGAGATATCAAATTCGGACGTTTTCTTTTTGTAAAGTGAATAAAAAGGGAAATTTTGCGACATTTCACGAAATCACAATCCATGATTGTGGTTTACAAGTTTGTTAAGTATCATTGCTCACATGAAGAATGACATCCTACTCGGAGCACGTGCCCCCCAAATAAGTTTAGGATCACAATAAAATGCAAGTGTATAACATCGGATCCCGACCAAGGATCCTCCCAAAATCTTACTCCATCTCATTTTTCCACCCTAAAAGTACTCTCTTCCTAAACTCCTCAACCCCCGTTGCAATACTTCTCCCCAGTTCATACCTATAGGGGCCCCTTGCCTCTTTTTCACCCACTCCACACCCATAATTGATATTCCAAATACGCCAATTGTATTTTACTTCTAAAAGTAATTAACATACAAACTTGATGACATTTGGACCAAATATAGAAATAAATGCTAAAGTTCAAGCATCCAACATTCATCACCCAATGATGATTCCTTTCAAACTTAAAAATGAGATCTTGAGAGATTTTGATACATTCAGAATATTTATTGTTTTCACATATTCTAAATGTCTCTCTAAAGATTTCTTTTTTAAGTTCATTCGAAAATTATTAGATTTACCTATTAAGAATGTAAGAGACTTCAACTTTACAATTTATGGTTCTTTGTTTCATACAAGTACTTCTTTTATTGGTTGTCAAGTACTAATATCCCAAAAACACCCTACACAAATAAAATGTAACTCTTAATATCCATAGTCACCATACCTATCTTGTTCACATTTCCTTAAAAAAAACTTCCATTTTGCTTCAACCAAATCCCCCAAAGAATCTTAAAAGAGCCTTCCATTTTGCTTCAACCAAATCCCTCAAAGAATGGCAAAAGGTTTAAGGCGCCATAGCTTTTTTACCATTGGAGGATAGGGACCGAATTCTCCAAGAAAAGAAGATATCCCTCACTTTTAATGGCATGACCCATGCATCCCCAACTCACATAGGAAAGAAATCCAAATTGAAAGAAGAAAGAACAATGAATAAAAATGTGGTCCACATATTCTCTCTCAACATGCATTACCAATGATGCGCTCTCTCTCTAAGGTTATCTTGGATTATAACTTTATTAAGTAATCATTATCCACAAAGAATTACACCCTAGTTGGAGCATGAGCTCCCCAAATAGGTTTAGGATCCTCTCAAAATCCAATTCTATCTCCTTTTCCGGCCCTAAAATGTATGCTCTTCCTGAACTTCTCAACCCCCGTCATACTTTTTTACAACTCATATTCATAGGGGCCCCTCACCTTTCCATTCTCCTACACCACGCCCATACCTAGCCATTACAACCTTCCTCCACAAACTTACTATTCAATTTCCTCAACCACTTGCCCTAGGAGTGCTTCATTCAAGATTCTTAACACATAAACCTTCATCCCTCTTGTCTGCGCACATCCTTGCCTAGGTGACATTTATGGTTCATAATGAAAGTTTCCTACATTCTTAAACAATCTCCATTTCCTAAGACCAAGTACTTAATTTAGAATATTTATTACTTTCAGATATATTGTAGTATATCATAATATATACAAATATTGACCAAAAAAGCTTCACAATGAACTTTTTTTTCCCGAAACACCACTATAAGCATGAAAACAAAATAGTTTAAACAAAGATAATTTAACTGCGGGTATTTTTGGAATTTTAGATGCCAAAAACTTGGTACCAATGGTTCTCCATTTGTATTATTATTACAAACAATTAAGATACTACAAACACAAAGGGTATTTAGTCTCCTACATAGTAAGAGGAAGTACAAAATAGTAAAATTAATGCTAAAGCCTAAAAAGTTCTTGACCTTTCAAATAATTTTCAGTTTTTTCTTTTCAATCGGCAGGAGAGGTTTATTTGAACTTACAAAAATGAGATTATGGAACATCATAAATATTATTCAAGTATTGCAATTTAAGATGCTTTCAAATGCAAATAAAATTTTGATATATTAAGAATATTTACTTTTCTTTAGACAACAAAAAAAAACTCTTCAATTGAGAGAGATGAGTAATAATGTTTCCTTGGCCAAAACAAATATTACATACACCCAACCCAAACAGGCCCCAAAAGAAACCCGACCTGACCACCTTCTACTCTATTCCTCTTCATCGTTACCTTGTACTTATTGCTCTCTTTGCCAAACAGCCAATCTGACATATTAGGGCCCTTATAGCATGGTTTTAAAAATCGCCTTGTTGCCAAAGTGTGCCTCAATCCATGATAAACTAAGGCTTCAGCAGCATCAAATGGTCCTAGTCGTAAACATGCTTGAGAATTTTGAAACATTTTAGATTCAACAACATGATCTCCATGTTGACAAGTTATGATGCACCCACAAGTTAAAAGATGCAACAGCAACTCTAGTGAATAAATCATTCATCTTAAATTTCATTATGGCGTTCCATATTATTGTCTTTGACAATTATTACTGTTGAGGCAAAATTTCTTAATACCAAACCTAAAAAAATTATAACTTATTACAATATGGAAGTTATTATACTAGATGGAGGTTATTATAAAGTTATAAAGAGGTACTCCAGTAACTATTATCTAAAACTCAATTTTTGATCCCCTTGTGATAGCTCTTAGGTATTTGTGCATTTTTATTAGTTAGCTATGATTTTTGAGTAATGATAATGACTACTTGTGCAGTTGAAAAAGTTTTATGTTTTGATAATGACTTTCGAATTTTTTGTTGTAATCTAGTAGTAGGTGAGATTTAGTATGAGCATAAATATGTTATATATCAACAATGTTGAATGGCTCACTAAGGTGTTTCTTCTTTATTATGCTAGTATTTTTTTTAATTAGTTGATAATTCCATGTATCATTTATTTTGATTTGTTTGTTATTTCTTGTATCACACATTCACTTTAGAAAATGCGCCCTACAATGGTTTATTGGAATTTGTAGCATATCACTTGAAAAGAGCGGTCTTTGGAGTGAGCTGAATGGGGTGGATAAAGATGAGTATTCATCTGGAACACTCTTTCCCTTTTGATAAATGGATCCCTTGAATGGTTTACCAAATTTCGAAAAGTCTAGACAAAAGACGTGCTATTTGCATCAACTAAGATGGGGACACATGCATTAGACGATTTGCAGCTCAAAATTTCTTAAGGAAAGCACCGATTGAGTAGCTCATCTTCAATAATTCCAGGATGACACTATTGCTCTGCAAAAAGTCCCAAGGAAAATAAAAACCCAAAATAAATTAGTTTCTTAAAACTAAAATATATTATATATCTTGCAAGATGGCCAAGGCCCCGAAAACTATAATGAGAAATTATAAAACTCTATAAAGTGATCCCAAGGTCAGTTTCACAAGAATCGTCTTTGAAGTGTGACAAGGGGCTAGAGACTAGTATCTTATGTGGGTTAATAATCGTTTCCCATTAGAAGCTAGACACTACAACAAAGATTTAGCTCATCAAATCTATGGAGAAGTCAATCGACATCTTAATATGAAGTGTGCGCTGTTAGAAAATAGAGAAGATTCACTCAAATCAAAATGGTTCAACTTGATCTCACAATATTCCCTAATCTCCGTTCTTTATTTACTTTCAAAAACTCTAAAGTGCCCCTCACACAACCTTTTTTTTTAACTGGGCAGAGCTTTGGCAAACTTCCAAGGTGCACATCTCAACCTCCCACCAGCCTCTCCCCAATAAGTAGGGTGGGATTGGGATAAACTTCTACATGCAATGGGTTGGGTGGTATGGAGAGAGAAATGATAGAAACAAAATCACTGTGGATTGGCAAAGACTTACAAATGTTTAAGGATATTGTGTTTTTCTCTTGTATGTTCAGCTGGGAAAGTATAGTGCATACCAACAATACTTAATTTAAGTTTTCGGGTGCATGTGTGTGTCTGTGGTGGGGAATGTCTTCAATGTCCCCCCCGCCCAAAGGTCTCTTTTTTTATCAATTAAACAAGCACGCATAAACATGTTAATAACGAGAAGCCTAGTGACTAAGAGAATAAACTCTCACAGTCAAACATAACGCCCCAAACATTTCCCCAATGACAAACCAAAGCATTGACTTCAGTACAATACTATGCCAGTTCTTCCTGGATCGCTTGAAGACTATTTTTTTCCCTCTTTCCAAATGCACCATAGAATAGCTAAAAACACCCGATCCCAAAGCCACTTCCCTTTAAGAGAGCAACCAGCTCCATGCCCTTTAAGAGTAGGAGCAGAGGAAAATTACAAATGGAAGTCCAAATTTGCCAAAAGAAAGGACAGGCAATAAAAGGTGATTGATGGTTTCCTCATTGGTCTCATAAAGGAACGTCAATTTGGGAGTGATGAAGCTCCTCCTTTGAAAGATCATCAATGCTCATGGCCCAAGAGTCCAAATTAAGAAGTTAGCTCTAGGAGAGATTTAATTCATTCAAAAAACAGAATGACCCAATTGGGAGAGGAAAATATTTCATTGGTAGCTTTGGTAGCAATCTGAACCTTGTTAAAATGACTACTTTCTCCTGAGAAGTCTCCTGATTTGGCATCCCATCTCCTAGTCTCTCTTTAATGAAAAAGGATGTCTTATTGATAATAAAAAAATAAAAAAATAAATAAAGGTCTCCAGAATGTGTCCAAAAACATAAATAAGCAAGCAAAGCATATGACATACCCAGTATCCAGTTGTCAATAAGACAATTTTCTAATGTATATAATGGAAAGAAATTTACTAATACTGTCATATTGTACTGTATTTCTATACCTGAAATAGCTAGCATTTGCAATCAAAATTTTATACCTTGTGTCCTCCGATCCCAACTTCAAATAAAATCATTCATCAATGACAAACATCTAATACACATTAGACCTTATTCCAAACTCAAATATATGTCAAATGGTATGATACCACTATTCAAACCCTTGTATAAGTTCCCAATATTCAAAACCAAGAAACTGAAGTAAAGGTGATGTAAATGAAAGATACATAATGTCAAAACTAAAAGTGACAGAAGAAAAGCTAAACTAGGAGAGTCATCACTGAAGGCAATGGAAGCTAAGAGATACCTTAGATACGCTTAGTAGCTCTTCTCCAAGGCAGGTACCCTAGATATGCATATAAGTTCTTACCAGAGGCATGACTTAGCCACTAGTCTGACAGTTCTGCTCCAACTGTTTAGCGAAATTTTACACCCACAACTTCAGGCATGGTCCATAAACTTAAATTGTGCATCGAAACATATTTTCACACATCCACAATAAAATACCATGCCCACAATAAAATACCATGCCTATAGCTGCAAATATCCCAGTTCAACCAGCACATTCCTCTTTAACAACAGCCTTGGCAACAGTTCCTTTTCGTTCTCTTCTCTTGGTATTGATGTGGCGCACAGATTCTGCGACTAGGACATGGAACTTGGGAGCCAACTTACTTGACGAGGATATACTAAGACCTGCCTTCTTCAGAGCCCTTGTGACATGTGTTTGAGCCTTTTGGAAGTGAGAAGTGCACAGAGAAGGTACAGTAGCTTTAAGTATTGGCTTCCCACAATGAATAGGTCCACTGGGGACACTGGATAAAACATAGCAACAATATCAATAATCACAATGCCAGGTACAATACCAGCCGATCAAATGCAGAAACAATTAAGTAATAGTTCAAACTGATACACAATACAGCAAGCAATTTGATATTTTTACTACGGTTATTAGGCAGCACCAGTGCAAATTTATGGTATTATAATGTTCATTGAGGGAAAAATATATGCCAAATACGATCCAAAAGAACATTATAGAATAATATTTTGCTTTCTAATCAATATGGTTATTCAAAAGGACAATATGTGGAATGATAATCCTTAAAGATCAATAAATTAGATAGCAAAACAGGAAACAGAGAAGATCATCCGATCTAGATAGATAGCATCCTGCGAATCACAAGATAATCCAACCAAAATCTTCCCATTTTCTATTGACAGAAATAAAATTAAAAAAAACCCTAGATCCTGATTACAAACGCGTGTAGGTTCGAAATTCAATTATAGGAGCATATAGATTCCTCTTCAGCCACAACTGCAGATAATGAAGTAGCTCACAATCCATAAGTTTAAGAGATCCATGAATGAAACCATACTAAATACTTTGTTTTTCTGATTTTTTTTTTTTTTAAAGAATGAATCCAAAGCCAACTAGGTCATTTTGGAATGAAGAACTAAACTTCCAGAGTCTAAGGAAAAAAAAGGGACGAGAGAGGAGGATGCTACTTTTCCTATTTGAACTGCACAAAGAACATTTGCTCTCTCTCTGAAAGTTCAGTATTTCCTTTATTGAAATGTTACTCATAAGTAGGTAAAGATCTATTGCAAGCTGCTGATATTTGGCGGAATTTTGGATAACTAAGTATCAGTTGACAAATATAACTATATAAATACAGTGGGTTTGCAGTATGTTTTTGGAGAGAATAAAATTTATTTTTTTACAATTATGTAAAAGAAAGCGGTGATTATTATAAGGCCATTGCTTCTTCTCCGGGAAAATAAGTTCACGACCCGCGGGCCTTCTACCTCCACACGGCATTATTCCGTCAGGCTTTCGCCCATTGCAGAAAATGGGAAAAGATTTAAACCTAGGAAAACTATAAGTGGAAGTGAGGGGAAGAAAAGGATGTTGTGTTACAAGTTTGCACCCCCACAGGAAGCACTGCTTTTTTCAGTAAACCAAGTACTAGCATTTGTTTTTATTAAAAAGTAAAAATAGTAAAGGCACTTGCCAAGCAACAAGAACTAAACACTACACAAGATTAAAAAGACTAGATCAAATATATTTCAATAAAACACTAAATATATTTCAAACCAAGCAAGGGAAACAAAGACCACGACAAGCTGCTCGAAAGAAACAGGGAACAAACCCTGATAACAACAAGAAATAAACCAAAACAAACACAAGCACCGAAAAGCTGGGACAGTGAACCGGGGATGAGTTAGCAAACAACGACTCCCAAAATAATATATATAGAATTATTAAACGCTATGTTGTAAAGTACTCCCCATGACACCTTCCAACACCAAATCGTCCATTCGATACACGTGCATACTTACTCCATACACACCTGCTTTCCATCGAAATTTCTGGCGCTGCGCACTCTCCAGATAGTTATGTTGCTTTAAATACAAAGACATTCTCTAATACAAAGACATTCATAAATCATAATTATTAATTGAACTTATCAAAACAGTTTGGACCTCACTAATAAGCTTAGGCTTGGGACTAAAAATAATCTTGGGACTCCCGAGACTCGAAACTATTAAGCCGGTGAATCAATAACTAGTGTTCAATATTAGGATTTCTCAAGTGCAGAGAATGTACATTACTCAAATACAAACTAGATGGTGTTCAAAGATAATCTTTGTAAATGGGTTTTGGAGATACGAAACAAGTTATGGTTTTATATCATTTTCCCTTTCCAAAGACCACATTTTTACCATTCTTTTAACAAAGCTTTAAACAGGGAGGAGGGCGTCTACAGGTCCTGCCAAATAGGCTGATTCTTATAATGTAGTGCGTGCAATCCAACACGGATCGTACGATCTGATTGTGTATACTGTTAACAAATGCTAATATATACAACGGAAATGCTCAACTCACTATAATTCCTTAATTTGGAAGAAAGGCTAAAATAAGGAAACAAACAAGGGAAGACAAAAAATGTAGAGTTGTTGCCAGATCTTGTAAAACACATTTGACATGCGACTAAGGCTAAATCTCACTATTTGGAAACATGATTCTCTATACATGCAACTTGATCAAAACATGAAATATGTCCATCTCCAATGACAAGTAAAAGGTGAGTAAGAGTGTCTTTGTTTATAAACCTTAAATGAACAAATTACGAAATTTTAATGAGCTCGAGAAACAGAAATACAGTAGAACTCAAAATGGTCTCCAACAGAAAGCTTTAGAAGATTTTTAATGGTTTATTTACCAACTATACCTTGACAAGAAATGTGTCTCTCAAGCACTCAACAAATAACCTTTTTTGGACCCACAAAGTGTTTTGAAAATATTAAACTAATAAAAAAGGGGGCTACAAAGGCTCGCTTATTATTTAGGGGAGGAAAGAGGAAACCTTGCAAGAAACTCGGTAAAGCCAGCTCATCTTTACCGTGATGGTTGGAGGACCAAATTACTGATTTCAGTTGGTAAGTACGCCACCTAAGCCCAAACAAGCTCTCTCCAAGCCTGCTAGAGATGCTTTAATCCCTCTCAGCTTCATCGTGCGTATTGTAAAATTTGTAGCTTTGGGTTTATAACAAATCTAAAGATAAGTATATAACTCAAATTTAATACCCATAACCACATTACTGGAAGGACAAAAAAAAATGACGAAATTGGAGTCATTTTTTATGGAAGCCACCTATTAACACCTTTGAGTTGTTGAAATAGTAAAACCACAAACAAAACAAAACTTCAGTCCAACTTGTCACGATGGTCAAGTTTAAAACCTGCCTTCTCCTTGCTAACCTTATTTAAAAGAAGGTTGAAGTTTTGATTTTGACATGCACACTTTTAGCCTTGTCTCAACTTTCCCATCAAAACAAAATAAATACATAAAACAAAATCTAGGACATTGAAAGACAATTCTTGACAAACTTTTACGGAGAATGAATTCCCTCCAACCAAATAGCATATAAACTAGAAATAATTTACGAATCCAAAACCTAATCAAATAACTCTCACAAGCACCAAAAGAGATTCTTCTTTTGTTAGAACTACTAGACACTTAAAAAAAGTCACGCCTAAAAACCTGAATCACACAATGCTCCCACAAACAAAATGAAATTTAATCCAATAATATCGATTAGACCACGCGAATATTGCTTATTTCCCCCAAAACATTTAAACAACAACTAAACCCTAAATCTATCAAACGTGAATGCAAGCAACAATTAAACAACAGCTATCACATATAAACAAAGGGCGCGAAATATCAACAACTAATTTATGAAAAAGAAAAAAAATGAAAGCAAACCTCTTGATGACATAGGTGCAAGGTTTGTAAAGCTTCTGATTTGGATCGGAGAGAATGTGGGGATGACAGTAATTGGTGAAAGGCATGGCCTTGGACTTGCATCCATTGAAGATGCATCTTTTGATCATCCCACCACCATTGTTCTCCTTAAGCCCTAAACCCTGTCGATGAACATTGTTGTCATCAGCAGAGAGAGGGGCATCACCATTATTAGCTCCTCCTCTGTTGGCGTTGTTGGCATCGTCGTCGTATTCTTGGACGGGGCTCTTCCCGTACTTCCAGTAGTAGTCCTTGTATTGAACCCTAAGTTGATCCATCAGAGCCCAATAGTGATCTTGGTAACACTTTTCCAGTTGCTTGACTCGGCGGAATCGGCGTCTAATCACCTCTTCACGAGAGAGGAACTCGGAGCCAGCCAGAGCTGAATCTTCCTCCAATCCTTCCAGAGTGAGTGGTGGCACCGATTCGGACTCCATGTTGTTGTTGTTGGTCAAGTTAGGGTTTTTTTCCTCAGTGTCGCTGCTGGTTGTTGGAGGGTTTTTTGCGGCCTTGTAAACAGAACCCATCACAGAGAAATCGAGATGAATAGAACGAACGAACAAAGAGAAAAAAAATGAACTCTCTCTCTCTCTCTCGCTCCAACAGAGACACAGAAGAGAGAGAGAGAAGAGTCGAGTGTAGAAGGTTTTATTTTCCCTGTAAAGTGATGGGTGGAATCTCGAGGAATGTTGAATGGTTTCAACTACTGGTGGATGATCAGTATACTTAAGTTCAGTGTAAGAGACTTCAGATACTTATGTTTGTTAGATTAATGGGAATAAAAGGTACATGTGCGAACAAGATATTTTCAAGACACGTGGCCTTCAAGGTGTTCATAAACGTTGTAAACACAGTGGCAGCAAACACATTCCTCGAATTCGCCCTGAAATATGTGTCAAATTTATTGATGATATTTACATGCACTACAAAATAGTTTTTGTACTAACTTGCAAAGTGAATCCTAGATATGTCAACCTCGAGATTTGCGCAAGATGTCTACCTTAGATTTGCACCAACATCATATTTATTACAATGTAATACCACATTAGGTACACACACTCATATACTACTTAGGTACCCAAAGACAATACAAGCACTTTAGATCATGATCATACCTCCCAAACAGGCTAAGTACACCATAGTTTGAGTAGAAAATCCAAAACAGTGAGCATTCGAAATCATCAAGATTACTGTTAAACTAGGATAATTAGTTACATAGGACTATGCATAATCCAAATTAAATCCAAATGGGATTAAGACCAAACTTCTTGAGCAATCAACACAAGAGCTCGGGATATAAAAATGTTAATTTAACATAGACTTGTTTGGTTCTTTATACAAATTATATTTTTCGCAATAAACATCACACTAAGAGTCGTAATCTCACCCTAACTGGTACAAACCAGTATATATATACATACTATGTTTACAATTACAAAGGAGGTAATGCAATCTAACCTAGTACCTGCAACTTCGTGATTCTTCTAACTTGGGCGTCAAAGTGCCATTCCAGGTACACTCCTTTTATGTTCCAAAGTCATGATCGGCGTCTAGACGTGCTTCAAATGGATGAAGGACTCATTCTATAACATCTCTCCAACCACTTCCAACCTATGTAGAGAGGTCAACTCCTAAACAATCATTACAAGACAATCTAGTACATTTTCAGGAAGACCTTGAAAACAAAGTTCAACAACTCTACGGTCGTTGTGTTAAGACTAGAGTCTCTATATGCCACATTGCTCAATACCTAGGTCAACTTCTTCTCAGGTTCATATTGTACAACATCCAGGCAACAATTTTTGTAGCCAGACCCAAGTAAGATTAATTAAGGATAATTTGCTCTATAGAGATGTTAATAATGATAACAAATATATACATCTCATATGTAATACCTTGTGGAAATATGTATAAATCTCATTTTGGGCTTGGGCTTTTGATAATCAACACCCAAAAGTAAATTCATACTTTGTGGGGTTAATATTAGGGTTGGGCCGGTCCAGTTAATCGGCTCAATTTGCAAAAATCGAGAACCGGAACTTAAAAAAATGGATATTCAGGGACCGAGCTCGAGCCGGTTAACTGGGATCCCAGGTAACCGAGAATTCGAGTTGGTTCTCGGGCTTCGGTGGTAGCAAGGAAGTGGGACAAAGACGAGGAGGGAGGAATAGTGAAACATGTAGGAAGGGTGAAACAAGGAGGGGTGAGAAACAAATAGAGGAAGATAAAGGGAGACAGTGGCGGCGAATCTGAAGTAGGGTTGAAAATCGAACCGAACTGAACCGACTTTGGTCGATTTAAAATTTTTCAAACCAAAATCGAACCAACCATTAACAAAACGACTGAAATCGAACCAAAACCGAACCGACCGACTATTTTAAACATATTATATTATTTGTATGTAAATTATATATTATTTATTGTATATATTCGGTCGATTTGGTTTATCAGTTAAAATCACATAGAAACTGAAAACCGAATCGACCACTTTGATTTTGAATTTTTTAAAACCGAACCGAATTTAAATTGAACCAATCGGTTCGATTTTGATCGGTTCGGTCGGTTTAATCGGTTTGGTTGATTTTTTGTTCAACCCTAGTCTGAAGACTCGGCAAGTGACATCGTCGTTGCAGTGATCTTGGCGTTGCCATACGAAACAAGTTTCAAATCAACGACGCATATGAGATCCGTCTTGAACACCTTCGTCAACCCTTTCACTATGAAACGGGAACAGTACGGACATAACGTCTCGTAATAGAGAGCCAATGTGACCTTTTCCGCCTGAGTTGTTGGAAAATTGAAGACCAATAGCCAAAGTGATGGATTTTACATTGCAAAATGAAGAAAAATGAAAAATGAAAATGTGGTCTAGGTGTTATCTGTGAAGAAGAAAATAGGGATAGATGAGAGAGAGTGTTGAGTTGACTTTTGACTTGGGTTTTTTTTTTTTGATGTTGGAGGGGTAGGTTTAGGTTGGGTTGGGCTTTGGGAAAATTGAATATTGGATTGGAGGGGTATAGTTTGGGTTGGGCTTTGGGAAAATTGGATTAGTTTTTTCAAAATTTTGGGCTGGGCCGGTTAATCGACGATTTTGACAAGAAGGAACCGAAGACTGAACCAAAAATAAAAAAATTATTTTGAAAATCGAACCAACCGGGCCGAATTGGGTCGATTATGGGTTCGGATCGGGTTTTCGGTATGAAATGCCCAACCCTAGTTAATACTTTGTGGAATATTAGACGTTGCGAGGTTATACTTTACGAAGTTACACTTGGTGGGGTTATAGTACTTGGGGGTAAAGATTTGGTGGAGTGCTCAAGAGGAAATGATTTTCTTGAATGCTATTGAATATTATTTTATCCACCGAATATTCCTTGATTCCTATTGGTTATTTATTGATTGTGCCACAACCTCATTTCACATATTATTTATTGATTGTGCCTATAAATGTATGACCTCATCTCACATATTATTCACACCTCTCGCACTAAAATATTTTTCTAAGTTGTGCTCTAAATGAGTAAGGCTAAAGAGAAACTCTCGAAAAAGTGTGAAGTATCAGACAAGCTCTAAAAGATTAAAGTCTAACTTTTCTGAAGAGACCTTGAATATCTGTCTCTTGGATGTCCGAGAAAATTCTCTATAAAATATAGCACAAAGCTAAACACTTAACCCATCAGGGTTAAAGTGTGCATGCTAAGTCTTAGGAAGCGTCCCAAAACAACTTTTTTTTTTGTAATGTCCTGTAAGCATACGAGCACTACAAACATAAGATGTTTCAGAAAGTGCATCTAAGGTGAAAAATTTTCAGTGGAAAAATTCAAGAAAACCTTCATATATCCGTGAACTCTAAAGTTTATCAAAAAGGTATTCACATTAATCATTTGCCTTATCAGTATGCAAGGAACCCTTGTGTGTATGCAAGGGAAGTTAGACTAAGTACATTGCTAGGATCAAGCCTTGTGTATGTGCAAGAAACCCTTGTGTATATAAAGATGTTTGACCAAGTATGTTGTTGAACCTTTCGAGTATGCATTGAGCCATTGTGTGTATGCAAAGGATGATTGACCAAGTGTCGCTAGGATCAAGTTGTTTGAAGAAAAGTGCAAAATCAAGAGCCGGACGAACCGGTTATGGACAATAAGCCACAGATTTTCGATATAAAAGTAAGCAACTCTTTACAACAGGTTAGTACCTTCGTTCCCCCCATATCCTCTCATGGTGGAGAGCGGTCAGGTGAGAGAGGAGAAGATTCAAATCCCAGAGATTCGTTGAAGGAGGAGGTGTTATCTTTGAATGTTGGACAGGGATCTGTTGAAACTGGGGATGTAAAAGATGCGGACAGGCAAGGATGTTCCAACAACATCTAACAGGGTGTCTTGGGCGTCCCTTTTTGCAAATCGAAAGAACAATGGTGATACAAAGCTACAGTTTGTAGCACCATCTATGGAGGAAGGATCGCCTGTAGTGCATATTGAGATTGCTGACCATGGGGAGCGAATAAAAGAGTGTGAACAATATTTGATTGGCAATTTTGTGGGGAAATGACATGCCTACGGGTATGTCAACGATAGCCTCGAGAGGATATGGGCATTGAATGAAGGCTTTGAAATGTATGTGTATGGTGAAAGAGTATTTGTTTTCAAATTTTTGAATGAGGAAGACAAGACAAAAGTGTTGGAAATGGGCCTGTTACACATAGCCAGTAGATTGTTCATGGTTCGGCCATGGAAACAATACGTAGAGGAAGATGTTGGAGTCTTGAACTCAGCCCCAATATGGGTGAATCTACAAAGAGTTCCATTGTTTTTATGGAGCCCAAAGGGACTCCAAACCATTGCTAGTGCCTCGGGAGTGCTTATAATGCTTGACAATGCCACTGAGCAAAAAACAAGATTGTCATTTGCATGAGTATGTGTAGAAACCAGTTCGAATTATTCCAGTAGCCACTGATGATGGGAGAGTTACAAAAGTGGAGGTGGAATACTCTTGGAAACCTGCAAAATGTAACCACTGCATGGGGTTTAGACATTGCTCCACATTGTGCCCTAAGCAAAGGAAAGGGAATGCCAAGAATGCCAAATATTGGAAACCACGAGGGGGCGAGAAGAAATATAAGGAAAATAATAATATGGAAAAATATGAAAGGTGGCAGACTGCACGTGGGAAGAAAACTACACCACGCAACGATGATTATGGATGGGATATAGCACAAGGCAAACACGCATTTAAAACTCGATGAGCAAATAATGATGCAGGTAGCAGCAGTTCCCAGAAAGCTGATGCAGAAAAGACAGTTATTATTGATGCTGAAAACCAAGAAGTAGTAGAAGTGGTTCACCCAATCCAATTAGATTTGAAGACTGAATAGAGGGCACAAAATAGGGAAGCACCATCAGAAGGGGGTAAAGAGAATGCAGTAGGGATTACTGAAAATGAGTCGGATAATGGTAATGGTAGTGATAATGAGCAAGATGCAGATGCTCCAGCTCAGAATGCACTAATACAAAGCTTGTAGTGCGATGATGATGATGATGAAAGTCACGAAAGTGATGACTATGAGGAAGGAAATGAGGAGGCAATAGAAGGGTTTTATAAAAAACACACAAAAGTACAGAACCAAGACTTCAAAGTAAGCCCCCGGAGATCCATTCGAACTAGGAAAGCGAACACAAAATACATAGAGCATGGTTCATTGGTTGCCACAAAAAATATAAGGCTGGAACGGTCAATCACTAAACTAGTGTTCAAAAGTAATATTATTGAAGCAATCAAAGCAACAAAAAGTCATAAAAAAAAGTTTTCGTAGTTTATATTTCAGGAGATGATGGAGACTCAATCCGTTTGGAACAGTCTACATGGATGGATCCTAATGTGGCTAATTCTTTAGCAAACTACTGCGTTTTGTTACATCTTTTACAAGGAAGCAAAAAAGCATCATACTTCTCAGAAACGTATCCACAAAAATGTGTTCCTTGCATAACAAGTACTTGTTACAATGGAGTAAAGCTTTGGCAGCTCAAGGGTTACACTAGTCCTAAGAGCCTAGTAGCTCGCATCGAAAATGCATGGGCTAGTATCTGTAGGGCATGATTTTGCTTCTGGTAGGATTGTCTTGATAGAAATTTTTTAGCTTGTGTGTGTTGCAAAAAAGGTGAAGCTCCCCTTTTATGTTTAATCGTCAAGGGTTACTTACCCCAAGTTTGTAATTGAGTTTCCTTTTTTTTTTAATTAATATAAAGGATAGAGGGTCCTTAAAACCCTGTTTGCTTTTCAAAAAAAAAAAAAAACTCTTTGCAAAAAAGGCAACGCCTTTCGCACATGGTTGAGTTAATCGAATAAATAAGCATTTTTGAAGCATAACTTCGTTTATGAAGTGGAAACAAAAGGTGTAGTCACATTCTGAAACCAGTGTATGATTGTTATATGTGAATCTTGTACTCATGATATTTGGTTCATATTTGATATTTCTCTCTGTGAACGTAGCCCTTATTAGCAATGTTAGCAACAAGCTAGTGAATCACATTATATCATTGTCTTATTTATCTTACATTAGCATTAGCTTAATTGTATGTGATTGCTAAGTAAATCAATTAATCCAATGATTATTCATCAAACTGCAATTTATAAATATTAAGGATATTGCTATCTCATATAAAGAAATAAAGTTTCATTCCCATCTTTCGCATTTTTTTTGCTTATCCCCCATTTTTCTACTGTGGATACTTTTGTAAAATTGGTGGAGTAAGCCTATTATAGAAAAAACTTACCCCCCTCCCCCCTCCATGCCCATTTGTGTATTGAAGCGTCACCAATAGATGTATATATTTTTTCCCATTTGAAATATAAAAATATCATTTTGTCATACCATAAGTGACCTTTAATTTTGTTGACCATAGTAGTAAAGTGTAAAATTATTTGGGAGACAATTACATACACAATACTCTTAATGGGTCCCGTTTGTTATGCCAATAATTTTTTTTTAGTTTAGTCCCCATTAGTTTACATGGAATAAAGACCCAACTATACAATTTAATAGGGGTGGGTACGGTCCGGATCAGTTCCAAATTTTGAGGAACCTAACTCGGACCGTTTAAATTTAACGAATTCGGTCCGGTCCGGATTCCCTTATTTTGAACATTGGGACCGAACCTAACTCGAACCGTTTGGAACGGTCCGGTTCCTACGGTTCCAAAATGAAAAATGTACAACAAAATTGCAACAAGAACACCAAATCATGCTCTTCCTACCAAGAAACTTTGGGTTATCACAACCCAACAAGTTCCAAGACAATTCAATGGGGTTGAAAAGCACTGATCTTCTTTCCAATTTGACGAACGTTCAATCCCAAGCATTGTTATAGGAACCTAAACTTTTGCTCATGGCGTCAAATTCTAATACAATGGACATTGAATCAAAGCACATAAAGGGTCATCCCAACTGTAATCTCAACAACTCCTGGAATATTCACAACAACACAATGTTTGTTTTGTACAATTTTTTGCTTTAGGACATGACATTTCTCAAGGGGTTAAAACCCATTCTGCTATTGGATTAGGAGTTCTATACAACTAGGCGTTTACTTATAATTAGGAGTGTATAATACATCGATTTAGACATACAGTTCTAGTAATCTGATTTCTTCAAACATTGAAGATTCAAGATTCCCCTTAAAGTGAAATGATAATTAGAACTATTAGAAACCCAAAAGAAAGAAGAATCACTGTAAAAATCACAATCAGAGAGAGTAGAAAAGATAAGATTTATACCTCAACACCATACTTGATGGCCACACCAGCAGGCGTGTCTGTCTTTGAAACTATATGTTGGATGTAATTAGCACCACCACCACCACTAGCACTGGAGCTTGAATCGGAACTGGTGGACATTGTGGTGTTGTTGGATCTACCATAAGAAACCAATTGCGTTCATTAGATCTGATAAGCTCTTATTTGGAGACACTGGTTTTGGTCTCTCTGGTTCTTCAAACACTGCTGCTGCTGGTGGCTATATTCGTTTACGAGAGTTTCGTTCGTTTCCAAGGGTTTCTAATGGTGTCTCCGACTCCACCTCTACCTCCGCCCAATAATCAGAACTAGTCATCTTCATCGTCTCCGACTCCACATCTACCTCCGCCCAAGAACCAGTCATCTTCATCGTCTCCGCCATCTGCTGCTGCTGTTGGTGGTGGCTTTCTTCTTGGTCTCGCTGCTGCTGCTTCTTCTCGAGACAGAGACACCATTAGAAACCCTTAGAGTCGATGTTGATGTCGACTCCACCGCCATCTGCTGCCTCAATGTCGATGTGATTTTAGGTTTTTTTGGGAGAAACCTAAAGTACAATATTTAGGTTTTTTTTTAGTAAATGTGATTTGAAATTGTTCCAACCCGGACCGTTTCTTTTTAAAAAATAGGAACCGGGATCAGACCATTTTATAACGGATCCGGACCGATCCGAACCGTATCTAAAAACATAAAATTAAAATCCGGACCGTTTAGATCAAAACGGTCCGGTTCGGTTTGAACCCGCGGATCCTCGACCCGTTTGCCCACCCCTACAGTTTAATTGAGCCTAGCCCACATTTTTGACATTCATATGAAATTAACTATGTTGACTCATTTTGTTCGAATGAATGGCCAAAATGTCGTCGTATTGACCGACGTGCTAAGCACATGGATGAAAAACAAAACCCACAAAATATATACACATCTCAAGGGAATATCATGTTCGAGCATTTTTCTCATCTCCTCCCCCTACCACCACCCCCTATTTCCCCTTTTCAGAACTTGAACACCACCACCATCAACTGAGCCACTCGTACAAAAATTTCCCAACACATATTTGATCCAACCAATTTGAATTTGTTAATGAGACGTTTAAATGGAGAATAATCATGCAAATTGATAAATTAACGTGAACACTATGACTGTCAAACTTTGTAGCATCCAAAGATTGATTACCAGTGAATGAAAGCTAAGAGTAAGTGAAAATATTGGTGACGCTCCTAACCCGTCTACAAAACAAATTTTTATATGCTCTCTCTATAATTGATGCTCTAAGAGCATACCCAATAGTCTTTTTAAATCATTAAAATAATATATAATAAGGAGCTCACAATAAGGAGTACGAGTTTTCAAATGACTCCAAGAGTCTCCTTAAAAATACTATTTAATCTATATTTTATTATTATTTTTTAAGTATGTGGACCAATAGGTATATAAAACATTTATTATTTTGAGTAGATAGCGAAATCTGCAAATGTTAAAAATAATTAAAATAAGGTTAAGGAACTCTTTCACAATCCTTAGTTTAGGGAGATAGAATGCACTCCTTAGAGGCTCCTTAGTGCAATGTCATACTTAACGAGGTTGTTGGAGCAAAAAATAGCATATCCTCCTAAAAAAATTGCCACACTTGCATTAAGGAGGCTTTAAGGAATCTCTCGGAGATGCTCTAAGACTCATACGAGTATGATTCTCAAAGTCATTCACATTTCAATCTCTAGAACCTTGCCAAAGGCCAATTATGATGCATTCCCCCCTTTCCCATTAGAGAGTAAAAATTCATGTATCGTCCCGTGTCACTAGATACAAACCCCAAGTTAGGGGGTGTTTGTTTTTTCTTCCACACTCAACACTAAATAATGTTCTAAAAAGTGCTAGGCGGTGGGCGGACGACGAGCAGGTGCCTAGGCGGTTTTAGGTTTTGTATTATAACTTAAATAATTTACAAAAGTTAAGCATAATACCTTATCAATTGCATCAAATTTAATGCCAAGATAATTATGCAAAATTTACAAACATGAAAATTTAACAATCATGAATAAAATTTATTAAAATTCAAATGACTGAAATTAGTCATGATTGATACTTTATACAAAGTTGAATTTGTGGACAAATATTCAAACTCACTATTTTATTTTTCTTCAAATTGCATGAATGATCTCAATCATGTTTGATAAAATCTACATTACTAAAATTGGTACTGGCAGATCCTTCGAGAATTTCATTAAGTAATCATCATCTGCTACATTCACGCATCTACTGAATAAAAAAATAATTAAATTGTTTATTTCTAAAAAAGGGTAAATAAAAATAAAATAAGAACACAATTAACCTTATTCAAATTAGTCTCAACATCTTCTTTCGCCGGCTTGAGAACAACCAATCTCAACTCCTTGTTCACATAAATTTTTGCAATCAGGAACAAAAAACCCGCCTAGACCACTAATCTAGGCGTTTATCTAACGCCTAGCGCCTAGGCCGTTTTTTAGAACACTGACACTAAACACTCAGTGGTCAATACTAAGGTAGTGTTTATTTTTTTATGTGGTTAGAAGCTAACTTCGAACTGAAGTTAAAAGTCCTGAATGAGTTTTTGAATGAACTGTTTATTTTGTTTTTTAATGACTTGATGATTGAAATGTGTTAAGGTAAATAATGTTTGTTCTTCAATAGAGAGGAAGAGAAAAAAAAAAGGAATAGGAGGAAGGGGAAGAAGGGAGGTTAGGGAGGGTGGCGACGACATTGCTTGCATGATAAAAATGAGGTGGAGAAAATAGGGGATGGTTGGTAGAGAATAGGGGTAGTAGACTAGTAGCAATCATTATGAATTAATTGTAACGTTATTATTATAATGAATTTTCATTACAAGTGATCAACACTCCTTTGGTACTTACTCCAATCAGAACTTCAACTTCTGATAATTTCAAATCTTCATTTTCTCTCCTCCAATCAAATAAATTTAAATAGAAAATTTCAAAAACTAAATAAATATATATTTAAATAATGATGAAAATGTTAAAATATGGGGTATGGTTGGAGTGATGAAGAAATATGGGATCCCTAAATTTAGTTTTTTGGTTAAAATACGAGAAATTGCATGCTCCAATGGATCCCATAAACCATTTCCCATTTTAACTTCACATTCAACTTCCCCTAAATTTAGGGGCAACCAACTATCCCCTAAAATCTGAAATATCATTAAAAATATTTCAAATATTTAATTTCCAAATTAAAAATAAAATAAAAAATCATTATAAATATTTCAAATCTTTAATTTCCAAATTAAAAACAAAATAAAAAATTAAAACAAAAGAAATAGTGGGACGAAAAAGTGTAAGATATATTTAAATAATAATAGGAGATGTGATTAAAGTGACAAAGAAATAGGGAACCCATAAATTTAGCTTTTGGTGAAAATGGGGATCATGGGGGATGGTTGATCCCCATTTTTTTTTAACCATTGGAGATGCTCTAAGAGGGTTTTTTTTTTTAAAGTGATTAAAAGCTAACTTCTAACTGGAGTTAGAAGTTCTGAACGAGCTTCTGAATGAACAATTTGTTTTACTTCTGAATGAGCTGCTGATTGGAAACTGTAAAATTAAAAGGTGCTTGTTTTTAGGTGCTGAACGGGAACTATTTGACAATTTTACCCCACTGAGCTGAAAAAATTTATGACAAATATTGTGCTTAAAATCATACCGAATACGACTGTGGCGATATTGCTAAGCAATACGTCTGTGGCATTTTAATTTGTTATTTGATGAAATCATTAATCCAAATATTAGTTATTTGATTTGATATCTTATGATACACATAAGACACAAAAACTTGAAAATATACATGAGGTGGAGAGTTTGAGAGATGAAGAAAAACTTGAAAATATATAGAAAGAAAATAAAGATGAATTAGAGAAAAGAAGACCACAATGTTTGGTGAAGAGAATGAATGTGTGCCGCCAAAATTTAACCCTACTTACTTTTAAGAATATGGGGGCCCCGGAGCAGTAATTGCCATTACAAAATTATGTTAAGATTATTATTGAAATATTTTTTTTACCAAACACTCAATGCTAAGTGATCACACCTCCCTATTGCTTATTTAAATCAGAAGCAAAACTTCTAATCAGAACTAAAAACAAATACTCCAAACAAGGTGGTTCACTTCTTATTAAGACTTCTGATTCTAGTAAAAAGCAAAAACAAACATCCTCTCTAACTGTTAAAGAGATGCTTATAATGGCCAAATCGAAGACAAGAGAACCCCTGCTGCTGTCTTGGCTCTCTGTTATGATGAGAAAAAAAAAAAATAAAAAAAAATATGCACCTTAGTGATGGATTCCCTCTGACCTCTGGAGAGTTTTGGCGGTATTTTTGGTCAATTTACCGTACAGACCAGGCGGAGATTTAGAGGTGGTGTGGTTGGGTTTATTAATTCAGCAATTCTAAATGTCGAGGAAGCCAGGGAGGACAGGACGACAAGAAGAAACTCACTCACTCACTCTCTCTCTAATCGTGTCTTCCTCCTCGCAATCCAATTCAAAGTTTCAATTCAATTCAATTCTAGGGTTTTATAAGAGAAATGCTGACAGTTCGATCTCTTCGACTTCGGCTTCGGCTTCGACCTCTCTCTTTCTCGACTTGCTCGTTATCATCATCATCTTCTTCAGCTGCTACTGTTCATGCCGATAGAACCATTCGTGAAGGTCCAAGAAATGACTGGAGCAGAGAAGAAGTCACGTCTGTTTACAATTCTCCTCTTCTCGATCTTCTCTTCCATGGAGTAAGTCCACAAAACCAAAACACATTTAATTTTGGTATTTCATATTTGTTACATTGTTTTAATTATCTGATTTTAATTATTTATTTTTATATTCTAATTAAAATGCACGATTCTTGAAAGGCGCAAGTCCACAGGCATGCTCACAACTTTAGGGAAGTCCAGCAGTGTACACTTCTGTCTGTCAAGACAGGTGGATGTAGTGAAGATTGTTCATACTGTCCACAATCCTCCCGCTACGACACAGGATTGAAAGCGCAGAAATTGATGAATAAGGATGCTGTTTTGCAGTCAGCAAAAAAGGTATTGTTTTTTTCTTTTCTAAAATCGAAAAATTAGAGTCCAAGTTACATAATTCACTATATTGATCAAAGTTGCGTAGTGTTTAGTAACAATACCATTTCAGTGTAAATAATGAGTCCCAAGTTTTTGCCTTGTTTATAAATGGTTAAGATGGATGGGAGAGATTTACAACAGTAGGCTATAGCCTTTAGTACCAAACAAAATGACTTTAAATTTGTTGACCTTAAACATTTAGGCCCCTGGGCGGTTGTGCTGCCCAGAGCCGAGCCCCACCAAATGAATTAAGAGAAAGCGACAATTAAAATACAAATCTAGCCTCAAAAGGAACAATTGAGGCGACCATGGGGAACCACTGCATCCTCCACAATCCCAATTTGGTTGGCAGCTTGGGGGGGGGGGGGGGTAATTATATCAATCTCCCAAACAAATACATTTTTCACATGCTCCTCTCCTAATGCATCTCGAGTGAATATCCATAACGTTGCTATCAAGAGGAGCCCGAGCGACGGTTAACTCACTACTTTGAGGTAGGCTGGCAAGCATGTTTATAATGCCTCTGGGAAGTGTGAACATATGGGAGAACCTCGCTTCACCTATTTGGGCTTGAAGGTCTTTAGTTTTGTCAATTATGATCCAACACTACAATTACACACAAAAGGTTTAAGAATGCTTCTAATTGCGTTTTTCTTGTCACTTTGGATCAACATCTCTGTCATACCTCTGTTTCATACTTATTTGCATCCCATTCTATTATACGGGTGTCTCCATATTTACTAGTAGCATAGAATACCAACTTGACTCATTCCAAATGGTCTGAAGAGTCCACAAAAAGCATGCTCTCTGATTTGACATAGAACCATCGACATTTATACATAACCAACTATCTGGCGGGGATCCACTTCTTTTTTATGAAATAAGGTTCAAAGAATGCGAGATTCTCCACTCATCGTAGGATCGTACTTCTTCACGCCTCTTAGCTTTGATGTTAACATATGCCATGTATGATATTGTAGGTTGGCCGCAAATGCCAACAAAGACATTGTCATTTGAAAACTCTTCATTCATCTACTTCCACAAATTATTTTCAATTACGTGACATGAATATAAGGAGGCATTAGCTAGTAAGTAATAACTCCTTGCAATGTAGATCTTTATCATGGCAATTTATAGGGTAGGGATGCATTTCGTTGGCTTGTTTGGGTTGAGTTAGGTGATGTCTAACCTACACAGTTAAAAACAACGTTATAATGTCACTCCGATATAACACTTAACGGAGGTGAGACGTTACGTTTTCACATTATCACGTTTTGGTATCATGACTCCGATATAATGACCGTTGTATGGTCGTTATTGAGATAACTTTTTTTCTTTCAATAATGTCGTTTTAACGTTTTGTTCTAATACATAAAATAAAAATAAAAAAATAAAAAAAATTCACCATTTCATTCTCGATTGAACCAGTACCTTAGTCTCATAGGAAAGAATAAGGACCCGACCTCGCTATCGTTGGTCGACAAAGAATAAGACCTCGCCGGTTGAGAACGAGAAAAGAAGGGAAGAAGACAAAGAGTCGGTCACACTTTTTGTTGCAATCTCACTCTCATATGAAGAGAAAAATGTTTTTTATTAATGTTTTGATGTTTTTGAATTTAATGTTATTAACTTAATTTACTTTTTTGACTCTATAGTACATTAATACTTACTTACTGAGGATATAAAAAAATATTAAATTTTTTTTTTTTTTTTTTTTTTTTTTTTTTCCGTTATAACCTAAAACGCTTCTGGACCGTTATGAGCTCGTTATCCGTTTTAACTGTATAGTGTCTAACTCGATTTCCAAACCCGAATTGTCTCTCTGTTTGGAAGACACTTCCTTTTGCAATGTCGTGGACATCAAAGAATGATCACAATAGTAGGATTTTATATGACGAGGTGTCGGAGATTGGTGCAGTAATTATGGACATTCTTACTATTTCTGGTTGGGATGTACTAACATTAGACCTTTATGCCTGTACGCCTCAACTTTATGTCTAGGAAGTGTCCAACACATGTACGCAGGAATTTTTGGAATGAAGTGTCGGTATTGCATAGAAGATTAATTAGAAGGAGATTAGTTGGTGGGTAGCTCTCTCTCTCGTTTGCACACATACACTCCCCCTCACAATTTTCGTTCTTCTCTTCCATTCTTTGTTCATCTTCTTACAGCTCTAGCTCTCCACATGCTGTTCATCTTCTTACAGCCTCTAGCTCTTCACATGCTGTCAAATTGTCTATTGGACTTCTGGAACCATACTTTCTTTCCTTTCTTCTTCAAATTCTGATTTCTTCCAGCAAATAGATCTAGAAAAATTAGATTTGCAGCCTTTTATCTTCTCTAATGTAACGAAACCTGAAAATTTTCATTTAATTTGTTTAATAGTAGACAGATATTGTTGTTTTCTTGTGGCTGGTTCTGTACCTTTTAAATCCACATCCTTTTTGTACTTAATTTCCTATGGAAGACATAATTGCTATAAGTTATGTAGTCGTCATGCGAGTTTTGGAAGAAATTCCTCATATTTTTCTATCAGTTGCAATTGTTTCCCCTTCATAATTACCCATGCCGGATAATGATCTTTACAGTTGAGTTGATCACTTATAAATATCTGTCTGAAATGACTAATGGTAATCTACAACTTCAATCTTGTATATCAAATATCTGTGTGATGTTCTATATGGGAATCATTCATAGACTTTGCTAGTCAGAGTTTACTTCAAATTTCTAAACACGTTCTCAAAGCACCTAAATAAACTGAGTTGCAGAAAACATGCCCCTAATCTTGTATGTCATGTTAGATTTATGGTACATGCTTTGGCAGGCAAAAGAGGCTGGGAGTACTCGTTTCTGCATGGGTGCTGCATGGAGAGATACTGTGGGCAGGAAGACCAACTTCAGCCAGATTCTGGAATATGTAAAGGAAATAAGGTTAGAAAGGCCTTCAGTACTTTTTTAAGTTCACAGTACTTTTGTGATAGGATATGATTGCTCCTATTCATAGTTACAAAGCGCTTATTGTATTGTGTCACCGAAACCTAGTTTAAGACACATGTATCAAAACGTACAGTTTATTGTAAGCTATAGTGCAAAACACTTCCGTTATATGACTCGTGTACCATATACAAGTAAGCTATTGCCTATCATCCATCAATTCATTCATATCACTTATACAAGGTTGATACAATCCTGCATCGTCCTTGTAACAGGTGTAGATAATATCGATGTGGCTTAGATACGATACATATTGTATACAAAAAACGTATTGAATGTGAGTCTAGCTTATGTGTGATTGGTCATAGTTGTTTTTGCAAATAAAGGCTGTTGAGCACTCTTTGTTTTTCATTGTTGTTATTTGGAAAGGTTAGATATGTGGTAAAACCCCTATAAGGATACAATCACCTCCCCTTTTGCCAACATAGAGATTGTACTGCAAGGATAGGAACAGGAATGCCTCACACTCAAGAGTCCAACAACTCATATGAACCATTCAACCGTCCCTTACATTCTAGAACAATCCGTGGGATACACACCCAACCTTGAAGAACCTCCTAGACTGACTAGACTACAATATAGTCCGCGAACCCACTTGATGATCAATATTCAATTTCCAATACCCAAGGTGGAGCCACTTTGTAACTAGATACCCAAGGTGGACTCACTTTGTAACTATATGGGGCTCTACCCCACCCAAAATGTTGAGTTTTTGTCAGTGGTATGACTAATGTATGTGGCCTTTGACAAAACTCATAACAAAACTGTTACCTTTGTATGTGGTTGGAGTACCATGTAATTCCATTTACATTTATGTTTGATCAATGTGAGCACCCACGCATAATAAATATAGGATAACTTTTATATGTGGGTGGCCGTTGGTGCACAATTTCAACTTTTAAGCATTATAACAAATAATTTAACATAGTTTTTTTTTGGAAGGAAAGGATGCATTTTGACTGCTTAATTTTTCCGCCAAGATGAGTAGTTGATCATTCCTTATAGAACATGAAATCATAAGTTTTTCAAGTCTAAATGTGATGGTTTTTAATTAATAATTAAGTAATGAAAACATAAAAATAATGGTTAAAAATTTATTATGTAATTACTGCTTAAAAGTCATGGTCCAACAGTGTTTCTGATGCCCCATCTGAAAGAAATTCCCACTCATAGTCACCTAATTCTCCAATCTCCACCCATGCCGACCCACGTTTTGGGAACTTTGACTCAAAACATGGCTTGTTCGCACACAAATTCACCATAAGTGGCGTACCAAAACATATAGTTCAGTATATAATATTTCGAGAAATGAAAAGATATGCTCTCTATCACCCTTTTTGAAAAAAGATTGGCATTCACAGGCAATTAAATTTTGTGACTGTTATAGTCCAAAGAAGGGTGAAATTTATAAAAGAATGGATAATATGCTTGGTGAAATGAAATATGTAATGCAAGGTTGAAAACAAGTTGGCAGATATCACAGAATTGAAGAAATTTTGTCGGCTGGTGGGAGAAAATGAACATTCCTATGCATTGTCTCGGATTTTCCTTATCACCAAGGTTTATGATTCTTGATATCTTGCTACACTGGCACCTGATGGAATCCTTAGAAATAATGTAAATCAAGACATTGAAGTGATTATGGGTGTTATGGAAGCATTTGAAAATATAGTAAAAGATCAAACAAAAAATTTACATGAACAATTTGTAGGCTTTCATAAAAAGGATCTTTATTTATGATTGTTGCGTAACCATGGATGCTATTAATTGATGGGTAATATATGGTTTAGAAACTTCTAAAATTGACGGAGATGGAATTCACAATGTGAAGAGAAAGAGGTTAAATTTGGAGTGATAATCTGGTTTTCATCCATTCAAATATTTCTCTAGTCATTTCAGTGAAAGTTGTAGGTATTTTAATTAAGAAGTGGGAGGTAAATCCAGAGCATGCTTATGTTTATGGCTCATAATGAGATTAGAACACTTGGGATGGAATTTTAGTTTGAGATGAAAATAAATTAATTTTAGTTTGAGATGAAAATAAATTATAGAATTTAGGAAGGAAAAATTCGTATGTTGTATGTAAATTCATCCATGAAAATTTATGATGAAAGAATGGTTTTTTTTATCCAACCGATTGGGTCCATTGAAATTCCTTATTTATTTATTTATTATTATTATTATTATTTACATTTATGCCTCCAATAATCCCTGAAGCCCGAGCATGTGAGAATTATTCTAGTTCGATGTAGTAAGCAACCGGCCGGATACAAACAATAATCCAAAAATGAAAACAATATTATATACAAAATATAAAGAAATTTTTTTGTTATCTTTTCAAATTAGTTAACAAATTAGCGCTATATGGACTCGAACAATAGACTTTTTGGTAAAACAAATAAACTTATTATTACTGAAATGATTTAAACTGTTTTAATGACCCAACACATGGATGTTTAGGTGTATAACTTATATAGTTACATATAGTACTAACCACGACCTAATAAGAGTTTCACATGACACTACTCGTATCTCGTACTGCTAAAGTATTGTAACCCGTATTATAATGTACATGAGTAAGCCTCGTTCAAATTAACTATTTTCCTACCTTTGCCGCTTCCAATGCCCATCTCGTTGTAGTATTAACTAAAGCCTGCACAATACACAAATCATAGATATGACATGAATTACAAGGTCATTGTGTAATGTACACAACACGAAGAACATGTGAAACACTGGTTAAATAAGTAAACATAATGGACATAATTTTCAAATCTGATTGAAGCTATTCATTGTCAGTGACTAAGCTACAGAAGCCTGTGTCTAGTTAAATTTTTATTGGTCCTAATATGTTAGGTATTTTACTGTATCACTTAAATCCACCCATTTTATGTCCTATTACAAGATGGGTAAGAGAAATGCGGGTGTAAAACCCGAGCGAGTAATGTGATAGGAATGAAGACATAGGAGCTAAACACAAGAGACAGGCCTCAGAAGGAATAATTGACAAACTTTAGAGCTAACCGTTTGAAAGGGCAAATACATATCTAAGGCAGGCAGATTTACCCTCATTAAGAGTACTATCACTAGCATCACTGTCCTCATGATGCCAGTCATCCCCTTGCCGGCCTCTGTTGCTTCTGTTGCTAATGACAAAGAAAAGATTTGCGTGGACTTTCTTTGGGGATCTAATGGCTCAGCTAAGTACAAGCATTTGGTCAAATGGGCAGAGATCTACAAACCCAAGAGTTTGGGAGGGTAAGACATAAAAAAATTTGAGCATTTTAATCAGTCTTTGCTCTCCAAATGGCTTTGGAGATTCGTAAGGAGGAAGACACTCTTTGGAGAACTATTATCCAACAGAAATATGGGGTTCATCCTAATGGTTGGGTCACCAACCAAGTCTCTAGTGCTTATGGGTGTAATTGGTGGAAGAAGGAGAAGAAATCTTTATTCTATCCTTAAGAAAAAGAAGTGTTCCCTGATATTGAAGTACAGATCTCAAGTGATTTGTGTTAAAACCTGAGGTTTGGGATAATTTGTAAAAAACATATGCCTGTGACAAGGAAGCTGGTTCAGAAAAAATAGGTGAATTTTTGTTACTAATATTAGTATTAGAAAATAATTTTTTTATAGTCGAAATAAAACGAATTGTATTTTGATTTGTTTCATCAATTCTTTCTTGATTTCTTTTTTCGGTGAAATTCTTTTTCTCAAAAATTTTGTTTTTTAATTCAAGTAATCATGAACTTAATGCCTATGTTTGAGAAGGAGATCTCAAATGTGCTAGGAAGAGGTACTAGAATAAGTTTTTCGGAGGACACTTGGGTTGGCAACCGGCATCTCAAAACCAAATTCAAAGCCATCTATGACATCTCTCTAAGAAAGTTGGTAATATCTCCCAATTTTATCTGGATTTGCAGAACAATTCAAACTCCTGGGAATTTGCTCTGAGAAGGTGTGAGAGACAATGAATTGCTCACTCTTATTGATTTGGTGGAAGTGTTAAGCAATATCTCTTATTGATGATGAAAGATGATTGGCTCTGGGATGATAAAACAGGAAAATTGTCAGTCCAAAACAGCCATCAAAAGCAGGTCATTCAGTACATTCAGTTCTCCAATCTTGTTTGTTTGCCTTCTTTGTTTGGTAGCAAGATTTTTTGGATGAAGGAAGTCCTTCCTAGAGTAAACTTCTTCACTTGGGCCCTTGCTCATGGCAAATTGTTGACTGTAGACAAGCTCAATCAGATAGGTATGCGTATGATGATTGCAAATAAATGAAGCCTTTGTGAGTCCAATCCAAAAAGCATTCAACGCGTGTTCTTTACTTGCCATTTTCCCTGGAAATTTGGAGGACCATATGTCCATTGTTTATATGGATGGTGATGATGGTCTTTAAAGGCCAGAAAGCTGATTGAACTTCAGTTATCGTGTGTAATAAGGTTCTCCTTTTGAAAAAATTCTATTTCTAGTTTTATTGTTTATTATAAGATCATTGCATTTTGAGATGATTGTCTTCAAATGAGAGTTATCTGCTGTGGGAGAATTCATATATCTTCAGGTCTTCAGGTAGTAGGTCGTCAAGTTTTTTCTTTTTTTGATTCCACAAGAAATATTAAAACACAGTGGATCATTTGCCAATTCTGGAAACAGGGTCTCTAAGCCATGAGTTATTTTCATTGCAAATGTCATCTTAATTGGAAACTGATACAAGTTCTTCTTACTGATCAGAACTTGTACATAATTCAGTATAGCGTACAAGATGCATCACTGATAGAGCGTGCTAAATTGTTACTGCTCTTAGCCTTTGTTTATCCAAGGAATGCACCTGTTGGTTGCATACGGGCATGACTCCCTCAACCTGCTTGTGGATCTACTTTTATCCTGCACATGGACTACATTAAGCAGTATATTTCTAATTGTTTAATCTTTTTTGCCGTTTACAATCTGTTACTATCCAACCCATTGAATAATAATTCTCGCAGAGGTATGGGCATGGAGGTGTGCTGCACTTTAGGAATGCTAGAGAAACAGCAAGCCTTGGAACTCAAGAAGGCAGGGTTGACAGCTTATAACCATAACCTTGATACTTCAAGAGAGTATTACCCTAACATCATAACTACAAGATCATACGATGAACGCCTCGAAACTCTTCAGTTTGTTCGTGAAGCAGGGATCAGTGTCTGCTCTGGTAATTATTATTGCAGGAAGCCTGCAACCCTTTTTCCTTCTTTATCTTGTTGCGATTTGGTCCATGCCTTTTTGTAATCTGTTTTGCTGTATATTACCCTCACTGAAGAAGTGCCACAAGAGCTTGATCACTTTCTATGGGATTTCTAAAAAAGGTTATAAAATTTGTAGTGTAAGAAGTAAAATAATATCTATATCTGAATGCTGTGAATCTTATTTGTAATCACTATTTAGTGAATGCTCATTCGTATTCTGCAAGGTCATTTTATTATTAAGTTTAGTTGTTAAATAAAGAAAACAATATATGAATTCAATGGCACCCTTTAGACTTTTTAAGTACAGGAGGAAGACATACCATCTAAGCATGAGGTTGGAAAGTAACCTGCTTTGTAGAGATTGATGGGAGAACAAACAACTCCTTTTTTTGTAGCTCTTCTCTCCATATTCATTCCGATCCTATTTTTTTCTCAGAAAAATGATGAAATGCATACTGTATGCTTACAGGAGGAATAATAGGGCTTGGAGAAGCAGAAGATGACCGAGTAGGCCTGTTGCATACACTAGCAACACTCCCTAAACACCCAGAGAGTGTTCCTATCAATGCACTGGTTGCAGTTAAAGGCACACCTCTAGAGGATCAGAAGGTATGCTTCTATTTTTTTTTTCTATTCCTTTGGTTCATTATTTTTTAGTAGATGTTTTTTGTTTTGATATACATTATTTGATTTTTATCGGGGTTAGTTTTGAATGGCATTGAAACTATTCAGAATTTGGAAAGTAATTCACTTTCCAGTATTAGAAACCTTTATAGTTCACAAGTAGTTATACGTTTTTCATCATGCAATGATTTTAGTCTATTAGCACTTGATAGGGGTTGCCAAATTGAATTATTGAATCACAAGTTTAGGCTGATGGAGTCAAACCCGCGAGAAACTCCAAGATGCAAGATAAAAATGTATGTTCAGAAGGCCTAACGAAGAGATGAGAGAAGCAACAAGTTGCAAGTTGTTAGTAGTGCTAATGTCTTTTCTAAGTTCTGATCATAGGTTGGGTCATAAATTGAACTTAGCATTAGTGACTTTATGTTCGAAATATCCCAAAGTTTAGGTTGCGTTAGGATGGAAATTGGGATGATCAAGACATTTTTCTTATCAGTAAAAAGAGAATTTTATTGATATGAAAAGCTAGCAATCCGCGGGAGAAAACCACATGAAGTGATAAGCACTGAGCTGAAAATAGACTTAAACAACACAGACAATGGCAGGAATTGGATGAGGGAAACTTTTATTTACTATCTCCAGACTTTCGAAGCATTCGAGAGGCTTGGGAACTCTCCAAAATGAGCAAGCTCACTACAAAACAAATCTTTCCATAATTCCCTGCTCAAACCAACTCCTCCCCCTATATTCTCCTCACCCCCTTAGTCATAACAGAAAGCCAGAAATACTAACAGAATGCCAAAACTTACTCCCTAACAGAATTGCATAACAGCTCCCCTTCTCTCTAATCAATTCTTACACGTCAGCTATGATCTAGATTCCCGGAATTACCCCTGCGCCTAGAATAGGTGAAACGCACTTGTGGCCTAACATGAAGCTAGACCAAAAGTATACAACAAAGGAAATGCAAGTGGCAACAGGATGAATTAGCAACCAGAATCTTGAAACAATCAAAGGAAATGCAGACATAATCACACAAGGGACCTACAGCTCTAAACAAAGAGAGCTTAACAAAGTGATGGTGTAAACCACATGATGTCTGCCAAGCAGAAAACTCATGCAGATCCAATGGTTCTACAAGATTATTGGGAGTGGTGAATCTATAAGAAACTGAAGCAACAACACCATACCAGCAAGTTATCAACTCTAATTCTATAAATCTATGTGTTTCTCAACCAATATAATTGTTTAAAACTAAAAATCTTCCATGAGAGAGGTAAGGAAAGATAACGGCCATCTTCGTTGGGTGAAAACCGACATTTACAAGATTATTGGTAGCAAATCCTACATATATAGTTGTACTGATTTAGCATTGCAATGATCAAAACAACTGCAATTACTCACTACATATCAATGCCTACTACTCACTCAGCCATCCACCTCTAGTTTGTTGCAGCAAACCAGCTATATCATTGGCTCAGTAAAATGGTTTAACTAATTCCTCAAGCTGGATGGAAGATTGAACAAAGAAAAGAATGATGAATAAGAAACATAAACACTATAAGATCCATCATGACAATTGAGTAACTAGTGCAACGGGTGTGTACAAATTCTAGAACTTTGTGAGGATGGTTACGCATATGACATGTTTCGAAATTGAACACCTGAAGGTTCATGCACAATATTTGAATGTAAGTAAATTTGCCCCCAAAACTGCGATTACAAATAAATCCTAGAAGAGCAAGAAAGAAGAAGAGAGATCGGGAGGGAAACTCTCGCTGCTCACTTCTCACATTTGGCAACCTCAAAGACCAAGCTTGTCTCAAAGAACAAGCTTGTCAACCTGATGAGTTCACGACTAGCTGTTGATAAAGGGCTCAGAAAGCACTGAGTCTCCGCAGCCACAACACCAATTGATGAAACATATCCGCAACAGAGTTTGACAATTCAGCCCTCCTTCACTCCCTGTTGGCGTACCCTGACCCTTGTTGCAAACACTCAAGAAGAAGAAAACAAGAATCAGTTTGAATAAGTGACAAGTTTCAAGCAAAACCACCTCAGTTCCACTCATCCAAGATCCAAACATTGAACACCTAACCTAGCTTTTCAACCTACACAAAACCATATCAATAAAGCCAATTCAAAACACATAATCGGAGCAGAAAACCTTGAAGTCGCAGTGAAGTTAGCCAAGATCGAAGAAGAAATCGAAATCTGAGTAGCGAAATCTTCAAGACCACTGTCTTTGCCGTCGAACAAATCAACTACAGCTCCGACGCGGAGACGTGCAAATCCAACCTTGAAAGGCCGTGTAGAGACATAAAACACGTAAACAACAGAAGTTTGCTTGATCACAGCGCAAAAATTTCTCAACAACAAGCTCCAACTAACCTCTCTTTTCCCTTCGGCCCTAATGGCGCCCTCTCTCTTTTACAACCACGAAAAAAAAAAGGATGGTTATTTCCACCCAAAAAAAATCGAGGACACCCACGAATGTTTCTTTTTCTTTTTCCTTTTCTCACTTTCTCTTTTCCTCTTTACCAATTTCAATCATTTGCAAATCAAAATAAATGATTTTCATAGTCCATCAATTATAAATTAAAAACAAAAAAAGGAGGCCCTCGCAAAAAATAACTAAGTGGCCTAAGCCTAGTCAATGACTGAGGGTAGGAGCTTCATGGGTGTTTGCCAGTATGAAAACAAGTTTATTAGACACTTTTCGCAGATTGCTTCTCTGTTGCATGTGTTGACTAAGACTGAAGAAATTTGTATTGGAGAAGAACCATGAAGAGGCTTTTTCAGTTGTTGAAGAGAGAGATTTCTCAGGCACTGGTGTTTGCTTTCTGAAGAAAAATGAGGTTAACGATTTGATTACAACAAGTCTTGCTTCACCCTAGTCATGGTAGGAGTAGGAGGTGAACCTTTGGGACTTAAATCTTTCATACCGTACTCTTTTGTGGTGCTGAAGGTGACTCTCATGACCCTGATGATGAAGGTTTTAATAGTTGTGAGTTTGTAATGATGTGAATATGTATTGCTCTGGTTTGACAGTGTTTGTGGCATTTGAAATCATTATCATGTCTCTGTTAATTGTTGACTCTGTAACAAGGATCATATTCCAAAACATTGTGCATCTCTCTCTCGATGTTGTGCCTGTTTGTCTTGTGTGAACAGCTTTGCATCATGTGAATGCCATGGGTGTGCCATTTTTCTTCCATCTTAGCAGCTGACAATAGCTAAACTTTGATGTAAGCCTTTGGGCATTCCAAGTAAAGCCTCACCTAGAGGTAACTAACAAGTCTCCTTTTTCTTTTAAAAACAATGGATTCTCTGCAAAACATACGCAGCTCCATAATGCCCAAAAAAACCCCACCATCAGTGCATTTGCAGTTACTCCTATGGTCCTAGTATGCACGGCCTTGAAGAGATCCATCGTGACCACTTAGCCTCTGCAGCCTCAAAGAGATCCACCATGACCACTTGGCCTCTATCCAGATCTGAAACGATTAGAATGGTAATTGCAGTCATGCAACTTGCCAATTTGAAATTTAAGAAAAGAATCAAAAGCAGATTAAAACTCCACGTGGTTAGACTGTCAGACGGATGGTACATAGCTGCCAGTCTGTTCCATATATTGTCTACAAAATGCATATTTTCATTGAAAAAGACAGAACTATAAAATAAAAATGTCATAAATACCATACTATTGAAATTATTAAATTGCTACTTGATTACTGTACATTTTTCTTGGTTAAATATTCTTGTTCCATGTGAGTCTTTACATATGCACATAGTTTGAAGGGCATTATAAAAAGAATTCAGGAGTGATTGTTCTCGCAGAGATTGTTCGTTTAATGATTTGTTAGTAGCAAAATTTTCAGACTACGATCTATAATTTCAATCTTCTACTAAGTTATGCTGCATACTTTCCAGTGTTTAGAACCTTGTTTTCTAATATAATTATGGTCTGCAATTAGCCAAGACCAAGAACACCTTTCTGCGCACTTACGACACACCGAAGTTGATAAACCTTCGTTGTTTTGAAGTTTGATGGTGGGAAGAAATTTCATTTAATTTCCTCTTTTTCAGCCAGTTGAAATATGGGAGATGATTAGGATGATTGCTACTGCTCGCATAGTAATGCCCAAAGCCATGGTCAGGCTATCAGCTGGACGAGTGCGGTTTTCCATGTCTGAGCAGGCACTCTGTTTCCTTGCTGGTGCCAATTCCATATTCACTGGTGAAAAGCTGTTGACTACACCCAACAACGATTTTGATGCTGATCAGACCATGTTTAAGGTTCTTGGATTGACTCCCAAAGCTCCTAGCTTCTCCCACGAAACAGTGACATCTTTTGAAGTGGAGAGGTGTGAAGCTGTCTCTGGTTCAGGTTAAGCTCGTCCTTCAGTGTGATTTTTAACCAAATGTAGCATTCAGTTTTTTCTTTTCCTTCTGTTTTATGTCATATGTATGGAATATTGTAATTCTATCTGGTGTTGTATTGTGGCCCGTCATGCAAATTCATGTTATATGCTGTTCTTGCACCTAAGATATGGCCCAAATTGACCACTCTACTACTACTACCCTCTCTGCACATTGATGCCCTTAACCAAATGTAAACCACATAGGTCCAAAAGTCTATTGGCTGGGTTCCCCATTATCGACTGTAATCACAGTCCGGTTAACTGTGGTCCCGGTTAATCGAAATTTCAGGCCGGGCTGGTTTCGGTTCGGTTTGTTTTCAGTCTGAAATGCCCAGGAATATTGGTAAGAGGAGGCTGCCAAGCTAGCATAGCTTGACATGATGATCTACACTCACAAGCTTTATTGTTGCCTGCGAATGGCAACGTGACACTTTTTTTTTTTAGCAACAAATTAACGGTACTCTTTTACCCTTGCTAAGTTTTCTTCTATTGGATTTTTTTAGCAAGGTGTTAATGGCACGATATTCAGCATGCCTAATGGAGAAGAAAAGGAAGAGAGGAGAGAGGAGAAGATAGGAGGCATGGTTTTTTGTTTTTGTTTTTATTGGTAGTATCCTTAAGAAAATAGGACAATGATAATGTCCTTCAGCAAAATTGGTGATGTTATTTAGTCACTGCAAAAAAAAAAGATAGAATTAAAAAAAAAAAAATAGTTGCTAACAATTTAATTTTTCATTTTTCTTTTATTCTTTTCTATTTTCTTCTTCAATTAATCCTGATAATAACAGTAATTATTACCCTCTAAACAAATACAAATTGGAGACATCACAAACCAAAACCAAATTAGGCACATGACCATTTTTCATAAATCCTAGTCTAAGCAGCTTATTTGGAGAGGTCAACAAACTCATTTTCTTTGTTAAGGAGATCATAGGGAGGGACCGACCATACACAACACACACTTTATCTTATTAAAGTGCATGCACATGGGCTTCTTTAACTGCATGCACTATATATGACAGGGTTGGTAAATCATGAATTTCAATGGCCCCTCCTAATATGAACAATATATAGATCCATCCATGTTTATTTATGCTCACCTACCAAGTACAACATTCAATTTATGGGAAATTAAAACACTACTCATGTGAACCACCTTCATAAACAGTAACATAAACTTGACCTTAAAGATAAACTTAATTTGGTGCTTTTCTACAACTACTCTTTCATTCATTCTAAATTAACAGCCTTCATTTAATGAACATAGTACTTCCTATACAACTTTTTTTTTTTTTTTTTTTTTCATTGAGGACATTATTTTTTTACTAGGTAGCTTGCACTAATCTTGCATTAAGTGCTTCATAAATATACTGCAAAAAATGGCTAAGAGATGATTGAATGAGTTAATCATCGTTTTCTTCTTCTTTCTCTTCTTGGTTTTCTAATGTAATTTTTAGTATAGTAATGAGTTGCATCGAGTTATTCTTCACAATTTTACTCTCTGGGAATTTCATCTAGCCTTTCAAGATCACGCCATGTCATTTTGGTTGTAAAAACTTGATTTCTTAGTATTTTCGTACAACATATTATTGGATAACATCTAGAAATGGTCATTAATCTGAAACTTAGATTAGTATCTTTCCAATTGAAAGATGATTAATGACATCCGAACAAGCAAAAACTGGACATATTTTTACCAATACAAGTAACTTTCTGTTTCTCTCTTGAGGCCAAAACATTTTCCATCTTAGATGAACTTTAATTAATTCAAGCATGGAAATCAACAATGGTGATCAATATGACTAATCTGGAACAGTATTAATTGAAAGCATGATTGAATGACTGAATAGTATGTGTTGATTGAGATGAAGTGCTCATAAAGATGAGTCACATGCACATCCTCCTACAAGTCCATTTTGTTGACATATGACCAGTCTCTTGTCTCGAGGTGAAGCCGTTCATCCCCCTCGAAATGCATGTAAGTCCGTGTCTCGAAGCGTTTTCATGCATCTCGAGGGGAATGAACGGCTTCACCCCCTCTCTCACTGGTTTCCTTGCCCATTCCCTCGCTGTTTAGACAAACCCATGAAAAAAAAAGTTTGATGTTGTTGGTTGTCACTTATAAACATCATGCACACTTGCAGCTCAACCACTGCTATAAATGCCGACCATTTAGATTTTTTGCTAGCTTGCTAACTATATCATATAGCTTAGCTATCTCTTTTTTCTCCCTTCATTTATTAATTAACCTAACACTATGTACATGCACACCTTTGTATATATAGATAAATCCTCAAATGGAAAAAAATAAGATCAGAGAAACTTGTTATAGTATTGTTGATTTATTATCTTTCCAATGGAAAAAGAAACAAAAGTTATCAATTGTATCCCTGAAGATCTTAAGGTCACATTGAAACGTTTCTCCACAATTGTTGGTGATCATGATCATGATCATGATCATTCAACAACAGAGATCAATGGAAGGTCAAGGTTGTCATCGGGGTCTATGTTCCTTTCAAACATAGATAGAGCACTTATGTTCAATGTGGAAACCATTCATTTTTTCGCGGCTGATATCAATTTCCCCCATGAAAAAGTGGTGGAAATACTCGAAAACGCGTTAAGAAAACTACTTGTGACATATGATTTCTGTGCTGGGAGGTTTAAGTTTGATGAAGGTGGCAGGGTTGAGATAGATTGCAACTCAGCTGGAGCAGGTTTTGCTGTGGGTGAGAGTGAGTTAACTTTGGATCAGATTGGAGACTTGGTTTATCCTAATCCTGCTTTTCGACAACTAGTTGTTGATACCATGCCCACATTGCCACCAGACAATCAACCACTCTTTATACTTCAGGTATGTTCTAAGATGTTGTATGACATTTTTTTCTTCTTCTTTTACAATGTATTACAAGAATTTATCTTTTTTCTGAAATAGTTCAATTAGACTTTTAGATTGAAAAATGTTAGGAAATCATGTTTTTGCAATCAGGGTGATGTGGCGTGATTTTGAAAGAATGATGGAAAATTCTCAGAATGTTTATGTGTATTTCGAAGTTGTAAAAAAACATCTTCTGATGAAACCAATAAACCTGGTTACAAAAAAAACATCTTCGAAGTTGTTTTCGAAGTTGTAAAAAAACATCTTCGAAGTTGTCACATCATCCTGGTTACAAAACCTGGTTCTCTAGCCTCACTCTTTTAGATTAGGCACTGTTAGAACTTTGAAACCAATAAACCTACAAACCTACCAGTCTAGTACGTAATTAATTTTTTTCTGGTTAATATTATTTGGAAATAAATGCTTTGGTCTACCATCTTAGAGTTTTGTTTCATAATAATAAATAACTAGAAGCTATATAGAAGAGAGACTCTTTGGTCTTTACTTTAATAGAACACTATAAATAGATGGCATAGTTAACCTAATTGATTCGGTTTGACTAATCCATAGGAGCAAGTCTAGCCGGCCTGGTTTGCTTGCCTGGCCGGCTTATTTACACTTTTTGTCCCTCTTCTTTAAAACACAAACACAAAGACTTTAAAGAAGAGGGATAATTAGCAATTCTAGCCAGCCAGGCAATCAAACCAGATCAGCAGACCAGGCTGGCTAAAATTTCTGAATCCATAGACAAAAGTACTTACAAAAGGGACCCCAAAATCGACTGTGATAAATAAAATAGACCCAAAATCGAAATAATCCTTGGATTTTAAAGGTCGTCAACTGAGTTGACAGTTTCATTTTGGACTTCAAACTGAAACAATTTTCAAAATGAACCCCAAACTCAAACACTACAGACCAAATGGACCCCAAATAACCATTTTTTAAATTACTCGGACTTGCGAATCAGACATAAATAAACTCTGATCTTCAATGGACGATTGTCCATTTTAGAAACTATAAATTGAAAATGATCAATGTATTTCTATAGAGCCCTTATAGGGAGCGAGGGAAAGGAGCGAAGGATGGGTGGTTAACCCATCCCTCGCTCCTTTTCCCTAGCTCCCTTGAAGGGCTCATTTCTATATCTAGCCAGGTGATGTCTTTTCCGAATTAAACAAACGTCTTGATAGAGCAATTGACCGCAGACCTACTTCTTGTAACTAATGAGTGTGGATGCTCTTACTAATCATAACTTGATGAATCTAAGTTGTGCTCACACTATGTTCTCACCATGAATTATGTGAACAGGTGACTTTGTTCAAGTGTGGGGGTTTTGCTATGAGCATTTCGAATAATCATGCTCTAATGGATGGTCTCAGCTTCAAGTTGTTTTTGCAAAATCTGGCCTCTGTTGCTGCTAACAAACCTTTAGTTGCTATCCCCTGTAATGATCGTCAACTACTAGCAGCTAGATCTCCGCCGAAAGTCACATTTTCTCATCCAGAGCTCCTTGAGATTCCACAAGGGGATGTCCATGGCCTAGATGAAGACTTGAATGCAAAACTCTTCCAAACTACATTGGAAGAACTTGATATCAAAGTGTTTCACCTAAGTGAAGATGATATTACGCGTTTCAGAGAGAAGGCAAAGATGGTGGGGATTAATGGCAGTGCCACTCCAGATAACTTCAAGATCACTGGCTTCAATGTTGTCATGGCTCATATATGGCGATGCAAGGCCCTCTCAGGTGAGTCAGTCCTCTGATAACTTAAGTATATGATCACTTACAATTAAAACTGACTTCACTGAACTTTGTTACACAGGCCTAGGTGGTGATAACAAAGGAAATGATCCACAGAAAACATCAACAATACTATATGCAGTTGATATACGATCAAGATTACACCCACCCCTCCCACCATCATATACTGGGAATGCAGTAGTTACTGCTTATGGAACAGCTACATTTGATGAATTAGAAAAGGGACCATTCTCCCATTTGGTGAAAATAATCTCACAAGGAGCAACCAGAGTAACTGATGAATATGCTAGATCAGTTATCGACTGGGGAGAATTGCACAAAGGGTACCCTTATGGAGATGTGCTTGTGTCTTCTTGGTGGAGGTTAGGATTTGATGAAGTGGAATACCCTTGGGGGAGGCCCAAGTACAGTTGCCCTCTTGTTCATCATAGAAAGGATATCATTCTTCTCTTCCCTGACAAAAATGATGAGCAACTGATAAATGAAAAGGGAGTCAATGTTTTAGTAGCTCTGCCAACTCAAGAAATGGAGATATTTCAACAACTTTTTCATAAATTTCTAGCTTAATTAGTAAAGTTATTTTATAACCTGTTTTTCTCTAAATCAGTATTGTATTATTGTATCATGAATTTTATGCATTGTCATGCATTGTTTGACAAATGTGTGAAATGAAATATCCCCTTTCAACCTTTGTTATTGTCTTCTATCCCCAGTTTCAGTTTCATACCATTTTGTAGGCATATATTATAATTGTGTGTAATTACTTATTTAACTTAAAATTGTTATGTTTATACTGGTGGTGTTTGAATAATTAGCACTAGTTGTAGCCTGTAGGAGCAATTAAATGTAGTGGTTCATAACATTTTTCCGCCACGCGGAAAATGCCAATTAACTAGGGTTTCGAACCCTACCAAGATCACATAGGCAAGGCTCAAAACCTTGTCATTAGAGGGTCTGGCAAAAATGTTGGCAGGGCTGTGAGCCTCACCAAATCAGATTTGGCAAAGGTTGTTTGACCGACTAGACTCACATAAATGGTCATATTTGGGAGGGCTCAAAACCCTGCCCAATTAGACTGGGTTTTAAGCCATAATAAATGTATGTTGAAGAAAGCGTTAATGAGGTACTAGCTCAACTTTTAGGCATGTGACGGATGGTATCACAAGTCTAGGGTTCAAACCTTGTCGTCGTCATTTGGGTTGGGAGTGGTTAAGAGATTTAAAAAAAATTGTTTCAGAAATCCTGCCCTTAGAATTTAAGTAGGGCTTCAAATTTTGTAAAAATATATATTATATTCATATTTTTTGGACCTTGCCCTGAAATTTGAAAATTTTTTATAACCCTATTTACCAAATGATATTAAAAAAAAACCCTCTACATATTTAAAAAGTAAATTAGGGGTTCATGGCAAGGCCAAACCATCAAAGTCAGCAAGCAACTCTCTTCACAAAAAGATTTTTAATAACTTAAGCACAACATTTCCAACCCTGATAGAATTTAATAATAATATTAAAAATATCACACAACATTGAGAGAATAATAAATTATACCATGTCGCATTTACATGTATTTGTGTTTGATTCAAGTAGCGTTCTAACTTAGAACTTTCATCCACAAATAGTAACTTATTTGTGATGAGAAATTATGCCGCTCCATGTGCATGTTGACGCACGTTTCACAACCACAAGCACAACTGCACATCTATGTTGCTCGGAAATGGACCTACCAACTGAAAAACTTGTGTTAACCAGACACTTTACCGGTGCACTTAAGAAAAACTGCAGTGAAAAACAAAAACACATTAATAAGAGTTTTGATATTGGGAATTTGATTATCATTGTTGTGGTTAATTGTGTAATGAGTTACTGGACATATTATTTTTGTGTCTGATAGTAACATTTTTTTGAATTAGAGTTGCTACGTGTATCCGACTGTTTGATTCGGTGCCCTCAACTTCATTTTTCAGATTTACTTTTAAAAAATTGATTGGTACTCATGTTATTGATTGTGGACTTTGTAGAAAGAATTCCAATAATAAATTTTTGAATGTAGAATTTTTGTTAATACACTTTTTTCGAATTTATTATAATAGTTGCAATAATTTTTAAATTGATGCACTCAGTTAAATATTTTTATTTATTCATTTTTAATACATATTGATGAACACATTGTACCATTTTGTACTTTAGGTTAGATGCATACATAAGAGGAAATGTGTTTGCAATGTGGTTTTAGAAGATTTCTTAAGACGTGTTTCTTATTTCTATTACACAACCTACCATAACGTTTACTATTCATAATAGAACTTGCGATGAATGTTATTTTATCTTTGATAATTTGAAAATTAAGATTTTTTTTACTAAAGTTTAGTTTTATCAATACATTTACTTTTATTATTTAGTTAAGAATAAATTAATGCTTATAAACGAGAAAATTTAACCAACAAATGATTTTTATTGATAAAAAATGGTAAGTCGGTATTACATATTTTAGGTCCGTGCAACAATTCGAAACATCCCAAAATATTGGTGCAACAAAGAGTTTGTGCAACCGAATCAAATAGTCAGGTACACATTGCAACTCCCTTTTGAATAGTGAGGTTTCTATAATTGTTGGGTTGTTGTAGTGCACATAAGGTGTTTGAGAAATTGCATAGGTGACATCCATATGCCATTGTTGTAAAATTAGGGGTCTTCAATCCATTTCTTGTTCGAGGGAATGATTTGTTAGTGCTGTATTAGATATAGGATGAGAAATAAGAAGATCACATTATGCATTATGGAAACTTTTATTAGTTTGTTGGTTAGTTATCAGATATTATTGTATACTTTGAAGAGTAATGATACGGTGCCTGGTGGCCACTAGACACAACACCAGTGCATTTAGAAATTTCCCTACTTTGAAAGGTGAGGTTCTTTATTCTCCGCTCTCTGAATTGTGTTTTTGGTTTCTTTATCAATAAATTGAAGCTTCTTCTTTGCAAAAAAAAAGGCTTTAGATGATGAAAAACATGACTCTTCTCTAACTCACACACCCAACTTCATTTCATTGCACAGAAATACATACACCAGAGAACATAACTAAACCTCAACAAAACCATTTAACAAACTAGCTGGTCATTTGTTCCATTGATAGTATCATTCATTCTGCAAATTCAGTTCTCAATGTAAACTATCAACTAAAAACAGTCACCTCCTAACATTTTCATCAAAAAAAAAAAAAAACATTACATTTTCTTATGTTGAACATCTAAAATATGGATCATGAGATTTGCAACTATAAGTATTTTTGTTGTGCTTCAACATGATATTTGAACTAAATATGAACTGAAAAAAATATAAGGAAACACTTGTTCAGCTACAAAATAAGTTTGACATTTTAATTTAGAGAGGATCCAATGTTTTAATTTTGCTTGGGAAATTGCAACACTAAGCATCAATGAAATGACATGTTCATACCTTAAAGGAATTATAGAAATTCCTCGCTTCGAGGCCCAAAAAATGGGCCCCAATTTCAAAGCATTGCAGGGTCTTATATATTAAGCCCAAACCTTTTTTTCCTATATCAAATCTTTTCTCCAATTACAAAAAAAAAATGACAAAAAAATTAATAAGAGCTGATTTTTCCCCATTGTTTACAAATGAGTGCAACACAAAAAAGAAAATAAAAACATCATTTATACATCTATATATATTTTTTACAATAATAGAAATACCTATTAAACAATACTATTTTAGGTAAATATAAATATAGGAGGGGGCTTATAGTTAAAGTTCACATCGAGCCCCGAAAAGCCTTAGGATCGGCCCTGGTTGAATGAAGAGATGGGAGAGAGTTGAAGGAGATGGAGTTTCAAACTAAGTTCAATACATTTTTTAGCCAGTAGCATGGAGAAAAGTGGTGGCACAGAGTGAAACTGTCATTTCAATGTGGTGGCTAAAAGAAGTGATGGCGAGATGAGGAACATGAGGGTGTAGTTAGAAATTGCTTTCTAGGGGAACTTTTTCTTTTCGGCCAATTGTACTAAAGAACTCGATTACACCATCCAAAGAGTGTGTTGTCTAGATAACCCTTCCATCCCTTGTCAATTGGGGCTGCTCTAGAATGAAGATGAAGGAGACATGTGTATAGTGGGAGGGGGAGACTCCAGTCAACCCTCCGGTGGCAACATGCTATCTGTTGGCTCGGAGCTACCATTTTTTAGTAAACCTTTACCAACATGCCACACGAATTTATATATATTGATGAGACATCAAACAATTACTCGATCATAGTTGTACATGTAGCATGGGCTAACCCTAGCACAAGACAGGCTTCAGTGTGGTCCCAATCGGACCATTCACAAGCTGTTGTTCAATCCATATTAATTAGGTGCCCAGGCCCAAGGCACGCCAGCTCAAGAGGCACGGGTCTTAGGGCTTGGACCAGGACAATAAGGCCCAAAACACAGATCTACTCGCACGAAATCAGCTCTTAGCCCAATCAAGCATTGGATCCTAAACAGAGCCAATTGTCGAAAAGATTCAGTCATGCATATGTAAGATCTTATCCGAGATCTTCTGCCTCCATCATGCCCTAAATCAGAGAACACTCGCTATAAGAGATGATGAAAGGAGGAAGAAATGTACATATATATTGCAATTTACATACAATCTTCACTCTTCCTTACATTGATTCTGACTTAAGCATCAGAGTGTCACCACAACAGTGGTCCCTAGCTCAACTGCTGCTTATTTTTTTAGGTTCGAGATCAGCGAAGACTTAACTGAACACATCATATATCTATATAACAAATCAGAATGGTGTTTTAGATTGGAGATAAAAGACGACTGAGATGTACCCAAATATAAAGATCTAACGGATCACATATAGAGAGGAGGGGGGGTTGTTTGGCTAACATTTATGTTCATATAGGACTGAAATATCCATAGCCAATAAAATTATCCTTCTATTAAACAGTTTGAGTGTCGAAGGCATAAGAAATACCATAGTTTATATAACAAATCAGAATGGAGTTTCAGGTTGGAGATAAAAGACGACTGAAATTTACCCAAATATAGATCTAACAGATCACACAAAGAGGGAGGGGAGAGTGTTTGGTGAAATTTATCTTCGCATATGACTGAAATACCCCTGACCAAAGTTGAAAATTTTCCCCTATCACATACCATTTCCTATCTATAAGCAAAGCAATTTGAATGCCAAAGATTTTTTTTTTAACTTTTATGTCCCTAATTAACTCTACCATCACATATTTAAAGTCTCAGATTGAATTTAAGTGTTGTAAATACCAAAGAGTCTCTCTTCTATATAGCTTCTAGTTATATATTATTATGAAACAAAATAGACTTAAAATTATTATTTTTAGCTAAATATTGAAAATACAAATGTATTTTATAGTATAAGATGGTAGACCAAAGCATTTATTTCCAAATAATATTAACCAGAAAAAAAAATTAATTACGTACTAGACTGGTAGGTTAGTAGGTTTATGGGTTTCAAAGGTCTAACAGTGCCTAATCTAAAAGAGCGAGGCTAGAGAACCAGGTTTTGTAACCGGGATGATGTGGCATCATCAGAAGATTTTTTTTTACAACTTTGAGATACACATAAACATTCGGAGAATTTTCATCATTCTTTCAAGATTACGCCATGTCACTCTGATTGCAAAAACCTGATTTCCTAGCATTTTTCAATCTAAAAGTCCTATTGAACTATTTCAGAAAAAAAAAAAAAAAAAGATAAATTCTTGTAATACATTGTAAAAGAAAAAATAAATGCCATACAACATCTTAGAACATACCTGAAGTATAAAGAGTGGTTAATTGTCTGGTGGCAATGTGGGCATGGTATCAACAACTAGTTGTCGAAAAGCAGGATTAGGATAAACCAAGTCTCCAATCTGATCCAAAGTTAACTCACTCTCACCCACAGCAAAACCTGCTCCAGCTGAGTTGCAATCTATCTCAACCCTGCCACCTTCATGAAACTTAAACCTCCCAGCACAGAAATCATAAGTCACAAGTAGTTTTCTTAACGCGTTTTCGAGTATTTCCACCACTTTTTCATGGGGGAAATTGATATCAGCCGCGAAAAAATGAATGGTTTCCACATTGAACATAAGTGCTCTATCTATGTTCGAAAGGAACATAGACCCCGACGACAACCTTGACCTTCCATTGATCTCTGTTGTTGGATGATCATGATCATGATCACCAACAATTGTGGAGAAACGTTTCAATGTGACCTTAAGATCTTCAGGGATACAATTGATAACTTTTGTTTCTTTTTCCATTGGAAAGATAATAAATCAACAATACTATAACAAGTTTCTCTGATCTTATTTTTTTTTCCATTTGAGGATTTATCTATATATACAAAGGTGTGCATGTACATAGTGTTGGTTAATTAATAAATGAAGGGAGAAAAAAGAGATAGCCAAGCTATATGATATAGTTAGCAAGCTAGCAAAAAATCTAAATGGTTGGCATTTATAGGAGTGGTTGAGCTGCTGCAAGTGTGCATGATGTTTACAAGTGACAACCAACAACATCAAACATTTTGAGCATTACTACAGTGCCTGGTGTTATGGCTGGTGCCACCAGGCACCGTCTATCTGTTGCGAGATATGTATTAATACACATCTCAAGGCAGATGAACGGTGCCTGGTGGCCACCAGGCACAACTCCAGGCATACCACCAGGCACCCTAGATTTTTCCAACATTTTTTTTCATACAAGAGACTGGTCATATGTCAACAAAATGGACTTGTAGGAGGATGTGCATGTGACTCATCTTTATGAGCACTTCATCTCAATTAACACATACTATTCAGTCATTCAATCATGCTTTCAATTAGTACTGTTCCTGATTAGTCATATTGATCACCATTGTTAATTTCCAAGCTTGAATTAATTAAAGAAAGTTCATCTAAGATGGAAAATGTTTTGGCCTCAAGAGAGAACCAGAAAGTTACCTGTATTGGTAAAAATATGTCCAGTTTTTGCTTGTTCGGATGTCATTAATCATCTTTCAATTGGAAAGATACTAATCTAAGTTTCAGATTAATGACCATTTCTAGATGTTATCCAATAATATGTTGTACGAAAATACTAAGAAATCAAGTTTTCACAACCAGAATGACATGGCGTGATCTTGGAAGGCTAGATGAAATTCCCATAGAGTAAAATTGTGAAGAATAACTCGATGCAACTCATTACTATACTAAAAATTACATTAGAAAACCAAGAAGATTTATGAGTATACAATTTTATACTCGTGAAACACTATTCGAGTTTGATGAGTTAAATGTGCAAGTTTTTGTTTTTTGAAACTCATTAACTACATAACCTCCAACGAAAAACTGTGAAACTGATCCGTAATACATATGCAACCAAAACTTGATAGTAAAATATACATTTGCAATTTTAAATGAAACCATAATAAACATTATGTAACAACACACTTTGTAAAAAAAAAAAAAAACATGCACATCCATTCACAATATAATATAGTCAACATAACTATCTCACCTACAGTGACAAATAAAAAAAAGAGTCTATGGTGCATATCCACAAAAATGATCAACGACTGTCAAAAGTTGGCATGACAATGAAGAATCTCTTCCCACTTTATCAACCTCGCTGCAAACGGTGCAATCCAGACCTTAGCTTCTTTAGTACACTTCTTTAGATTGGCGCATCAAGTTTCATAACCAACCCAACAAAGTGATTCCGGAAAAAAGCTAATACAAAAACACACGTATCCGCTTTAAAATCGATAGTCTCGTGAGATAAAGAAGGTACGTAATGGATTCTATCTCATCGACCTTAGCTTCTTTAACATCCAATAAGTTGGGCTCGTCCGACCTTTAAAACGATTGAACTATTTCTTCAACTTCTGACAATCCGCCCCACAGTTGCACCTAAAAAATCATACTAAGTATTCAGTTGGTTCATAACATAGTTTACAATGTATGAGACAAGCTCATTAGATAGGGAAATATGCTTTCTTATTGCCTCACGCTTTCTTGCATTCTCACATTTTCCTTTGTCATCTCTTCCTTTGACTTATTTCATTCGAAGTTAGAAAGCAGTGGGCATAATAGACTCGATCATGTCTTACAAAGCAACCTATATACAATCAATCATATACAAGGTCAGTAACACAAACAATGACAATCCACCAACATCGGTAAAACAAACAATCACATGAAAGCAAAGTTCTAATTTCAAACCAATGCAGATACCAATAGCTAGTGGGCATAGTAGACTACTACAACGCTTTCTCAAACTCTAGCTCAAAATCGAAATAAATAATGAGCATGATGGGATACTACAATGCTATAGAAAAAACATGAAAAAAAAAAAATATATATATATATATATTACAATAATTTTATGCAATTTTTAACAAATAAATAATAAAATTTGACAAACCTACTTTACAATCAAATAAAAAATAAACACCCATTAGTGAGTTTCATTAAATTGTAAACGATATTAACATACTATCAAAAAACCCTTTAAATACTTCATTAAAAAACATATTACAAATAAAAATCTAGTAAAAAAAAACCTAAATGTTACAAAAATAACAAGAAACATATCTCAAATAGTTTATTCTACTGTCATATGAAGTTTGAGTGAGATTTGAGCAAGTAAAATCTCCCTTAAAAGGTGTTTGAACTCTTGAAAAAAAAGCCACAAAGTCTTCAAACTCTCATTCCTCCATCTTCAACCTCCCTCCTTGGAGATTGAACCCAAATGAATTCAAAATTGAGCAATGGGGAACATCCTAGTAAACAATAGTTTAACAACTTTTGTGTGGTATGGATATTGGACATGCTCTTACAATAGTTCCATATCTATTTGGGATTGCTCTAAAGAACCCACTTCCACTATCCCTACTCTTCCAATTTAAAATAGACACTGATTCATCCTAATATGGTAATCCAGAAATTTATGGCATTTTTGTTGTAGATATGGATGGCAGACATATAGCACAAGAGGGAAGAAGTCAACAACTTTGAAGCCAAACTTCTAGCAGATTATGATGCATTTATCATATAGCTAAGGTTGGCTCATAACTTGGATTGCCTTTGCTTCTTATAGTTGAATGCAATAATGTCGGCCTATATGGATTACCTCCAAATGTTTTTACTTGGCAACTAAATTTTGAAGAATTGATTACTGGAGGTGAGAAAATAACATTCCAATGGGTGAAAAACAAGATGATGATTTCCAAGAATTGATTATGGTTTTTTTTTGTGTTGTGTTTTTTTTTTTTTTTTTGTGTGGTTCCTTAATTGCTTACACATGCCAATAAATAAGACTTTATGTTTCTGCTCAATTGTTGTTGTGTGTGTGAACTCTAATTAGCTGCCATTTTGCAGAACTTGGAAAAATATGAGATTTGTGTTATTCTTCCCATTATATAAATTATTTGAATAAATGAAGAGTTTGACAAATTGGATTTCTCTTACCTTTCTTTCTTTTGCTATCTTCCTTTTCTTCTACAGAAATCAAAACATGGCAGACAACTTACCCAATTCCATCTACGACTACACAGTCCTGGTACTAATTATGAGGAGCTTTTTGATATTGTTGTTCTTTCTGTTGTCTGGGTTTTTTTTTTTTTTTTTTTTTCAATACTTGATTTTGTTTAAGAGGTTCTGTTCTTGATGTTTCTGTTGTCTTGGTAGATTCACTTATTTTTCTTAAATCTCATTTTACAGTAGTTAGCTAATCAACTAGGTTTGAATAGCCAGAATGAAGTTTCCTCAATCCCTTTGATTGCAATGTTGTGAAACCCTTTGAATAACCAAAACAAAAGCGGTTTGAACCCCTTTGGATTGAGATGTTGATGGAGAATTTGGGGTGGGGGTTTGTATTGGATCTGTTTGAATAAATTGAAATTTGTCTCCGAAGGCGAGTTACCTGTAGCTTCCTCCTAGTTAGTTGGCATACAGACAGATGATGATTATGATGATAAAATTCAAGAACTTGGAACTGGATCTCATCATCAAGCATGTTCTCTTTTTTCTTATATTTGAAGTGATCACATCTACCATTCTGACTTCTGAAATGGCAATTGATTCAAATGCAGGATATTCTTGGCAATGATGTGAGCCTTAGTAGTTATACTGGAAAAGTTCTTTTGATAGTCAATGTTGCTTCAAAATGGTACTCCTCCTTTATTTATTTTTCCATGAGTAATACTTTATTTTCTCTATTGATGTTGTTGTCCTAGACAAGATCTGCATCCTTTTAGACCTCTGTGAGATGGGAAACATTGTTGAAGTATCCCAATTGGGCAAATCACGACCCATGTGCGTGGATGTCGTTGAGAGAATTAGGAATCAAATCATGAAGATACGTATATGCACCAAAATACCCATGTGCGTGGCGCCCGGGGAGGCTCTTAAGAATAGTTCGTGTATTGATACTCAAATAAGCCGTGCATGTTGGGTAGTCTTAGGCCTCTCTCAACCCCAAGTCGGCTAACCCTTCGACATACTAGTGTTGGGAGGTCTTGGGCCTCTCTCAACCCCAAAAGCTAGTTCATGAAGGGAGATTTTCCCTCACACTTATAAACCGACCACTTGCCCCTTCCACAACCGATGTGGTATAAACCCAATAGTGCAGAAAACTCAATTTATTCGTATTGTTGTTGTGGGAAGAGGTGGTGGTGGTCACAGGGCACAAAGGGATTAGGGGAAAATTGGTGGAGCGAGAAAATTTAACTATAAATTAAGTATTACTAGCGCTGAGAAAATTTATTTTTATTTTAATTAATTTTGAAACTAAAGCTTGGCAAGACAATCTCTCAACAACTATGGGGTGTCACTATCACCTATTTACCTCCTCCCCTTTCCACCACCCCCACTACTACCACCGAAACTACCGAGTCTTCTTAGCAAGGCCTTTTAAGGATTCAAAATGATTTTGCTGGGATTAATGGTAGTTTTGAGTCTGGCATCTCTTTGATATCAAATCGGGTCTGGCAGGTTGGATTTGGGCAGACCTGCATGCTGGCAGGTTGGTCTACTTTGACCCAGATGAATAGTTTCGTGGTATCCGGCTTGGGTTGGGTAGGTATGTTTTGTATAAGTCAGGTCTGAGCATGGCATGCTCAACCAAACCCGACCCGTTGCCATCACCCATTCCAGAAGCATGCTTACTGCATTATGACCATTCTCTTTTTTTTTTTGAAAATTTATTACGCATTAATAATTTAATATCATTGAGAAATAAAAAGGCGTTCTTCCATCTTTTTTATTTTCTGTCTAGGTAGAATGTCATGAGCCCAATGTGAAGATCAAATCATCCCCCAATCTTGTTGTGTATCTTTTCACTTCCCCTCCCCCCTTATAAATCCATTTTAGGGCAATTGCTTGTTTCTGTTATGGAAGTAATGTAGATCACATGTTATTTAAAGGTATATACATACTGGTACATACGCTCCACATCCTCAAAACATTTAAAGTTATATGGTATTTATCAATATCGTACATACTGGTGTGTACTGTTTCCTAATACCTTAATGATACATATCAAAGGGAGATATCGCTTTTACATCCTCTTGTCAATATCGTAAGATATTTATTGAAAAATCGCAAAATATTGAATGGTAGAGTACCGATATTGTACCAACCACATCGTAGCATTTTTCTTGTTTTTCGTCGTCAAGAAGGGGAAGGAAGTTTTTTCATTGTTGTAGGGAAGGAAAGTCAATCTTCTTCTTGGACATCCCAGTTTTTAAGCGCCTTCATCAAACTCTACATTTACGCTAAACTAAAACTAAACTGCCCTAGATAAGAGATAAATAAAATGACAAAAATTTCTTTTAATCAATCAACCAACTACAATGCTCAACTCTACGCCATATTTAGCTTATTGGCTTCTTTGGCAAACAATTTAACCCTAACCCTACTTTGGCTAATACCCTAACTAATATGACATTTATTATATCTAGCCCAATTACAAATAACTAGTAATTAATTACCCGCTTACTTCACCATCCTCGGTTTGAAGAAATTTGTCCTTGAGCTTGATGTTGAAGAAGTCCGATGAACACAAGCAACCGGTTACATAACACAATATGAATTGTACTCAAAGAATTGATCTCAAACCTTGCCACAATACACACTTGCTATAGATAGCACTAGCTGTGAAAAGTTGTAAGGCGATTCAAAGAACGATAATCTGAAACAGAATTGCCGAGCGGAATCACGCGTATAAACTTGTGCCAAAAAAAAAAAAATCCAATGTGGGTAAAATAAATTGTCATTCACAACCTTCACCTGTATGGGAACCTCAACATTTTTTTGACCAAAAATAGGGAAGAAACCACATATGACCATAAGATACCCTGGAAGTCGGTGGTCGAGGTGTAGTCAATGTCGCATATTATCGCTCATATTTGCTGGTAACTCTTCTCCACCCTTGTTTTTTTTTTTTACTCTATCCAGTCTTTAAGAAATGCGTCAAGGTAGGTAGTCAACCGGTCTTCGAATTTTCTCAAAACATTCTTCATGTCTCCCACAATCTGCATCACATTGGAGGTGGTAGTGGATTTTATATCATTGGTCACTGGGGTGGTATTGGTGTAAGGGAATGGGTTTAGGTTGGGGGTAAGAATGTAAGAGGGGACATAGGTGTATTGTGGTATAGTGTTGTGAAAAGGGGTGTACGTTCTACAAGACATCACTTGATATGGGTATTGATACGCACATGGTTTGCATTGGTATGTTGGATAATAAGGGTCTGGATATTGAAAATAATATGGGCCACTCACTTTTTCATGGGGTGCCCTTACTATTTTAGGGGTGCATGTAGTCTGGTTGACTTGATGGGAGAATTGAGGAGAGGCAGGGATATGAATAGACTACAGGACCATGGACTTAAGTAAGATAATCAGGCCAAGGATGTTTCTAAAATTAATGAATAGGTCGGGGGAGCTCTAAATAAATTTTATATGTTTTGATCTTTCTTTCCCAACACGATTGCAACAAAAGGGGGACTATTCATGAACAGTCTGGGGGAAGGGGTCGGGGATGGTCGAAGTTGGTGACATTGGCTCTGGTGATTTTCAACATATCTGAAGGTGTTGATTTGGATTTAAACTATTAATTAAAATTTTGGATCAGATTGGATTCGGATATGGATTATAGATATTCTGATATGGATTATGGATATTCTATTCTAGTCCGAATCCGATCCATATACACCCCTACTATCTCTCTCTCTTTATATATGTATATACACACGCAGTTCAGTCTCATTAAAGAAGAATATGATATGTCGAGATTTAAAAGGTAGCAGTTATCTATGATTATAGTTATTGTTAACTTACGATATGCACGATATTATCGTGTCTAAGCCTTATTGACATGGTATATAATATCTTACGATACACCAATTCTAATATAGGATGATGCAGGGATGTATCGTAATTGTTTATCGTAATTGTTTATGATACATGATATGATATGATACGATACACATATCTTAAATTTAGGTTTTCAATACACGATATGATACACATTTTGATAACTATGTCTATGATTATTCTGATTTGTGATGTTTCAGCATTTTGTTCTTTTAAGATAGAATTCAGTCTTTGGGTATACCTGCCTGTAATGACATGTTGCACTTCTCATTTTATATGCAGTGGACTAACAAATGCAAACTACAAGGAAATGAATGTCCTCTATGAAAAATACAAAAGTCAAGGTTTGTTAATAAATAGAATTTAAATGTACCTATTTCATAATAAATGTTGAGTTTTACAAAAGTGTAACTGTGATATTTATGCAGGATTTGAGATTCTAGCATTTCCTTGCAACCAATTTTCTGGTCAAGAACCAGGAAATAATGAAGAGATTCAGGAAGTTGCCTGTTCAATGTTCAAAGCTAAATTTCCTATTTTCGGCAAGGTAATCTATTGGCTACCAAAGAAGCATGGACTCTTCGTAAAATTTGTCGTATCCGTGTCCGACACGTATCCAACACCGACACTCGCTCGACACGCCTCCGATTTTTACTTCTTAATTTTTACTTTTTCTTCTTCTCTACTATACTTTTTTCTATACAAATGACTCTCATTTGCTTCTTCTCTCTTCTACTTCTTCTCTACTATACTTTTTCTCTACTTTATTTTTTTCTTGCAACAAAGTGTCATCTTCTTCAAGACGCTCTAGAAGGCATTTTATTAGATTATTATTTATGTTTATATGGCTTATTAAAATATTAGTATGACGTGTTCCCGAATCCTAGTTTTTGGGAAATTATCGAGTCGGCATGTCGTGTGACTTGTGTCTGACACAACACACGTGTCCAAGCATCTTTTCTGACTACACCTTTGAAAATAATAATAATAATATTTAATAAATAAATAAATAATAGAATATCAATACTTTTGATGAACATTCTTTCAACAGGATTCTATGTGCACGATCTCTATATTGTATGATCCTGGAACGATGTCATCACTACAGTTTTTTTCTTATGAAATCAAGTTTTCATAGGTTGAGGTGAATGGGAAGGATGCAGCACCTCTTTACAAGTTCCTCAAGACACAGAAACGTGGGATATTCGGAGACAGTATCAAGTGGAACTTTACCAAATTTTTGGTGAACAAAGACGGTAAGGTTGTGGAAAGATATGCCCCCACCACATCTCCACTAAAAATCGAGGTCCGAATACTGATCCCATTTATATTACTACTGTTTAGTCTCAAGTCTTAACAATGTGTCATCTGATCTTTTTTCGTTCTTGCTCCTGTTACAGAAAGACATCCAGAAGTTATTGCAAGTTTCTTGACGTCATTGGAGTTAATGGTTTAATCCACTGGTTGATTCTGCGTATGAATATTGTTACTTCTTTTTTTCCAGTTTAAATATGTTGGATTCTGGTATGTGGTTTACTGTGTTCTGAATTTATGATCGGTATGACTGTGTTAATTACAATGTTTATAACTTTAAGATGGTTTAATAAATTGCAGAGTAACAGTTAAAACTCCATTTCAATTTAGTTTCAGCTCCGCTAGTTCGTTCTGTTTATAATTGTTTTGTTGTTTGCTTGATGAATATTTTGTCAATAGTTTCAAACTTATGGATCTTGAATTATAGTCACACCGCTTCTGCATATACGCTCTCTCAAAATTCTGTATCATTTATTTTCGGATTGTCAATCCATGATAGAAGAAAATCAATTGCAGAGAACAAAACCTCAAAATGTATTCCTGTGGTAATGATTTACAATGAAAGTACCGGGGTTTATCTCCCATTTCCACTTGCAACTTTTTAAGTTTTGCCAAATGGTTCCATTCATTCTTTCAAACTTTATAGGGCAGTCCATCAGGGTGAACCCCTTTCACCATTTCTGTTCATTCTGGTCTCTGAAACTACCTCCTGCATTTTTCTAAGGGATAAAGAGATCATGGTATTAAGCGACCCAAACTTGCAACAGACTGTTTATTACACAAGCATGCAGTGGCCACATTGCATTCCAGTTAGAGAATAGCTGAGAAACTCAGTGGCTTACGAGGACGCTGTACTTTCAGCCCACATCTTTATTAAGAAACTTGCCAATTTTTAGGAGTTTATGAGTAACAGCGTTGCAACTCTCTTTGATCACACTTATCTCAGACCCAGTTGTTCTAGGTCAACTAGTTATTTCAATTGATGTCCCCTTCCCATAGTCAGCATACTGGGTTCATCGACAGATTGGTGGATCTCATGGTTCTACGCTTCCCTGGTTGTTTGTTTGCTCAATTGGGTTCGGTTAATGCACGCTTTACTGCTTTAGTATTCTAACCAGCCTAGGCACTCTCCTGTTGGTAGCTCAAACATTATAAAACTTCTCGAGAAAAAAATCTCACCAACATGAAACATGTAGAATATGTTATTGTGTTACCTGTAATATGTTATAAATTGTGTTACATGCTGTAATATGTTACAGATTGTGTTTATTATGTTATAAAGTGTCAAAATAATTTATCAACAGATCGAGCATGCTGATCCCGTCCCATCCCATCCCTTCCCGAACCCGTTTGGGATGGGATGAGGTCTATCCCATCCCGATCCCGTGCCCACCCCTACATGGCATGGACCAACCCTAGCAGGAGAAGGTAGTGGTGGACCCAGGATTTTAGTTGGGGGGGCGAAATGACAAATATTATTAATTGATAGTAGTAGTTATCAAGGGCGGAGCCAAAAAAATTTCCTACCTGAGCTAGTAACTATAAAGAAAATACAACTATCAAAAGTACATTGCATATACTAAATTGAATCTAGTGTAGTCCATTTTTAAGTCAAAATAAGATCGCAATAATCGATAACCTTAGCAAGGGCAAATGAGAGTAATAACAAAAATATATAACTAAAATCACAAAATAATTAGGATAAGTATCTAGTTGAAGCTTAAAAAGTCTGAAATTTGTGAACATAATAAAATCCAACGAAAATTTCATAGTAAAAAAATGGTTTATATGAGCTCAAATTTTGTATGAGTTGACTAATGATATATATTTTCATTGAATGTTATAGTTATTAGTTTAGATATTAATTTCAAATAAATTTTTGTTGGAGGTTTTATACCACTTGTGAACAAACAATTCAATTTTTAATGTTTGTAATTACATATAAAATTGCATTGAAAATAAAAAAATTTAGGGGCATGTCACAATGATAGATAGTAATTGTCAATCGCCATAAATAAATTATACGCTTCAAGATGACCGAGAATAAGTTTTTATTAAACTAAACAATTTTTTAACAATTGCAATGAAAAAAAAATAGGCAAGCTCCAAGAGTATCGAACTTAGGTCGTTTACTAAAAATGTTAAACTTTGAACCACTACAACAAAGACATGTAGAAATAGTTGATTAACAATTATCATCTTGTATTTTCCATTGTATAATTAAAACTTTTAAAGACAAAATATTTATTAAAAATATTTTGAAAGTTGGGGGGTGAGGGGAGTTGTACCATGAGCGTAGCCGATGTGCCTGACACGTTTTAAAGTCGTGAGGGTGGTTAAGCCCAAAGTGTACACCATCGTACCATGTGGATCGGGTCGTTACAGAATGGTATCAGAGCCAGACCCAATCAAAAGTGTGACAACGAAGACCTCGGGCCCTAAGGGGTGGATTGTAATAGCCCTGTGTGGGCGGGCTCTGAGGCTGGCAGCTCCGTATGTGGTCAGGCTCAGGGGCTGGCAGTCTACTTAGGTGTTATAGTCTCACATCGCCTGGGTGAGGGAATGGGATGTGCTATATATATGCGATGTTGGATTCTCTTAGTACTACATGTAAGAAAACCATGAGGGTGGGAGAGGAAAATGCCCTAAAGAAGGCGGAGCCCAATAGTTCGTGGATCCCAAAGTGGACAATATTGTACCATGAGCGTAGCCGCTGTGCCACTCTGATACGACGCGTTTTAAAGCTGTGAGGGTGGTTAAGTCCAAAGTGGACAGTATCGTACCATGTGGATCGGGTTGTTACATAATGTCAAAATTTGTTATGATGTGAGAAGTTTGGGCACATTAAGCGCAATTGTCGTGTGAAGGTTGTTTGCAATAGGTGCGACAAACCTAGTCATATCAAACAAAATTGTCGTGTTAAGCTCATGAAAGGGGTTGCATATATTGTAAATGAGAACACAGTTTCTGGAAACCCAACTGTGAGCAGTGTTTTTCTATCGAACTTACAGAGTAGTTGATACTAATATGGATTGTGTGGTCGCACATCTAGATTTTCATCCCTGATCGATTACAAGAGTGAATGGATTGTTGATTGTGGTTGCTCCTATCATGCGATAGGTAATGACAGGGTTGAAGAAGAATCCATTTTTAGTTTCTCAAATAATTGACTCGAGAGGTATGTTTTTTATACGGGAGTATGTTCCTTACGGAGCCTTGATTTGGGGGTCGAGCTGTTGGGTCAGCTCATAGGGTTTGGGGCAGAGCCTTGAATAGGACCAAGTTGCTAAGATAGCTCGCCAATTCTAAGGTCTACAAAATTTTGGAAGTTTCAAATTCAGGATTTTGCCCAAAATTTCAAATTCGGGATTTTGTTGGAACAAAAAATATTCTCCTAGCAGAATAGGGAAAGTGAAATATGAACGCTTTCCTGTTAGGAGTATGTTTTTCTTATTTAGTTTGAAATTTTTTAGCCTATATATTGAGTCATTGTATGTAGGTTTGAAAATCCAGAAAATTGGCCTCTCAAAGAGTTTGTTTCTGAGAGAGTATTATAATATTTGTTAGCTAATAAGATAGCAAAGATTGAAACAAATTTTATTTTTCTCTTATCGTTATTATTTTCGCATATAATCTGAATTGTTGCAGTTTTTTAAGACCTACTTTTTCTCTTATCTTTATTATTTTCGCATATAATCTGAATTGTTGACAATGTGAAACAATGTTTAGGTGATGTACTTTTTCATGGAAAGCAAAGATTATATGTATGCATTATCTGCGAGCAACACCTATGTTGCCAAGACTAAGTCAGAATGCAAGTGAATTTCAATCCCACCCATCCCGTCTCGTCTCGAACTTATATATTTAATATTTATTATTATTAATTTTAATCAAACTATTCTTTTAAAGAAAAGTTTAGAATGTGTTTAAATTAAATCAAAATATTTACTATTTGAAAATTGGCTTGATTTGATACTCTTTATTTAGATAAAAACTTAAAATTTTGATATTTTATGTCAAATAGAACGCATGAAAATTTATATTTTTTCACATTTTAGATTGGTTATATAGGACAATTGTTTTTTGAAAACATTAAAGCCAAATGATGGTTTGTTTTAATTTTGCACTATGAGTTATATGTACAGCTATTGGTCAGTTATATGACATTTAATATTGTTACATTGATAGTTATAGGTACATAAATTCTTTTGTATTATTCATTAGAAAACTATTTAGTACTCGCCCATCCTGTCCCGTCTTGTCTCGTCCCGAACCCGTTTGGGATGGGATGAGGTATATCCCATCCCGTCCCGATCCCGAACGGGATGGAATAGGTTCATCCCGTGCCCACCCCTACACGAGCATCTACAAGTTTTAGTTGATGCATTCAGATCTAATGGGTGTATTTTCTAGCCCATAAAAGTGAAGCTCTGTTGCATTTTCAAAACTCTAAATGAAACTAACAAAATATTTATAGCGTTAATCCGTAATTTTCCTTGAAAATTTCAACTCAAACGAATTAATAAAACAATTTTTAGTTTGGGCAATGTGTCTTAAACTTGAACTAACAGTAAAAGTTCAAATTACTCCCCCCTTATTTATAGGTGTCTCACCTTTCCCATTGTTTCACTCTATATAATAACCGCTTGCTAGCTACTAATGTTGGCAGCCAGTACGATTTAGAAGGAGAAGCTTTTTTTCCACCTACTAAGGGTGTGTTTGGTTGCATGAAATCCTATGTCATGGGAATCAATGAAGAGACCCCTACATTTTAGGCTAACATTTGATTTTGTGATCAATGGTAGGAATGAAAGCCTCATGAACATGAGAATCTCACTCATTGATCCCCTAAGCCATGTGATTCTAATGTTCACGGGACTTCCATTCCCACCGTTGATCACAAAACCAAATGGTGGATGTGAAGTGATACATCAATTTAGCCTAAAATGTAGGGGTTCCCTCATGGATTCCTATGGCATAGGATTCCATGCAACCAAACACACCCTAAATTAATGTAGGAGTTCCATCATGGATTCTCATGGCATAGGATTCCATGCAACCAAACACACCCTAAATTGAGTATACATTTTCGAGTCTGTGAGCTACCTTTAGACAACTATTCCCCAAACGTGGACTGCAAGATTACAAGTAGACACTTTCAAGCCCTTAGTTGAGATAGGCAATGTAACAGCAAGTGTATAAGCTATCTTGCATTTCCACTCCAAGATTTTCAATATCTCTAAATGGATCCCCTAAAGGATTCATTCGAGCCACTAGAGGTATTAGACAAGGTTGCCCGATATCTCCTTATCTGTTTGTTCTTGTCATGGAACTGTTACACCTACTCCTTAAGAGGAAAGTAGAAGTAGGAGAATACAGACTTCATCCCAAATGTACCAATCCCCAAATTACACATCTATGTTTTGCTGACGACCTACTTGCGTTCTTCCATGGAGACATTCAATCCGCAGAAGCACTATCGAGTACTATGGCTATGTTCAAATCTTGCACTGGGCTTGAGGTTAATTGCTCAAAGAGCAACTTGTTTTCTGCTGGTGTATCTACTTCTGAACTGCAGTCCATTACAAGTTGCCTCTCTTTCGACGCAGCAGTGCTTCTAGTGAAGTATTTGGGGTTACCATTGATCTCGTCTCGATTGGACTATAATCAGTGTCTTCCTTTGATAGATAAAGTGAAAAAAAGAGTGTTATCATGGAAGAATAGAACACTATCTTTTGTTGGGCGACTCACACTTATAAAATCAGTCCTGAACAGCCTACATGTATACTGGACATCGTGCTTCGCTCTTCCTCAAAGTGTCAGGGATGACATTGCTGCTATCATGAGGAATTATCTCTGGTCTGCATCGGATACTTACTCCAAGACGCCAATGGTTAGCTGGAAACAAGTTTGTCTTCCCTACAATGAAGGAGGTTTAGGGATACGATGCATTGAAACTTCTAACAAGGCTGCAATGACGCGGCATGTATGGAATATAGTCTCTAATAAAGATAACCTCTGGGTCACATGGATCAAGCGTAATCTCATTAAGGAAAAGGCCTTCTGGTTGATGGAGATACAAAATGACTCATCCTGGTGCTGGCGCAATATTCTCAAGTGCAGAGAAAAAGCTAGCTCATTAATAAGCCACTCTATTGGAGATGGCGAGGGCACGTATCTATGGAAAGACCCTTGGCACCCCACTGGAATACTCATGAATAGGTTCCCCCAGCAACTACAATATGACTCTTTATTGCATAGGAATGCCAAGGTCAGTGCACTTATCAGACATAATGAATGGGACTCAAGGATTGACATCCATGAGGACCTTCGTTGTGTAGAACTAGACACGGAGTTTCAGGATGAAGTTCTGTGGATTGGCGGGCAGGATGGAGCGTACTCAAATAAGAGTGCATATCATGCTTTGAGACAGAGAGGTGAAGTTATTTCATGGTCCAACCTGGTTTGGTACAAGGGGAGAATACCAAGACATAGTTTTGTAACATGGTTAGCTCTTCATAGAGCTCTCAAGACCCAGGACAAATTGAAAGCATGGAATGTCATTGATAGGTCAGTATGCATATTATGCAATGACGAGCCAGAGAACGAAGAACACTTATTTTTCAAATGTTGCTACTCTAGTTTTGTGTGGTCTTCTGTGCTACACTACTTGAGCTAGAATCATAGCCCCCTGGATTGGGAAGAAGAATGGGAGTGGTGTAAGCAGCAGTTCACTGGTACATCAGAGAGCACAACTGTGAGGAAGCTGGTCCTAAATGCTACAATATACCATCTCTGGACAGAACGCAATTGCAGACAATTTCAGAGAAAACATAGAGCTGTCGTGATGCTCATTCCTAAGATAATTGAGGACATCAGGTTGCATGCATCGGTACTGGATCTTCAGATGGTAGATACTGCAGAAAATAGAGCTTTATTTGACAAGTGTAAAATCAGTGTCAACTTCCAGTTACCTAGAGGAACTCTGCATCAATGGTTGAAACCAATACAGGGTTGGTATAAGGTGAATTCAGACGGCTCGCTAACAGAAAGTAGAGGAGGTTATGGTGCTATTATTCGGGATCATACAGGTCATGTACTGGCAGCAGCTGCGGGATCTCAAGTAGCGCGATCAGTAGCCTTGCATGAACTGCAGGGGGTTGCAATAGGGGTCAAGTTAGCACAACAGCTTGGATTACAAAGAGTTGAACTATGCATGGATTCTAGTAATGCTCTCAAGTATCTTACTACCAATAAAGTGCCACCATGGGAAGCTATACACATCACAAGAAGGTTGAAACGAGCCATTGGCGTTTTCGAAGATTGCAAGCTTACACACACAGTGAGAGAAACAAACCAAGCTGCTGATATATTATCTAAACTGTTGCCTACACATGAGTTTGTGGAGTTAGTCCCTAGCTCCTTTGCTGAAGATCTTAAAAAGATTATAATTGATGATGCAAGTGGAAGGAAATACTTGCGAATGTAATCTGATCATTTAATCCTTTTCTTTTCAGTGGTTTGGGGATCCCATATATACCCCCACGCTTGCCTTTCAAAAAAAAAGAAAAAAAAAAAAACTAAACAATTTATTAAATCCCAAAACCATTCAACGCCTCCAATAGGGTTTGAGCCCTGAACTTGTGATATCATCTGCCTGCCAAAAGTCTACCAGCTGAAGCTATCAGCCATTGGCCCTTAGTTGAGATTATGCAAGCACTGCAAGTTACCATCGAAGAAAAAAAAATGTATGTGCTGCAAGTGACCTAGAACCCGGCAAGATGCATGAAACAGAAAAGCAACTTTGATTTTTATGGTTCAAGCCTGGATTATTCCAACGCGCAGATAACACAATAAACATTGAAAAGTAGAGAAAGAAATGACATTTATTTATGAATTATTGTTTGAATTGAATAATAAGCACTATCCTCCAGTCAAGATAAGGCTCAAGTGGGTCTTTATGTTCATCTTTGGTCCAAAAAAAATTCTTCCAAAGCCACCGTCATTGCTCTATCTAGAGAGAATTAATTAGAATGGTTCCTTCCTCAATCTTCCACTAGTGTGATGATTTAGGAGGCATGGGTGTAGACTGAATCCCCTATGTCTCTCTCTCTGACATCCCCTTCCCTCCCCTGCCCATAAAAAAAGGTTAGCTCAAGAGATCACTGACATCGGGAACCCATCTTGGCAGCCATTACCTCCACCCATGATCAACTGAATGTCCCATGCTCAGCATTTAGCTGCATAATTTAACAGTGCATGCCACTGCCTGTGCCCAGAACTTCAACCTTGCTTTTACGTCCTCTGGATGATCGCCTGAAGAAAATGTTTGTGTTAATCTATTAGTCTGATGCTCCCTTTGAAACTCAAATATATATTAGGATTTAAGCCTCAACTTAATGAGCAAAAACAAAAACAAAAAATCAGTACTGTTTTGGTATCTATTAGATCAAGATCAAGTTTGGTTTGTTCCTTCAATTTTTATAAGAGCAACAATTTACAGATTAATAAGACATAATTTTGGCATAATGCAATTTTCAAACTGACATTTTTTTGTGGAATAAAAAAATGCTAATTAACAAAAAGAGTACTTTACTATAATAAACTCCTTGAGAAAATGTTGATATATGTTCATAAAAATTACTTGAGGAACATTAGCGTAAAAATAAAAAAAAGAGAGAACAAAAACCAAAACAAACCTCAAAATCTACTAATGAAATGTACCATTAGAAGAATCTCTACAGTTGGAACTACAACTTATTACTTTGTTAGCAGCACAGATCCAAGCAATGTTAGCAATTAAAATATAACTTAAACAACAAGGTAAAGAAAAGTGTTGGACCTGAAGCATTCATGAATTACACAAGCAAAAATGAAAAGCCCAGATCTAATCTATGGGGGTGTTTTTTTTTTCAATACTCAGTGGTGTTTTTTTTTTTTTTTTGAAGTGTTCAGAAACTAACTTCTAACTGGAATTGGAATTTTTGAATAAGCTGCTGATGCGGTAAAATTAAAAGTGTTTGGGTTGAAGTGTTGAATAAAATTGTCTAACAATTTTGCCCACCATCACAACCACCACCGCCACCACTAACATTAACTCCCCTTCTCCGCATGTTTTCTCTCCTACAAACACTATAGAGACCCCTTCCACTTCAACTAGAAATCACCATATATCCTTCTCCATTCCTTGCACAATCTCAAGAGAAGGAAAGAAGAGGAGATGAGGGAGATTGCTTGCTTTATAGATAGAAAAGGAGGTACAGAATAGGGAAAGGTATTTGGAGAAGAGGGGCAGCACATTAGTCATTACAAATTTATTGTAAGGTTATTATTGAAATAATTTTTAATTAAACACTCGGTGAAAAGTGATAAACACCCCATTGTGCTTACTCCAATCAGAACTTCAACATCTAATCGAAACTAAAAAAACTAACATTCAGTTTATAATGTCCCGTCCCGCTTCTTATTAAGACTTCCGAACTGAAAAGTGCTTATTAAATTATTAAATTGTTGATTCAAAACATATTAAGAACTTTCTGATTAGAAAAAAAAACAAATCAAAACAAAAAACAAAAAACAAAAACCCACCCGGTCAAAGTGGACCGCTTCTTATTCAAGACCAAACCCAAGTAAGGGTAGATCTCATCTAATAGTCAAGAATTTGTTAGATCTGCATTGTCATGATTGGTTTAATAGTCGAGATTTGTTAGATCTGCATTGTCATTGATTGATTGGTTTAATAGTCGAGATTTGTTAGATCTACATTGTCAATGATTGATTGGTTTAGAACAATTTTGGTTCCCAAAGCCATACCGAAATACAAGTATGAATTAATTGACAAATCAAACCGAATCAGATCAAAACAAAGTAACGAAAGACGAAATTCAGAACAAACAATAGATGATGAGATGTGAGACGACGTACCAGGGCTAGAGATCTTCCAATTAGCAATGGGGAGAGGAGGAGGAGTAGATCCAAACGAAGTCGCCGAAGAAACAACAGAACTAGTGTCACTACTCTGTTGTTGCTGTTGCTGTTGATCGTCCAAGAACCTTTGATCCATAGAATAACAAAGCTCAAGAGCAGGCAAGGTGTTACAAAGCTCAGGAATCTCTTCATAATTGAAACCAAATCCAAGATCCAAACAACCCTTCAATTCATCGAGATCATCGTCTGTCAAACTCACTGTTCTCGAAACACCACCTCTATTAGATCCTTGATCTTCTTCATCCTCTGTAAATGCTGTTGATGGCGGCGCATCGACATAGCCTTCGAGAAACACTTGACTTCTCTTCTTCTTCGACCATACATTCACCTTCTCCACCACCACCTCTTCTTCTTCTTCTTCTCCTGCAATTTCTTCAATTACTACTTCTTCTTCTTCTTCTTCTTCTTCTTCTTCTTCTTCTTCTTCTTCTTCTACCTCTGTGTTAGGGTTTTGAGGCGCCTCCGAATACTTTCCCATCTCTCTCTTCTTCTTTTTTCTTTTCTTTTCTTTTCTTTGTGGAGTCTTGTGAAGAGAGGTTTGAGTGCTTTTATATGATGTGATTAACCCACCCTAGCCAAGCTGAGCTGTAATTGAAGATGGCACGCGTTAAGTATATATGCATGTATGTATGGTATGATTGTGAATATGATGGTGGAGGGTAGGGCAATGAGTGATTCATTCAACGCTGAAGCCCATAACACGTGGTGGACCACCACACGGTGTTTCTTTCTTGTGGGGGAGGGCAAGTAGCGGAACCAGAGAATGAATAAAGAGCAATGCGTACACGTATTAAATTTTTCTTTGTTTTTATTCTCAAGGGATGGGATTGTGTTCGGTACCGAGTATATTCCAACTTTCAATTTTGCACGTGATATGTTTTTTTCCTATTTAAAGTAAAGCTTAAAAAAAATTTATTATTTAGACAGCTTCATACACTTTTCACATAGCGTGTATTCATTAGTGGTGTGTTTTTGACAATTTGACATGCCATCCTGGCTGGCTCTTGGGTCGTGCCTTCTACAATCTCCGAATAAGTCATTAAATTTTTAAATATGAAAATAAATTATGAGTTACCATTTTAAAAAAAATCAAATCTTTTGTCACCTTTTTTTATATTGGTATTTAATTTTTCTCAAAATTTCAACTCAAACGGAGCTGAAATGATATTATTTTCATTTATTTAGTCATGCATGTAGTGTTCTTAGTGAAAACTAAAAGAGTCCTCCTAGATTAGTAAAAACCATTTTTTATTCTGAATATACCAATTTATTTGATTTCACTTGCACTAAATAGAAAAAAATGTGGAGGGGTATAACTAACGAGTGAGGCTACCTGTCGAGGGAGTGGGCAAGGATATCAACGAGGGGCGCGCATCCCAAGGGGATGGACGGTCCCCCCCTCGCGGATTTCCTCGCCCACTCCCTCGACATTTAGAATTTCCCATATCTAACTAACCAGATGAGGTGCATTTGGAGAGAATAGATTGGACTCCATAGGAAACTCTTTTTGTGGTCCTAATGGACCCGCATATTAATAGAGTTAAAAGGATAATAAGTCAGATTGGGAGAATGAAAAGAGAGGGAATACAACAGATAAGGCACTTGTCAATTTAAATTCAATACGAATGGACCAAAACATCCATATGTAATTTTTTGTTTTGTATGATTTTAAATTGGATAAAAATGTAATTATTAGATTTCTTTAAGGTCTATGTGGTCAACACGAAATAAGACGTGACATAGCTGTTACACTCAATACCAATGGACCAAAACACCCATAAGAAGTGACATGGTGAGAATTTTTTTTTTTTTTTTTTTTTTTGTGGCCTTTATAGAAAAAAAGTGACACTCTTCTTTGCCGCCCACTTAGTTTTTTTCTGTAATTTTTTTAAAGATAACCCATTTTTAAATAATTGGTTTGTGCATGTAAATAGGTAGAAATGTGGAGTGCGACGACATCATTCTAATGGAGGAAAGTTGATTGAAAAGTAAACAATGTCGGCTAATGAAATTTTTAATTTCCCCTAGTCATTGTTATTCATATGATATTGATTTATCTTATTAATAGTAAGAATTGTGTGGGAACGTTTTTGACATTCCGAATTATGACGCACATATAAATTTTATTGTTCCTGCTAAAGTGCAATTCAGTTTTCTTTAGAGACAGAAAAGTGTCTGAAGTGTAATCTTTTTGGTTGGGAGCTGCTACATACACTCACATTTTTTTCTCCTTGTACCACCATGTTTTTTCCTTCTAAAACCGAGTGAAAATTTTCCTTTGTGTAACCATGCGATCAAAACTCTCTTTCCACCTATTGTGCTAGGAAAATACGAGGCTCTCTAGGGCACGCGCAATAGAACCAATGTCCAACGCACCTCCATCCATTTTTCGATTATAATCGACCCCCGTACCTGCCATTCGATGGTGTTTGATCCCCATTGCTCGATTTTGAGTTCATTCGGGTTCAATTTCGAAGGAGGGAGGTTGAAGATGGAGGAATGAGAGTTTGAAGACTTTGTGGCTTTTTTTTCAAGAGTTCAAACACCTTTAAGGGAGATGTTACTTGCTCAAATCTCACTCAATCTTCTTATGACAGTAGAATAAACTATTTCAGATATGTTTCTTGTTTTTTTTTGTAACATTTAGGTTTTTTTTACTAGATTTTTATTTGTAATATTTTTTTTAATGAAGTATTCAAAGGGTTTTTTGATAGTATGTTAATATCGTTTACAATTTAATGAAACTCACTAATGGGTCTTTATTTTTTATTTGATTGTAAAGTAGGTTTGTCAAATTTTATTATTTATTTGTTAAAAATTGCATAAAATTATTGTAATATATATATTTTTTTCATGTTTTTTCTATAGCATTGTAGTATCCCATCATGCTCATTATTTATTTCGATTTTGAGCTAGAGTTTGAGAAAGCGTTGTAGTAGTCTACTATGCCCACTAGCTATTGGTATATGCATTGGTTTGATATTAGAACTTTGCTTTCATGTGATTGTTTGTTTTACCGATGTTGGTGGATTGTCATTGTTTGTGTTACTGACCTTGTATATGATTGATTGTATATAGGTTGCTTTGTAAGACATGATCAAGTCTATTATGCCCACTGCTTTCTAACTTCGAATGAAATAAGTCAAAGGAAGAGATGACAAAGGAAAATGTGAGAATGCAAGAAAGCGTGAGGCGTTAAGAAAGCATATTTCCCTATCTAATGAGCTTGTCTCATACATTGTAAACTATGTTATGAACCAACTGAATACTGAGTATGATTTTTTAGGTGCAACTGTGGGGCGGATTGTCAGAAGTTGAAGAAATAGTTCAATCGTTTTAAAGGTCGGTCGAGCCCAACTTATTGGATGTTAATGCTTTCATACCTTCAATTGGCCGCATCAGCATACAATTTTACATTTGTCGATGAGATAGAATCCATTACGTACCTTCTTTATCTCACGAGACTATCGACTTTAAAGCGGATACGTGTGTTTTGTATCGGCTTTTTTCAGGAATCACTTTGTTGTGCTGATTATGAAACTTGATGCGCCAATCTAAAGAAGTGTACTAAATAAGCTAAGGTCTGGATTGCACCGTTTGCGGCGAGGTTGATAAAGTGGGAAGAGATTCTTCAATGTCATGCCAACTTTTGACAGTCGTTGATCATTTTTGTGGATATGCACCATAGACTTTTTTTTATGTCACTGTAGGTGAGACAGTTATGTTGACTATGTTACATTGTGAATGAATGTGCATGGTTTTTTTTTTTTTTTTACAAAGTGTGTTGTTACATAATGTTTATTATGGTTTCATTTAAAATTGCAAATGTATATTTTACTATCAAGTTTTGGTTGCATATGTATTACGGATCAGTTTCACAGTTTTTCGTTGGAGGTTATGTAGTTAATGAGTTTCAAAAAACAAAAACTTGCACATTTAACTCATCAAACTCGAATAGGGTTTCACGTGTATAAAATTGTATACTCATAAATCTTTTACAAATTTGATTCCTGAGATGTGGTTTTCAAGTTTTGAGTTTGAACAACGTAAAAAATTTTGAGTTTCTCTAATAAAACTTGAACATGTGTTTGTGAGTTTATGGTAGTAAACTTGTGAATCTTTTAAACATAGGATGAGCAAGAATTGTTTTTTAGTTTTTGAGCTTAAAAAAAATGAAAGTTTGTGAGGCTCTTTAAATAAACTTAAACGAAAGTTTGCAAGTTACTTAAGTAAACTCAAAATTTTCAAAAATTTTCATCGGGCAAACGTTGTTTTTAGTTTTTTTGTTTCCAAAAAACTTAAAATTTGTGATTCTCCTTTGACAAACTCGAATGAAGGTTTGTGAGTTTACTTAAGTTTTTCAAAATGTCGAAAAAAAAATTGAGTTCTTTTTAAAATTTGTGAGCTATTTTTAAGTTTTTGAGTTTTCAAAAAAATTGAAAATTTTGTGAGTCTGTTGAGACACTCTCGCCCGATCTAGTTTTTTGTCAACTCGAGCCAAATCATCTTCATCTTCAACCCAAGTCACATCCATTTCAATGAATTTCCTTCATTTTCAAATAATGTCTTTCATCTTCACTAAATATTATTTTCAAAGTTGTTGGAACGCCTTAAGAACCCTTAAATTGCTTCATATTCAAGGTTTCATCTTCAACATTTTAAATCGCATTCAAACAACCTTATTGGTAAACTAGCTTCCAAATCACACTTACACACCTAAAATCGAGCAAAGGGGTCTAAAAAATGGTAGAAATCGAGCAAGAGATGTAAAAAAAATGACTGAAAAGGGTTGAAGAGGCGTTTAACCTTGAGAGGAACTAAATTTTCTGATAGGTGATACATAGCAAAAAGTGGTGGCATGAAGCAAAATTTTCTAACATGTACGATGTTGTGTTATCCGATACGACTCATTAAGCTTTTATTTGCAGTCAAGAACCCTCACACGTGTTTTCTCCATTCGCGTATCCATTAACAAATCTCATGCATTCCTCATTTAGATCTACAATAGGTGTTTCAATTTTCAATATCTCTTTCTTTCTCAAATCTTATCATCTTTCAACAGGTCATCGTCTTCTAGATTCACAACAACTATTTCCACCATATGTTATCTTTAGAAATCTCTCAATCATTTTTTTTGTGGCGAAAAAGTTTAATAAGTAGAAACCTTGCGGTGATGGTGGGCAGAGTGAATTCAGTGATTTACCTACCATACTGCCATTGTGGTAGGCATATATAGCTTTGAAGTGTATATTGATTGTTTGAAATAACCTAGAATATGGAAACTTATGGTAGGCATTAAGTTTATATGCATGTCTGAGCGCATATCTATAGTAGACAATGAATTACAAGTGTAATTGTGAATGACTGCCATGATTTCAAAATGCAGTCATTGATTGTCTACCATACTACCATTGCGGTAGGCATAACTTTGAAGCTTTACTTATCATCCAATTGTGCGGTAAGCACTAGCTTAAACAAATTTCAAACTATGATAATACATTTGACATGGCTTTGAAGGAGTAATACCATGATAGGCAATGGTTATACCCACCTAAAAAATGGAGAGAGGATGAGGAAGACGAGGATGTGTGTTTGTGTTGTAGAGACGAAGATATCGTGGAAGATATGACTTGTGAATGCAAAAACACAGTAAATGTGAATAAAATCATGTGTAAATATCAAATGTGGATGCGATCAAAATAACAAGATAGCGCAGAAGAACGATGGTAAACAAAACATGATAAACACGTATATGATTAAATAAACACAATAATGTGGATATGATCATCGAATAACACATAGCGATAATGATTAGATCGAATAAACATGACAACATGGGGGATATGATCGAATGATGATAGGATCGAAGAAACATGATGATCCATAAGTCAAAGACCTCTGATTTAGGACTTTTTTTACTCTGAAACAATCTCTATTTTTTTAATAAAAGGAAGTTAAAACGAACTTTCAGACATCCCATTAAGACTCATATTTTATAGTTTTTTTATTCACAATCAAATATTTCATGAATAATATTTACTCCATTTGAAGGGATCCATTTGCTCAACTAAACTTATCCGTTCTCGACATTGGGGTACTATTTGGCATGTTGTAGGTTTCAAATTGCTAGGAATTGTTGTGTAGATGGGCTTTTGCAGGATGCTCGATAGCGCCCGTCTAGCATCAAGGTCAGCTTTGAACTTTGCTAATATTTGCTTTTAGATTTTTATTTTTTTAAAATCATCATTGCAAACCATTGCATTGTTGGTCTCTTTGATATATATCTTGATTGTTGTCATCATTTGCTTTATTAGTCTTTCGATACTGATTTGCTTGACTTCATATTACTTGGCTGAACTCTTTATTGCAGAAGTGAGAAATGAAGAAAATATAGGAGACAAATTAAGGATAAAGTCTTGTGCCACTTGAAATTGTGGGTATAACTAGGGTTGTCAATCTATTGGGTTTTACCCGAAATTTTACCCGATCCAATCCGATTTTTCTCGGATAGAATGTTTGATTTTTTTTATTCGGATCAGATGGATGTAAGAATTGAATCTGAATTTCTTATCGGATCGGATTCAAATTTTGTTAAATCCAATCCAATAAGAATCTGAATTATATATTTTGACAATTTGGCTTGGAATTTTATAAGTCCGGGTATTAATGTTAAAGATGAAAGTGTTTTCAGTCACTTTAGCACCTAACTATAAACAAATCCTAAAATATATCGTATGTTTATTGGGGTTTATTTATATTTTTAACAAATATTATACTTTTAAGTGATTTCGGATCGGATTCGAATTGTATTCGGATTGAGCACAACTTACCGGATTCGATTGTATTTATACTATTAATTTAAATTTAGGATCAGATCATATTCAGGTTTTCTGCATCCTTATCGGATTCGGATTTCAGGCAATCTGATCCAAATCTGATATGTTTACCACCTAGGTATAATACTAAATTGTTTCACCATGAAAAACTCGAGAATGTAGTCATCTATAGTAATAAAAGTAAGGCATTGGTAATTTAGGAACAAAAAATCATTTTGACTATCAATATAGGATCCACTAAATTATTGTTTACACTTGAGGACACTACTAAAAAAAACAAAAACAAAAATTGTTTGAGCTCTATTCAGTTGAAATTTTCAGGAAAAATTAAGGATTAACAATGGAAACAACATGACAAAATTTTAGCCCGTTTTGACACCTTTTTTGAGATACTGTTTAGATCCACGCCATTAACTATCTTGATAAATTATCTTTGTGGGATTTTAAGGACTGCCAAGGTAGGCCCTCAACTCACTTCATGATGATTGAAAAATTCATTTTTCATATTTTAACATGTATCTCAAGACACACATCTCAAAACAGGTTGCATTTTTGTTTCTGCTATGAATCTCTAATTTCCTCCAATTTCAGTTCAAACGAAACTCAAATATAATGAAAATCAAGTGAATCCTAAATCTAATTTTTTTTAACCTTTCCCACCCCAAATGCTGCCAGCAAGGTTCAAATCCTAGACCTGTGATTTCATTCGTCACAAGCCTACCGCTAAGTTGTACCCCATTGGCTCGTAAATCTCTCAATCAAAATGAAATTTTGTTTCAAATGTGTCAATTTCTTATCTCTTTCTGCCCGGATGAATAGTGAAGCAACTTTCTATGTCATGTCGCATTTTCTTTCCCTAAAATGCCCTCCTCAATTTCCACAATTCCGTTGTGACACTTTCTTATTTAAAGATAAAAACTCAATTTTGTAACCTCTTAAGAAAGCAGATAAAGTCGGAGAATTTTTATAGGGCGTCAAGCACGTGACAGACCCCACCCACCAAGATCGAGGAGGAAGAAGGATGGTCCTTATCTCTCAGCCAAAAGTGGACCCCACTGTGGGTATACACACTCATTCGTGTATGGATAATAAATTTGGTGTCAAATGTAAAACAAACAAACATATTAACAATGCCAGTCCAATCAAATGACAACACAAACAATACCTCACGTTGCCAATGAACAGAGTTTTCTCTCATCTCACTTTCTGTCTTCAACTTCAACCCCTCTCTTTCCTCTCTCAATGTTTTCTTTAATCAAACACAACACAATTATTTCCACAAAAATTACACCTAAATCACTTCAACACCCAATAATCTCTCCGAAATGTTAGAAACTTCATCGTTTGACTGGGGTTAGCTCGGATTGGATCGAGAAGTGGTTGGTTTTAAGGGATGAAGTTAGAGACTCCATCGTTGCAGAGAAGAAAGAGAGCAGGGGTTGATGGAGACTGCAACACATTTCAAGCACCGCCATTTCTTTATTTCTTTATTTCTTATTTTTTCCATCTCTCTAATTTATGGAGACTTTCAGTTGTTACTTATCACGAGTTCTCATGTGTGGTGAAGTTTAGAAACTGTTCGTTCCCCTGTGAAAAATAGATTCAATTAAAAGCACCAATGCATTATTTGATGATAACACCACAAATGTGTGAATGGTGGATGCATTATCTGATAATAACATCACAAATGTGTGAGTGATGGGGATTAATTTTGTTCATATGATGATGGGTTGAGATGGTGGTTGCAGGTGAGATGGGATGAAGGTGTTGCAGATTAGACGGGGTGGAGTGTGGCGGTGGTGGCCTTGCAAGGAGGTGGTCATGTTGTTCGATGTATGGGGTGGAGGTGGTGGGGAAGGAGGAATTGGGGGATTTCATGGATCTTTAATGATGCTAGAGATAATTGCTTAATTCTTTTTTTCTAAAACAATAATAAATAACGTAAAATCTAAATTAATGTAGTCCCATCACACAACTATCAATTCATATTTTTTTTTCATGAAATTAAATTTTTTAATTACAACAGTAGCAATCATTATTGAATAATCAAATTATAATCATTTTCTCTGTATCATTAGAATTAGATATAAGTTATTAAAAAATACTCAGTCATATAGATCATGCGGTTGTGTAACTATGTTTTTAAAATAATAAAAAACAATTAGGATCGCACATAGTGCGCGTCCAAGGCTAGCTAGGAAACTACGGTGGTCTGTCTTTAATCAACTCTATTTTGTGGAGTTCCAAAACTGCCCTTTTATCTTATTATATCCCTTTACAAATTATTATTAATTACTCTATATATCCTTCAATTGGCATATGAAGCTTAGGTCAAGCATAATGAGTCTTGAAAGAAGAGTGATTCCACAAAACAATCCAATTTATTGTGATTTTTACCAAAAATAAAAACAAATAGATTGTAAAAAATGTTAATTTTCAAAGTTGTGATAACCTTGCAATAAAATCGTCTTTTAGCATGCATGATCACATGACCAATTTTTTTTCGAATTGAGTTTTTTTTTTTTTTTTATCATTTACAAATAGCATAGGGTCTTAAAATATCTTATGTTGAGGTATGTTTTGTAAACCATGTGACAAGATGTGATTTTTTAATGGTAATTTATAATTTGTTTTTATATTTAGTAATTTAGTGACTTATTTGAAAAATGTCAAAAACATGATCCAAAGACTAGGCATGTCACTGTACACTATGTGAAAATGTATTATGGCTGGTACACTAGTATATATATATAAAATAAATAAAAAAGAGCAGTGGCACTTATTACCGTTAGTTTGTATTATGGCAGTGTAGCAGCCTTATAGAGTAATGTGAATCTGAAGAAAAGATAAGTGATCAATCATTTGGCTGTGTCATATTTACCAAACTATTAGTTAGAAAAAAGAACAGGTGGTACTCAATAATTGATGGATGTTATATTAGGCACAACAAACCCATGTGGTTTGGTAAGCTGTGCTTGTCTTTGTGTTTTGTGTTGGGTTCTACACATGCATGCCCATGCCCATGCCTATTGCCTATGCCCATGCAGCAATCACCATGCACACATAATCCGATCAGTAGGGCCTACCAAGGGATCATGAGGACTGACAGATATAGCTTTAAAAGGACCCAAAAATAAAATAAAAAAACTTTTTAAATGTGAAAGAAATCTCTGTGGTTTGCTATCAATGACTAATAATTCCTATTTATGCCAACTCATAATATAAAACTTCATTTTCTTTTTGTTATGGAAAATTCTAGAGCATGGTGTGAAAGCACTTATTTGTTTTTAGAAAAATAGCCTATACGTGATCACATCAACTCGACCCTTCTCCAACCTCTTCAAACTCATGGAGAGAAAGGTAGAGTGGTCCGATAACGTGCAGACCACCCTCTCAAACACAAATCAGTGCTCTTAGACCAAACTCTGTTTTGTTATTATTAGGGTTATTTTGTTATTTGTTGTTATGGCGAGAATTATTTCCATTAAAAGTAAATCGTGATTTTTTTATGGATAAAATTGATTCATGATTGTCGACAAAATATAAGAGTTAATTGTAATATACTAAGCCGATTCTCAATGTACAGGTTTATAGAGACAGATTGTCTGGTTAGAAGGAATTTTTTCTCCAAAGAGATATTGATAAAGAGGAAAAAATCATCAAATAGTATATTATATTTAGTGATAATTTCTATTGTCTTGTGTATTAATCTAAGGAAAATAAGTTACTAAACTTTTATTATAGTTGTCCGGCAAGTACTATCTAAAGCTTTTGGAAATGTGCACTACATCTTCGAATCTTCGAGATAACAATGGTCTCCTTTCTTGATGTTCTATGAACCTTCTCACTTGTAACAAACTCACAAACAGGGGTTGTCCTCATGTTATAAGCCTCCAATGCTATAGAAGACAGACGAGTGAAATTAGAGAATAAAACTAAGTGACTTTTAGAGGTTGAGAGTTTTCCTAGAGCTCTCTTAGAATCCAACATTTTCCTCATTGGCCTAAGGGGGCTCTATTTATACTACTTTTCCTACATATCTTTCCCCATCTTGCATTTAATGATCTGACAACGGTTTCTTTACATCAGTTCCTCAATATTTTTATCTTTACATCGGCATATATGTTTTCATCTCAGCTAATATGGAAAAATTCAACCTTGATGAATTTAATAGTCCACAACTCCACGGCTTTGAGATATTTAATCATGTTTTCATTCTGGCCTCATATCCTCCGTTAATTTGGTTTACTATCAGCATGGAGTTGCAAAGCACTATAAGTTCCTCTACGTCAATTGTATTGGTCATTTCCAAACTGAAAAAACAATGTCTCATAATCAGCTGCGTTGTTAGTTGCCGGAAGTCAAGCTTAGCCGCAAACTCAATTACGGTATTATCTGGAGTAATGAGAACCCCGCCAACTCCAGCCTCGAATGTCCCTGAAGATCCGTCAGTGAATAACCTTCAACCAAAGGTCATTTTAGCTACCTCTGGTGGTGGCTATTCTTGCGATACGTTGTTGAGTACTACAATTACTGACTAGCCTACTTTCGCTTTCAGTTCCTTTCTTATGGTAGAGTTGTGCATTATAGCATTTTTTTTTGTTGACTATATTCTTTGTTCTTCACTTTTGAGAGGTCAGTAAGATGTTTGTTTGATCAGTTTTTTATGTAAAGAAGAAAGGGCATTTTGGTGACTTATTTATTATTTTTATCCTGTACGTTATGAATAAATTGTTAATCTTTACATCTTCTTGTAGTCATCTAATCGTGTTGTTATTTTTTATGGATAATCTTCAATTAGTATCTACATTGTTGAGTTGTTCATCATAGAAATTGAGCTAATTGCATAATTTTAATTCATGGATTCGGGTTGTGCTCAAGTTGTAAACTCAGATGATGACATAATTACTAGTTTACTTGATGAGATTCTTCAGCACATCCTCTCATTTCTTCCCACAATTCTATGCCATCGCCCCTCTTTCTTTTTTCTTTTTTTCTTTTCCCTTCCTCTCATTTTTTCCACAATTCTCCGCCATCACTTTTTTTTTTTTTCCTTTGCCCTCGTGTGGACCCTTGCAAAGGTAATTTTTTCACTTGCAAGCCTCTGCAAGGACGGGTTCCCCACTCGTAGAGGTCCACGCGAGGGTGAAGGAGGGAAAAAAGAGAAAAGTGGAAAAGAAGATGTAGAGAGGAAAAGGCGAGGTGGGTGGCCAACAAGCAAAGTAGGGTGGTTGTTGTTGCTCTGAGAAGAGATGAGAAGTAGATAGGAAGGGACTGCGAAGAGAGGAGAATGAGAAGCAGAAAGGAGAATGGGAAGAAAAGATGAGAAGGGGAGGAGATAGGAAAGTGGGGGGAGCGGGGTGGTGCGACCAGCAATGGGTCGACAGTTGTTGTTATTCTTAAGAAGAGATGAGAAAAAATGGTGAGAGAGAGAAAAAAAAAACCCTCTTTTATTGATCGTGTCAAAGAGCAGGTAGTGGTGTTGGACATAAAAGTGGTACTATTAGACAGAAAGGCAGGGGTGGTGCCGTAAAAAAGGAGAATTGGTGGTGTCAAAAGTTGGGGCCATTCTATATATTCACCCCTCTAATCATTAAGTTGTCCTTAGTACACTTTCAAAAATGTTTCCGTGATTGCGCAACAACCATTGGTGGTTTACTGAACCTAACTCTATAAAGGGTTGAAAGTGATTGAATCTAAGTAGTTGATGGCCACCTATGATTATTTGGGGGAAGGACGTGTCTGCAGATAATAAATTTGTGGTGGCAGCACATGTGCAAGATTTCAAAAATAAGTATTAAAAATACATTATTTTATTTATTTACTCTAAAGGAGAGAAGATGAGGAGGGTTTCAGAGAAAGCCAATTTGCATAAGAGGGCCTTACATAAAACCATGAAACTTTTCTGAAACGACCATGCTCAAGCTATTCATGGATCTTACATTGTTCCCAACAGTTTTTGACAATATAGACCTGTAATAAGGCATTTCATGCAGATGCTTTGCATGACTAAAAAGCAAAAGTTACAAACTCAGTTAACTCTCCTGGAGAAGACTTTCACTTTCACTAGAATAAAAGCTCCCCCATGCCTTCTCCTTCCAAAGCCTTTCCACCTGCTCAAAGGTCAGCCCCTTGGTTTCTGGTAAAAACACTAAGACAAATATGAATGCAAGAACGGCAATACCAGCAATTATCAGGAATGTCGCTGCAGTTCCTATGGTTGCTGTGACTGAGAGGAATGTTTGAGCTACAATCAAATTTGATACCCAATTAACGGTAGCAGACATTCCGCCACACACCCCACGGTATTCCTGTGGATATATCTCTGAGTTAATGGCCCATGGCACAGTTCCCATACCTGGTGAGAAGGAAGCAATGTACAAGACCAGCCCCAATACTGCAAACCAACCATACCAATTTGTGCATGCCCCTCGGAGAAAGTAAGTGTTGCAGAGTGCAGAACTGGACGATTGTAAGAAGAATGCAAACGACAAGATGACAAGAGATAAAATCACACCCAACAGGCTGGTAAGAGCCAAGCGACGCCTCCCAAAACGGTCTATTAAGTAGATACCAAGCATTGTACCGATAGCATTCATGCCAGAAACAATCAGAGAGATGAGTAAAGCGAGTCTGTTGGATTGAAATCCAGCCATCTGCACAATTGTAGGACTGTAGTACATGACTGTGTTGATTCCAGTGAACTGCTGAAATGCCTGCACAAGTACAAAATTTTATCAGCATGAATGCGTACCTTGGCCAATATTTTCAAAAGTTAAGGCATGATGCGACTCATTCATGCAAACCAAGCCTAAAGGTGTAACATGCAACAGCAAAAGACTATAAAACGAACATCTATCTAATAAATCAACTTGGGATATTACTATTCATAAGAATTTGGAGACGAGAGCTAGGATTAAAAATTGGGAAAAATATTGATGGTAGAGATTCATTATCAACAATTGCATATTTGTAAATAATAGATAATGAGTATGTGGAACATACATGTGGCGGAGAAATTTTTGTGTTATTAAAATTATTTTTTTTATGAAATTGGGGTCTAAAGTAAAGCTTGGAGTCTAAAAGCTAAACTGGTGGTAACATTGGGGGGCAAAAGTTAAATAACCCTATATTTTTCTCGAAATGACAATTGTCATAACTATTTACTTAGTTGTTGGATTTTGGTAAACTTGGTATCGTTGAAATGCATTTTTAGAAAATCAATACAAAAGCTTAATATTTAAAATATGCATTTCACGCGCTATGCATTTTACAAAAAAAGAAAGTGTCTAATGCATTTCACGTTGTAAGGCACATTCAAACAAAGACCTTAAACTCCATATTTTAGGAAATTGAGAATTTAGGGAGAACCTACTCCTGTTGAAAATGTTTTTATTTTTTTTATTTTATTTTTATTTATTATTATTTTTATTTTATTTTTTAATTATTATTTTTATTTTTATTTTCATTTTTATTTTTTAGAGTCTGACACTAATGTCTACACAAAATTGAACATGCCCCCTCCTTAAGACAGATCCACTCAATTTAATCAACCTTAACATGCTATACTAAACAATTCAAGCCTTAGGCTTCCAACAACTTGGTCATTAATTTTATTCAATGCATAACTTGTATTTATCATCCACACATTCATTCACTTCACTTGTAAAAGGATGGTACATCCCTGCATCATCTTATATCGGTATATTGTAAGATATATATGTATCGTCTCGATGAGGCTTAGATATGATACATATCAAGTATCGCATTGTATTTATCGTAAGATATTGATAACTACGTATACAACAACGTGGTCAACTGAGTTACCATTTCTACGGTACGTAGGGCAGCCATAAAAGAAATGTCATTTCATTCTGATATCCATGGTAAGTAAATTCATTAATAGAGGAACACCAACCGAAGAACACAAGTTCAATAAGGGCTCCCAAATTTTGTTTAAAAGGAAAATGTTAAGCCCTCCGTCCCCCTAAGAGATGTCCCAAACCATTTTTCTGCTTCGACATGAAAACCAAAGCACATGTACGGTGAAAGCATTCCATTTCCAAATTACAAGATTTGATTTTCAAATGATAACAATGATAGGAGATAAGAGAGTAAACTTTGAATAACTAGGATGGTCCAGAACTCCAAATTTGCACGGCGCAAGTCACAATTCCTCAAGGAAAAAAAACACTTGAAACAATATATCAGCTCTATACCACCTCAGGTTCCAAGAAGATAAACAAATCATCAAAAACTACTCCAATGTTAATCAAAGTAAAAGATGGTGTATAAGTCTTAGTTTTACATGTGAAATACACGGAATCCTCATGCTTGGGTCATATGAAAAAAATTCTGTGAAACTACTATGCTGTATTTAGTCATGTTACATAGTTCTTTCTAACTTAGGCATGTCAGGTTTCTTTAGCTATAATTGACATCATTTCTATTGTATGATGCTCGACTTCGATTGTCAAAAACGTTTAATTCATTTGTCAGCATAAGTAAGCTAGCAGAAGTGAACAAAGCAGAGAAATGAAAAGATTATGAGAGTGGACTTGCTCAAGCCTAAGATGCTGCAGCAGTAGTCTCAAATTTGTCTAGCTAATATTTGGGAAGCTAGAAGGATTTGTGTGCACTAAATCACGTAATTATGAAAACCATAGGTTGAGGCAGCATCATATATACAAGTTTAGTTCAATTACCTGAAGTCCAGCTCCAGAAAGAAATGCAAGTCTCAATTCCTTGGTTTTGAAAACGTCCCAGTACGTGACAGAATTCTTTGATTGAACTTCTTTCTCTGAAATGACTGCAAGCTCGTCTATCTCTTCATCCAAACGATCACCTTCATAAATTCTTGCAAGCACTGCAATGGCTTCAGATTTATCTTTCTGCTCATGGATAGGAAAATCAGACACTGAGCAGATCTCAAAAGACATATCTTAGTAATATAGAAAGGTTTCATGCACGACCTTCATGTAAAGCCAGCGCGGAGACTCTGGCAAGAACAGCATAAGGAAGAACTGCATAATAGCTGGCACAGCAGCAACACCAAGCATCCAACGCCATGTACCAGGTACCTGCTTGATCATCAATAAATTTTTCCAAATAAATAAACAATCTTTAATCTTGAATGCATAAGAAGATAAGTATATCAAGCAAGACCATTGTCATCCAATCTTAAGCTGTCACCAGTGGTGGAGCCACATACAAGGGATGAGGGGCAGTTGCCCCCCAAAAAAATTTAAACTCCTTTTGTTCAAAAGTGATTTTTTGGGTATAGTTAATAAATTGCCCCCCCTACAATTTCGTTATAATTTATTGCCCCCTCCACAACAACCCACTTTACAGCAAATATCATCTTCTCATCTCTCATTTTCTCTCACGCTGTCATGCACACACGACACTCCCAGACTAGAGAGAGCAAGGTCAACTTATAAAGTAATTTTTTGTTGATATGGAATGGGTGTGTTGAATAAAGTAAGATTATGAAAGCATGTACATATGTAACAATGGTTCTTGGTTGAGATTAAGTATCTAGCTTAACTTTGAAATCTTATTCAATTCTTTGAGTTTGATCACTTTCCTCCACATTTCCATGTTAACATCAATGGCACAATTACCTATTTCACTACCTACTTATATAGTTATATGAGCTCAAAGGAAATTTCATCGTGTTGTAGAAATTTCAAAGATAATGATAATGATATGTTGATGTTTTAAATGAGCATTGTTATCTCTAGAACATCCAAGAGTTGATTTAGGGTCCATTTTAACATACAATTAAGGACTGGAAATTATTTGCTAATTTTATTTATTTATTCAGAAGATAATAAATGTTATGAAGTGGAAAGTTCAAGTTCAAGTTCAAACAATTAGTCAGTCATTATTGCTAGTGGTTTAATCCACAAATCTACAAAACAAATTAAAAAAATTTGTTGGAATTACTAACATCTAATGTTAGCATCTATGACAGTTTGATTAGTTGTAATTCGAGATATAACGCAAGCTGATTATGCGAATTCATAGTTGAGTATGATGATCCCGCCTTACACTGTGTGTGCATTGCCAGACGAAAGATCCCATTGGAGTTTGTTGATTTGATCATGGCTAGAGGATCATAGCTATGCAAAAGGACTTACTTCACAAGGTATATCTTAGTTGTTTTTAAATTTGTGTTTTTCCCCTTTGTTGTTTCATTAATGATTTAATTGCTTAAATTTGCGTCGAAGAGGATATCGGTAGGTTTGACGAAGAATTATAACTAAAATTAGGATTACTTCATCAGGACCAAACTAGACTAAACTAGAACAACCCAAAATACACCCTCCACACACCAATGTTGCATCATTCATGGGAGTTTCTATGCCATCAACAAGGAGAGTTGGCTTCTTCAATTATCACTTTGGGAAATCTAGATAACACTTACCCGGTTTGCTGCAGCTCAAACACCGATGCAGAGAAGGTGCAGCAACAGTAGAGGGGCCTGAATTGTGAAACATAGAGACTGATCAGTGCAATTTGGGTAACTGGTAAGCATAATGGCATCAGACATGGTAAAAATCTCAAAGACAGTGGGTTCGGCCTGAATCTTCTTTTACAATCCCATCGAATACATGCTTACCTTGTGTTCTTCAGATTCATTAAGGTGTGAACGATTGAATACGAAGAAATATTCTTCAGTAGTTGACAATCCTTGTCTCAAATTCTTTACACATTTGAATGAGATTTTATGGACAGATCTCCCCTTCATAATTCTTTTCATCTTATCTCAGATCTACCCATCTCGTAAACTGGTAACTTTTGCAGCAACTAAGCAACACACATTTCTTACTATACAACTACTTGTAAGCCAATATTTTACCAATTCTATTCGGCCAGTTTCTATCCATATGCCCTCTATCATTGCCATGGACTCTCTTGCTGCTGATTTGGGAGTTCTCTGACCTCTTTAGGGAAAATCAGTGTTGAACAAATTCAGCATAATTTTTGGTTGCAAAAGTCCCGATATTTTACATATGCGAAGGTCAAACCCTTTTTCCATCTTTTAGAAAAAATTTCACACCCATCAATCTCCATTTGGATAGGGAAACACAGATGTTTTTCATCAAAATGGGGAAGAGCGGGTTGATGGGATGAAAGAGAAAGGGAACCGTCCAAGGACCTCCCTTTGCCTAAGGGCTAAGGCTCGCATAGTATGCAATCAAATGGAAGGATTGAGTTGAACAAGGGTTGAGTCAACCTGAGCAATATAGAGAGGCCCACTGCTGCCGGCCTTGGCAGCCTTACCAGTTGTGATTGGGGTAGGCTGGGGCAGCCTCTGTGACATCTCCAGTGATCAGTAATGGTGGGTGGTCCTCGATGATTAGGTACTCTGTTTGTGTGGCTGTGATAGCCTGGATCAAACTTGGGACCTGATTTTGGATATAATTTCCTATGCCTTGAGCCTTGTTTTCCAATTTCTCATCTAGAGTTGAGTTTCTGACAAAATCCTCAACCTGAATGATAAGTGATTGGATTTATTGGACAGGGATTCTTCTTTGCCATGCTGCTAATGTTAGCTACCATCCTCAGGTTTTAAACATCTCTAATACCACATCTCTAATACCAGATGAGAAGGAAGCAATATTCAACCGAAAAGGAAGCATAGGCCCTTTAGAAAACTTGTCGCACCCATGTTTAACACATAACTGACAGTCGTCCAACACACGATGGATATGTGATCTACGTGTTGGTGTCAGATACATCATGTGTTAGACACGCCTCGGATCCACCCAGACCCGGAACCTAGTCCAGACACAGTCAAGAATCAATAACCAACTATATTTTATTTTTTACTTTTATGAGGGTGCAATTGCCAATAACCATCAAATCTGAAGGTTGTTCATCCATCTGAAGTAAATGACCCTTTCAATTGCAATTCAAGACAAAAAGGACGATGAAAAGTACTTAAGTATCGAGGTAGTTTGTTTCTTATTCTTTATCTTTGCTTCTTCTATTTTTCGTTTCTTCTCTCCTCTACTTCTTCTCCACTTTTATATCTCCATTTCATCTTTTATACTTTTTTCTTATCGTTTTCTCTTTTTCTACTTCTATTGTCTACTGGAGCTAAAGGGACCGTTTGTGCTTCATTTGCTCCTTCACACTTTTTTTTTTCTATTTAAAATCTTTCTTTATTGGATTATTGTTTATATTTGACATAAAAAAAAATGTGTGTCACTGAGTCCTAATTTCTAGGAAAATTGTTGAGTCGACTGTAGAGTTTGTATCCTTGCATCCCATTGACCAAAATAAAATAATTAGATTTGGGGAAAAAAAAAACCTAATTCTCATAGATAAAGCTCGAGAGTTCTTCAAATCAACCAAACAAAACTAAAACTAAAAGCTTTGTTTAGACTTAATTACCTTGGCTAATGACACTCCAATATAATTATTATACCCATTGATGCGTGGAATCACATGGTGTATTAATGATAGGTAGGTAGGTTCTGTTCAAATTTTCTAATATCAGCTAGCATTGAAAAAAAATTGCCTGGTCAAATGTTTATTACCATTCATCATGCTCTATTAAACATAAGAAAATACATATACACATATATATCCTCTAGTATGTTGCTCAATCACCAAACTTAAATACCAACCCACATATTCAATCTCGACCTGCCACTTCGGAAGTGCACACAACCAACCTCTCATGCCCAAAAGTATATATGATGAGCCTGAAATATAAAGATAAACGGTATTTTGCAACAAGAATATCATAAATTGCATAAAACATAAAGCATCAACTTTGTCAATTGAATCTTAGATTGCAAGCTCACCAAGCCCTATTCTAAAAACTAAAGAACGCCGTACTCAATAGAAAACGAAATAAGGTAATTTATGCTTGAAAGTGTCATAACTTTCCTGATAGTTATGTTATATTTAACAACTTTAATTGAGCCAATCAGATGAACCTTTTAGCAATTGTATCATAACCATTTCAAAACATGCAAAATACCAAAAGTATACAATAAAGAACAACCACCAGTTTTTATTTAGGTTTTAGTTTTATGGCATTTTTTAGCAAATTGATGAACCTAAAACCATCTTTCCCTGACCTTTTCAAGATTAATTCTAATACAAAAAATGTAAAAATAAATTAAAAAATAAAGAAAAAATTATTCTTACTCGGAAAGAGAAATTTTGATTATTGACTATCCATAGTTATCAATATCTTAAGATATGCACGAGCGCAACACAATACTTGAAGTGTATCATATCTAGGCATCAATGATGTGGTACACATATATCTTACAATATAACGATATACCATACTATAAACACGAGTACAAGACCAACTCTTAGTTTTCCTCTTTTTTATTTTTGTTGTTTATTTTCTCTCCGTAAAGTAGTAGAACCTTTCCATGTCAAACAAAAGTTAGATTTGGTTCTACGACTCAAAGGTGCCAGTTAGATTTAGTTCAACGACCTCACAAATTTGGTTCTACAAAACGAAGTTACCTGCAAAATAGTAGGCCACTCTTTAGGCTAGGGTTCTGCCCTTTAGATCATGCCTTTGTGTCTTAGGAGGTACCTATGTATTTTGGTTAATAGGATTGAAAGCAGAACTAAAATTGCTAAAGGGACAGATTAAAGAAATGGTTTTAACAATTTAAATGATCTCTATTACAATTACTTTAAGATAAGATTATCAAGGGCATCCTAATAAATAAGAGATTAAAGACGAATCAAAACATGAAATGGCGAAGCAAAAAATCTGACCTCAGTGAAAGCAAGGTTTACAAGGTATGAGAGAAACTGTCCACCAGTAATCATTAGCACATTTGTGCCTACTAAACCTCCCCTTATCTCAGATGGCGATGCTTCTGCAATATAAACAGGAGCAGTGATAGAAGCAATGCCAACACCCAAGCCAACCAAGAGCCTTCCCAATATAAGAACATATGCGTTAGGTGCACCAGCCATTACAAATGATCCAATTGCAAAGACTACATCAGCCGTTAGGGTAGCTTTCTTACGTCCATAAGCATCATTGAACCATCCCCCAACAGAAGCCCCAATCATTGCACCTACCAATGCCATGCTTACAATGGTTTCCTGCAGATTTACGCATTAAGTATCATCATCACAGAGATACATGATATGAATTTTCCGAATTTTAAAAAAAAAACTAGCTATAATATACCTGTAAAAAGTTGTTCTGATTCACCACTTTAAAATCGTCACGAATATACAGAAGAGCACCCGAAATGACACCTGAAATCAACATTTCCACTACCTTAATCATAATTTTAAGTAGAATTTACATCATTTTATCTCTTAACATACAGAAAATAATAAACAAATTTTATGCAACCTTTAGTATATCAGTATGCGCAAATTTGAACTTTTTAATCCTCAAGTTAACTTTCCGAGCCAATAATAAATTGATCGAGAAAAATACATATGGTGGTCTCATCATCCAGTTAAAAAAAATTAAAAATCGGCCGTTGTGGTCTCCAAAAACTTGATAAGATTGCCCTAATAATTAGGCCAGTATGCAGTTGAAAATATATTAGGTACATATGAAAATCGAAGCCTAACATAACTCCATAAAAGTGCTGGACATGCTTCATGCCTAAAGTGCTAATTAATATCAAGACAACGAAAATGGGGGCACACACTACATGGTGGATTGTGAAATATATCCAATACTCTTGATTGTGAAATATATATATATATATATCTAAAACCAATTGGGGCTCATGTTTGGTTACTCAATGTAATGGGAATGGGAATGGGGAATGGAAATGAGAATATTACTATGTTTGGTAACTCGATGGAATGGGAATATGAATGAATTGTGTCTTTACCATTATGGCCTCAATTATCAACCATGGATTGGTAAAGAGGCATCAATGTTAGGTAAGAGGGCAAATGAGACAAATGGAGTGTTGATAATGTTTTGAGAAGGAATGCCCATTACAATGAAATTTGTAACGATGCCATTTTTCTACCCAACCAAACAAATGAATGGCTTAAACTAATGGTCAACCCCACTCCATTGAGTAACCAAACACGCCCTTATTTGTCATAAAAATTGAAGGGAAATAACACTGGGAAAACAAATCAATCAATCAATTCAATTAAACTTAGTAGAAGAAGGAAATGAAATGATACCAGTATCGTATCCGAACAAGAGTCCACCAATTCCAGCAGTGATAGTTAACCTGAGGACATAACCATTGCTGAAATACGAAAGCTTCCTCTCTTTAGTCAGAGTGGGAGGATCCAAATACCCTGAACTTTCCGGTAATGATTTGATCGTCATCAACTTCAATTCAACTTTGCTATTGTGTGTTAAATTACAAAGAGGATTTCAAAAAGAGATTATGAGAGGAGAGAAAAACCACAACACAAGAAAGCACAAGAGGTGTTTGTTATTGTTGCTCTTACAAGAAAAAAGGAATCAATCCGTATTAAAGAAAGAAGCACGAGATAAGCAAGGAAGGAAAACTGGGAGAGATGAGAGGAAGGTTACGTCGTTATCCAATATATACATCAGAAAGGCGTGACAAAAAAAAAGGAAAAGGGAAGCTTCACAAGTGGTTGAAAGAAATTGACAGACAGACCGACAGACCAATATGGAAAATTCTAGGGGTCGAGGGAGGGAACGAGGGAGGGAGCGAGGGATGGGTGAAAGCCACCCATCCGCCTCGAGATGAGCATCATCGCACATCTCAAATTTGATGTGCTCATCTCGAGGCGGATGGATGGTTACCACCCATCCCTCGCCCCCTTTCCCTCGCTCCCTCCCTCGCTCTGTAGCATCCCTCGACCAATATAGACAAATTGTTTTCTCTTTGTTAAATTGTTTTCTCTTTGTTAAATAATATATATAAATTGGATATCGAGATTCCAACAATTAATTGAATGGAAGGAAGGATAAAGGGATGACAGGGGGGGTGTATTTGGCAGGAATTAGTTCTTATCCAAACAATTCTATTTTGGCTGTGGCTATATTTGGACTTGTGCATATCAAGTTGTCCTCAAGATTTGGCAACTAAATTGTTGCGTGAGTAATTCAGCGATGTCTTGTTTGGGTGTCTCTTTGGATTTTTGACGCTTCTAATTCTTTTGTGGTTTTTATCCATGGTTGGTTGAACAATTTAGTAGTTAAGGGTAGTTTGATACTATTGATAAATGAATTGTGATGAGTAAAGATTGAATGGTTAAGGTGTAGACGGTGTAGGGTCATCAATCGTTATCTTCATTTTTGTATTTTTGCTTAGCTTATGTATTGAGAAAGTTAAAGAGAAAAAAGGTGGAGAAGTTAAGTGCAATACTTATGAGATATTCATTAATTTTCCAGTATTTTCACTATATTCTCGAACAAATTTTCTCTATTCTTCAACATCATGGGTATTCGATATAAATATTGGGTTAAACTCCTAATCAAAGTATGTGTTGGGCAGTGGTTTGACTGGTTTCACATAAAGCCTCATGTAAGAGAAAAATAAAGAGATTTAAAAAAAAAAAAAAAAAAAAAAAGTAAAATGACCCAACGGAAATGTCGGAGTTAGCGTATTAACTCTAAAAAACATTGAGATACTTGAATCTCACTTGGCTTGATTCCTCGGGATCTTTCATTTGTGCTCACTTATTAACCTAGACTAAAGTCTTGTGGCAATACATGATAGTAATCGCCAAGTTTGATTTTCATGAGGAATCTTTAGAAAACTACGTTAATATCATGAATCAAAGTGCACTACTTTGTTGGTTTAAAAGACATATTTTTCAGCACTAAAGGGAATTTGACTCAGTAAAACCCAAAACAATTTTATTTTTTTTGAAAAGTGGGCCATCAACAAAATTTTGTAAATTCCCAATCCAAAGGCTAAAAAAATAAAACGTTGTGCTTAATGTTTTACTATGACACCGTGTTGACACGTGATATGATGAAAAATAAGCTTGAAAATATGAAATTGGAACTATATACCTCATTTGATGAAATAGGCATGGATGTACAGTTCCTACAAAGTTAGAGCTCAAATAAAGTATTCAAAAAATGGTCACATGATACATCAAACAATATGTGAATCGCAGCCCCAAACCTATACAACTTCTAATCCTAATCATTCTAATTGAAAAAAAAAATTACTAATCCTAAAATAAAGAGCAAGTCTAGCCAGTCATGATTGCTAGTTTTTTTGCATTTTTTTGGGTATTTTTACACTTTTTGCCTATTCTCTTTAAAACGCAATTACAAACATTATCTATAAAAGGGGTAGAAGTGTAAACTCCTCCCAAAAAAATGCAAAAAAAAAAAAAAAAAAACTAGCAAACATAGCTGGCTAGAATTAGGGATGGCAACGGGGCGGATTGGGGCGGATTTGAGCAAATCCATCCCCGCCCCGCAAGAGATTTCGGGTCCCCGAAACTGCCCCGCATATCCGTTTATCATTTTTTTTAAAAACCATCCCCGACCCGGACAGATAGGCGGATATCCGCCCCGCCCATTTAACCCGAAAAAAAAAAAAAACAGATCTTACTTGCATACAAAAAAAAATACATTCGATTCCTCTGATCTAAAAAAAAAAAATACAACAAATTCAAAAAAAAAATTACAACATATTACAAATAAATCGATCTAAAATATTTCTATCTTTGATCTCGATCAGATCATGATCAGATCAAAAAAAAAAAACATTCGATCTAAAGATCAATTCTGAGTCCTCTGATATAAAAAAAAAATTACAACAAATTAAAAAAAAATTACAACAAATTAAAAAAAAATTACAACATATTACAAATAAATCGATCTAAAGTATTCGATCTCTGAGATCAGATCAGATCTTGATCTTGATCAAATCAGATCTTGATCTTGATCAAATCAGATCTTGATCTTGATCAAATCAGATCTTGATCAAATCAGATCTTGATCTTGATCAAATCAGATCTTGATCTTGATCAAATCAGATCTTGATCTATCAAATCAGATCTTGATCGAGAGGAGGGAGGCAGATCGATTCGCGGCGTGAGGGGAGCAGCGAGCAGGGAGCAGGGAGGATCTCGGGCTCGGCGACTCGCGGCGTGAGGGGAGCAGGGAGGATCTCGGGCTCGGCGACTCGTGGCGTGAGGGGAGCAGGGAGCAGGGAGGATGTCGACGTCTCGAGGCGTGAGGGAGGGCGAGGTGGTGTGCGGTGTGAGGGAGGGAGTTTGGTCCCTGCTCTGTGAGAGGGAGAGCTTGGTGAGGGTGAGGGTGAGGGAGCGAATGGGCGGTGCTCTGTGACTGTGAGAGGGAGAGTTTGGTGAGGGTGAGGAGGGAGCGAAGGGAGAGTTTGGTGAGGAGGGAGGGCGGTGCTCTGTGAGAGGGTGAGGGAGCGAATGGGCGATTGTGGGTTGTGAAAAATAGAGTTTATCCCTTATATAGGCGAAGGGCACTTTTGTAAATTTGTTGGTTAAACGGATATCCGCGGGGCTTGCGGGGCGGATATGGACAAATCCGTATCCGCCCCGAATAGTGAACGGATATTTTTTGGATACCCGAAACCACCCGAAAATCCATTCAGCAATATCCAAAACCGCCCCAAACGGATTGGGTGGGGCGGATATCCGTGAAAATCCACCCCACTGCCATCCCTAGCTAGAATTGTTGTAAAATAAAAAGGGGGAAAAAGGCAAAATCCAATCATAGGTCTAGAATAGTTGCGGAGCTAACGAGTAAGAATAGAACTCAACTAAATATGGTACTCGAAAATTGATCATGACTAATTGTAAAGACACAATCAAAATTGGGTTGCCTGCAAAAAGTGTCTGGTTTAACGTCATCAGTCTAGCCAAATTGTCAACATTTAAAAACACTCTAGTCATGGTAAACAAGAACAAAATCCCCCAATGGTAGTTTGGTTTGAGGGTTAAGGTTGTGGTGGTTTAACCCCCACGTCTTGGGTTCTATATCCACCGGCGATACGCTTGCCTTTTAAAAAAAAAATCCCCCAATGGAATATCCACAACCTCAAGCGGTTGGAGTTTCAGGAATGGATTAAACAATGAACATTGACTTGTACAATAATACATATAGGAATACATGACGAACGATAAAGGGTCATACCAAGGAGTTATCTTACCCAATGTTAAATGCAATTTTGAATTGTACAAAATAACCTTTGATCGGGTGTAAATCTTTTTTCTCAAAATATGCTAATCGTGCATTACTCATTTATTCCTTATATGCTTTCCCATAATCACAAGCATCATTTCAGATTTCTTCAAAGCATAATCAATTTTTTATTTTATATGATTACATACTTCATCAATGTTGAAATTGAGGTGTTTGATGCCCCAATAAGCTTGGTGTTCTAACTCAACTTTAGATGATATGCTTGCCATACTAATACACAATTAATTCAGAGCATATAACATAAATAATAGAAGTAAAAAAAAAAATTAATAACTAATAAAGATTACAACACTCTAAAAAAAACTAACTCTTAAGAGGTTAATTTCTTAGATGCATATAACTATAAATTGTGCTAACATTAGGCTAATCAAGTCTAGAAAGGGGGGAATAGTGTCCTTTTGAAAATCGGTTTGTTATTTGAAAAACTTTGCAAAAGAATGTTAATATAAAAGATGATCTCACCGACACTTCAGAAAATAAATCATCGACATGTTAGTTTGATTTCTCTTTAATTCAAACACCAATAAAATCACTTCAAAGAAAGATTTGCCAAATATGAAGTCCAGGCCTATGAAGCTAGACTAAAAATCCTAGAGTAAAGTATGATACTAAGCTCAACTCTAGGTCTCAAGACTCTGGATCTCCTGTCCCTCAAGTTGTGTCAAATTGTGCAAGCTTTGAATCTCAACGTGAAGAAGGATCAGAGGAATCAGAGGTGGATTTGTATATCTCCTGAATCTCCTCTTGTTTCTTCTTTTTAGCATTCCCTATCACTTCATCCACTTCTTCTTTTTAACCTGACTCACATTTGCACTTGGTTGAGCTTCAGCTTTCTTGACTGGGTTTAACTTATAATTAGGTGGGCTACCACCCTGCAACATGACTGGAATTAGATTTTTCAGCCAATAATCAAGGTAAGCCATAAAAAATTTCAGAGGAGTTAGTAAAAATAAACAATGAGAAACAGAGAAAGCCAAATGTATGACAAGTATGCAAAGTTATTAACTCGTTTCGTTCAACATTAAAGTTCAAGTCACGGTTGAGTTCATGTAATTGAGACTCTAATTTAGTAAACTATTGAAATTTGGTTATTATTTTTCCCAACTTGATAAGACAGTGAATCCGGCGAACGCGGATGCTTTAGTTTTGTGGTTAAATTTTTTTTTTTTTTAAAGCAAGCGTGCCGCCAATGGGTATAAAACCCAATACATGGGGGGTTAAACCACCACAACATTTTAACCATCCAACCAGGCTATCATTGGCAATGCAATCAAGTTGTTTTTTTTTCAAGGCAAACGTGCCACCGTTTTGTGGTTGAACTTGAACTCATTTTGCAGACCAAAGATGGAAGTTTATTGTCATTTACCCTTATTTTGCTTTTGGCATAGTTCATTATTTGATCACCTTTCTATTCGGTATGATTCGCTGCTCTTACTAGTAAGAGTTTTTCTAGCCGGTCTGGTTTCCCGCCTGGGGGCGAAAATACATTTTTGCCCATCCTCTTTAAACACACAACTCCAAAAACACCTTTTGGATGAGGGGGCAAAAATGTATTTTTGCCCCCCTGGGCGGGGAAACCAGGCCGGCTAGAATTTTTGTACTAGTAATGGTATGCATATGGGAAAATTAGTTTTCTCGCCTTATATCAGTAGTTAATTGATTAGCATTAGAATGAACTATCAAAGTTTATGATCAATTTTCAGTATGCAGACATGTTTCTTGTTAACTTGTTTTTTCGGCATTCGGGTTCAGTTTAGCAAGCAAATGAATTTTCTAAACTAGTTCCAAAATAAAACTAAAAATAACAGGGGGTATTCAATTATGGATTTTAATAGACTGTGAAAAACTTTAAATCTCATGGATTTTAAAATATTTCAAAGGAGTTTACAGAATCCACTGAACTTTGATATATTTTAAGTGACTGGATTTTGTGGATTTTACAGTTGATTATTGGATTTTCTGAATTTTATATTGATTCTTATAAATTTCTGTAAATTCTTATGAATATGCTATTAATCATAGGAAGTTATGAAATAACGTCACCTACATTGTTATCCATGTCAACACAAATCATAAAACATCCCTCAAATATCAATAAAACAATCGTTTGTATGCCACGTGAATTTTATTTCAAATTAAAAAAAATTCAAATACAATGAATATGGTCAAAAAGTAATACAAATAACTATTTTTCTTTTGAAAATAATAAACAATGCAAATAATTTCTTTTGAGGATCCTCACTTAATACTTTTTTTTGGAACACCTTAAACTTGTATGTGCAAGCAAAAACAAAATACAGATGTGTATGTAAATAACAATTGTTGATATATATATTTTTTTGCTCTAAAGCAAAACGTAGCAATGGAATAACATCAAATTCTGCTTTATAAGTATATACAACAAGCAAAATGTAATCAAAACTTCTACAAATGAATTTTGTAAATGATTACCATGCAGCAAACTTGGAAAAATTCAAAGCTTATTTTAGCAAACTAAATGTTCATTGGATACAGATAATCTTACCAAGTGTTCAGAAAGAGGGGAAAAAAGATGAAGAGGGGACGAGGACAAGAAAAAGAAAAAAAAGTAAGAGGAAGAGAATGAGAAGAATAATAATAAAAAAGAAGAACAAGAACAAAAGAAAAGAGGAAGTGCGTGTGGTGGTGCAGCCAGCGGTGGTAGGGCATGGTGGTGTGGACAAAAGTTGTGGGGCGAGGTGGTGCTGCTCTTGTGAAGAGAGAAGATAAGGGAAGGTGGTGGTGTCTTTGAGCATATCACAAAAAAATGGGATGATGACGTTCTTTAGCGAAAATGGTGATGTTATTTAACAATAGCCAATATAAATCCATTGAAATATGATGGGGGAGGTTGGATTTGGAATAACTATTGTTATATATAATTTTCACTCACAAATCCTTCAAAATCCACAATTTTAACAAACTCATTAAAATTCACTACTTTTTTAATACCCCCTAATTTTGGTGGACTTTTGAAAATCATGAATTGAATACCCCCGATTTTAATGGATTATAAACAATCATTTAAAATCAGTATTTGAATAACCCTAGATTTACATGTATTGTTTTAAATCCTTAATTGAATACCCCGATATTTTAATGAATTTTAAAATCTTCTACAGTCTATTAATACCCGAAAATTCTACTGTGCCCACTGTAATGCCCGTCGTAATGCCCGGATGATGCCCAGCACATGCAACGCGTGATACCTGGCACGTGCTGGGCCTTGAGAACATAAAAATGAAGATAGAATCCTCATTCTCTCGATCGATTTTAGAAACCTAAAAAAAAAAAAAAAAAGTTGAAGAACAACTCATCTGAGGGAGAGGAGGATCTGAGGAAAGGAAGAGGATTTGAAGAAAAGCTCAGAGGTAGAGGATCTGAAGAAAAGCTCATATGAGGAAGAGGAAGAAGAAGAAGGGAAGAGCTTCAGTGAATATTTATACGAAGCTTCAGGGAGAGGAAGAAGGGAAGAGCTTCAGGGAGAGGAAGAAGGGACGAGCTTCAGGGAGAGGAAGAAGGGAAGAGCTTCAGGGAGAGGAATAAGGGAGAGGAGAAAGCAATATTCTCGACATTATCAACTGTGCAAGATTTGCAATCATAAGTGAGTCCTCACTGCTCCTGTTGGCCACCAAAAATCCAAGTAATTATGTCTCGCATTGATTCCAAGTAATCATAGTATTTATGTATACTGAGAGAAAATAATAACGAGCAAAATTATAGCATAAATTACATGCTGAAAACGATTGAAAACAGACAAGTAACCAAAATTATAATTCCAAGTAATTCATGTCGAGTTATGAATGTGGGTAAAACAACAAGAAATTATAGCATTCTCAGTAACCAATACATATAAAGAAGCATCATGATCACCAATATTTAGCATCTAAAAAGAAGCATGGCAAAGTCTATATTGTGATTGTGATGAAACAGACAATTGCAGATTTTGGAATCAGACAGAGTATGCAATACAGATAAGTATATGAGAGTAATGTTTCACACACCCATAATCTTGTTCTTGTTGCGTCATGCTGAGCATAATTAACCTCTTCAATAATAATTATCGAATGTGACAATAACAAATCTTTTCTAATCTACATGTCTCAATTTCACCTTCATAAGATGAGAAACACTGAAATCAAAAGCAATGTGATTGGCCATTTAATACAATTAAGGCCATTTAATACATTTTAAGAGATCAATATATAATCATGCAATACATTTAGGTCATTTAATACATTTTAAGAGATCAATATATAATCAACATTAAAGATTATATAATCACATGATATTTGAAAGGATAGTTTCATATCTCTGCCTTCTCATTCTGGATCTATTGGGTAGGTCTAATCTCTTAGTCTCTGCATCTTGGCCTGAACTAATTGAGTTATGATCTGATCAGTTTATATGAAATTATTCAATCAAATGTTATTTTTTTGTCAACGCAGGAATGACATATAAAGCTTATGTTGTTTATCGTGGGCGTGTTCCTAGAGTATATGTGACTTGGCCAGGTTGCGCATTATAAGTTAACAGATACAAGGGTTGTACGTACAAGGGTTTCAAATCAGTTGAAGAAGCCTATGAAGATTACGAAATGTGGAAGCTATCAGAAGAGAACATATTAGAGCACGAAGCGAGAAGAGAACAAGAGGCGAGAAGAGAGCACCCGACAAGAACAAACGACACTGAATACGTAGTGGACCAATCAAATAATGCTCCTGAGGGTCCTTGGGCTTTTACAAGGGACCTAATCAACAGTGTATTAGTGGTAGTTTTATTGATTATTGTAATTATCTTTTTTAAGCTTTTGGATGGTATTTGAAACTGAATTATCTCTTGTTTAGAAACTGAATTGTATGTCAGTTTAGAAATTGTATGTCAGTTTAGAAATTGCATGTTGTATTGGATTTAGATTAAGATACTGCTGAAAATTGTATGTCGATGTTGTATCCTATTTGGATTCAGATTTAGAAACAGGCTGAATTGTATGTCAATTTAGATACTGCATGTTGTGAGCAATACAAGTGAATGGCTGAATTGTATGTCAGAAGAAAAGCTGCTGGAATTGCATGTAATTGTATGTCAGGTGCTGGAATGGTGCTATGAATGGCAGCAGTTTGAGCGCTTAAAAGCTGCTGAAATTTCCGCAATTTGAGCGTTTACAAGCTGCTGAAATTTTCGCAGTTTGAGCGCTTAAAAGCTGCTGGAATTTCCGCAGTTTGAGCATTTAAAAGCAGCTGGAATTTTCGCAGTTTGATCGCTTAAAAGCTGCTGAAATTTTCGCAACATGTAATTGTATGACTCCTTAAAAGCTACTGGAATTGCATGGTTTATAAACCGTTTTCAACCATATGGCAGCATGAATGGCAGCATGACGAGTGATAAAACTGCAAACTGGTAGCATGACGAGTGATAAAACTGATAAAAACTAATAAAACTGCAACTTGCAACCTCACAAAACTGATAAAACTTATAGCATTACTCATTACATATTCATTTTCAGGCTTCATTGCCCAATCCGAATATACAATTTTTACCTTCTTATGACACCTCTTAATATCTTTCCTCCACCTTCGAAGAATCAAATTTTCAGGTAAAACATTAATTCTCTTATGAGACAATACCGATAAAATATGTTTGCATAAGATCCCCCTAAACTCAAATAACTGACAATTGCACTTAATATTGAAGTCATCATCATTAAAATAAACTTTAAAATTGATTGACTTGTATGCGTTTCCTATCAACCTGTCTTCCGAAACACAATAAACATGAAAGTCATACTCCTCCATGACATGATGATTAACTGCACAACATAATCTTCCTGCAATCTCTGTTTGAAACTCCTTAAATTTATTTGTGGTGTAGGCAGCTTGAAATTTTTTCTCAAATGCGTAAGGAGTAATGCAAGGAAGGCAACGGCTAAATAATCTAAAGTCCTCATCAACTTCTTTTTGAACCTTACTTCGTAGTGCATTCTCATATTGTTCTACGAATTGCTTTAGTGTGGTCTTTGAATTTACATAACCATCAAAAAAAACATTCATACTTTCACTCCTTTGTGTTGAAGACATCCCTGCCCAAAAAGTATTCCTCTGAAATGTGGGTACCCAACGAATTATTTCATCATATAATCCACTCAACCAATCATTATTTTCAAGGTTAAATTTCTCAATGAACCCACTCCAATATTCTTCAAACTCTTCATGAGACAGAGAATCATAAACTGCTCTTTGCATTGCAAATTTTACAGCCTCGTATTCATTGTAACCCGACAGTTTTTCAGACAACTTTTTCATAATATGCCATAGGCACCATCTATGGCATGTGTTGGGAAACACAATTTCGATGGCTCTCTTCATTACTCTGTTTTGATCAGTGATTACAGCAGCTGGAGCACAATCATTCATACGCATAAGCCAATATTTGAAAAGCCAAACAAATTCTTGTACTGTCTCACTACATATCAATCCACATCCAAGAAGTATTGACTGACCGTGATGATTCACCCCAACAAAAGGAGCAAATGACATTTCGTACTTATTAGTTAAGTACGTAGTGTCAAAAGTAATGACGTCACCAAACTCCTTGTAAGCTGCTCTACTCCATGCATCAGTCCAAAAGACATTTCTTAACCTCCCATTGTCATCCAAATCCATCAAATAGAAAAAATCAGCATTGTTAGCTTGCATATTTTGAAAGTAGTTCTGCAGTGTCGTCGCATCCCCCTCACCAAGTCTCAATTGCCTTATTTTATGCAAATAGTCGTAACAATCTTTTTGGGAAAATGTCATATTATCATTCTCACCAGCTTCAACCACACACGAAGAAAAATTCTTATTTGGCCTAATGCCCGCCTTATCATTATATTCAAGCATCTTCTTCACATATTGGCTCATAATTCGATTTTTCTTGTAATATCTCGATTTTGTAAGGCTCAAATCATGATTGTGATCATCAGTTACTGTTGTCATTTTCACTGTTCCATTAGGGCGTATAAGAGCTATAATCTTAGCCTTACAACCACATCTACAAGAGGGACGCATTATTATAACACTTTCTGCTTGACTTTTAAAATTCTCAGCCCGACCACATACAAGAATAAGATATCTAGGATTTCCCTCATCATCATTTTCAGTTGACCTTACTCTCACTGGAAATCCCTTTTTATTACCATAATCAAGATAATATGACTGATACTCATCAATGTTGTTAAATTCCATCTCTATGAAAGGCTCTTTTATCGGCTCTACAAATTCAAAATTTTCCATACATTCGCTATTTTCTAATGTATCTATCCCTAAAAATATGACAAATTGAATACAAATTTGATGGAAAATAAGCATCTGAACTGATACAACATAAAAAAAATAACAAAACACAAATAACTTATTGATTCTAATTTCAGACTGATTCTTAGCACAGATAACAGGTTCTTATTGATTACAATTTCTAGTTACTGTGATGATGTAGTTCTCATTATTTCAGGTTCTTTAGGTTCATCATCTATTCTAAACTTATACAGGGAAAAAAAAAATTTGAAAACCTAAATTGAAAGCTATAGAAAATTATTTCCTTTAACGATAAAATTTTCAACAAAAAACAGATGACATAGATAGATAGGGGTGGTACCTAAACGCAGGTTGCAGTTTGGAGGAGACGGAGGTGGAAGAGGCGCAGTTTGGACTCCTAATCGCGCCGTTTGGAGGAGGCGCACTTTGGACGGAGGCGGAGGTGGAGGAGGCGCAGTCGAGTTAGAACTGAGAAACTGCTTGTATATATATTTATTTTGCCTTTTCATCCCGCTCATTAACTGGCACGTGCCTGGCACATGTCGGGCATTGTTCCGGGCACTGTACCGGGCACAGTAGTACCGCTCATTAATGAACCCGTCTAATTGTCGAGGAAAGCAGCGAGGGGCCCCAAGGGGGAGGGGGAGCCGTCCATCCCTCCGGGATGCGCATTTGACTTTTCAATGCATGCATCTCGGAGGCTGAAAACGTGCATCCCGGAGGAAATGGACGGCTCCCCCTCCCCCTGTGGGGTCCCTCGCTGCTTTCCTCGACAATTAGATTTTTTTGCTCATTAATACCCCTGTAAAACTTTTCTTCCAAAATCTTAAAACAGAAATTCTAAATGTCGAGGAAGTGGGCGAGGAAATGAGCGAGGGGAGGGAGGTGGCGGGGTGGGGACCGTTCACCTCCTTTGGGATGTGTGTCATCTTTTTTGGTGCACGCATCCCGAGGGAGGTGAACGGTCCCCACACCGCCACCTCCCTCCCCTCGCTCATTTCCTCGCTCGTTTCCTCGCCACGTAGAACAACTCATCTTAAAAAGAAGAGAAGCGTTTGAATTTTTTTTTTCTGGGTCCAGCGAGAAAAAAAGTTTTGCTGTGATAAGTTTACCCACTTCATCAACTCTCACGTATCTCCAATCGACCTGGACCCTCGGATTTGCCTTTCTTTCCTCTCACCTTCTCTTCTCTAAATCCTCCTCTCGTGTGTGAGCTTCAAAAGAAGAGATTTTTTTTTTTTATAGTCTTTCAACCCAATTTGTATATCGATGGATCAAAGTTTCTTCTTCAACTATCCCCTAAAACCTAGCTTGGACAAGGCGGAACACTGATAATCTCTCTCTCGGTATGTTTTATTTTACTTGATTTGTTGTAATGGTTTGATTTTGTGAGATTTTAAATGGGTTTGTGGGTAAAGATTGAATTTTTTTTGTATCGTTTGTGTGTTGGTTTGTTGAAATTGAAATTGAAATTGGGTGTTTTGGAGTTTTGATTGAGTGTGAAATTTTGAATTTGTGTTTGTTGAAGTTGGGATTCATTCATGTGTAGTGGTTCTAAGAGGACTTGGTCTTAACTAGCTAGGAGAGTGTGAATTGAATAGGCTCAACACCTATTCCGATTTCTGAGTTATATATGCCAAATTATATTGATGGCATTCATCCCACTTCTATCATATGCTTCCATGCAATTAGCTTCACAAAATTGGCATAAGCTGTTTCCAAATCTCGAAATCAATGCTTTATCACTAATGCACAATTGATCACTTTACTGTTAATTTCTTGCTCCAGTAAAAGATATTATGATGATATACTGTCAAGTAGCTAGTTGATGGATTTTGCTAAACCATTTTGGCAAGTCTTATATGCATTTATTATGATATACTGCTATGAAGGTGATGCTTATAATTTAAGCTCTCCCATATTGGTGCCTTTGTAATATAAGAAGAATGTTCTATTCAACGAAGTAGATTTTGCATTAATGCAATCAAATCAAATTGTAAACCAAATAGTGTATTCAAACTTTAATAACCAATAGCTGTCAGTACAATCGGGATGAATTCCTTAAAATAATGGAGAATAGGATCGTCATGTGGAAACTGTCTAAGGCAGGAAGGAGTTTTCATCAGGTCTACTCTTATACGTTTTCCTGTCTACTTGCTTCGGATGCTCTCCATTCCTGCTTCCGTTGCATTGAGAATGGAAATACTTGTCCGAGACTTGTTCCCTTTGGTATCTATACCGCAAGCTAGAAAGTTTGATCCAAATACTCGGAACAAGGTTTGATGTCCTAAATTTTGGGGTCATTTGGGTATTAGGCCAATAATAGCGCTTGATACGACTCCTTTGGGCAAATGGCCGTGGCGATTTACTGGTGTCAAAAATACTCTTTGGAATTCATCATTAGGCACAAAAAATCAGTTAAGTCTTTTGGATGTTCAATTAGGAAGAGGATTCTATTTGCAGACTTCATTTAAATTCACAGCAGCTAGGAACATGGTGAATGCTACTGCTTTTCTGGGGAAAAGTCGGAATTAATTTGGCTCAAGAGAATTCCTTCTCATATGATCATCTTTATGTGAATAGTGATTCATGGAAGAATCGTAAGTGTTGATAATCTCAGGCTTGGGGTATTCCCAACCATTGTGTTTTTGGTAATATGGAGGTGTGCGTGTGAGTATGCTCATACAATTCAGATGAGGTAAATAATTGGTTTGATGGAAAAAAGGAAGAATGTTTCTCTGTTGGGGGACTTGGTTTGGTTTAGAAGCTGAATATAGTTATAATTAGATGTTACCTATTTTTCTAAGGTTAAAAGCAAACAAGTCTTTTAAGTGATAGGCATGGTTTCTTTTCTTGCCAATAATATGTTAGTATGCATTTGAAGTATGATTTTGGAACTCTCTTGAATGCAATGTCTGTTTATAGAGAAGTTGAAAACATCAGGCAAAGAAAAACTGTAGTGATAGTTTGTATTGACTCACTGTTCAAGCAATGGTAATTAGAAAAATCAAAATCATCCAAGCTCCCAGTGAAAGCCTCAAACCCCAAGCAAGCCTCTTCTCACCATTCTAAAATTATGAAAAGTAGAAGAAAAGGGGTTTGTTGTTTTGTACGAGAAAGGGAGACGATGGGGTGTTAAGTTGATGTATGAGGATTGATGGTTTCATTTCAACATGTTGTGGACTGCAAAAATGGGAGATATGTTTGGTGGAATCAAAGAAAGAAAGGGAGAAGATATTGGATGAAATAGTTTTTGGTTCATATTTCTTCTGTGGTAACTATTGGCTTGTTACTTGTAGGAAAATTGCGACAATGTGACCCAACATGGCTTTAGATATTCCAACAAAGTAGTTTGTGGCTGTAGAACATTGAGCTTACCTCGACTTTAATTTTATCAAAACAGAATAAGAGCTAACAGATAAGTAAATGTTGCGGGAGGGAAATAAAGAAATACCTTAAGGGAATCGGAGGCCTTCTTGAGTTCAATCTCCAGTCCATCACAGTCTTAGCCTGGCTATTTTGAAGAGAAAGAAGTGAGAGAGGTGAGTTTGGACATGTGTTAATTATAGTAAATATGTTGATGGGAAGCCTGTTTTTGCTTTAGGTGTTAAGAAGTTATCTGGTCTCTTTGTATGTAAAATTGTATGTATCTAGGAGTAGGTGTTTGATGAAATAAGGAGTGTAGTCAATCAAAAAAGAAAACCTTCTGCATCTTACTTGAGCTTGAATTTTAGGATTTTAGGAGAAATAAAGAAGGAAGGTTTGGTGAGTTTGGAAGATCCAGAGAGTCAGTTTTGTCTGTCCTTTGTGTAATGTAAATATAAATTGGTTCTTGTTAAAGTCTAGTTGAATTATGTTGTGATTGTTTGTTATGACTTATTTGTGTGTGACTTGTATGTTATTACTGTTCTTTAATGGTTTCTTGTTGATGGTTTGGAGCCTAGTTTGAAATGTCATGGGCTACAGTTGACTGGAGATTTGTTTGTTTTGCTCAATATGAAACTTGTCTGTTTCTCCAGTAGTTATTAGTCCAAGTTTAGCTTTTTGTTTCCAGAACTTATTAATGGTAGATTGGGTCTGGATCAAGGTCGTTGGTAGGCTTACTGCTAGGGTGGTGGTGATAGTTGGAAATCGATAACATCGTGCGTTTGATTTTTGGAAAACTTTTTGATGTAGTCGATTCTTGTTCTCCTTCTGCGCTACTTACCTAGATTTGCACAGGTAGCAAACATGAGCCAAGGACCACCGTGTGGTGGCCGATGACACTTCGATGCTTAAGTTGGATAAGGCTTAGAAGAGGTTTAAACCTGTAAATTGGTATTCTGTAGCTTACCTTAAGTTCATCGACCTTATCTCCCTTTTATAGTGTAGGAGTCTTTGTTTGGCTAGGCCTTTGGTGACGTAGTTTAGGGAAAAAGATATTGCTGGAGATCCTTTCCTTTTTGGGAGTTGTCCATGAGGATAATTTCCCTACACGACTTGTGCTTCTAGATCCGCGGGAGAGGTTTCCCTTTCTGAGTGTTGACCATGCGAGGATAGTTTTTTTGCCCGACTTATACTCTAGTATTTGTTTTCTAGTCGGATTCGATGTGTTACTGGCTTGCCAGTCTTGGGTAGATCTCTCAAATATTTGCCTTAGAGATCTTATGAGTATTAGGGCTGTCCGCGAGACGTATAGACGTATAGGCTTACTGGCTATTTGCAACTCGGACCCAACTGTTTGGATCCAGCCAATAATGGGCTTAATATCGTTTGGGCCTCGCTGGATTGTGCATGCAATCAGGACTGCGTTGCTATTTTGACGAGATTGTCATGACACATGTACGGTGCTGATCAGAGGACGATTTGATGTATCCATCACTTTTCATGGAAAAAAACCGTGAAAAAGTTTTCATAGATTTTTTCCATTGTTTGATTTTTCAAAGAAAAAAAACTTTTTTCTAATTTTCCACTATTTGATTGTGGAATTTTTTCAATGATGAATTTGTTTTAGGCCTAAGTTATTATATCAAAGAAATTGAACATGCGCCATATAAACATGGTAGGGACATAGAGCCCATATTACACATTGAAACTAAAAAACGACAAAAATCATATAACATATTATCCAAAGGTATTATATACTTATTACAATGTCGTGTAGAAAATGTACTACACTAGTACACATTAACATTGAAGTTTTGTAAGTAATGCAAGTCAACCAAAAAATACATAAATCGTCTACTTTTAAATTAATTGTATCAAATTCTCTTAATAACCAAGTTTCATTACTAACCACTCTTCTATGTCAATAGACAACAACAACAACCACCACCACCCACCGCAGCAGATCGGAGAAGGAGAGGAGAGGGAGAGAGTTGGTATTAGTAAGATAAAGGGGTTGTACAGTGGGGTGTGATAAGAAGTTTTGAAAAAAAAGTAAAGGAGAGAGAAAAAGTTTGGTAGGGTGAGCATAACAATTTCCAATTTGGCAGCCAAGGGGATCAATGTTATCCCAAACATCTCAAGAACTTCAAAATCGATACTATTATCAAACAAGGAACATCTAGCATAGCTCAAGAACTTCACTCACAAACATGTCTACATGGATGTGAATGTGCTACCTCGTTGAACAAGCTGCTACTCGTCTTCATTTATCAGTGTTATGTGGTCCCCCCACATAGGAACTATTCTCGATTTTCTATGATAATTCCGCAGTATATGCTAAGTTTTTCATATAAATAAGTGGCAACTTTAAAAAAAACATCTCATAAATTCAAATCGTCTCACAAAGAGTGTGGATCAGCTAGTTTGCTAAGCATGGAGCATTTATGCTCCTTAAGGTGGTTTTTCGACACACCATTTATTTAACCCAAGTTAGCCCTATACTAATTGGGACTTATATATATATAATTAATAAGAGAAATGAGGAGAAAATATAGACCAAATAAGATCTGGTGAGAGAGGAAACATGAAAGAGAGAAAATAATAAAATAAAAAAGTTGTTCCTTTCTACCATGGAAATATCTAAAATTTTGCACCATTCTAATAAAATTCATATTCGTGGATTAGTATATCTTCGGTATTTTTTTACTCGATTTTGAATTTTGTTTTATCGAAAAGATATTTCCTTGTATTTATCATATTGGATCCTAAAAATAGATAAATATCGTGATAGATCTCAAGATATATTATACCATGCTCTTAAATATCAAGAAATGTAATTATGGTATTGCCCTTAGTCAAACAACAAAAGGCCCAAAATGCCTTAAAAAATATCACTAACATTCACCTTTCACAATTGCCCCTTTTTCATAATCTGAGTCCATGGAGAGAATAGTACAAGTTTGAGGCTACGCGATGTTGTACAAATTAACTCCATTGTTGAATGTTGGTGGCGAGTTTAGAGTTTTGATCAGCGTCTTCCGCACAAATCTCCACCAACAATATCCAAGTCAGGGAAGGGAAGTGCTCCCTCATCCTCATAAACAATATCCAAATCAAATCCGAACCCAGAGAAGAGAAGGCGGTCTAGAGCGAGCTTCATCTAAGTGTTCATTCCGCATTTCACAGGTCAAATCTCTGGTCTGGAATCCAAAATTTGGTTTAGCTGCCTTCAGATTTGTTTAAGGCACTCTCCCCCTTTTACTTGTACAAACAGGTAACATAATTCTCTCCCTCCCTCCCTTTTTTCAACTTGTATGTCTGTGTTTTGGTACTTGCTCGAGTTTTTCTTCATTTCAATTTGGTTGGGAATTCATATGTCTGATGTGTATATGCTCACTCCCTCTCAGTCTGCCTGTAGAATTTTATTAGATAATAATATCTAGTTTATCGGGTTTGTCATCAATTCAACACGAGAGCTCATACTAATGTTTCTAGATGTGTGGTCGTCTTCAATTCATATTCATTGTGTTATTATATTAAATATAATATGGCAGCTTTTTCATGCACAAAATTATTCATTCTTGTGAAGTTTTTTTTTTTTTTTTTTGGAAAGCAAGCTGGGTTTTTATAGGATCCATAACCTATTAACAAGGTGCGACCTACAGGTCAACACCATAAGAAAGTAATCATGCCGCCGGCGGGTCTCGAACCTAGGAGGTGGGGGATAAACCCACACAGCCCTAACCACTCGACTGTAACACCATTGGCCATTCTTGTGAAGTTATAGAGTTAGAGTAGCACTTATTTATTTTTTTCTTTTTTCTTTTTCCCAGTTTACGTGCTTTTCCTTTCTAGTGCAGTTTTCATCTATAGCATTTTGATTTGGGGTTTTATAAAGGAAACGGATGATGAGAATCATACAAAAAATACCCCTCATTCGTACACTAGTTACTAGGAAAAGAATTAAGTGCTTGATGTTGTACATGTAACTCTTGACGATGACAGTTTCAAGCTCTGTTGCAAAGTATGAGACAAAGCCTCCCTGTTTCAATTTCCTTTTGTGGACAATTGCACATGTACGTATCTTAACTATCGCAACCTGACAAACAAGGTCTTATCATCCCAAATCGCTGCAGTCTTTGTGATCAAAATCAGGAGTCTATTAATCACATTCTCTCCTGTCCTTTCATCATCTGCCTTTGGCGTCTCATAGCTTTAGTGTAACTTCCATGAGAAAATTGGGTATGACAGTGGCTTTCCAAGAGACCTTTTCTCGACAAGAGGAAAGTGGTTGTAGGACCAGTTGTTTGTGTCAGCCGGCGAAGGGAGTTGTTATATGCTGAGTGCTTGTCTGATGACTTAATCTGGGTGGTTTGAGGCGCTCCATCCTAGCATTAGCTGTAATGACTTCCTAGGGTAGCCTTTCTGGTTAACACACAACACCCCCCCCCCCCCCCCCCCCCCCCCCCAGTATGATTTAATCATATTATAACGCATCCAAACCAATCAAGCTCATACAATCATATTACATATAATAGATTTTATAATTCAGATCAAGTTAAGAAATCTAGTAACGAAGGGAGTTTACCACATGTATTACAAAGTTAATCCCAGTCATTGCCTTCCCCTTCCCTACCTCAATCCTTGTCATATACAAACAACTCATGCCCTCTTCCCTCTTCATCCGCATTATCCATGCCGTCTTCTCTCATCAATAAGTAAAAATGTGTGTGTGGATGGGGAGTCGGAATGAGAGGAAAATGCATAGTGCAAGCCTAAATCTCAAAATAGGAGAAGAAAAAAGAAAGAAAGAATAGAGTAAGAGCGTTAAACAGTGAGTTGTGGAACACAACCATAGAAGGAGGTGTTCGTGGCGCTAAGCATAGGTGTAAATAGCCGATGGAAGCGATAGCCTAGGCTAGCCTCGGCACATGATCGCACCACATTTGCATTATTGTGAGGCGAGGCTGCAATGTTGCGCATCACACCTAGGTTAGCCTTTGTTAACACTATTCTTTATATGTTTTCCATTCTACACCCCTTAATGGCTTGATTGGCGTCACATACACTAATAATATGGTGTCCCATTTTCAGTTTATGAGATGTTCTTTAAAACGATTCTTATTAGATTGGCACAATTTATGAAATAGATGATATCAATCGTGAGTAGTGAATACATCGGTTTTTCTATTTATTTTTTTAAATCACACAGAAAGAGAATTATATCTATATGATATATCATTTCAATTTATACATCTTGTAACGTCAATGACTTCTATGATTTCTATTATTTTACCTCTAGGAAAGACATGCAATGCAAATGACTTACAGGTTTTAAACTACAAAACTTCCTCACCTTGCTGCTTTTTTTTCCTTTCTTTTCAGGGAAGAGTTTCTATTTTCATCAGTTCATAAATCAGAGAAAGAACCACATTGAGATGATCCACTGTATTTCACACACTGAAAGTTGTCATAAATTTCTTCCTTATTTTCATTTTACAAAGTGAATTTCAGATTCTCCCCCCTTAAATCTTTGCTCCTAATCTCCAAGCTATTTAACAATGTCTAGTAGAAAATTATGGATCTCTACCATTTCGAATCTACGCTCATGCCGATGGTTTTCTTCAAAATTCAATTCCAAGTTCAACTCCACACTTTACTCTTGCTCTTCTAGTCATATGTGCGAATCTAAATTCTTCCACAGCTACAACAACCATTTTCAAACAAAGGACAGGTGTATTGCAAAGAATTTTTGTTCCAAGTCATCAAATACTAGTGTGTCTAGGTGCTGGAATTGCAATGCAGCCGCTGTCTCAAAACCATTTCTTGCTTGCGACTCTTGTAAAACTGTTCAGCCAATGGACCCTTCTGTGGATTACTTCCAGATATATGGTTTGTAAGTTTAATGAATTTTCTCTTCATTTTACTCCATTGAAAATTGCATACAATTGGTTATATTGCAACGTTAGTAGCGAGTTTAAAATCTAATGGAATGCTGTAGGTTGTGCATTTATCAGGTTAGACTATTTGAATCCATTTTTAATGAGTGTCAGTGTGTCACTGCATTACTATAATGCCCAAACAGAATATATATGGTTTCTAGCATTTTATAGCATGTGTCAAATTAGAAAAGTGAAATATCTGCAAAATGACAATGTGGACTTCTCAAGAGCTTCATTGGAATGATAACAGAGAGAAAGCTTATGAAATTGAGGATTTCAATCTCGAGAGGAAGTACAAAGATTGGCAGAAGAAATTGCATCCTGATTTAGTTCATACAAAATCTAAGGTTTGTTTTGCATAAGTTCTTTTTCTTGTGTTTTCCCTAATTTAGTCATGTCTTTTTGCTAATTTCTTGTCCCTTATATAGGAAGAAAAGGAGTATGCTGCTGAACAATCTTCTAATGTCATTGAAGCTTACCGCACACTCAAGACACCTTTATTGAGAGCAATATACCTTGTAAGGGACATCTACTTTTTAATTTATGGATTTTTACTCTAGTCATTGTTATGTTGAAGATGAACTATTGGATAATCCTCAAATTCAAAGACTTTGCGTATGAACTAGAAGTTTTTGAAACTCTAGGTTCACTTTAAATACCTTAAAGCATCTTCACAAGCTCAAAAGTCAAATGTGGTTTTCGATTGAGCTTTGAAGGTGTATTTTTCACGTTCCAATGATGACTGGAAGTTCAATGGGGTGGAGGTTTCATTTGGGCGGAGGTAGGCATGCGAAATAGTCATACGCACACAGGACTAGGCATGCGTGCCTAGTCAAAACTAATTTGACCCTCTTTGGTTTGAACTTCCTATAGACAAATATTAGAGAAAACCGATATTTGCCTCCAAATTATGTTTTTCGCCAAAGGTTTTGTTGAATGTCCCATTGGAGCATATCGAATCTCAACCTCAAATGGATTCACTAGGCTGAAAATCGAATTGGTGGTTTTTCACAAAAACGAAAATCGACTGGCTATCATTGGTTTCCAGTTTGTATCAACCGAATGCAGGAAAACGATACAGTCGGTTTAGATTCGGTTTGGATCGGTTTTGTCGATTTTTCGAAAGTTTCGAAGGAGAGAGGTCAGTGATCCAAACACTTAAAATTCATACACGTTCAGAGAAATTGGAACTTAATTGAAGGAGCTAAAGCGTTAACAGGCATATTAGAGATCCTGATTACAATGACTATCAAGTCTGACTTCCATCGTCTCTCATTGTTACAGCAACTTCCACGCAGGTGGATCTACGTCGTGGTGGGTCCCAGCGGTGGTGCATAAAATCCTGGCAACCTCCTAGGTGGTGGATCTTGGTCGAGATTGCTAATCTTGACTTAGGGATTTCATCATCGATGCTCGTGGACCTCTGGAAGCCAGTGGTAGTGAATCTCTGGCCGTGGTAGAGGTTGTTCACCCTCTTCGTTTTCCCTTGAAGGATCCCCAAAGTACTGAGAGAGATTTCCATAAGCCTTACTATCCAAAAAATTATTTAGCATCTTCTGGAATATCGGTTGGCAAAAGACTTGTGTTGTGTGTGACTGCAAACGCTTTCTCTAAAGAAAAACCAGGCCATGGGTGGGTTGAGTGACTGATCCATGAATGAAGGTGGAGGGATACAGGACTCCACATCCAATTCTAAGAAAAAAGAGAAACAAAAGGATGAAATCCAACTAATTATTTTCACTTCTCATTTACCATTGCAGTTCACAAATGAGTCTCAACAATGGTCATAGAGTGGAAGAGAATGGAAAGAGGAGCCCCCATAGTTGCCTTGTTGTCCCAAATGCTACATAATTGCCTAGTTTACTTTTTGTCTCGATTAAAGTAAAATAAAGTAAGCCTTACTTTTTTTTTACCTTGAGTAAAGTGAAATACAGTATAACTAAGATACTTTTTACCTTTTCAAAGTCAAAGTGTTAACTTTTTATATTATATATAGTATTTCGATCAGCTCGGTTATTCGGTTTTATTGACTTCAAAACTAAAAAAGAACTGAACTTATCAATTTCGCAGCTTTCTAAACCGAATTTGTTAGTTTGGTTCGGTTCGGTTTGTTTGATTGGTTATTTGTTCAACCCTGGGATACACATTTTTGAGTTTTAGGTTGAGAAGTCTGTTGGAGATGCCATTAGCACCTATTTTTTGTCCAAAGTACTATTAATGTAATTATCTTCTCGTGGTACATTTGTTCACTTTCTGTCGTAAGCTACCAAGTCCAGCCATGTTTCTCATAGTACATCATTTGTTCAGCCATGCTCATAGCTTGAGACTGTATTCATTGTCTTGCATGTATTTCTGACAATTTTCAAGAACTGTCACTATTTCATGTCATCCTAGATTAATTTCAAGCCTTCCAAAAAATTCCAACAACAATGCTCGTAAAAGATGTGCCATCTAGGAAGCACCAATGCATCAAAAAATCCAACATACCCGGATCAAGTACGCCATCGGCACACCACCGATACACCCCGGACATGGTCAAGGGGTCTATCCAAAGATGCATGGATACAGACACGCTCGTCGTGTCGGATACGGACACGACACGCTGACTCGGCAATTTTCTAAAAACTAGGACTCGGAGACATGTCATACTATTTTTTTAATGTCATATAAATAATAATATAATAAAGTGCCTTCTTAGAGTGTCTTGAAGAAGATGACACTGTTGCAAGAAAACAATTAAAGTAGAGAAACAGTATAGTAGAGAAGTAGAGGAGAGAATAAGCAAAGGTAAAGAAAAAGCATAGACTACCTCTATGTTTTAGTGGCTTTTTGTCCTATGTCTTAAATCACAATTGGAATAGTCATTCACTTCAGATGGATCAACAATCATTATATTATGTGGTTATTTGCAAATATCTAAAAGTAAAAAATAAAACAAAGTTGATTTTCGAATCTTGACTGTATCCTGACCAAGTTCCAGGTATATCGGAGGTGTGTCTGACACGTTGACCACATTGACCATGACACTTGTTGACACATTGACCAAGTGTCCGACACGTGTCGGAGGCGTGTCGAGTGAGTGTCGTGTGTCGGATATGTGTCGGACACGGATACGACAAGTTTTCGAAGAGTCCATGCTTCCTTGGGTCTATCTCATTGTCAATAGAAAAGATATGGCCTCGATATGACAAAAAAACTTTTTTTTCGCATTTCTCTTCGAAAATGGCAAGGTTAGAATGAGATATGAAAATTTTTCATGGGATGCGCATACTTAGGATGTATTTTTTTGAGTTATGATAAGTTTTTGGTGTTTAACAAATTATTGAAATGATAATTATGACTATGGTGTTTATGCATTTATGTTTATGGTTTATTAATATGATTCATTAATTAATGATTATATTATCATATTTTTTTATCAGGGAACAAATTATAATAATTATTATTATTTTACTGGCGTATACTACCAATACCCGTGTCCTCAAATTTGAAAATTTGCCATATCTTCATTCTGGTTTTGTGCTCGTACCAATATCTGTATCCATGCAACCCAGTGTGCGATGTATCAAGTATTGACTTTTCCTTAATCTTGAGTACCTTTTTATTGTTTCCTTCAACTGTGGATTCTTCCATGTTGTTAAGTTGACTTGCTATGAGCCTATCTCTTACTTGCTTCCATGCCAGTCTTTTCCTATAAACTCTTTTCACTCCCTTTCTACACACATTATGATAGAATATAACTTGCGGAATAACACAAATTGAAAGATGATGTTGGAAATAAAATAAATTGAAGCAAAAAAGGTGTATCCTAAATAGACACCATTTTTCTTAATTTGGAGTGTTCAGTTGTAGGGTATGATTATTGAGTGTAAGTGTCCTAAACATACGGACCATTTTTTTTTCTTAATTTTACATGAATTGTCCTTGTTACATTGCCTTTAGGTCATAGATATCTGATCGATCACCCCTCCCCACTCCTGCAAATTTCGAATTGGGTCGCTCGTGTGGCTTTGCGGTACAATTTGGGATTCTAATCCATGAAAACAACCCATTCAGTTAAAAAGAGGACAAATGAGTCAGAATAAGGAGGAGAATATCATATCCAAAATGAGGGCACTTGGGTCATGCACTTATTAAAGAGAGTTGGTATTTTCCAAGACACCTTCAAATTTTCAACAAATTATCATAATTTGATCACTACATAAAATATCATGTATTGAGTTCACATTCATATATTGTTACATTCTTTTTCTTTTCCTATATATTTTATTATACAAATATATTGATATATAAAATAATTATTGTGCCTATACCGTACCGAATTAAAAAAAAAATACACAAATTGCAACCCCAAATAGCATAACGACTCTGCCTACCCCTTTGAACTCTGTACCATGGAAACAAACATATCCCGAATATGTTCCCGATCCTCGTACATTCTTGTTCCCCCTACCAGGTAACTATGCTTTAGGGTTGTTCTTGTTAATATTGCTTATACTACAAATGTCCATGTTAAAACTCAAACGAACCAATGAGAGTCAATGTGGATCCATAACTAGACTTAAGTTGGAATTTCTTGGGACCTAAATTAATAATTCAGCATTATCCTGCAACCTAATGGTAAGACTGGAGACCTAAGTCACTAAGTGCATCACAGCTATTCCTCCTTTCTAATTTTGTTACTTTTTTTTTTTTGTTTCTCCCATTAGATTATATTTGTTTCACCTAAATATTGTTTCTGATAAGTCTATTGATTTTTGACAGTTGCGGTTGGAAGGTATTCATGTTGACGAAGAACAAACAGTATCAGATCCAGAATTGCTAGCTGAGGTAATTTGTTGAACCTCAATTTTATACCTTTATTTCTGTTGTGAGTTTCTGCACATGAATGGAGGGTTTTCTTTCCTTCTTGGTTTATAAACAGCTTCTCAATTTGAAAACATTTAAGAGGTGGTTAAACAGAATGTTAGTACAAGAAACATTCAACTCCAAAAATGAGTTGACAACAAGAAATGTAAAGTATGTGGTATCAATACGAGTCTGCAGTTATTAGAATTCTCGTAAAACCTTTTCCAAAAAAAAATCTCAAATTCTAAAAGAGGGAAACTATTCCTTCTCCTATTTGCAAAAACTGATTGGGTGGTTGAGGAAGCAAAGGAGGATGTTTCGATTAAGGATTTTATAATGATTATTTTACTTCCCAAACAAATTTGTTGTGTTGGACTTTTTGGCAGAGAATGATGTTGAGATTCTTAAAGATGGCAAAAAATCATCTGTATAAATAAAGTTTTTGTTATCTTTACTACAGATTGTCAAGATTTTAATGAATTATGAATTTGCAGAGGAACTAGTTATAGGGGAACATGCAGAAAAAGTATTTTAGATACAATCAACGAATCATTATTTTCTGAACATATAATTTTGATAACAGTTTAAAAGCAATGATTCCCTCTTCTTTTTATGTGTTAAACTGAAAGTGAAGCCATTTCCGAGAAAATGTTTTTCTTTGCAACAGAAAATCCTTGATAGACTAAAATGATATTGAGACAGTCAAAGACCAAAGTAGACTTCTCGATTTGGGAACGTTGACAATGTGGGATTGGGCTATTCCTGAATAAAATAGAGAACAATTACTTTCATACAGCATTAGTGGGTTTTTTCATTTGTGAGCTTTTCTTTGATGGATGACAGTACTATTCATCAATTTTGCTTAGAGGGAGCTTTCGATAGGGGCCCCACCATCCCTCCTGGTGTGAAAGGCTTCCTTGTCTACGGAATTATCTCATATGAATGAAACAAATTTTTTTGTTCTTGCTGCCTTTCATTTTATTAGCTTGCACCCCTAATCTACCATGATGAAAGTTGGAAAACGTTTAAAATAATAATAGTAAATTTATGAATAAATAAATAAGATGTTCAATCAATTGGAGTGTGGAATCTTCCATGCGGCGACATAAACAGTTATAGGTCAATCCTTTTCTTTTAACAATAACCTTGCTAGTAAACAGATCCCCATTTAACCTATGTGAATGTTTTAATCTTTGTACAGATTATGGAAATCCGGGAAGCTGTTGATGAGGCCACTGACAGGGGCACATTAGAACAAATCCAGTGTCAGGTGATGTTTTTTTTTTTTTTTTTTTTTTCTTTCTCAGAGGTTGGAGGTGTGGGTTCGTCGTGGGCAGGCATATCATTGCTGACGTTAACTTCTATAAGAAATGCTGACATGGATAAAAAGGGAATGGTAAAAATTGCATGTATAAATAGCCTAGACCTTTCTTAAAATTCTACAATTTTGTTGAAAATGTGAACTCTGCCACATAGATGGAATAGGAAATGAGTGGACATGATGGAATTTGATGAGCTTGGCTGCGTCCCTGTATAGATGATGAGCTAAACAATATTGTCTTTGTGACCAATGCAGGTAAGTGAAAAGTTGACAACTTGGTCGAAATCATTTGGAGATGCATTTAGGAACAGAAAATTTGAGGAAGCCATAAACTCGATTCGGAGAATGACATACTACCATCGCATAAATGAAGAGATTATGAAGAAAATATGACGTAGGTAATCCATCTAGCATCTCCTGCGTCATGCTGTGACAAGAAAAGCAAGATTGCATGGAACAGAAGGAAAGTTTGGACATGGTTGAGACTTGAGAGAATTCTCGCGTAGTGTGGTTAATAACCAAATGGCTTTGGGGGTGTGATTAAATGGTGTTGGTATGACCCAAGAATTGTGTATATTCAGTACCTCTTAGGTATATCGAGATGCTCTATTTGCCATAAATAGAGGAGTTTCTCTACAGAGATTGAGTTAAATTATTTTAGTTGATTTTATCTTATTTTTGGTTGTTGGCTATTTGTCTCGGGTAATTTACTGTTACGGACCTTGAAGAATAAGTTGTCATTTAAATTACAGTGAATTTTTTTTATTTTCCTTCGTTTTGGCTTATTTTATAATCTCGCATTTTTTTTTAAAAATGTATAGAAGATAAATTACTTGAATTGCTGTGCAGACTGTAAATACTTAGAGATGTGAAAGTACAAAATTGTCTTAATAAGCCAGGGAGTGGAGCTATTGGAATGCCATTTTAGGTTCATTCAGAAATCAAATTATATTTGTTGCAATTTTTTTTTAATCAAAAGAACTGAAAATGCATTACTTAAAAGCAAAAACCATTTCGGTTCAAAGTACATCCCATCTTTAACATAGATTGAGGCAGCCAATTCGTGGGATGTTAAGTTCATATTTCTTCTAATATAAATCGAGCAGAAACATTTAAAAAAAAAAATAGTTTGTGTTCCATGCGATATTGTCCAAGTCACTTTGCGATGATAAGTGTTCACTAATACCATTGATCACTTTCGCAATGTCTTTACTATTAGTTATCACCATGATCTTGTTGTGTCTCTTTGCAATTGCCCATTCACTTGCTAATCTGACCCCTTCTAGTCGGCTTCAAATTTTGGTCACATATATTTTCTACACCACCCTTTATTAATGCCTATTACTTATCCAACTGCACCAGTCGCACAACAATCAGACTTATCTATGTGAAAGACAACATTAGTGACAAGTAAAATACAATTATTACTTGCAAATTCTTTAGCCTGCTCAAATACATTTGAAAGAGGACGATTGTCTGCAATTGTGTCATCTTGTAATTGGTCAATGTGCACATCAATTGAGTTTACTTGTTCCATATTACTTGAATTCCATTGAAATTTAGCCAATCTATTAGCTAATCTTGCTACCACTCGTACTTTGAATTCTTTTTGCTAAAAAATCAACTTATTTCTTGCCTGCCAAATTTGATCAAGGACTGCAGCTGCTCCAACCATACTCTTATCTATTTCGTACACTCCATCATGCATAAACCATAAGAATTCAAAAAAAAAAAAAATACTTTTTTCATTATAAAAGTTCACTCTATCCCCACTAACTGGTATGCTATAAATACTCCAAAGTTGAACAACAAGAGGACACTGAAAGAGAACATGCATTAATGTTTCCTTTTATGTGTTGCAAAGTGGGCATTCATCATCGACTGCTATGTGGTGTTGGTTAAGGACATTTCCAAAGGGAGTAATCCCTTATATAACTTCCACAGAACCATCTGTACTCTATGAGGGACCTTGAGTTTCCAAATATCTTGCAACAACTTCCTCTCATCACCTCGGGACAAAGATGCATTATTCATTACCACTTCCTCATTTTTGAATGATCTATAAGCTAATCTCACACTGAAAACTCTTTTGGTTTCATGCTTCCAAATAAGCACATCACATTCCTCCAAGTGTCTAATGGGGGTATTGATAATGACCATAATAACCTGCTGTAGGAAGACTAATTTGATAATAGTTTGGTCCCGTTCTTTTTGCCCACCCTCCTCTTGAGCTACTAGGTCGCTCACAAATTTGAACATAGAGAAGGTAGAAGGATACACATAATCCCTCAAAGGGAAGAAGTTAGATAACCATGGGTCCTCCCATTTATTGAACGACTATCCATTGACAACCGTTCACAAGAAACCCTTCTTGAGGGTATTGATAGTCTTCCCCAAACTTCTCCAAATAGAGGAAGAGACTAATTTGGTGAAACAAACTTGGAAAAAAACTACATTTAAAAAGTAAAGAGAATTGAGAAATGTTGGCCAAATATCATTTAGATGCTCCAAAGTTCTATATACCATCCTAGATAGCAAAACACGATTTTTAGATTTCGATAGTTGAATGTTAACACCACCCATATTTTTTGAGCAAACACCAAATCCCATTGGCTAAAAAGGAGTGTTACTGTTTTTGGTACACCTCCACAAAAAAGACCTTTTAAAGCATCCAACTTCTTGAGGATAGAAATTGGGAGGAGAGACGAAATTGGGAGGAGGAAGATTGTATTGGGTAAATGGGAATTGAAAAAGACACGGACTTAATCAAAGTTGTTCTACCAGCCTGAGAGGAGAGTTTGCACTTCCAACCAACAAGATATCTATTGACCTTATCAATCAAATAGGTGAAATCTTTAGTGTTGTTCCTAGTGAGGACTAAGGGGAGGGCCAAATACTTCTCTTTTTGGTTCACAACTCGCATGCCTAGAACCCTAAGGATCTTAAATTTATGTCTATGGTGAACATTAGGGGTAAAATGAACAGATGATTTGCAAAATGGACTAATTGACCAGACATTGCACGATAGTCATTCAAATTTTTTATTATTATTATTTTTTTTAGTGGTCAAGAAAGGCTTTGCAAAAAAAGAATAAGGCAATCAACAAACAATAAGTGATTGATGTAGAAGTTAACCAAATAACTTAAAACTCTAGTTGATTCAATGGAAACAAATGAAGAATATAAACTTACCTTGATCCATAACGATTTCCTTTTGATTGTGATGAGTTGGATTTCCAATTGATTCAAGCGTTTACTTAGAGTCTCTGTTGATAGGATACAGAAAACAATATTCTTCACGCAGCGCTCAATCGGGGACCAACCATATATTTATAACACTCGTAAGTTATAATCGTATAACTTATGGGCTGTGAAATTCCAATTTTGCCCCTCATTGAATTATAAATTACATCCTTAATTACACCATATTATTTAATAATACCTTATAATCCAACACTCCTATTAGATCACATATTTGAAATACTACACTTTAAGATAGCAATACACATTGCATTACATATGTGTGCCCACATTATTGGATTTTTCCAACAATCTCCCACTTGGGCCACATATGTTACCTTTAAACGTGTATAAACTTGCTACCACAAGTAAAGGTATTCCTAAACAATCTCGTCCATTGACTATACTGATATAGGATTAAAGCGATTTTCGTCACATTTAGCGTAACTAAATCCATCAATGGTCACATATACCAATATAATCAAATGACATAGATCAAACATGCATGTAGAGCATGGAAATTACATGTAATGAGCATGGAAATTACATGTAATGTGATCCAAACATGACTATTTCCAATTGGTCAAACTTTAATTTTTAATGAGATCAAACATATAATAAACAGACAATTGACTGAATACTTTATTTCTGCAGAAAATACTATTACACCAATGTGTCCAAAAAATTCATCATAGAACAACAAAAAACTCCCACTAAACCATGGTATCCTCATGTGATATAACACCCATATGAGCGGTGTGCTCATGAAAGACCTTGGGTGGTAATTCCTTTGTAAGCGGATCCGCAATCATGGAGTTAGTCCCAATATGCTCTATGAAAATTTGTTTATTCTCTATTCTTTCCTTCACAACCAGGAACTTTATGTCAATATGATTTGACCTAGACGAGCTCCTGTTGTTGTTGGCATATAGAACTGCTGACTTATTGTTACAATATAACTTTAGCGATCTTTCTATGTCATTCGAAATGCGCAACCCAATGACAAAATATCGCTGCCATAATCCATGGTTGGATGCCTCAAAACACGCCACATATTCTGCTTCCATGGTGGAATAAGCTATGAGTGTCTGCTTAGCACTTCTCCAGGAAATAGCTCATCCAGCTAACAGATAAATGTAGTCTGATGTAGATTTTATACTATCTTGGCATCCCACAAAATCAGAATTATAATACCCTATGATCTCCAACTGATCTCCTACTATCTTGGCATCCTGCAAAATCAGAATCAGAATACCCTATGATCTCCAACTGATCTGATCTCTTGTATGTGAGCATGTAATCTTTAGTTCTCTGTAAATTTCTCATGACCCGTTTAGCTGTTTTCCAGTGATCCATCCCAGGGTTATCCATATATCTGCCAAGCATTCCAACAATGAATGCTATGTCTGGACGTGTACATACCTGAGCATACATAAGACTCCCAACAGCTGATGCATAGGGGATCTTTTGCATCTCTACAACTTCAAGTTTATTCCTAGGGCACTGTTTAAGGCTGAAATTGTCTCCTTTAGATATAGGGGTGTCTCCTAGTTTACAATCTTGCATGCCAAACCTTTCAAACACTTTTTCTATATAGCTTTTTTGTGATAATCCAAGAATACCCCGAAAACGATCCCAGTATATATGAATCCCTAAGACAAAAGAAGCTTCACCAAGATCTTTCATTTCAAATTTCTTTGATTGAAATCTCTTGGTTTCGTGCAACATGTCTATATTATTAGTGGCAAGCAATATGTCATCAACATACAAAACCAAAAAGATATGCTTACTCCCACTGAACTTATGATACACACAATTATCAACAACATTTGTCTCAAAACCAAACGAGACAATTACTTGATGAAATTTGTAGTATCATTGATGGGAAGCTTGCTTGAGCCCATAAATGGATTTCTTTAGTCTGCAAACCATATTCTTTGAGTCTTCAGACACAAAGTTTTCTGGTTGCACCATATAAATTGTTTCATCAATGTCGCCATTGAGAAACGTTGTTTTAACATCCATCTGATGTAACTCAATGTCAAAATGCACAACAAGTTCCATGATTGTCCGAAATGAGTCTTTCTTTGACACCGGAGATAAAGTCTATTTATAGTCGATGTATTCATTTTGAGTGAAGCCTTTAGCTACAAGACGAGCCTTATATCTTTCCACGTCACCTTTTGAGTCTCTCTTGGTTTTGAATATCCATTTACAACCAATAGGCTTTATATTTTCAGGTAACGGGACAAGATCCCAAACTTGATTGTCTTGCATAAACTTGTACTCCTCATTCATAGCATTTATCCACTTTTGAGAGTTAGAATCCTACATGGCTTGATGGAAGTTGATTGGATCATTTTCCACCAATCCATCATTTTCCTTATGTTCTTGGAGAAAGACCATATAATCATCCGGAATAGCACTTATCCTTTCTCTCGTGGATTTCCTTAATGGCATTTGAGCTTGAGGTTGTTGAGTTTGTTCTTCAATTTGAGTAGGGAGTTGTTCAACATTGTCATGTTGAGGTTTCAGATCTGTTTCTTGATCAATGATAGGTATTGGAACATGTACTTTGTCAAAAATAGTAGTAGGAGTCGAAGTCAATTCCTCCTCAAATTCAATGTCTCTTACCTTATTTCTCCCCCCAAACTCGACATCCTAAAAAAATGTTGATGTCCCCGATTCAAAAATGGACTTAATAGTGGGATTATAGAACTTGTAGCCCCTTGATCGCTCAGAGTAGCCAATGAAGTAGCTGTTCACTGTTTTGGAGTCCAATTTCTTTTCATTTGGCCGAGAAGGCCTTGCCTCAGCTGGACATCCCCAAATGTGAAAATGCTTTAGAATAGGTTTTATGCCTTTCCAAAGTTCACAAGGTGTTTTGGCAACTGCTTTAGTTGGTAATCTGTTAAGAATATAAGCTTTTGTCTTTAGTGCTTCTCCCCAGAGTGATTCAGGTAAGGTAGAATGACTGATCATACTCCTTATCATGTCCTTAAGAGTTCGATTTCGTCTTTCAGCTACACCATTCATGCTAGGTGATCCCGGCATGGTGTACTGTGGGACGATTCCACATTCCTCTAGGAATTTAGCAAATGGTCCTGGACGTTGTTCACTTGAACCGTAATATCTGCCATAATACTCACCACCACAATCAGACCTGACACTCTTAATTCATTTGTTGAGTTGGTTCTCAACCTCAACTTTGAAAGCTTTGAACATGTCCAGTGATTCAAATTTCTCATGAATGAGATATAGGTACCCATAGCGTGAGTAATCGTCTATGAATGATATAAAATATTGTTGACCATTCCAATAAGTTGAAGGGAATGGTCCACAAATATCTGTGTGGATTAATTCTAAGACGTCTGAAGTTTTGTTTGCACCAAATCTCTTTTGTTTGGTTTGTTTTCCCTTGATGCGCTCAATACAGACATTAAAGTCTTAAAAATCAAGAGAATCTAATATGCCATCTGACACAAGTCTCTCCATTCTCGTTTTCGAGATATGTCCTAAGCGTTTGTGGCATAGTTTTGATGAATTTTCTGCAGTTAGCTTACGCTTAGTACCACGTGATTCCACATGCAAGGTTTCATTATATGTTACAATAGTGTCAATAAGATATAGGTTATCAAATGCGCTTAATGAACCAGTACCAATAATATTGGAATTTAATGAAAGACTAAACTGATTATTTCCAAATGAACAACAGTATCCAAATTTGTCCAATAAGAAAATAGAAACCAAATTTCGTCTAAATGACGGTACTACAAAAGTGTCTTTCAGTTCCAAATAACAACCAACTCCTAATAGTAACCTAAAGTTTCCTATTGCTTCCACTTCTATCGATTTTTCATCGCCCACGAATATGCGTCTTTCAACATCATTTGGCTTTCGGTAGCTCAGACAACCCTGCATAGAAACACTTATGTGAGTAGTAGCACCGAAATCTAACCACCAAGTTTTTTTAGGTACTGAAGTTAAGTTAATCTCATAACAGACCAAAGTAAGAAACATACCCTTTTTAGCACGCCATGCGGACATACCCTTTTTAGCACGCCATGCGTGATACTTGGTACATTCCTTCTTTACATGTCCAGGTTTCTTACAAAATAAACAATCCTCATTGCCTTTATGTTTCTTTTGTGCTGGACCCTTAGCAGCTTCATTATCCTTCTTTCGTTTTTTGCCCTTATCTTTAGAGGTGCTTGCAAAGTAAGCACTTTCCGTTATGTCTTGCTTCAACCTGTCTTCCTCTTGCACACAGTATGAAATGAGCTTATTAAGAGTCCATTTCTCCTTCTAACAGTTGTAACTGACTTTAAACTGACTGTATTGTGGAGGAAGTGATATCAAAACTAGATGCACGAGTAAGTCCTCAGACAACTCAAGCTTTAGTGGCTTAAGTTTTGAAGAAATATGAGACATCTCCGTGATGTATTCCCTAATGTTCCCTTTGCCTTTGTACTTCAATGAAATCAAGCTAGCTAAAAACGTACTTGTTTCAGCCTTATCGTTTTTAGCAAAACGTTTTTCAAGTTCAACAAGAAACTCATTAGCATTGGTCACCTCTTCGGATATTGCACCCCTAAAGGCTTCTGGAATACCTCGCTTGATGAGCATGAGACTCATTCGATTGGAGCGTTCCCACTTCTCAAAGTATCTCCTGGCATCAGAAGTACTTGCATCTGTAAGAAGAGCGAGTTGCTCGATCCTTAAGGCAAGGTCCAGATCCATACATCCAATAACGATTAACACGTTATCTTTCCAGTCCTTGAAGTTTGTCCCATTAAGCATGAGAATATTATTTACACTAGCAGATATACTAGTAGCCGACATAGTAGCTGTACAGAGAATAAATTAAATAAATAACATGTTCACATCATCATTCAAATTGCATAAACTTAAATTCAAACAATAGGTAAATAAAAAACCATATCAAGATACCTAGCACAACATTGTTATTTAGTCTTTGGACAGAAATATCAATCTGTAAGTGGTATTCTTCTTATGCAACGAAATCGGCCTAATATTATGCCTTTCTTTGGACTGACGTAATAAAAGCATGGTAAACCAAAACGTATCACATATTCAAGACTATGGATTATCCGGTCAAAACAATATTCTTTTGGGCCGATTGTTTCACATGGATTTAGCATGCTCACTTATTTAAAATTAACCAAAATTTTCTAATAGTGGGTGCTTTGGCAACCTATTAGTTAAATTGTGTAAATTTTAATTAAGGAACACAATAATGATACATGAAACAAAAATTATAATCTATGTATAAATTTGGAGTACTAACCAAATTATCACCTTAATACAATTTAAACATGGGTCCAAATTAAATATAACCCAAAAAATGAATAGGTCCTAATAAAACAGGATAAAGCCCATGATTAATCAGACAAATCCAACAGTTATCAATAGTGGCCCAACAGTTAACTAACAGACCCAATAGTCACCATGGTCCTACTTGGAGTCCTTATTGGAGTCCAACTTAATGAAATGGAATCCTACTTGGAGTCCAACTTAATGAACTAGAGTCCTTATTGGACAAAAAACACGGTCTAAAAAGGGTCATGACCACCGACTCTCGATGCAACAGTGAATCGAGACAATATAATCGCATAATCATAATTAACGTAACGATATAATCGCATAACCATAATCACTGTAACAGTGAATAATCAATATAATCATAATCACTGTAACAATATAATCGCATAACAGTGAATAATCAATATAATCATAATCATTATAACAATGTAAATCGCATAATCATAATCACTGTAACAATATAATTGCATAATCATAATCACTGAATTGTAATGAAACAGTGAATATGAATATAATTGCAATATAATCACTGAATTGTAATAAAAGTAATGAAACAGTGAACATGAATAAAAAAAAAGCTTTGCGAAATTATAATCAGTGTAATAAAGATTACCCACTAAAGCATTATAATCAATTGCAAAATTATATGTTGATTTGTGATGATCTATTCACCAATCAACAACTCTATTACAGTGAACATGAATCAATATAAGCACATAATCGATATAATACATTTTTTTTTATTTTTCACATGGAATCAACAGAAGTTGCTCTAATACCAATTGTAGAAGTTAACCAAATAACTTAAAACTCTAGTTGATTCAATGGAAATAAAGGAAGAATATAAACATACCTTGATCAATAGCGATTTCCTTTTGATTGTAATGAGTTGGATCTTCCGATTGATTTAAGCGTATTACTTAGAGTCTCTGTTGAGAGGATAAAGAAAACAATACAGAAAACAATATTCTTCACACAACGCTCAATCATGGACCAACCATATATTTATAACGCTCGTATGTTATAATCGTATAACTTACGGGCTGTGAATTTCCAATTCTGCCCCTCATTGAATTAGAAATTACATCATTAATTACACCATATTATTTAATAATACCTTATAGTCCAACACTCATATTATATCACATATTTGATGGACTACACTTTAAGATAGCAATATACATTGTATTACAAATGTGTGTCCACATCATTGGATTTTTCCAACAATTGAATCTAAGGTCCTCCACAACTACCATTTTCAAACAAAGGACATGTGTATTGCAAAGAATTTTTGCTCAGAGTCATAAAATGCTAGTGTGTCTAGGTGCTGGAATTGCAATGCAGCCGCTATCTCAAAACATTTATTGTTTGCGACTTTTGTCAAACTGTTTAGCCAATGGACATTTCTGTGGATTACTTCGAGATATATATGGTTTGTAAGTTTCATGATTTTTTTCTTCATTTTACTCCATTGAAAATTCATACAATTGGTTATATTACAACCTTAGTATCGAGTTTAAAATCTAATGGAACATTGTAGGTGGTGCATTTATCATGGTTAGACTATTTGAATCCCTTTTTCATGAGTGTGAGTTGCCCAAACAAAATATACAAGGTTTCTAGCATTTTATAACATGTGTCAAATTAGAAAAGTGAAAAATTTGTAAAATGACAATGTGGGCTACTCAAGAGCTTCATGGGCCAATGGTGTTATGGTCGAGTGGTTAGGGTTGTGTGGGTTTATCCCCCACGTCCTAGGTTCGAGACCCGGCGGCGGCATGGTTACTTTCTTATGGTGTTGGTAGGTCGCACCTTGTTGATAGGTTATGGGATCCTATAAAAACCCATTCACTTTCCTAAAAAAAAAAAAAAAAAAGAGCTTCATGGGAATGATAACGGGCAGAATTTCAAAATCCTAATTTAATCTTGAAAGGATTTCAAGAGCTTTATGGGAAAGCTTATGAAATTGAGAATTTCAATCTTGAGAGGAAGTATAAGATTGGCAGAAGAAATTGCATCCTAATTTAGTTCATACAAAATCTAAGGTTTGTTTTGCACAAGTTCTTTTTATATTTTGAGTGTTTTCCCTAATTTAGTTATTTCTTTTTGTTTATATGGCTCATATTCAATTTATTTGATACGATAACAACTTAGGCCTAAAACAAATCATCGTTGAAATTTTTTTTGCAATCTAAAAGTGGAAAATCAAGAAAAGTTAAAATCAAACAGTGGAAAAAAAATAATGTGCAAATTTTTTTTTTTCCATGAAGCTATGGTTAGCCATTTTTATTGGGAAATGAATTCCCTTGTTATACAAATTTTCGCTATTTGGTTGTCTATTTATTCATAGTAAATCGATTATTCATAAGACTATTTTTTTACTATACTTGGGAAGTCTAAGGGATAGATCTTAAAATGGTTTCGATTTTCATATCTATTTTCCGTACAACCAAACTGACCCGAAAAGTTTTCGAGTGGCATGAAAACTTTGCTTTGTTTTCCAAAGTTCAGTACTTAGTTTATGCACAAAAAAATGAATGAAGAGTCGAAAAAAGATACAATGGACAATGGAGTACATGTGAGCTTTGTAAAATGTGTTAATTTTACAGGGAACAATTGAGTCTTTTTACAATCACCTCATTATCATTCATTGTCTCCTCTCTCTCTCTCTGGGTTTGGGTTGGATTAGAAACGTAACCTCAACCGATACCATAAAAGAAAAGAAAAGAAAAGGTGAAAGAAGAAACGTAAAGAAGAGACGAAGCAAAAAAAAAAAAAAAAAAAAAAAAATTCTAACTTTACATTTTGAAGCCTCCCCCTATCCTCTCTTGTCTTAAATCCTGATCCGGTTGATTTGATTTTCGTTATTGAAGGAGAGAGAGAGTGTGGTTGGTTTGTTGAAGCTCAATAAATAGGGTTAGGGTTTCATTTTAATTTCGAGGAGATGGATTCCGAGGATGACATGCATGATGCGAATGATGCTGACTCTCCGGATGTATTCTACAGTAGCGAAACGGCCATGGCTAGCGATGATGATGATGGAGATTATGAGTTCATCGATAATGACTCTGATGATTCTGAAGACACTACATCCAATCGCCAGCAGGTCCCTCATCTTTTTTTCTAAAAATTTCATCTTTTTTTCTCATTCTTGAGTAATTTCACAATCATTTGTTAGTATTCATAAGGAATTTGAAGTGGATTCAGCTCTTTTCGACGTTCAGCTCATCAAATTATTTAATAGTTGAATTGATCGGTGATGGATTGTTTAGTAACAAAAAGGGTGAATAAAAATTGGACTAAGATAATTTCCCCTTTTTTATTTTTTGATGAAAACCATTTTACCAAAAGGTTTGTGTGTGTGCCTCTGTGTGCGCTGTGTGCCTGCCTGAGCTCACATTTTCAGGATCTTAACATTCCCCCCGCCCAGTACACTTTCTTAAGTTTGCAACTTTTATATGCACATTTTTTTTTTGTAAATTTAATTAGGGGTTCAATTGATGAAAACCATTTTACCAAAAGTTTTGTGTGTGTGCCTCTATGTGTGCGGCGTGTGTGTGAGCTCACATTTTCAGGATCTTAACATGCCCCTACCCAGTACACTATCTTAAGTTTGCAACTTTTATATGCGGCTATGAAATTTGAGCTCATGTATTGCCCATTTTTTTTGTAAAATTTAATTAGGGGTTCAGTTGAGGCTTTTATCATGTTTACTATCGGAAAGTTAAAAAATTTCCGTTTCCTTTGTGATCATATGAGCATCCATCCAATCTCATCTTAGCAGAATTATTCAATCTTAAGTGAGGTCGATATTAGACAACGCCAAGAGGAAGATATTACTAGGATTTCTACAGTACTATCCATATCTAGAGTTTCAGCTAGTATCCTACTCCGCCATTACAATTGGTAAGAGGTTATCCTTTTGTTCAGCAATCTGTATAAAATTTTTTTATTTCCCCCACCCTTTTCTAATTGTTTTGTTGTTTGTTGATTAGGAGTGTTACGAAAGTGCATGATGCATGGTTTGCTGATGAAGAAAAAGTTCGCAAAGCTGTTGGCTTGTTGGAGAAACCAATTTATCAACATTCATCTGCTAGAGAGGTAATTCATATATGTATTTATTTATATACTTTTGTGGAAGTTTTAGCTTGAAATGTCTACTCTCTCTGATTTTGTGATTTCTTCTACTGGTTCAGTGTGTTATCTTCTTCTATTACAAACCTATACTCTTCTTAGAGATTAAATGCTTTTGCTGGCAGTTGACCTGTTGATGTATTTACTGGTTGAATCTCGTATCCTTTTCTGCTACACGCCTATCCGCTTAGAAAATGTTTATTTTTTCCTGGCAGTTGACTTGTGGGATCTGCTTTGAGTCATATCCTCGTGACAGGATGAATGCTGCTTGTTGTGGTCATCCCTTTTGTAGCTCATGCTGGACAGGTTTGTTATTTTGTAGAATACCTTGATTTTGATTTCGTAATGGAACAAGTTAAGCTGTTTTTCTTATTCATATCTTAGAGAATGCCTTGGGCGGCTTAAATAGTTCTCTTGAAATCAACTACCTTCTGTATTATTTCCATTCAGAAAAATGATACTACTTTGAAATTAACCTCGTTTTTTTTTTTTTTTTTGTTCCCATGATAGGTTACATTAGCACATCAATCAATGATGGCCCTGGCTGTTTGATGTTGCGATGTCCTGATCCATCATGTGGTGCTGCCGTGGGTCAAGACATGATAACTTTATTGGCTTCGGATGAAGACAAGGACAAATACTCGCGCTACCTTCTTAGATCATACGTCGAAGATAATAGAAAGGTAGATCCAAGTAATGGTAATTTTGATTATTAATTGAAAGATGCATTTAACTACATCATTTTTATCAATCTCTACTTGGTTGTCACGAGTCTTGGAGTATGGATATTGACCCGTTGAATCTGACGCTTGCTTAGGAGAATGGACTCGAAGCATTGGGCTGTTCCTATCACCTATCATCACACTTCTGTCTAATTAAGTGCACTGTATCTCTTGATCTGCCATGCATAGCCTATTGGCTGTTGAAATTGTGTCTTTGTTTCAATGGAGAACAAATGCATCTTCATAATTTATTTAATTTGTGTCTTTTCTTTAGAGCTTTGTTATACATTTGACTTTCTGAATGCTTTTGGTTGGTTAGTCCAATGACTAAATTTCTAATTAATGTACAATAACTTATTTGTATGGTTAAATCTTCTCATGCCAACTCGAGGAAAAAGGAAGGTTCCCAATGAAGCCCCCAACCGAGTCTTGAACAAATTAGTCCCCCCAAGGCCATACTATTTTGTTTGGCAAATAGGGGCTCTTAGACAATAAGGAGCATGAGTTCTGAAACTCACCTTCAAGAACCTCTTAAAACTCCTTCATCAGTAGTTTATTGTTTTTTTTTCTTTTAGCAAGTGAGACCCAAATGTCTACCAAACTACAAAGTATTTATGATTTTAGCAAATGAGACCCACTCAAAAACAATATCTTTTAATCGGGAAATAATTCCAAGAGATTATAATCTCACTTAAACGAAGATGAAATCATCCATAGGGGGCCTCATCTGACCACGATTCATCTAGATATTTGCTTATCAAAGGAGAACTAAACCAAAGATAGAGTCCCTACCTCTACTTCGTTTCTTTCTTTAAACCATTTTTATGATGAGGTTGTCTGTTATTTCATGACTCGTGAGATAGCGTTCTCATTTCAATTGTATGAGGCATTCACTGTTTCATGGTAGTGGTCGGAAGAGAAGTAGATAATGAAACTGGACTCTTGTTAGTAATCTGAAGACTTGACATTTTCTAGTTGTTGCACACTTGTGCTTTATGCTCAGATTTAAGGGCACATGATATAGCAGTTTCTACATCATATATGCCCTTCATAGTCAGAACTTGCTAAGTTGAGAATTTATTCCTTGAATATATATATATCTTAAAGATTAAATTCCATTACTAATCTGAAACAATTACAATGAAGACATGCGGAGACTCCATGGAAGGAGCCTAAGCCCGATAAAATCCCTGCATTACATTGACTATAAATAGTATTCAAAGATACTAAAAACATTGATAACAAGAAAACTAGCAACACTCAAATGCTAGATCCCCAATCAAAACACAAATATTGCATCAACACCCTGAAATCGGCAACAACAAAAACTAAGACATGATACAATAATCTATTGCAAACACACACACACAGAATACCCTCAATGCAACAACCTACAACTACAAGTCTTTGGAATCTAGTTCAAGCCCAACTTCCATGCATGCCTTCTCGTCTTCAATATCGCACCTCCAACGACATGATACAATAACCTGTTGCAAACACACACACACACACAGAGAATACCCTCAATGCAACAACCTACAAATCTTTGGAATCTAGTTCAAGCCCAATTTCCATGCATGCCTTCTCGTCTTCAATATCGCACCTCCAACCATGGTTGTCAAAACGTAAGTCGGATAAAAAATATCGAAAATCGTAAATGCAAATGTTTAAATCAAATCGGGTTGAAATCGTGAATCAGAAGATTCGAGCTGGGATTCATAATATAGTAAGAAAATATTATTCCTTAGTTGATCAAAATAAACAATAAATAGGTCCAACGATATTTTAGGCGAGTGTAAATAATCCTTGGTGGAAAGAAGTGAGATATTTCAGGTGGAGTGCAAATAAAAGAACTTTTTTAGAAGCTTTCTGAAAAAGGAATATAATAAAAACTAATCTAATCGCTGAGCAAAACAACTGTTACACACTCAAAATCACAGAGCACGATTGTCTCGCAATAAATATCGATGCAAACTCAGTTATTCACCCCATGTTTTACTGGAATCACCCTAAAATAAAAGGGTGTTTTTATCATGTTTTAGAGGGTTTTTTTTATAATAAAAAAACACCAAAATCAACTCTCATAATTAAAAATCTCTAACAAATAAAAAACCCCGACAAATTAAAATACGAACATAGGCAACCCCATGACTATACTTCATTCTCTCTTTGTTGTGTTTCATTTTTACTAGCATTTCTCCCTTCTTTGTGGCTATCATGTGATGTTTGTGATAATTTTTTATTTGGTTTGCAGTTGATATGCTTGTACCATATGTTGAGTTAGGTTGTGAAAAATCACCGTCTTCTCCCTAGTCATTTTTTAATCGTCGAAATGACTAGCGCCCCCTCCCCCTTTTTTTAGATATGACTAAATTGAGTCAATTTGAGATTGTTGAAAAGGCTAAACCTAGTCATTTTTTTCGATGCCCAAATGACTAACCTGGGTCATTGGAAATGGAGGGAGACGAAGTAGAAAAATTGGAGATGGAGGAGAGTAAGAGGATGTAAAATCCTAAATCGTTGGAGATGGAGGTTGGCATCATGAAAAGGGGGTTATGAGACACTTTTAGGTTTATTGCCGTAAGTTTTCGAACTAGCCATTTGATTTTAGTTGAGGATAGGGAAAATAGCTCAATGAAAAGAGAAATATTTAATTTAGTTTGGGGTGTTGTTTGGGTGATTTTAGAAAACACAAACTCAAACATGGGATTTTTTTAGTAACTTTGTGATTTTAGTAAAACATGGGGTGAAAAGAACACCCTTCATATCTAATGAGCAAGAGAAACCAAATTTCAGGAGGTGCAGATTTGATCGAGGAGCAAAGCGAGTTTCAGGTTCATATTTGATCGATCATCTCTTTCGTCTTTCCCCCAATGAAATTTCCTTCTTCCTGTAAAACCTCAAGATTTAAATGGTTTTAGCCTGATTTGAAGTTGCACATGACTCAATTAAATCACAAGTCAGGATACGCTTCACATTGACTTGCACGATTTAAGTCAAAGGCGATCTTGGATATAGATTCATAAAGTATGCGGTACGATCCGATTCAAATTGCGAGTCCAATCGTACGATTCCACTGGTATTAACAACACTGCCTCCAATAAAGAGCAAACCATTTCCTTTCTCCTCTCATCACTAAGTTGGTCAGAATTGATGGCCCTTATGTCGACAATCCCTGCCAGAGATTTATTCCCCGTGAGCTCTTTGTGAATCAAACTAGCAATATAACCTTTCTTCCTTCTTAATTTCATCATGAGGTCCCTAGCATGTTTTATCTCCTTTTGGGCCTCGATCTCGGCCATGTTAAACCGAAGGTTTCCACAAGTCTAACATATGTGGATCTCTTAGAGCATCTCCTAGGGGCTCCCTCGAGAGGCTCCGCAAGTCACTAACATAACTATATTTTATGGAGTTCTTTACACAAAAAGAAAGTCTAGCGTTATCTTGACAAGTACCCTATGTGGGATGTGCAATAAACTTGTTATATTATAATTTGCTTTTCACTCTTTTTGTTTACCCCCTGCAGTAGCATTGTATTTTTACCATAATTTTGTTTATTTATATAATTTTTAAGTAAGACAACAAATGAAATTCATTAAAGATAAAACTGCGAGGAACTCACAGAAGATATAACTACAAGGAAAGGGATACACAAATAGATCTACCCAAGAAAAAAAATCATGAATTACACGGAATGTATTTCAATACACCCCAAGTTGTCGTCCAAAACCATAGCATCTCATAATTGATCCAAATTTGATATAAATAGTGTTGATCTGAAATAAACAAATAAGAAATAAGAAAAGATAATGACTGTGAGACCTTTAGAGATGAAAATTGGGAAAAACATTGATACCTTTTTCTCATTAATACATTGGGTGACCAAATTTTATATGTTGGACCATAATTTTAATACCTTGGGAAATTTTTAACACTTTAATTATTTAAAGAGATACCTTGTACCATAAGATATATTGTATATTAAATGAAATCTTGTCAGAGAAAAAGTGATCTCACTTAGAGCATAAAACAAAGTAAAGCAAAGTGGTGACTGTATTCTTTGCTTCAAGTGAATCTCTTTTAGTGAAAAGTGCATTTTATTTGAACTTAGCTTCCATATATAACAACCAAGAAAGCACAAACTCTTTGAAAAACTTGTTGTATTCGTGTCCGACACGTATCCGACACCGATACTCGCTTGACACGCCTCCGACACGCGTCAGACGCTTAGTCAATGTGTCGGCAGGTGTTAGACACATTGTCAATGTGTCAGACACGCCTCCAATACACTCAAAACTTGGTCAAGACACAATCAAGACTCGAAAACAAGCTTTCTTTTATTTTTTACTTTTAGTTGTTTACAAATAACCACCTAATTTAATGGTTGTCGATCCATCTGAAGTGACTGACTCTTTCAATTGTTCAAACAAATTGGGTAAAAAGTCACTAAAGCATAGATGTAGTCTATGCTTCTTCCAAACTTGTTTATTCTTCTCTCCTTTACTTCTCTAATATACTTTTTCTTTACTTCTTTTTTGCAATTGAGTATCTTCTTCAAGACACTCTAGGAAAACACTTTATTAGATTATTATTTATGTTTATATGACTTATTAAAAAAATAGTATGATGTGTTTCCCGAGTCCTAATTTTTGGGAAATTGTCGAGTCGGAGTGTCGTGTCCGACACGACGCGAGTGTCCATGTCCATGCATCCTTGATGACAACACATGGAACTGCATGCTTAGTTATCAATAATATATCTTGATTTTGCTATTTATAAGCATAGATATAGGCAAAATTGTATCTTTATTTGCATTTTACATATTTTAGAATTTTTAGTTGCTTCACTTCTTACTTTAAGCGGTGATGGGTCTTCATTTGATCTCGCCTCAACGCCTTGACTACAATAAAAACTATAAAATGAATAACGTCAAGTGGGATTAGCTTTTTTACTTTTTATTTTAGCAAATTTTACATAAACAAGTTTGGGTCTCCATTTTTAAACAAAGTTAAACATATATACACTTGAGATATGTTGGACAAGAAGAAATGAAAATGTTGTATAAGACTAGAGGAAGACGTTATTTGGAGTTGTGTTTGAGGAATATATTAAAAATTTTTTTACCAAGGGATATCAAGCTCGCCTATTTGACGAGGAAACTCTTCCTTGCTTAGACTTGTTAATGCCAAATGCTTAGTAGACCAATGCTGAGTTTGTTGGAATAGATTTTTGCAGATAAACTCATTATTTTGTGCGAGTTGTCATTATTGAGACTTCATGCAAGATTGTTGGAGATGCCCTTAGATAATAAGTCACGATCCTTTAAATAGTTTAGTCTTGTATACGAAGGTAGTGCTGGTAATGAAGAATGAATTTGCTTCTTGATTCATATGCATGTTGCTCAATGTATCAAAAGCAGTACACAAACCTTTACAAATTTGACTAATGCTTCATTTCACCAAATCAATGTGTAACCTAACACCATATCAGTGGATAACCAAAAAAGCTAAGCTCAGTGGTGATAACTTTAAGACATAAACACAACCAGGATCCTCCATGCGTTTGCATTCATAGACTTGCGAACATTGAGAAACCAATCAATGAGTTAATGGGTTTAAGGTGGTCATGAAACTCGATGATCTCAACCTTGATGTTAGTATTTCAGCTGCATTTTAAAGATGCATAGGCTATGTAGTTAAAACGGATATCAGTCCTATAACGGTCCAAGAGCGTTATAGGTTATAACGAGATATATCGGGATATAACGGAATATAACGGAATAGTTTTTTAAATATATTTTTAATACTTCCACAAAGTATTAATGTATTATAGAGTAAAAAAAGTAAATCATGTTCATAACATTAAATTCAAAAAACAAAAAAAAACATTAATAAAAACACATTCTCTTCGTATGAGTGAGATCGCAACAGAGAATGTGATCAACTTTTCGTCAACTTTCCTTATTCTACTCTCGTTCTCAGTCAAACGGCGAGGTCTGGTTCTTTGTCGATTGGTGATGGCTAGCTCAAGTCCTTTCCTATGACTCTAGGGTTCTCGTTCGATCGAGAGTGAAATATGTGATTTTTTTTTAATGTATTAGAACAAAACGTTAAAACGGGGTTATTGAAAAAAAAAACTTTATTTCAATAACGGTCATATAATGCTGTTATATCGGAATTGTGATAATGTCATAACGTAACGGCTCACCCCCGTTAAGAGTTATATCGGAGTTATATCAACGTTATAACGTTGTTTTAAGTGCACAGTGCATAGGAGACAATTCACATGAAAACCACGACAAGCATGGTTAGTGATGACAATGGTGACTGAATGGTCGCACTCGATGGCATGGTGATTTCTGTGTTGATCACCTATCGTGGTGAACATATCAAGTGTCTGACACGAGTGGTCTTGTCATTGAAGGTAGTCAGTCTTTCTGTATTTGGTGGGAGTTGAAGATATGAGAATGTGTTGTATTTCAAGGCAACTAAAGAGACTATACTTGTTAGCAGGTTATTGACTATTTATTTGTGGTTTAAGTGGCATACTGATTTTATTTTAGATTTTCGAGAGCTTGTCAATTAATTTATGCTCTATTGGGATTCAGTCTTGTCTAATGGTTATCTCTGTTTCCTCTTTTGAGTTACATATTTTATCTCTATGGCACCATCTGTATTCACCCATACTTTTTTATGGTGCCATTGCTATTCATGTCTTGTTTTGTTTCCCAGACCAAATGGTGCCCTGCTCCAGGATGTGAGTATGCCGTAGACTTTGTCGTTGGTAGTGGGAACTATGATGTTTCTTGCAACTGCACTTACAGCTTTTGCTGGAATGTAAGTATTTCTGTAATTTGGAAGCATATAATTATTTATTCATCAGTCAGGTTTTGATTGATTCTATGCCTTTTCAACATACAGTGCACTGAGGAAGCTCATCGCCCGGTGGACTGTGGAACTGTGGCCAAGTGGATCTTAAAGAATAGTGCCGAGTCAGAAAACATGAATTGGTAAGAGTATCATGAATTGGTAAGAGTATCAGAACTTTACAAATGAAAAGTGTGAACAAGTTTCTTGTGTGCTCTTACGTTTCCAGCTTCTTTAAGTTACATTTAGATTTAACCAGACATGATGTGACGTTTATAATTATATGTTATCTAGATCTTGTTTATGTGTAAGTTCGTATGTGTGAATGCTCATGGTTGGATATTGGTGGGTCGACTGTGATCGATTATGGGGAAAAAAGAACTGATGGTGAACTGAACTCCAGCGATAAAATTGTGATGCTGAAATGAACTTCTGATAGCGGAGATTCTTTTGAAGAATGTATTGCTGATCTTGATGTTTTGAAAGTTAGTTAATCATTATGCATACAATATAGCTTATTATCCTTCCTGCTAGGAACATTTCTGATGCTTCCAAGGTATACATACCTTTTATTTTCTTGAAACATCTCTGCCATTTTGGAGTTGTTGTATTTGACTTACTGGTTGGGGATAACACAATTTGAAGGGAATGTCTTAAGGTATTGTTAGTTTATGATGGCAATACTGTTTTTATTAACAGTTTTTATTTGATTGTGCCTTCATTGTTTTTTACTTTTTCAAAGATGTTCAATGGTTTATTTATTTTTGAGGGGCTGAAGGGATGACATGATCTGGGTATGCCTTTATGTAAAACCTCTTTAAAATGTTGAGGCCATCAAAGGGTGGTGTGAATGTCATGGGTCTACAATCATTGTACGGCAATTTAGGGATGTTTAAATGCTCATCATTATCTAGGGATCATACTGTCTGGGCTGTTATGGTTTCTTTTTGTAGTTGTACTCTTCCCGTGTTTCTTTTAAGGAGGCCGTTTTCGAGATTTTTTTGTAGATTGTGAGCATTGATGATCAATTCTCGGAAGCAAACCGTTTTAGGGGATTTGTTGTTGGGGAAGGTCTCCCTTCATCTCCGACCTCCTATGTGGACGACTCCATTTTCTTCTTTGATTGTAAGATGGATCATGTTTGCCACTCTTTAACACATTTTGTATCTATTTGGATACATTTTTGTGTCAAATTAGGTCTCCCTTTCGTTGCCATTAACTTGGTTTTCCCTTGGATTTTATGTGTAATCATAAGTTCTCAGATTTGTTAGTAGAGACTTTGGGGTGCCAGCTAGCTTCTTGAATGGGTAAATTGCTTTTGAAAGGAGACTTACTTTCTCTAAGGGTACGTTCGGCCAGTATCCGTGTTTGTCTTGTTTCTCTCTGTCTGCACGCAACACGCAACAAACAATACATTTTTGTGCATAGCAGGAACATGGTGAATATTTTTCAACTGAAATGTACAAGTACAAGCACCCAAATTAAGAGTAATATATTCAGAGATGCACCATTGCCAAGAAGAACAAGGTTATTTACCAGTGTATGGGGCACGATAAATCAGGGGTGCCGGTCATTTGGTGTGTAGCTCCTGTATCCATGTACCAATTTGGATCCATCTGTGGACCCAACTGCAATCTTGCAAAGGCATTATAAATCTGAGTCGGAGTGCCACAACGATCAGGACACACAGATGCCAAGTGACCAGTCAAACCACAAATCTGACAAGGAGTATGAGGAACACCCGAAATGCCATTTGTGTTGTTAAAAACACCAATTGAGTTGTTGAAACCACTATTAGAGTTATTGGAGTTATATATGTTCCCTTGTTAATTATAGCTTCAATAATTGTTCTGATTCCGATTGCCGTGCTGAATGTTGATTGCCATGCTGATAGTTGGTGCATCAAGGTGGAGTAGGAGCTGTAGGTGTAGTGAGTGCAGGGGTACGTTTGGGCAAGTGAGAAGCCATAAGAGCAGTCTGTTCGGTATCATAGAGTTCTGAGTCTCAAGATAATAAATATGTTTGAAGGTCCTCATACTATTGCAATAGTGGAAATTTCGGAATGGCCGTCACAATCATGCTATAGTTAGGACCTAAACCCCACAAAAAAGAAGTCGCGAGGTCAACGTTGGAAACTGATTCACCAAGAGCAGCCAGAGTGTTATTAAGAGACTTAGCATGTTGAAGGTACTCCAAAATGACATTTGCTCCTTTACTAATAGATAGAAGTTGAAACCAAAGGTTAACTGTAATAACCTACTCCCAAAATAGGCCCAGAGATATAGATGTGAGATAGTGGAAGTGATATAGTTGACAATAAGCTGATCAGATTGATACCAAGCGAAATAAGCAAGGTTGCGACGAGAAGGTTGATCACCGTGAGTGGGAAGAGTATGGGTATGTGCAGGGAGTGAACCATCCACACACTTGAGAAATTCATGCCAAATAAGGAATGATCACATCTGAAAGCATGGTGACTTTCTCTTTCTCTGTCATACTCTTGTATCATTAGAAATTTGCTCCTTGTCTTATTTATAAAAAAAAAAAAAAAAAAAAAAAATCTTATCTAGGGAACCCACAGCATAATGAAGGTATGGGCTTTCTTTTCATGTATGCCCTTCCTGAATTGCATTTACCAAGAGACGCCCACCATCCAATCATTTAGTCTTATTGCCCAGATTCCACTAATTTTGAAATGCTTTATTTTTTATTCTTCTCTAGTTGAACAAGTAGTTTTTATTTATTTACTTGTGTTTATTCTTTTGACCTCATTGTTGTTGAATTTGCAGTTACTTATGTTAAAATTGACTTTTTTAAGGAAAGGGTGTAGGGTTTTAAGATTGAGTTGTGTTGATCTGCAGGATATTAGCTAATTCCAAACCTTGTCCAAAGTGCAAGCGACCAATTGAGAAGAACCAGGGTTGTATGCATATTACTTGCACTCCTCCGTGTAAATTCGAATTCTGCTGGTAAAGTTCCAACACTCGTGTTATTCGTGAAACTATTACAAATAATGTTTATTTATGTTTTTGAAATTTAACAATTTTATTTCTTTCCTTATATTTCCCCTTTCCTCAATGCATGGTTCTTTCCTGTATGCGAGCAGGCTCTGCCTTGGATCATGGTCGGATCATGGTGAGAGGACAGGCGGTTTCTATGCATGTAACCGTTATGAGACAGCAAAGCAAGAGGGAGCGGTAATTGTTCTCGTCTTTGCTGTATCTAAAATAATTTAGTCTTCTTATTGAGTAATATTTCTTTCTTGATCACTGTATCTGCTTATTTTACTAATTTAATCATGTCATTTCTTTCCGTTGTTCACAGTATGATGAGACGGAGAAAAGAAGAGAGATGGCAAAAAACTCTTTAGAGAGATATACTCATTATTATGAGAGATGGGCAACCAATCAATCGGTATGTACACTTTTGTCCAATATCTTTGTTACAATGCTGGTAGTAAACCTAGATTTCTGAGTTTTCGACACCTGGCGTGGATATATTACTAAAGTTGTTGTGATATATTACTAAAGCTACGAGACATAAGCTTTATACTTCCACAGCACTATTGTGATGCATTGTGCTTCATATTTCTTGGGTGCTTTTGTGTTGTGTAGCGGTTTGAGTTCCGCTTTCACCAAGCCACTACTTACATTTCTAGTATACATTTCTTGTTTTTGTGCTAGTAAACAAACACAATTGGAAGGTGGTCCACCACTTATAAGTGGTGCAAACAAACACCCATGAACGATGGACATCTAAATACAAACCGACACTACTCAACATGAAATACACCTAATCACAAAATTGAGCGTTGATATGAAGTAATAGTTAATCAATTGCTCTTTTACAGTTCTTTGGCTATGGAGAAGGGTCTTTGTTTGAGGAAATTTGGGTGCTCTGGAAGGAAAGAAATGATAGAATCTTCAGGGATAAAGAAGCATTGCGATAGCATTTGTAATGAGATAAAAGCTCTAGTTTGGGTTTGGGGATACACTTAAGAGAGTTATTCAAAACATTGCATTACTCAATGGAGTTTAGTATAATTGAACAAGTTGAGAGTTAGGGTTTTAATTTAATAGTTTTCCATTGAGGAGGCACTTAAATCATCTAACAACTTTGCATTTTGCATTTCTTAAAGCACATGAACCAAAAAAGGGAAAATTTGTGCCCAGTACTTGAGAATTTGATATTCGATAATTTCAGAAATCATAAAAAACTTGAAAGGTGGTGTCATTTGTTGATTACTCTTTCAAATAAAAGGTCATGTTATTGAATGAAATTATGTGTTCAATAAGTAATTAAGCAAAACATGAAGAGGGGAATAAAAAGAAACGAAAAAACACCCCTCAATTGGCACCTTGGATAAAATGGGAATCTAGATGAAGCTTTGAAGGAGTGAGATCAAGTAACTTGCAAGGTAAAAAAGTTGACTTGGCTGACCGCGACTGAGTTGACTTGGCCGAATGCGACGACTTGGCTGAATGCAACAATGACTTGGTTCAAGTCCAAGAAAACAGTGTGTGGGTTATAAATTGGATAATCGAGAAACTTGGTTCGAGTAAAACAAAACTGAGTGCAATTTTTACAAGGGAAAGCCACCTTAAATACAAAAGAAAGTTTTATTCCTCTGCCATTATGTCATGCAAAAATCCGAGGTTTTGTACTCAGTGAGTGGAGGGAACACATTTTAAAATGACATAAAGAAAGGTTTATATCTGTGTATTAGGTCTTGCAAAAATCACAGGTTTTTGTATGCCATTTCATGTATATTGTTTATACACAACTTTGTGTCATTCAATGTGTTGTTTGATACATTTATCGGGTTCATATGGTATAAACCATGATCGTGGAATATTAACAATGATGATTATGTGTAATTGTGTAATTTCAAACATATGCCGAAACCTCCAACTACATTGTTCAAGCCTTCCCTTTGTTGTTCAGTGTCCTTTGTAGGATATTTATTTGCACCTATTTACTGGGTTTTGTAAAAGAAAAAAATAAGTAAAAAATGTTTGTTTAATTAGTGCAATTCAAATGTATTTACTTTACAATAAATATTGATTATATGATTCAATTAAATGTTTTGTTTATTTATTTTTTAGATTATAGAAATGATTTTGTATGAAGGACTTCTAAACTCTTCTGTTTAACGCTGACAGTCAAGGCAGAAGGCAATTGGAGATTTACAGCAAATGCAATCTGTGCAGGTAAGTTGCTCCTCATATCTGGTGATTTATTGAGGGTGTTGTTTTAGGTTTTGTTTATTATATGCTGCTTGGAAAGGCCTCGTAAAGATAAAATGTCCATGTTGTTTCACGACCATTTTGAGTTTTGCATAGGAAGTAATAAGGCATTTTTCTGTCAAAGCTCCTTTATAACAAATTTCACGTTTGTCTATTCGAAATGTTTTACTTTGGAAGATGTAACCATTTAAAAAATCCTGTCATGCAAACATTCTCTTGGAAACCAACTGCTATTTATCCATGTGTTCTTCTCATTGTTGAGCTCTCTCTATCAATTAGCACACCACATAATTCGGCAACAACAAAACAAAGCTGCTACCATCACAGACTACTTCAATGTGATTTTATCAAAATAGGCTGTGTTTTTTATTGGCAAAGAAAAACAAAAAGGTTATTAAGAGTAAAGTAAAATCGTTAATATTAGAGGTGTTAGGGGTGGATGAGAGGCAAATACCAAGTGTGCTTAGTCAAGACTGTGGGGGTTTAATCTTAGTCTAAATATTCAGTACAGGATGTTCAGATTTGGATTTGATTTGTACCGAAGAATATCGGCAACAAGTGATTGAGTTCAGTAGTTCCTCATAGAAAATTAGTGACTCTAGAGATATGGTAATATGGAGAAGACAAAATTGTTTGAAGCACTAACAGAACCGGAAGCGCCCCTTGTTTCAAAGAGAGGAGGACAAGTTATTCACATTTCATTTGATGGTCAGAGGCGAATTGAAAGCTAAGCAGTGGTAAGTCTACCCCGGAGAAAAAATAGAGATGTCTCCTAGTTACCCGTAATATATGGAAGTATCGACGTAATTTCATAGTCATTCGGTCTGAAAGAACGTAAGCCAGATGAAGGAACGGGGAGACCTAGGATGTAGATGGAGTTATCTGTGCTTTCTACCAATGGATTAAGCGTAAATGCCACCAATCTAATAGTTGAGAAGTCTTGTAGGTAGGAGATGATGTGGCATAAGAGAATAGGGCTTCTATGTTACTATGGACGAATCATCCGATGGACAAAAAGCCATTACTGAAGCCTCCTATCTTTGATCATCGAAGCCTGCAATTAAGCCCCCAACTTTAGTTTTTCACAATTTGAACTAGTCCTCAAAATGGCATCACGAATCTCTCAAACTTGCTAGTTCGTTTTCCAACCAGCTTCTGGAGGCTTTCCAAGTCACTCTCGTGAAATTGCTTACACCAAGAGATGGTGTTGTCTTTATTTTTTGCTTGCTCCCATTCCATGGATAGAAAATCGTTTACCTATAACTATTCACGATCCTTATGAAAACTCTCCTTCAAGGTTTCCATTAACCAGTGTCAAGATATGCAATTGGAATTTTGAAAATACCCCCGCCCACTTTGTGGGGAATAACCCTCACTTATGTCATCTTTTTTGTATCTTATGATGTATACAACCTAGGGAGATAATACGTGGTCTTTGAATTACTGGAATGCCCTTGAAGTTTGAGGTTTTACTGAAGTTGTTGTGAGAGAGAAGAAGGGTTTTAGCCCTTTTTGTAGTGGTGGTGCAGTGGGCTTGAAGGTGGTTGGGCCAAAAAATGTAGCAAAAGGCCAATCCACAGTGGGCTTGAAGGCGATTTGGCCCAAAAGTGTAGCCCCTCCCTATTTATGCTTTGTACCAAAATGCCTTTACTTTTATTTCAAATTCCAAGTTTCTTTTAGATTAAAAAAATTCCCTAAAATTTAATTTGCACTTATTAATTCATGTAAAATAAAGAAATAACGAATATACATGCACGAAACAATGGAAGGGAGAGTGTTGCGTGTGAAATGAGTGAAAGGGAGAGCGACGGCGTGTATAAATTTTTTTAACTAATGTCCCAAATTAGTATAATGTTATGTTATAGAAAGTGTTTGGCGGTGCCAACGATACTGGTGGGAGTGTCAAAGGCACGACCCGACTACTAGGGTGGCATGCCGAAGGCATGACTACACGCTACAAGAAAAATGTATGGCTGTGCCAACGACATGGGTAATCACTAGTTATTTTTAAAATAAACCGGGGGTCTAACCTGTCAAAAAGTGAGGTAATTACTCTTAAGGGGTCTTGGCTTTATGGATACTAGAGATATACGAGTTTGATGTGATGCAACTATGTTCTGCCTTGAGACGAGCATTGAGGCACGAGCTCCCCTCATTTGTAAAACATTGCTTTATACATATCTGAAGCTACCTTGTACAACCACTCATTGGACACTGCCGCATCTATTCCTTGGCCTCCCTTAAACCACTTTGTATCTGTGACCCTGAAATCATCATAAGAGAGAATTTGAAATATATCATTGTAAATCAGATTGTACGACACTCCACCTACTCCACCTCTCACAGTTTTTGCCTTCTTGGACAAAGATCAATTTTGATTATGATCCCCACTAAGCCCAAATCCTCATAAAATTAATGTTTTTTGGTTCTCGATTATAATCCAATATTTAAAATCAACGTTTTTTGGTTCTCGATTATGATCCAAGATTTTTTGCATCTCCATTTCCACTTTCTAGTCGAAGGATTTACATTTTTAGCGTTTCCATGACGAGCACAAGTACTCATAAAATCACAGCTATCATTTTTGGTTCTCGATTATGATCCAAGATTTCCTGCGTCTCCATTTCCACTTTCTAGTCAAAGGATTTACATGTTTAGCTTCTCCATGATCTTTGCTAAATGTTCGCACTCCACCGTTCCATTCAGATCTTCTACATTAACCTTTTGCACAACTCTTCGATTTCTAACCTGTTTGAATGGGTAACCATCTCAATCGATAGCAGTTTCCCCTATCCTTACACTCGGCACTACCCGCTTAAGACAAGGCTGCTTTTTAACAAATGTTGATGTTGAAGTTGAAGTTGCGAACTAAGTGGAAGATTTTTTTTTTGTACCCAATAAATTACTAAATTGTATATATATATATATATATTTTTTTTTACTCGAGTCTAGTACAAGTGCGCAAGTTTTCTTTATTTTCTTTTTATTTTATTATTTTTATACCTTCCGAGAAATAAGCTGAAGATATTTGATAGATAGGATTGTAGCAGGTATCTCATTGGGCTATATTTCTTTAAAGTATCAATCAGACATGTTTCTATTTTCCTCGTTAATTATCTTTCTTATTTTATATGTTAATTACACGGGGAGTTGTGTGGATATGAAGATGTTGACGGTTTGTACAGATTGAGAAGCTGAGTGATAAGCAATGTCAGCCAGAATCACAGCTCAAGTTCATAACAGAGGCCTGGCTACAGGTAAATGTTATGTTCTTTCTATATCTATCGCGTATGTTGCCTTTATCTAAGAACCTTCGTTGTGCTTGCAGATAATTGAATGCAGGCGTGTACTGAAATGGACATACGCCTATGGATATTACCTAGCCGAACATGAACATGCTAAGAGGCAATTTTTTGAGTATCTGCAAGGTAGTTTTATTTCTATTCTTTGGAAATGCAGCTGCGACATTTAGAATTGCACTTCCTTTTTACATGTTTACATGTCTCCTTAGGTGAGGCTGAGTCTGGGTTAGAACGACTTCATCAATGCGCAGAGAAAGAACTACAAGGCTACATGAATGCAGAGGGCCCATCCAAAGATTTTAATGACTTTCGTACAAAATTAGCTGGCCTGACCAGGTGAGTTTGATGGGCTGGTTTTAATATAGATGTGTTAACATGCCATGCAAATGAATTTTCGGTGGGTTAATGATAATTTCTCTGATCCTCCATCTTTGGCTCAATGATTATTTCCTTGTCTGACCTTCAGAGCTATAAATTTCATATTTTTGGTTGAACATAACTTGGTGATAAATAAAAGAAATAAAAGAAAAACCATGTTTTATCTTCTGGGTGCAAACATAACTTTGTGTTAAAAGGAAAGAAAGCAATCAAAATTATGAGGGTTGATACTGCCAAGTTCACTATACTCTTTCACCTACCCACTGGTTATGTTGTCATAGACGCCACTAAGTTGCCCAAACCGCTAGTTTGAAATTAAAAAAGCATTTTGCCTCGATTTCCCTGCACCTTTTTTCCCCTTGACCAGGATGCCTCAGTTGAGTACCACAGAGGCTTCTTTTTTTATTTTATGTTATTTCTCTAATAAGTAGTTTACTAAATGTAACTACACATATTTTAAATTACTATTAACTTTTTAAAAGATTCATTTAACCAGAAGCCCTAAGCCACTTACTTTTATTATATATAACTACACCTATTTTAAGATATACTATAACCTGGCTGAGTTCTGAGAAAGGCCAGGTAATAGCTTTTCGGTTTTTTAGTGACTTGATAAATTGAGTCATTCTGTTGTGATTTATGCATTCTGGGTTGTGCAGACAATTCTAGAGCCCCTGACAAGTTCTTGGGTGACACTTCATACTTTGAATTCAAAGTTTATAGCATACTCGAACTATAAAACTCAAAATTCATAGCCTAGTACTTTATTGTTATTAGTCATGGTTTGCAATTCTTACTGAAATCTTCTATATAACATTCCAGAAGGGCCTTTTCCTGTGCAACAAAGAGGGTGAGATGATCTTGATTGCAGTGCCAATTAAGTGTGTCCAATGGTCAGGATTTAGGTCAGAGGTACAATGCAACCTCTCTCCTCTCCCCCCTGTCTCTGCAACTCATAACTAGGCATGGCCTTTTTACCTTCACCAACTCTCTAATAGCAAGATTCAACAAAGCTATTGCTCATTTTTTGCTAACCCCGTAATCAATCCTTAGCTTTTGATTCGCCGATTGTTTTCTCGGCCAAGGTGATAGAAAGAAAAGAGGAGAAATAGGCAATTTCTCTCTCGCCTTCTCCTTACTTCATCAAAGGTTTGGATCAAGATGTGGTCTTGCTGTAACCCCTTCTACTCATTCTCATCTCTGACTATCTCGAGAAATGAGGCTTAATCTTCTTCACCATGGCTAATAAGCTCCTTTTCTCAAAGCTGTCCTTGCAAAAGTCCTCTTCTCTCAATGGATCCACTCTCCAACAGTTTTGAATTGAGTTTTTGGTGGCTTGGTAAATTTTTTGTGATGTTGCTCTAAGTAGTTTAGAGCAATAAGAATACTCAGTAAAGTGCGTAAGTGAAATATTATAATGTAGTGATTTCACACATTTTGATGATCTGTTTGTTCACGTTTTCTTATATTTTCTTTCTTCAATTGTTCTCTTTGTTATGCCTGTGTAAATGGTTTACTAACTTCAAATTTGACGAATTTTGCAAGAAGCCATTAGAATTAGTTTATTACAACCATTTTTTTTTATCATCTAGAACAATAGAAGGATTGAACATGCTTATGAATTTGGACCTTTATCATCAAATTAATTGATTTCTGAAAAAATGGTTATTTTTGCAAACTCATATTCAGCTAATAAAGATTAAATATCTTGAAGGAACATGAACTTTCTCCGCAATTTTGATGGCATAAATATTTGCAACCGTAAGGGTTATCATTGTTAAGTTTGAGTTGCATATGGCCTTTGACGACTATCTCCCTTTGGCGACTATCTCTGAGATTATTGGGGTACTATTGCTATGGAGGTGTTTCATTTATTTTTTTAAATTTTTTTTTTTTTTTTTCAAATTTAAGATAAATGGATTGAACTTCGATTAATGTGTGTATGAAAGTGGCACGCCGAAGGCATGTCATGGTAGTCGTGTAGAAGGCACACATACATGCTACAAGAATAGAAAAGAAAAGGAGTGGTCGTGCCAAATCGTGTAGAAGGTACACACTAGTATAACACATTGTGAGAATTAGGGTGTGTTTGGTTGCATGACCATCTACATCTAAGCTAAATTGAGGTTCACTCACCAAGTCACTATTAGATTTTGTGAATAATGGTGGAGATGAAAGTCTCATGAAACGGGAATCATACTCCTTGCTCCCTCAAAGCATGTGATTCTCATGTTTATGAAACTTTCATCCCCACCATTGATCATAAATTTAAGATGGATTGATGAGTGAACCTCAAATTAGCTTTTAGATATATAGGTGGTCCCTTCATAAATTTCCATGAAATAGAATTCCATGCAACCAAACACACCCTTAATTCCTTCTATAACAAGGTTAATGTTAATTGTGTTTATAGAAAGATATAATAAGCAAACGCAATCACATGTCCCTGAAATTTCCTTTTTAGATTTGCCTTGTCCGACACCTGACATGTATCCGTTGTAACATAGCTTACAATATGTTTTGATTGTCAGTTTTGTAATTTATGTTAATTTGTAATCATCCATGTTGTAATGATATTTGAATTGTGGGAGCGCTAAAATGAATCAAAACATTGAAAAAAAGTCCAAAATAAAAAACACCAATTTGAAAATCATATTTTGTGTTAGCAAGCCTGCCTAGTGCCATGTTCCGTTCCGCGCCTCAGGTAACACAGCCCACATCTCCCTTAAGTGTATTATTGGGGATAATCGACTATACATGTATACTATGAAGCAAGGTTCGAGCTATTTGTTAAGTATGTCAGCAAATTAGGGGAACTTAAATTTCTGACCGTTTTAGTTGGCGAGAATGGTTGGTCTGTTAATTTAGTTATCACGTTAGATTTGTCACAGTTGGTACTAGGGAGAGGCTTGACTTGTTGCTTTATCCTAGGTGGTATTAGGACTTTATTATACTTTCTTAAATAAGTGCTTCAGTGTAATTTTATTATATTAGATCTCATTACATACCAACCATCTTTGTCTTTCTACTTTTTCCTTCTCTCAAGCCATAACTTGGTATAAAAATTGTTCATTATTGGAAGAAGCAAAAAGATACATTTTGAAGAAAAAAGTAGAGAAGAGGGCCTCAACTGGTTTAAATCAATTTTAATTGTAAGTTCACCGTACTTTTATGAATTTCTTAAACATAGTTACATACTTTTATCAGATATGTATCTTATGATGTGCATGATACATATCTCAAGACATCATGTTTAAGCCAACACAATGACGATACGGGGATATATTACCTTTGTACAAGTGAGGTGAATGAATGGATGGATGATAAACAATCTTGTATTTGGTACACGAATCATAAATCAATGGAAGCATTTTCATTTCCGTAAGTGAACCAATTGGCTGAAACTACCATAGGTCACATTTTCATTTTCGTCTCTAGGTTTTCAGATTTAAATGGTGTCGCCTGTTCCTTTCTATTGGGCTGTCTTGGATAGTTATGCACTCTTATTTGACATGCATCTGTAACAGTTATTACTGGTCCTATATCATCTGTATTATACAAATTTGTGCCATTTTAAAAAACGGATTCTTGTTTATTTTTTTTGATAATGACAGTGTGACACGGAATTATTTTGAGAATCTGGTTCGAGCACTGGAGAATGGTCTGTCTGATGTTGATTCGCATGGTGCCTGCAGTAGGACAGGGAGCTCAAAGAGTATGGGTGGGGGTGGCAAGGGGAAAGGTGGAAGAAACAAGGGGACAACCTTCAGATCCGGTCGTGGCATGGATGACTCGCACTGGTCCTGTGAACACTGTACCTTTGCCAATAAGTCTGCCAATATTTGTCAGATGTGCAACCAGCGTCGCTAAGCATGCAAACCACCTACTTCAAAGGTACCATGGTTGGGAAGCATCAAATTTGTGTCTCAGTTAGCTAAACTTTAAGGGCATATTCCTAGGTGTAGTGGGCAAAAGCTGGTAATGTTGATCGGGTACATTTGAAGTTGTGAATGCATAGAAAATGAAATTGGGAATAAAAGGGAAAAGGCGATGGGGTAGTTGCAGACGTTTCAGTGTTTTATATCTCAAAAGAGAATACATATCTTACACTCTTCGTCCACTGTATATAAACTTGATCTATCTTGACGTGCTGAGAAGTGCATAATGTTTATCTCTGCTTATTTTTCCTCCTTGTAAGGTTATTTTAGAGCCTCAGAATGTAATTAATCAAATTCACTGTTACATGCATGACCTGCGTTCGGTTAGCCAGGATTGTTTGGTAAGAGTATCAGAACATTACAAATGAAAAGTTTCTTGTGTGCTCTTATGTTTCCAGCTTCTTTAAGTTACATTTAGATTTAACCAGACATGATGTGACGTTTATAATTATATGTTATCTAGATCTTGTTTATGTGTAAGTTCGTATGTGTGAATGCTCATGGTTGGATATTGGTGGGTCGACTATGATCGATTATGGGGAAAAAAGAACTGATGGTGAACTGAACTCCAGCGATAAAATTGTGATGCTGAAATGAACTTCTGATAGCGGAGATTCTTTTGAAGAATGTATTGCTGATCTTAATGTTTTGAAAGTTAGTTGATCATTATGCATACAATATAGCTTATTATCCTTCCTGCTAGGAACATTTCTGATGCTTCCAAGGTATACATACCTTTTATTTTCTTGAAACATCTCTGCCATTTTGGAGTTGTTGTATTTGACTTACTGGTTGGGGATAACACAATTTGAAGGGAATGTCTTAAGGTATTGTTAGTTTATGATGGCAATACTGTTTTTATTTGATTGTGCCTTCATTGTTTTTTACTTTTTCAAAGATGTTCAATGGTTTATTTATTTTTGAGGGGCTGAAGGGATGGGAAAATTTTAACTGTCAAGGGAATGGGCGAGGAAACCAGCGAGGGAGGGAGGGAGGACCCTCCATTCCCCTCGTGATGCATGCCTTCCCTCCTCTGCACGCATCGCGAGGGGAATGGGCGGTCCTCCCCCTCCCTCACTGATTTCCTAGCCCATTCCCTCGACAGTTAGACTGACTCGAAGGGATGACATGATCTGGGTATGCCTTTGTGTAAAACCTCTTTAAAATGTTGGGGAGGCCATCAAAGGGTGGTGTGAATGTCATGGGTCAACAATCATTGTACGGCAATTTAGGGATGTTTAAATGCTCATCATTATCTAGGGATCATATTGTCTAGGCTGTTAATGGTTTCTTTTTGTAGTTGTACTCTTCCCGTGTTTCTTTTAAGGTGGCCTTTTTATAGATTTTTTTTGTAGATTGTGAGCATTGATGATCAATTCTCGGAAGCAAACCGTTTTAGTGGATTTGTTGTTGGGGAAGGTCTCCCTTCATCTCCGACCTCGTATGTGAACGACTCCATTTTCTTCTTTGCTTGTAAGATGGATCATGTTTGCCACTCTTCAACACATTTTGTATCTATTTGGATACATTTTTTGTGTCAAATTAGGTCTCCCTTTCGTTGCTGTTAACTTGGTTTTCCCTTGGATTTTATGTGTAATCACAAGTTCTCAGATTTGTTAGTAGATACTTTGGGGTGCCAGCTAGTTTCTTGAATGGGTAAATTGCTTTTGAAAGGGAGACTTACTTTCTCTAAGGGTACGTTCGGCCAGTATCCGAACATGGTGAATATTTTTCAACTGAAATGTACAAGCACCCAAATTAAGAGGAATATATTCAGAGATGCACCATTGCCAAGAAGAACAAGGTTATTTACCAGTGTATGGGGCACTATAAATCAGGGGTGCCGGTCATTTGGTGTGTAGCTCCTGTATCCGTGTACCAATTTGGATCCATCTGTGGACCCAACTGCAATCTTGCAAAGGCATTATAAATCTGAGTCAGAGTGCCACAATGATCAGGACACACAGATGCCAAGTGACCAGTCAAACCACAAATCTGACAAGGAGTACGAGGAACACCCGAAATGCCATTTGTGTTGTTAAAAACACCAATTGAGTTGTTGAAACCACTATTAGAGTTATATATGTTCCCTTGTTAATTATAGCTTCAATAATTGTTTTGATTCCGATTGCCGTGCGGAATGTTGATTGCCATGCTGATAGTTGGTGCATCAAGGTGGAGTAGGAGCTGTAAGTGTAGTGAGTGCAGGGGTACGTTTGGGCAAGTGAGAAGCCATAAGAGCAGTCTGTTCGGTATCATAGAGTTCTGAGTCTCAAGATAATAAATATGTTTGAAGGTCCTCATACTATTGCAATAGTGGAAATTTCGGAATGGCTGTCACAATCATGCTATATAGTTAGGACCTAAACCCCACAAAAAAGAAGTCGTGAGGTCAACGTTGGAAACTGATTCACCAAGAGCAGCCAGAGTGTTATTAAGAGACTTAGCATGTTGAAGGTACTCCAAAATGGCATTTGCTCCTTTACTAATAGATAGAAGTTGAAACCAAAGGTTAACTGTAATAACCTAATCCCAAAATAGGCCCAGAGATATAGATGTGAGATAGTGGAAGTGATATAGTTGACAATAAGCTGATCAGATTGATACCAAGTGAAATAAGCAAGGTTGCGACGAGAAGGTTGATCACCGTGAGTGGGAAGAGTATGGGTATGTGCAGGGAGTGAACCATCCACACACTTGAGAAATTCATGCCAAATAAGGAATGATCACATCTGAAAGCATGGTGACTTTCTCTTTCTCTCTGTCATACTCTTGTATCATTAGAAATTTGCTCCTTGTCTTATTTATATTAAAAAAAAAAAAATCTTATCTAGGGAACCCACAGCCTAATGAAGGTATGGGCTTTCTTTTCATGTATGCCCTTCCTGAATTGCATTTACCAAGAGACGCCCACCATCCAACCGTTATGAGACAGCAAAGCAAGAGGGAGCGGTAATTGTTCTCGTCTTTGCTGTATCTAAAATAATTTAGTCTTAGTATTGAGTAATATTTCTTTCTTGATCACTGTATGTGCTTATTTTACTAATTTGAAAAAATTATAAGAAGATTAAACGGGTATAGAAAATAAGAGCAAAAGCGAAAAAAAACCAAATATCCGACAAAACTTCCAAAATAGTGGATTTTAGGTTTTCAAAATTTGGGAAATCGCTATATTCAATTTTCGACTCATTCTTTCCATGAAATTGTTTATTTCTATTCAAAACGAATAAAAAATAATATAAATAATAAACGGGCATGGATAATAGCAGTAAATACGTTAAAAAATAAGTATCGAAAAAATTACAAATTTGTGGATTAAATTTTGCAAAATCACTAATTTTAGTTACCGACTCATTATTTCATGGATGTCTTTATTTCTATCCAAAACATATACAAAATAACAAGATATTAAATGAGGATGAAGAACAAGAGTAAAAGCAAAAAATACAAATAATCCAACAAAACTTCCAAATTTTTTTATTAAAGCCTTTCAAAATCGTTATATCCAAATTTTTACTCATTCTTTCTGATGCATCCAAATCCGTCCTCCTAGAGATTTGACTTGCAAAATAGGGTTAGACTGTAAAAAACCTCCTATTTGGTGGTCGAAGGCACTATGATGCTTAAGTCAGTTAATCTATGGGAGAATATCGAATTTGGACAGAGTATAACTCAGTTATATTTGCATACCTTTCGTCGAATGTTTCCTATACTTTATATAATGTACGTAATTAAATCTCTGCATCATTTAAGCATGTAGGGTGATGATACATCAAAATGAACCAATTATCACGACCGTACACGTGGCATAAAGCTCCATCACGAGAATACAACGCCCGATCCATTGAGCCAGCTCATAAAACCCAAAAGGATTGAGGAAAATTATAGAGGCTTGAAATAGGACCACTTCTAAGGAAGTGCAGGTGGGGTTCGAGTTCAGGCCCAGACAAATCAAAGCCCAAATCCAAGACCGTCACACGTTCTCTCATTAAGAAGAAAAACGTTGCACCAAGAAAGAGTCGTGGAGGGACTTGCGCCTCCACGAACGCACCTCCATTAAGGAGGAGACTGTTACATAAACATTTCCTTCTGTTGCGCCTCACAACAACTCTCTCGTGGACGCATTACTGATGACTCAAGGAGAAGACACGATCCAAATTGCCAGACCGATAGCATCAGAGAATGAGGATCCGCCGCACACAATAATCCAGACAGCCTAGACAACTGTCAACACTATTACGAATCCCGGGGTAGATTTGCTTATAACCTAGATGAAGCATGTAACGATGATACTGGAGAAGACTGCGCAGAAGCACATTCAACTAGTTAACTCGATTCAAACACAACCACAACAAAACTCCACCAATCGAACTCAAGAAAGTGGTGAAATCCTAGCAGAACCCCAACAAGGAAACTTCGAAAGCAGTGTGCTTCCATGAGGCAAGAATCCATTCTATGAAGGGACACTTACCAAAATCTCATTCAGAATAGGGGTCATGGATCCTAATATATTATACGAATTGGCAAAACCACCATTTTTTTACGCCCTCATGAAAACAACAATGTCGAAAAAGTTCATTCCGCCAAAGTTCGAGGTGTATGATGGTACCTCCAACCCGACCGATCATTTAGGATATTTCCACCACATGATGGCCCTAAAGGAAACCACAAAATCAATTTTATTCAGAACGTTCCCAACCAGCCTCACTTCCACAGCAATGAACTGATTCAACAGCTTACCGCCAAGGTCAATAGATTCTTTCCAGGCCTTAGCCACTGCTTTCATTACCAGATTCATCGGGAGACAATGGATGAGTAAATGAGCCCATTACCTTCTACATATCCAACAAAAGCCGGACGAAACAATACGGGAATATGTTACTTATATCACCAACGAACTAACAATGATTGATGGATGCAGTGACAACACGGCCGCCGCAACTTTCATCGCAGGATTGAAGAGAGGTACCTTTTTTGATGCCCTTAACTTGGAACCTCCAAAATGCATGGCGGTCCTGCTGAAAATAACATAGAAACATATTTCTCTCGAGGAAATGAAAGTTGCAAGGAGAAAGAACGACCAGGAGAGGGAGAACCATTCAAGAAAACAAGAAAGAAAAGATGAAAGAAGACGAGATAGCGGGTCACAAGAGGACAATAGTCATTTAAAGAAACACCGAAGCGATGAGCGCACGAAATCCAACCAACATGAATCCAGGAAATCGCAGTCGACGCGACCCAATCATGAGCAAAAAACCAACATAATGAGGAATTAGTATAAACCATACACAACCCTAAAAGCAAACTGAACCGACATCTTAAAACACATATCAAACTGGGAAAATGTCAGCTGGCCAACAAAAATGAAAGGAGACCTGAAAGGACGAGATAATAGCATGTATTGTTCTTTCCACAAGGATCACGGGCATGATATCGAGAATTGCTACAAATTAAAAGAAGAGATCGAACATGGGATCCAAAGGGGTCGACTGGACGAGTTCATCGACACATCAGATAAGCAGTTCAAGGGCAAGGAAAAAACAGACGCTACCACCACGGGATCAAAATAACAATCAAGGGAATTAATATGTGCCTTACACAACATTCACCCTGGGAAAAAAGTACCTCCCACCCGAACAGACCTATATCGAAAGGCCAATACTCAAAAAACCTCAACAGCAGAGACAAATTCGGCCAAAATCAATCGCAAAGGAACTAACAAACTACATTAGGCCACAACAGGCAGGGCCAAACGGGGAGCAACAATCACGCTAGCAAATAATGTCATAAATTAGAAGGAATAACAGAGGCATGAACATCAACGCAAGGGTAAACAATAAGCAATGCAGGAATAAAAGAAGAAATGTTTCATGACTGTAACGTAGCCACTCTAGGAGAACGACAACTGAAATAGTCAAGAAATTCAATGAAGTTTCATTTTTAGAATCGATGTCTCACAAAAGCAAAACAGCTTCATAGCAAAGCTATAGAAAATAATGGGCTCACAAGTCCACAAAGAATCAAGACAGAAGTCAAATATTCATGATAAGCTTCTGGTCTGATCAACCAAAGAAGCAAAAGTTGTACACCCGAGTCAAGCTGAACAACAACTTCGAATCGACTAAGGTGTCGAGTTAATAAAGTAAAAGTTGGACGAGCGAGCCAACTAAAAATGACTTTGAGTCAACCAGAGTGTCACACAAGACGAAGCAAAAATTGGACACCCGAGTCAAACTGAACAACAACTTCAAATCGACTGAGGTGTCGAGTTAACGAAGTAAAAGTTGGACGAACGAGTCAACTAAAAACTACTTCGAGTAGACCAGAGTGTCGCTTAAAACAAAGCCAAAGTTCGACACTTGATTCAAACTGAACAAAAACTTCAAATTGACCGAGGTGTCGAGTTAACGAAGTAAAAATTGGACGAACAAGTCAATTAAAAATGACTTCGAGTCGACCAGAGTGTCGCATAAAACGAAGCAAAAGTTTGACACCCGAGTCAAATTGAACAAAAACTTCGACTCGACCAAGGTGTCGAGTTAATGAAGTAAAAGTTGGACGAACAAGTCAACTAAAAATGACTTCGAGTCAACTAGAGTGTCGCACAAAATGAAGCAAAAGTTGGACACCCGAGTCAAACCGAACAACAACTTCGAATCGACCGAGGTGTCGAGTTAACGAAGTAAAAGTTGGACAAAATGAAACGACTTTGAATCAACTAGAGCGTTACACCTTGAACAACCGAGCCAATTGAACGGAGCAACTTCATATCACAAAGCAAGATATTAGGCGAATAATTCAAAAGAGAAAATACGCAAGCAAAACAGCCTTCCACAACAATTCAGAAACAACAAGTACAAGATCGAGGCATGCACACTAAAGCATGGGAAAATCAACCCACCAAAAGGTTAATACAAAAATCTGTGAAACATCAAATACAAAGTGCAAAACAACGACAAGTGAACAAATACAATAAATGAACTAATTCCATTCATTCAAAATCCACTCAATTACAAAAGCAACAATGGAAGATTAAGGGGAAACATTTATAACATCCTCGATAACATCACCCGCAAGAGCCAGATCAACAACAGGGACTCATTCTTTATGAGGAGGATCTTCAGCAGCATCTCCAATGACATCTTCACGTCCTCAAAAGACCGATGCACCAGAGGACGATACTGGGTCAAATCGACACCAACACCCTCGATATAATCCAAAAGCTTAGTCCGACCATCAACAATTCGTTTCCAGTCTACCACCTCCATAACACTGAGTCTATCCTTAACAGAATCAAGCTCACTTCTTACAGCGATAAGTTGGCCCTCGACAGTAGAAAGCATCGGAGAAGAATCAACCTTGATCTCGTCAAGCGAAGACAACAATTGTTCCACCATTTTCTCAACAATATCACGATTTTAAGAATGCTCTAACATAGCTCACTCGATCTCATCATGAAGCACGTTCTCAGTAGAAAGCTCCTTCTCCACATCGAGCAAAAGTGTGCGGACTCCTTCCAGGTCAGCTCTCAAAGATTCGAGCGCTGCCATAGACTGATCCCGTGCACCTTCCACCTCGGCCAGCGACGCCCGAGCAACTTCAGCTGCATTGGTTCGTTTAGAACATCGCATTTTAACGCGTCATACTAATGAAGAACATGAGAGAACACCAGGAAAAACACGAAAAGCTTCCTCTCCAAAGAAACCATAAGACTTTGATTGACCTAACGACTCAATCTCGTCACCCCTGCATAGACGAGATGAGTCATCCTCTCCATTACGAGTCTAACACCATCCTCAAGGTGAAGGTCCGGATTCAGCACGGACATCGGAGGCTTCTCTACCGACCGCCTGTGCCATTCTTTTATCAGCTTACATGCACCATCCTGCACACCAAGACGATAAAACCAACAGAACTTCTCATCCAATTTAACTCGAATCTCCTCAGAAGTAAGTTCCTTCCAACTGATCCGCGAATGAAGAACGCGAGGATCGAGTAGTATGGAGGAAACAACACCAACCATGGCCGAAGAAAATGAGGAAACAACATGAGAACCTCCATTACCATCTCGTCGCTCGGCATAGACGAAACGAATAACAGCTGAAGGATTCAAGTAGGCTGCGGAGGAACCTCCATCCCTCCATCAACAAGAGGGGAAGGAGGAAGGCGAGATTGTAACTCATAGGGCAGACCTCGACCGTCAAGTTATTCAGATTGAACAACAGCTAATCGGAGCATCTTGTCATCCAAAGACTGAGGATCCTCTTCAGAACACTTAACGATGTCAAGGCCACCATACGTAGAAATAAGCCTCTTTTCACCATCATCTAAGGGACGAACGATATCTTTCTCACTCCTCTCCAAAGCCAACCTCAACTCTTCCGCCTACTGTAGAGAGCAGCGGTCCTCCCTCAAAGGATCTTTGTCCATAGAATTCAAATACAGAGTCGTGCGATGCACAAAATCAACAATCTGTTTCTTCTTCGGCACGCGATCAGAAGATAGAAACAACTGCTTCGACGGACTAATCGGCCTCACCACTTTCCTCTTTCTAGAAGAACCAGTAGTAGTACGAATATGAGCATCAAGATCTATAACATCAGAGCCCATTTTTTTAATCAACGACCACTTCATCGCCAACAACATGGGCAACAATCTCAGCAGCCTGCCTCGCAGTCAATAAAGCCATTTCAGTCTCATTCATGACGTATGGGCCATTGCGCCTCACCATTTCATCAGTAAGATAGGAACCCGATGGGACCACCGAAAGGTCCAAGAAGCGCTCACTGATAATCTGCTCCTCAGCAGTCAATTTCATATTCCGATGTTAGAGAGGAACTCGGAAAAACCTTATTATCGGAAGACCACGCAAATTGAAGTGGCCAGAACCAACAGACGCATAAAACCAATCCCGCGACCAACCCCAAATGTCGTCATTAAAGTTACCAAAACACGCAGGGGAATTCATAAAACATATATGGTTGGACGTCACGTTGAATTTCAAAAATCGTGGATAAGCCTTTCAAAATTTAGCAAAATCGCTATATTCAATTTTCGACTCATTCTTTCCATGAAAGTGTTTATTTCTACCCAAAAATAATAGATTAAAATAATTTACGGGCATAGCGAATAGCAGCAAAAGCGTTAAAAAATAAATATCCAAAAAAACCACAAATTTTGCAAAATCGCTAATTTTTGTTTTCGATTAAAGAATAATAAGAAGATTAAACGGGGATGGAGAACAAGTGTAAAAGCGAATAATCCAACAAAACTTACAAAATCGTGGATTATAGCCTTTCAAAATTTTCAAAATCGCTATATTCAATTGTTTACTCATTATTTTTCCCATAAGAGTCCTAATTTCATTCCAAAACTAATAAAAATAATTAACAGGTGTGAACTATGAACAATAGCAGGAAAAACTTTAGAAAATTAATTTTGAAAAAAAACTACAAATTTGTCAAAATCGCTAATCTAAGTTTCCGACTCATTCTTTCCATGGAAGTCTTTATTTCTATTCAAGATATATAAAGAATAATAAGAAGATTAAACGTGTATAGACAATATGAGCAAAAGCAAAAAAATGAATTATCCACCCAAATTTCCAAAATCGTGGATTAAAGCCTTTCAAAATTTATCAAAAGCGCTCTATTCAATTTTCAACTCATTCTTTCAATGTATGTGTTTATTTCTATTCAAAAAAATAGAGAATAATACAAATAATAAACGAGCGTGGAGAATAGCGACAAAAGCGTTAAAAAATATTAAAAACAATTGTGGATTATAGCTTTTGAAAAATCACTAATTTCATTTTCCGGCTCATTCTTTCCATGGAAGTCTTTATTTTGATCCAAAAGATACAAATAATAATAAGAAGATTAAACGGATATGAAGAATAAGAGCAGAAGCGTAAAAAATGAATTATCTGACGATACTTCAAAAGTCGTGGATTAAAAGCCTTTCAAAATTTTGCAAAATCGCTATATTCAATTTTTGACTCATTCTTTCCATGAAAGTGTCTCTATCCAAAAAATAGAAAATAATTAAAATAATAAACGAGCATAGCCAATAGCAACAAAAAGGGCGAAAAAAATAAATATCCAAACAACCACAAATTTGTGGATTATAGACTTTAAAAATTTTGCAAAATCGCTAATTTCAGTGTCCGACTCATTCTATCCAAAACATATAAATAATAATAAGAAGATTAAATAGGGATGGAGAAAAAGCGAAAAAATGAATAATCCCACTAAACTTACAAAATCGTGGATTATAGCCTTTCAAAATTTTCAAAATCGCTATATTCAATTTTTTACTTATTTTTTCCATGAAAGTGCTACTTTCATTCCAAAACTAATAAAAATAATTAACGGGTGTGAACAATAGCAGGAAAAACTTAAAAAAAAAAATTTTCAAAAAAAAAAAAACTACAAATTTGTGGATTATAGCTTTTTAAAATTTAGCAAAATCGCTATTATAAGTTTCCGACTCATTCATTCCATGGAAGTCTTTATTTCTATTCAAAACATATAAATAATAATAAGAAGATTAAACGTGTATGGACAATATGAGCAAAAGCGAAAAAATGAATTATCCAACAAAATTTTCAAAATCGTGGATTAAAGCAATTTTACAAAATTTGAGTCGAAAACTTAAATTAGCGATTTTACAAAATTTTTAAAGATTATAATCCAAAATTTTGTGGTTTTATCAATATTTATTTTTTAACGTTTCTCGTGCTATTCTCCACACCCGTTTATTAATGTTACTGGTTTTAGATAGAAACAAACACTTTCATGGAAAGAATTTGTAAAAAATTGGATATAGCGATTTAGAAAGGTTCCACTATTTTGGAAGTTTTGTTGTATTATTCGTTTTTATTCTAATTCTCCATCCCCATTTAATCTTTTTATTATTCTTTATATGTTTTGGATAGAAATAATGAGTTGAAAATTGAAATTAGCGATTTTGTAACATTTTCGAAGGCTGTAATCCACAAATTTGTTGTTTTTTTCAAACATTTTTTAATGCTTTTGCTGCTATTTTTCACGCCTATTTATTATTTTTACTATTCTAATTTGTTTTAGATAAAAATAAACACTTTCCATGAATGAATGGGTCGAAAATTGAATATAGGGATTTTGAATGGTTTTAATCCACGATTTTGGAAGTTTTGTCGAATAATTGGTTTTTTTTACACTTTTGCTTTCATTCTCCATACCTCTTTAATCTTCTTATTATTCTTTGGATAGAAATAAAAACTTCTATGGAAAGAATGAGTCGAAAACTGAAATTAGCGATTTTGCAAAATTTTCAAGACTATAATCCACAAATTTGTAGTTTTTTCGATATTTTTTTAACGCTTTTGCTACTATTCTCCATGCCAGTTTATTATTTTATTATTCTCTATTGTTTTGGATAGAAATAAATACTTTCATGGAAAGAATGAGTCGAAAATTGAATATAGCGATTTTGCAAAATTTTGAAAGGCTTTAATCCACGATTTTGGAACTTTTGTAGGATAATTTGCTTTTTTTTTTATTTATTTATGCTTTTGCTCTTATTCTCCATACCCGTTTAATTTTCTTTTTATTATTTGTATTTTCTCAGTAGAAATAAGGACTTCAATGGAAAGAATGAGTCGGAAACTTAGATTAGCGATTTTGCAAAATTTTAAAACGCTATAATCCACAAATTAGTTTTTTTCGATATTCTTTTTTTTAACGACTTTGCTTCTATTTTCCACACCTATTTATTATTTTTACTGTTCTCTATTTGTTTTGGACAGAAATAAACATTTTTATGGAAAGAATGAGTCGAAAATTGAATATAGCGATTTTACAAAGTTTTGAATGCCATTAATCAAAGATTTTGGAAGTTTTGTCGGATAATTCATTTTTTTTGCTTTTGGTTTTATTCTCCATACCCGTTTAATCTTCTTATTATTCTTTGTATTTTTGGATAGAAATAAAGACTTCTAAGGAAAGAATGAGTCGGAAACTGAAATTAGCGATTTTGAAAAATTTTCAACATATTTATGGTTTTTTATGATATTAATTTTTGTGCATTTTTACAATATTAAATTTTTTAACGCTTTTGTGGCTATTCTCCACGTCTATTTATTATTTATATTATTCTTTATTTTTTGATAGAAATAAACACTTTTATGGAAAGAATTAGTCGAAAATTGAGTATAGCGATTGTGCAAATTATTAAAGGCTTTAATCCATGATTTTGGAAATTTTGTTGGATAATTCGTTTTTTTCGCTTTTGCTCTTATTGTCCACGAAAAAAAATAAAAACTTCAACTGAAAGAATGAGTCGGAAACTTAGAGTAGTGATTTTGCAAAATTTTAAAAGGCTATAATCCACAAATTTGTTGTTTTTTTTTTCGAAATTTCTTTTTTGAAGTTTTTCTTGCTATTCTCCACACCCACTAATTATTTTTATTGATTTTGAAAAGAAATTAACAATTTCATGAAAACATGAGTAAAAAAATTGAATATATCGATTTTGAAAATTTTGAAAGGCTACAAATTATTCATTTTGTAAGTTTGTTGGATTATTCATTTTTCTGGCTTTTAATCTATATGTTATTCTTTATATGTTTTGGATAGAAATAAACACTTCCATAGAAAGATTTAGTCGTAAAAAGAAATTAACGAATTTGCAAAATTTTCAAAGGCTAATCCAAAAATTTGTGGTTTTCTTGGATATTTATTTTTTTAACGTTTTTGTTGCTATTCACTATGCTTGTTTATTAATTTAATTATTATTTATTTGTTTTGGATAGAAATAAACACTTTAATGGTAAGAATGAGTCAAAAATTAACATCGCGAATTTACGAAATTTTGAAAGACTATATCCACGATTTTGGAAGTTTTGTCGAATAATTCTTTTTTTCGCTTTTGTTTCTTATTCTCCATACCCGTTTAATCCTCTTTTTAGTCTTTATATATTTTTGATAGAAATAAAGACTTCCATGGAAAGAATGAGTTGGAAACTTAAATTAGCGATTTGGCAAAATTGTCAAAGATTGTAATCCACAAATTTGTAGTTTTATCGATATATTTTTTTTTTACTTTTTTTTCTGCTATTATCCACACTCGTTTATAATTGTCATTGGTTTTGGATAGAAATAAAGAATTTCATGGAAAAAAAAATTGAAATAGCTATTTTGAAAGGTTATAATCCACTATTTTGAAACTTTTGTTGTATTATTTGTTTATTTCGTTTTTATTCTTATTCTCAATCCCTGTTTAATCTTCTTATGTTTTGGATAGAAATAAAGATTTTCATAGAGTCTACCAATTGTAGCTCAGTTGATTGGACATCCACTCTCCTTGTGAGAGGTCGCGGGTTCAAGACTCACCAGTTAGGATTTTGTGAGTTTTCGCCCGATTATTAGGAGCACATGTGCTTCGCCGTTGATAAGCCTTCGGGTATTGAATGCATCTGCTTAGATGGACTATACCGGAGCGAAGCGAAAGTGAGCCTTCATGTAAGGTAGAGGCGATGGATCGGAGAGTGAAGCGAAGCGAGTCTTCATGCAAGGTGAAGGCGATGGATCGGAGCGAAAGCAAGTCTCTATGCGAGATGGAAGCGATGATGATATTAAGTGGCAAGAATATTGTAGCCTTCGGGCCTGGTTTGGTTAACCCTATAGGGTCAGTCATGTAGCCTTCGGGCATGGATTAATAAATAAATAAATAAATAAATAAATAAATAAGGTCAACGACCCAATTAAAAAAAAAGATTTTTCATAAAAAAAATGAGTCAGAAACTGAAATTAGTTTTAAAAGGTTATAATCCATAAATTTGTGGATTTTTTTCACGCTTTTGCTGCTATTCTCCGTACATGTTTATTATTTTTATTAATCTTATTTGTTTTAGATAGAAATAAACACTTTCATGGAAGAAAAAAAATGAGTCGAAAACTGAAATTAGCGATTTTTCAAAAATTTTAAAGGCTAATCCACAATTTTGTGGTTTTCGATATATATATTTTTTAACGCTTTTGCTGCTATTCTCCACGACCGTTTATTATTTTCTCTTTTTTTAATAGAAATAAAGACTTTCATGGAAAGAATGAATTGAAAATTGAACATAGCAATTTTGCAAAATTTTGAAAGGCTTTAATCCACGATTTTAAAAATTTAGTTGGATAATTTGTTTTTATTCGCTTTTGCTCTTATTCTCCATACCTGTTCAATCTTCTTATTTTTCTTTATATGGTATGGACAAATAAATATTTTCATAGAAAGAATGATTCGAAAACTTAAATTAGAGATTTTACTAAATTTTAAAAGGCTTAATCCGCAAATTTGTAGTTTTTTTTTTCAAAATTTCTTTTTTGAAGTTTTTCTTGCTATTATCCTTACTAGTTAATTAATTTTATTGGTTTTGAAAATAAATTAGCACTTTCCTGGAAAAATGAGTAAAAAATTGAATATAACGATTTTGAAATTCTATAATCCACAATTTTGTAAGTTTTGTTGGATTATTTTATTTTATTTTTTATTTTTTTCGCTTTTATGCTTGTTCTCCTTCCCCGTTTAATCTTCTTATTATTCTTTATATGTTTGGATGGAAATAAAGACCTTCATGGAAAGAATAAGTCGGAAACCGAAATTAGCGATTTTGCAAAATTTTAAAAGGCTATCAACGATTTCGGAAGGTTTGTTGGATAATTCAATTTTTTTGGCTTTTCTCTTATTCTCCATGCACGTTTAATCTTCTTATTATTTTTTATATATTATTGATATAAATAATGACTTCCATGGAAAGAACCAGTCGGAAACTTAAATTAGCGATTTTGAAAATTTTTCAAAGATTATAATCCATAAATTCGTCGTTTTAACAATATTTCATTTTAACATTTTCCCTACTATTCTCCACACCCGTTTATTAATGTCATTGGTTTTGGATAGAAATAAGCACTTTCATGGAAACAATTTGTAACAAATTGGATATAGCGATTTTGAACGGCTTTAATCCACTATTTTGGAATTTTTTTTGTATTATTCGTGTATTTCGTTTTTATTCATATTCTCCATCCCCGTATGCCTGAAACAACCCCTGAACTACAAAGCAAAACCCAAAACTAGCACCATAACACATCACTCCAAAAATGGCAACATGCAACTTGAAATCGATGAAAAACCAAAAGCTAAACAGTCTCCTATAATAAGCTTCAACCACACTAGACCTACCTATGGCCTAGAAGTCCTCAAAATATAATGGCCTACTAGTCCTCAAGAGTGTAATGGGATCGTATATTACCAGCAATCTTTTCATCATGCCCCCAACATAAATAATTATTTATTGCTTTTTATCACAAATACCACTACAAAGTCAATTAAACTATTAGTTAGGATGTTCTTTCTTTGCTTCAATGCTAATTGTTTTACATGCAAATCTAAGTAAAAAAAAATCTAATGTATGTATGAGTTTACACCTTTGTTGAACATATGTGCAAGATTATGAGATTTGTATAGGATCATTTTCATTGACAACCCTAAAGTTAGATATTATCTAGAGTATTATATTTAACACATGCGGACAACTCTCGTGATGAACGAGTTTTTATAAAAAAAAATTCTAGTAGGTATCAACATATATTTACATTTGTAAATATTGTGCATAAAAACTAATCAAGCTATCATCTATAATACAAATTAGCACAAATTTTAAAAAATTTGACTAGGCATATGACCAAATGCATGGATGAGATTTAATTTAACTATAGATCTAATGGTGGTATTAAACATGTTGAGTCAAAGTTAGTCGGCAATTGAGATTTGTTTCATCTAGTAGTTGAGACTTAAAGCTTTGGCCTTTATTCCCAACCTCAAGTCATCCACAATAAGAACACATGGGTTCTGGGTTCGAATCCCATATACCCAAACCTTTCTTGTTTCTTTTTTTAATTGTTGATCGTGGTTAGGTATATATGTAACAAGGCCGAAATTCTTCCTGGCCTAGGAAAACCAGCGAGGTTGCTGCCTGGGGGGGAAAAAGTGTATTTTTGCCCCCACAGGCAGCAAACCAGGCAGGGGGACCCAGGCCCTGTAGAATTACTCGTAACAAGGATAACTTAATGGTGATCAATAATGGATGGGTACATATTTTCTAAAGTCCTATTTGCTACCTAACTAGGAATTGAAACGTGAATCATCAAAGCCCATACACAAAACCTTTTTTTTATTTTTTAAGGTTTAATTGCACATTCCTTCCATAATTTATAGCTAATTCTTGATTGCTCCCAATAGATATCCTTATTGCAGTCTCTCCCAAAACTAGCGGTCCTTACACGTTGATAGTGCGGTCACAAGTTGTTTTCAATATGTGAAGATTTTGATTACTAATGGTTGAGCTTGAATGTTTTGTATATCAAATAACTCATCTCGAAGAAAATGAGGGGTCCAATTACAACAAAAATGTATATTGATGAAAATCTCATGGCTAAAAAATCATCTTCTCCAGTCCACCCCTACATCCCCCTTCCTCTATCTGATTTCTTCTCCACCACCATCGACCACCCCTGCCACAGTGGATCTCTCATTTCAGTTCCTTTCCTCCCTTTGTATGAGTAAATCTACCACCACCATCACCACTACCCCCTTCAATTACCCGTTGTCAGTCGACCACCTTCACCTATCTCTCCCTGTTTGTTTCAGCTTCTGCACCGTTGCCCCATTCCGTTTGCCTATTTCAGCTCCCCACCAGCGGCCAACAACCTTCTCTTCCGTTTATACCTGTTATAGCTCCCTACCGACAACTAGCCACCTCCCTCCTCTCCTTGCATGTTTCAGCTCTCATTTACTGCTGGCCGACTACCTTCCCAACTCCTTTAAAACCCCACCCTCAAGGATTAGAACCACTACTCTGTTTGAGCTGAAAATTTGAGGAAGACGACAAATTCATATCATAAATGTATTATATATTTGGCCTTTTTGACACATGCTTCTCGAGATGCACGTTAAAATGTGATATGAATTATGCTTTTCGTTGAATTTCTTTATTTCTATCATGAAGCAAGCGAGGGGGCCCATTTTGGGCAAGGCAATCTTTTTTGCTGCACCAACACTACCAATAGTTGCATACCACTCGAAGGGACAATTCTTAAACACCCACAAATACCATTTATCAAGATATTTAATGATGCAAACTTAAACACGTATCTCGAGAAATGATGTCAAAACTAGTTGAAACTTTAACAAATGGTTTCTACCACTTAGATTGAACGTTTTGTATCTTAAACAACTAATCTCAAAGAAAATGAAAGGTCCAACTACAACGAAAAAACTTATCTCGATGAAAATCTCATGTTAAAAAAAATTCATCCTGCACCTCCTCTCCATTTATCTGATTCTACCCACCACCATCAGCCAACCCTGCCACAATCTCCATCTTTCCCATTTCAGTTCCCTTTTTCTTTCTGTATGAGTCCATTCACTCACCACGACCATCTCCCCTCCTAATCCTCCTTTGATTCAAACTGAAAAAAACAATGACCTCCAATCAGAATCACCTGCCTCACCCTCAATTTTTTTTTTTTTTAAATACGAAGACAAAAGAAAATTTAAGAAACAAAGAGAAAAATATTGCATTGCATACATAGGAAACCGTACAGAGCCGATTGACAAACCCAAAACTTGAAACACACAATGTTACCTTGGTGGGAGTTTAGAGAGAGGAAGGGAGAAATTGAAATCTGAGGGGGGAAGGATGAATTTGATAGGGGTTTTGGTATTTATCAAAATCCTTCAAAATCCACCACAAATCCTTCAAAATCCACCAATTTAACAATCCATCAAAATTTGCTATTTTTTTAATACCCCTGATTTCGCTGGACTTTTAAAAAGTATGAATTGAATACCTTCAGATTTTTATGGGTTTTAAAACGATCATTTTAAATCCATATTGAATACCCCTAGATTTACATGTATTATTTTAAATCCTTAATTGAATACCTCAGGATTTTAAAATTCTTCACAGTCCATTAAAATCCATAGTTGAATACACCCCTAATTTTTTTTTTCTTTTTTAACCAATAAATTTTCTTGAGTAAGCATGCCTTATCTCTAGGATTTCTTGTGACCCATTAGATTTTCCTTGAGATATAACAACATCTCAAGGTTCACTTAATGTTTGCGTTTTGTTGAATTTCCTTGAGATACGTTAGTACCTCGAGGTGTGTTTTTGCATTTATTTGCTGTAAGGTAATTTGGTAAGCAAATTGTATGCAAGCAAGGGTTTTACGGTCAATGTGTATGGTCGGTTAGTCTTGAGGAGACTTAAATACATATTTGAACAATATAACTAAAGTTCTGCAAATGAATAGTGGTTGTGTATGTCTTCAACTCTAAATTTCTTTTCCAATTTTGCTCTCCTAACTCTATGGTATTCACAAGAAAAATTAAAATGTGGGTAAAAAGTGACAATGGGTGTTTGTCATTCAAATGAAAAATACTATTACATTATCAAAACCAGCCCCTGTAAACATTAATTAATTATACTTAAGCCCCTATATAATTTATTTGAAGCCCTCAATTATCTATAATAATAAAAAAATGCTCTCACATCTAACTTTTGGATTTCCCATTTTCCCCTCCGCATATCATACTTTTACAATCAAAACCAGCCACTCTCAAACAATAATTACTTATACATGTGCCCTAACATTAATTATTTGAAGCCTCTTATTTATTTATAAACTATATAGACCCTTAAAATTATATATATTATTTTTTTGGAAAATGACTTTTAAGGCTACTTCTTCACAAAATAAATCATTTAGATATCGTAGTTGATGTAATGGCTAATTTGTACATACTTTTATACTTTTATGACCGACAATGACTATTTTATTAACTCAGGTTAACTCATAAAGTTATAGGACATATTTACCCTTCTTAAACAAATAAAAAACTTAATTTTATTCTTTTATGACCAACAAAGACTTTTTTTTATTAATGATTATATTTTTTTGATTTTGTTTTTTTAACCCTTAACCCCTCCCACCTCATGTCGCTGGTACGTATTGATATTAATTATTCTAATTATGAACAAAAAATTATAAGTTTTTTTTTAAATTTTCATTTACTGACAAGTTAATCAAATTATTATGCTAAGGTGTGGTAAACATTTCATAATTTAGTTAATGATGATTAAAAATTTGATTTTAATTAATTAATAAAATCAATTTGATTAACTTGTCATAAATTTTGTATTCGAATGGAATTATAACCAAGGATTGTGATTTCTTTTTTTCGAGTTAATTTTGGTCTCCTAATTTTAAGAAATATTTCGGTGTGTAAAGAAAAAACGTAAAAATTTCGAGGATAATATATAATGATTTTCGAGGGTATATTAAATATGTGAAAAATAAGATGCAAGTAAATATATGCATTAAACACATTAAATAAAAATAAAATACCTATAATTAGAAAATCATGGTTAGTTTAAAAAAATCAATATATAAGTAGACGAAATGTTAATTAGGAAATTAGGGGGTGGTTTAAAAAATAATAAATAATTAGAATAAATGATAATTAGAAGGAAAAAAACTCGAAATTTACGAAAAAACCCAGAAGTGTTTCAAAAAAGAAGAAATGTATGAAAAACCTTGAACTTTATGAAAAATCTTGACTCTCCAAAAAATGAAATTTTTTCTTGTCTTTTTTTCTTTTCATAATTTCAAAAAACGAAATTTCGTGAAATCACAATTTTTTCGTTGCCACACTTACAACTTCTCTGTTGATTTTATAATTTTTTTTTATTATCAATGGTCCTAAGTATTGAAGGAAGAAAATAAACTTGACACAAAAAGTACCAAAAAAATAAAAATCATCAATAAAAAAGTCTTTGTTAGTCATAAAAGTTATAAAATTAGATTTTTTATTTGTTTATGAAGGGTAAATATGTCATATAACTTTATGAGTTAACCTAAGTTAATAAAATAGTTATTGTCGATTATAAAAGTATTTACAAATTAACCATTACACCAATTACAATATTTAAATGGTCTATTTTGTGAGAAGTATGCCATAAAAGTCATTTTTTGATAATTTTTACTTATTATTGAATTGTTTTAATAAAATAAAATAAAAGTATTGAATAACTGTGTAGAGCGCATCGACACCCTAATATATTTATTGGGGGTAATTAGGAATTAGTTAGTTAACCCAATTTTTAGGGTATTTCAATCCAAACCTATGCCAAAAGCTAGGAGGTTAGACCTTAATTTCAGTTATAAAATGTAGCAGTTACACTTGTTTGTAGTATCCGCATAGAAAATTATCAATGAAAACAGTGCTGGATAAAAGCAAAGTAGTTTAATCCAAGAATATGAGTTTGAACTGAAATCAAGAACTCCAGCAACCAACATTAACAAACAAAGAACCCAATCTCCAAAATAAGTTGATAGGAATGTATGTTCTTAGCCCATAGTGCAGACCATCTAGGTTAACAATTTTTAATTAAAGTGGTGTTCAGCTAAATTAACATTGTCAAATAATAGTATTATATGTTTCATAATTGACATGACAAAGACACTACAACTATTTGCAGATATTTATTTAATTTGTAATTAAATAATTAAGCTTTTTATATTCCAACACTCCATGGATGGACTTGTGTTCATAAAATGTTACGATCACAAGAACCTCATAACATGGATACTTCCTTGAAGGTTTCACAGTACTTCATCATAGGCAGTGGTCAACTAGGCATGCATAACACCAATGATCAACCTGATCAAACCAGCCACACATCAAGTAGTCGTTCGTTAGAGTCTGGTGACCTCTTTACAGTTGGAAAATGGGCTTCGAGGATTCTTCGAGAATGTGCCAAGGCCATCTCTGAAAAGGAAACTACTAAGATCCACCATCTTCTGTGGATGCTGAATGAGCTTGCATCTCCTTATGGTGATTGTGAACAAAAACTGGCATCTCTTTTCTTACAAGCACTTTTCTGTAAGGCTACAGAAGCAGGCAATCAATGCTACAAGACTCTGACATGGGTAGCGGAGAAGAACCACTCCTTTGAGTCTGCTAGGAAGTTGATACTCAAGTTCCAAGAGGCAAGTCCTTGGACAACTTTTGGCCATGTAGCCTCAAATGGTGCTATTCTGGAGGCATTAGAAGGAGAGACAAAACTACACATAATTGATATTAGTAATACCTTTTGCACTCAATGGCCTACTTTGTTGGAAGCCTTGGCTACAAGGACCGACGAGACGCCACATTTAAGGCTAACTGTGGTGGTTACAGTGGGTATGGCAAGATCTGTTATGAAAGAAATAGGGCAGAGAATGGAGAAGTTTGCTAGGTTAATGGGAGTCCCCTTTGAATTTCATGTAGTAACTGGATTATCGCGCCTTGGAGAACTCACTCAGGAGGAGCTAGGTATCAGAGATGATGAAGCCATTGCAGTGAATTGTGTTGGATCATTGCGAAGAGTGAAGGTTGAGGAGCGCAACGCAGTGGTACGCATGCTTGGTGCAATTAAACCTAAGGTTGTGACTTTAGTTGAGGAGGAGGCTGATTTCACTAGTTCAAAAGACTCCGATTTTTTGAAGTGTTTCGAAGAGTGCTTAAGGTTTTACACTACGTTTTTTGAGATGTTAGAGGAAAGTTTTCCTCCTACTAGCAATGAGAAGTTGATGCTTGAGAGGGAGTGCTCAAGGAGCATAGTTAGTATCTTAGCTTGTGATGGTGCTGCAAGTGAGGAATCTGAAAGAAGGGAGAAAGGGATCCAATGGTGTGAGAAGCTAAATGACTTCTTTGTACCAGTAGGATATAGCCAGGATGTATTGGATGATGTTAAGGCGCTTCTCAAGAGGTACCGAACAGGGTGGTCACTCCTACCTGCTCAAGGAGACAATGCCGTTAGCCTATACCTGACATGGAAGGAAGAGCATGTCGTATGGACTTCCGCATGGAAACCTCAGTGACTCATACAACATGCTGTCAGCGCAATTGTGTGATCGACTACACTTGGTACCACAAGTTTGCCACGGAATTTCTGTTTACCTGGTTAGCACCTGGTAACATGGCATTTTTTTTTCACTCGAACCAAAACCAAGTATAGAGTGCAGAAGTTGCTAGCTAGCTGGTTAAACCAAGTAACCCCCACTAGTATAGTGATAGTGATATTTGTATGGACTCTTGGACCGGAGTTCCTGGTATTATATTATTACAATCTAAATATGTATCGCAATTGGTGTTATGGTCGAGTAGTTAACGTTGTGTAGGCTTATTCCCCACCTCTTAGGTATCACCTTGTTGATAGGTTATGGAATCCTATAAATATGTATCTTTTATATATCTTGTCCAAGTTTCTTTGTTTTTTCTACATCTTCATTGCTTTTCTTTTCTCTTAAGTTGTTTGAAGCTGATTGCACTACATGTTTTTCTATATAAATATTCCATTCCAATAAAGAATAGCTAGTCTGTTCCTTAACTGAAGAAACTCTATATATTAGCATGAAATTCAGTTGGACCCCTTGTTTATACTTATTTGATCCATTTTTTTTAACAAAAGTTGCTTAGACAATTTAATGCTCTCATAACACCAACCACCAAGCCAGGGGAAATTAATTAAAAACACACACACATCAAACTGTTATTGCTTACAATAACAAAAGGAATAATAAAATTTTGGATCAATCAAGAAAGTTTTGTACATGAAACTTTATGTATTATCTCAAAAGATTACATTGCTGTAAAGAAATATAATGATACAAATGAGATTCTTATATGAGAGTAATTGAAACAACTTGAGACGAAGATGTGGGTCAAGTGAAGGACTTTCGTGGCAAACAAAAAGTACCTCCTTAATCCCATTGATGCCTTTTTGTCGGGTGATGATGTGAAGCAAATTTGCCTTAATTTGTCCGGCATCTTCTAGTGGAAACAACTTTTGGTTCTAAGTCGTATATCTAATTCATGCACTAGAGTTTATTGCACGCGTTATTCACATTGGTAAATATCAAAATAAATACATATCCGCGGCTTCAATAATTAGCATACTATTTTACAGGTTCACGAGTGTTAAAAGATACACCAAGGTCAACAAATATCTACTCTAATACCGAACTTTAACTACCATTTAGTTAATACCAATTAATCAAATCACATCATGACAATAATATGATGATACAATAATTGGATCACCATGAATAGTATGGTGCTACAAGTGAAACTATTCATGGTGATCCAATTTATTATATCACTTTATTTGTAAAACTATTTTTCAAAATTTTGATTGAATTTAGTTTTAACTTGAAATTGCTTGATTGAAAAGTGATACTGTTTGGAGTTGTTACAAAACTGCTCTTTAGTGTAGTGCAAGATTACTGCTAATTTGCAAATACGGAAGTGGATAATTGACAAAACATTCGGATGCTGCTTAGTTGCTTCTAATTGTAGGCTAGAAAACTATTCCAGTGGAATTGCGATTGGGAAGGTTATCTTCAGCTTTGAAAATTAGTAACAAGAAAACATAAATTATAGCTTTATCATATTCAGGAGAACCTGTGCAGTGTTCATTCATGGTAGAAATTTTAGTTGTCTAGGACAGAAATCAGCAAGGATAGGAAATTTTAGCTACTGCTCTCTCCGATAAGTCCCTCGTCAGCTATGCATTTCCATGGAGGCTCCTACAAAAATATAGAGATAAAACCACCCGTCAGTTGCCTAGTAATTGGACCTCAAATTTCTTACCATTACTTTCTTATAGCTTTTTTTCCTATTTTCTTGCTGGACTAAAACATTCTATTTGTAGCTGAAAATGAATAAAACATATAAAGAAATATAAATATAACAAAGTTTAATATAAAAAAAAAAGGTTTTTCATTAAATTGCACATTTGTATAAGGAACTAGGATCATTTGAGAGCGATCACAATAATTATAAACTTGGTTAGTACTATAACACAAGTTACCTTCCACAATTTATCTTCCATTAAAATGCAGGGTTGTTATCGGGATATCCATTAATCTTCAGAAATTAAAACATAAATGAAAATAACTACCTTGTTGTAGTAAAAAAAATTCTCGACAGCTTAAAATTTTAAACCTCTATGAATGAAATAGTCAATTTTTTTTTTTTTTTTACCTAATTCCACTTTTGAATTGGTTGAAAATTTAACCATTGATTTGAATAGCTACACTACACTCATTGAGATTAGATGCACACAAATTGGTGTAGCTCAACGTATCTATCCAATAAATTTATCAAAAATCAAGTAGGAGGATTGCGATGTAATAAAAAATGACTTGGAATTTTATACAAACGTGAGATACTCTGTGCCCATTATATGTTAAAACGATCTTCAGATTGTGACGCCCAGAGTATTCAATTTCAAAAACAATTCTACGAAATCACAAATTTATAGCAATTTAAATTATCAGCTTAACAACATGAAACATTTTGTACTAATTATATGTTAAAACGGTGAAAACCAATCTTTACGCACACGATTTTGTATCTTCTCTTTTTGAAAAATGAATAATTTGGCTTATTTCTTTAACTCGGTAAAGATTGCATTATAACATATGTTTGATGAATAAATAGATAGAAAAGAAGAATAAGAAAAAAAAGTTTTTTTGAGTTTGCCCTCATTAAATTCATATTTAATTGAGTTTAGCTCTCATTTTAAATTTTAATTGAGTTTAACCCTCATGTTATAACAGATTTTTAATGTTAACCATGTTGAACGGTAAATATTGATTTAATGACTAAAATACCCTACCATGTGCAACAAAATGCTTGAATTATTAATGTCAATTTCGAGGTAATCCTAGGTTTGAAAATTGAAGAGTTAAAAACCCCAAATCTATCCATTTTCTCCACCTTTCCTTCTCTTCTTTTTTAATTTGCAAAACACCACCATCCTTCATTAAGATCCATTTAAACCATCATACAGAATTACTTGCAATGTGCACGAGATTAAGAGCCTTTTGTCCAGTGCTCATCCACAAACATGGAATGAGTTTTCGCGAAATTTCTCGAAATCTCAATGAAATTTTCATTCTTTTAATTACGAAAAGAAAAAATGCCAAATATAAATTTACATTTTTTCAAAAAAAATTCGGATTTTTTCGAGTTTTTCATAAATTTTGGTTTTTTCACCACAAACAAAAAAACTCAATGACCAAAATTTCATTTTTGAAAGCTTTTTCGACAAATTTCTAAGTTTTTTTTCGTAAATTTTGAGTTTTTCTAATTATCATTTCATCTAATTATTTATTGATTTTTGAAACAACCCCTGATTTTTTTATTATATATTGATTTCATATTTGTTTTATTTCTAGGTATTTAGGCTTTATTTAATGTGTTTAATAGATATATTTACTTGAATTTTTTTCACATATTTCATATACCCTCGAAATGCATTATATATATTTCATGTATCTTCGAAATTTTTACATTTTTTCTTCACACCGAAATATTTCTTAAAATCAGGAGACTAAAATTAACTCGAAAAATGAAATCACAATCCTTGTTCACAAATGATGTTCCATCTTCCCTGCTTAGCTAATTGTTTTCCTTCCTACATTCAATCAGCAGTACCAAGACAACCAAACCTTCCATCCAATTGAATTAAACATTACCCATGGATTAAACTACTGAAGAACATTTACCCAATTGATTCCATTTAAAAAAAAAAATTAATTGGGTGAGAACTATACTCACTTGTGAACGATTTTTTTATGGTGGACTTGAATTTTTGAAACACTTGATATGGCCAACTCTTGCACCCTAAACATAACATAACAGCACGAGTCAAGAATTGAAAGAAAGGGTTGTTAAAGAAAAGTAAATAAAGGAAGCGTGAAGGATACATTTGATGATGATGATGTGAGAAAAGGCACAGTTATGGGTTTTTGTAGAAGAAAGAACTCTAATAAGAATAATGTCTGCATCGGTGGAGAGAAGCAAGACAACGACAACAAGTGAGGAATCAAGTTTACTTTACAAGACAATGAATTTGAGTGAGTGACTCAAATGGACGATTAAACCAATTGGGTTCTAGTACACGAACAAACTCTGGATGATGGGTTTGGTTTAGAATTGAATTTTGTTTCTTCCTTGATAAACCATCAAACCTGGTAAATGATTTGAGCTCAGGGGCTTGGAAAGAAGAATAAAGGATGAGTAGTTTTTGACTTGCTTTGTTTCTCTGGCAAAATGAAACAAACTTGAGGAACTAAAAAGGCCATTGTTCATCTGAAAGAGCTAGTGGGAGTATAGTGGGGACGAAAAGGGGGTATAGGTTGGGGATGGTGGTGTTTTGCAAATTAAAAAACGCTTTTGTTCATCTGGAGGAGTTGGTGGGAGGATAGTAGGGACGAGAAGAGGGGATGGGTTGGGGATAGTGGTATTTTGCAAATTAAAAAAAAGAAGAGAAAGAAAAGGTGGTGAAAATGGATAAATTTTAGAATTTTTAATTCTTCAATTTTCAGACCTAGGATTATCTCGAAATTGACATTAATAATCCAAGCATTTTGCTGCATTTTATGAAATTTGCACATACTTTACATGTGCATTTAATGTTGGGTATGTTAGTCATTAAATCAATATTTAACGGCCAAGATGATTGACCTACCAAATATGTTATAAAATGAGGGTTAGACTTAATTAAAATTTAAAATGATGACTAAACTCAATTGAATATATACTAATGAGAGCCAAACTAAAAAAATCCAATAAAAATGAAACATATAAAAACATAAAGTCACGAACGAAATTTGAAACAAAAACCACCTATCGACCCACTCCCACTAAAATCAAAACTCACCATCCACACTCAAGTGGGGGAGGAAACCCCAAATTGTTTTATTGTACTTTCAAACAAAATTTTCTACCTCTCGATTTTTCATATAAAAAAATGTACACAGAATAATAAAACAAATATATAAATTTTACTTTGTAATATTAAAATAAAAAAAATCTCAAATATATATGTTCATTCCATTTAAATAGAAATTGGACCCAATATGTTTTCTAGCATCTTTTTATTTTCTTAAACGAAATTGAACAACTTTAACAACTCAAATGTCCTTTTAAAGTATCGAAATGACTAATATCTTTCTTTCGTCATACCTTCTAGGCGGCGAGGAAATGCGCGAGGGGGTGTAACCACCCACCCCCTCGAGATGAACAAAGGTGCGCATCTCAAGGGGATGGGTGGTTACACTCCCCTCTCGAGCGTTTCCTCGCCCCTTAGAATTAGCATTCTTTTGTGCTTCTCAAGTCTAGGGTAGGATCCCAAAAATAGGAAGTTACTATTGGCACCCATAATTTCCTTTTTCCACTCCCTCATGAATAACTAACCATGCCCACGAATAACTCACATACCCACATTGTAAGAAAAAAATCAAAATTTTGAGAACCGCCACCCCTCTCTATGAACTCTAACCTTATTCTCTACAAGAACCCCATTCTCACACACCTAGAAGTGATTTTTTAGGCTAGGAAACACCTTGAAGGTTGTGTAGTTATTGTTGAACCGCCATTTCGCAAAGGAAACGAAGCCCATACCAGCAAATGAAGAGGCAAGTCTTCGGCCATTGTCGATCATCCTCGCTTTTTTTTTCTATTTTTGCAACTTAAATTAATGGACTAAAGCTGTAATGGAGTTTGCAATCCCTAAATGATGTTTTAGGACTATCCTGAGAGTTTTTTTAGGTGAGTTATCAACCAAAACCGTTGTTTTTGTCGATAACTCACTGAAGACTCGCTAGAGAAGATGAATTGTTCCTCTCTGTTAACTAGGGTTAAAAAGCGACCTGACACTTCGGTTTCATGCCGAAACCGCCAATCTAACTGAAGTTATCGGTTTCGGAGACGTTCAAATCAAAATCGAACCAAATTTTTCACAAACCGAGCCGAACCAAAGTGCATCAGTTTGTTCGATCTTTCAGTTTTATTGGTTCATATAGAAGAGAGAAGAAGGAGAAGATGGATGAGGGCCAAAGCATGTCCATTCCAATCAACCTCGGAATCAAATTGAACATAGCATACATCAGATAGGGGTGAAAGAAAAACCCTAGCTTTTGGGAATGGGAGAAGAAGTTAAAAAAAATAATAAAGGAAAAAAAATTGCTTGTCTCCTCCAATCCAACCTGAAATGTTGAAACCCCAACCACCCACCTCCAATACCATGACCACCACCAATAGCCCTCAGTCCAAGATCTGATGATGATTATGAAGATGGCCCATCATGATTTCCTTCTTCATACTCACGCCCACCACTCCCATCATCGTTGCTTCCACCAACCCCTTTTAAGGGTGGTCGAAGGAGAGATTAGGATCGGATCAGATGTCACCAGTTGAATCATCAAGTTGAACGATGATTGGGAATGAAGAAGATAAGAGCATTTGGGAGAATGAGAGAATGAGTGTTTAGGAATGGGCAAAAATTCAACTTCATTTGGCTTTGGAGAAGAGAACTGAATTTGGGGAAGAAAGTTGAATTTGGGGGAGTGTGATACGACTGGTTCAAACTTTATCTTCTTTAATCACATTTTATCATTTTTAAATTTCAAAAGTTTAAAACTGAAGTTTCGATCGGGTCAGTTTCAATCGGTTTTCAACCATATGAAACGGAAAATCGAACCGACTTATCGGTTCTCAAATTTTCAAAGCCGAACTGAACCAAAACCAACAAAAAAAATCGAACTGAAATTATTGATTGACTCGATTCGGTTGGTTTAGTCGATTTTTTATTCAACCCTACGACAAGCTTTTTTTCCAGCGAGATCTCTTCGAAAACGTCATGGTTTCACTCCGACAAGATTTGTTAAGTATGAATGGACTTCAATTCAAGCCTAACTAGACTTCAATTCAAATCCCTTCTCATTTGTTTTGGGGAAAATTATGGATTCCACTGAAGTTTCATTAAGAATTTACATTTTAATATGTAAACGCATAAATCTGTGTGAATTTGTGTGTTTCCTAATGGAAACTATGGCGTAAGCATAGACAAACCTAAGCCATTATATTGGCATGGGTATAATTATACGCATGCCATAATTCTTGCATCTGACCCATTTCACAATTTTTTTCTATATTTTTTTTTTTTTGTTTCAGGATCACTTGCACAAACATAGGTTGTTCCCAAAGAGAAAACGAAACCTAGCACCCAGCCGAAAGGACAAATACAACCAATAAGGTCAAATCAAAGGTCGAACAAGTCATCAATCTTTTATTTGTTGTGGTGTTTAATATAAAGGTCAAAACAATACTACTCCAACTACTATTGATGGTGGTGGTGTTTAGTAAAGAGGTCTGGCTAAGACTCCAAGTATTATTTCAAATACAGTTGTTTGATAGGGACGTTGTTTGAATAGATGCAATATATGGTTAATAAGAAGATGCGACTAATTCAATTCAAGACTTCCATGGTAGAAGAAATGATTTTTGATGTAGCTATAAAACAATTGATATATGGTTTACAGTAACTGTTTATATATCAAAACAATTTCTAATTATGATGCTAAGTTGTTTTTATGTGTTGCCCATGTTTGCATGTTGCTATCCAATTTAGAATTGAGCACACTGCAAAATTTCGAACCACTATAACCATTGTTTTAAAGGATCATAAAATATACATTCAAAGAAGAAAATTCACGAGCATAAATCCAAGCGTGTATGATGATCTAAACATGCATTCACATATCCATTAAAAAATCGAACTTCAATGTAAATGAACCCTATATGAGTGTAAGAAAACAAACAAATGCAAAAATTTGTGTGAAAAAAGGATCACCACATAAATTTCCACTTTTTGTGTTTGTCAAATATTCGAGGGATAAGGCTTAAATGCACATATTTTCCGTGTGGATATCATTGTTTACTCGTAGAAAGTTGGGCACGAGTAGTGTTGTTTACTTGCAAAAATTTCTGAGTATACATTTTATGGTAAGTTTCTAAGACTTTTCATCCCTTGGAAAACTAAGACGTTTCATACTTTGAACATGTTACGAGACCAAAAAATTGAAAAACAAAATATTTTAGTTACTTGGGTCTTTACTGACACCCATATGCAAGCCTTACGAGTCGTCTTTTTTACTGAGCATGAGTTTTAGCTGCATGGAATTGATTTTTTATATGTAATTCATGTATTTCAAGCTTAGAAATTGAAAAGAATGTATTAAAAATCACTAGATTATCACCGAGAATGGTCAAAAAATGGTTTTTCGACCATTGTTGGTTTGATATGACAAAGAGGATTGAGTCTGTTGGTTCGTTTAGGTTTTTCGACCATTAATTGTTTGTATTAAAAAAAAAAATCTTTAGGAAATGCATTTGAACTTTTTTTTTGTTTTTTTTTACTTCTAGTCCTTTATGTTGCTCATTCCCAAATCCATGATAATGCAAATTTAAAGCCTGAAGCGGTCTTCAAGAAGGGATCATTATAGCAATCTAGTAATGTACAAAGGGGATAAAAACCTTGAGAGACTTCATCGTAGAAGTAAAAAGGACCTTAAGAATTTTCCCAAGTTAAGTTGTCATGGAATCAATAAGATCGGAAGTGTTGAGAGTTACAACTTTTAATTTTGAGATTTTTTTTTATTTATCTATTTTTTTTTTTTACGTAGTCTTTGGTTTTTTATAGTCAAGGACGAAGGGGGAGAAATCACAAAGATCGATGTGTGTGAACAAGGGATTTTTCTTGATGTTGTTTTGTTTTATCAAAAATTAGACATGGAGAAAGTGCAAATGCATAAACCATCATCACTAAACCAAAAACTTAATTGAAATAAACAAATTTGAACTAAAACAAAAATACTTAACCAAAATAACTAAATACATTGTAAAGTAGAAATCCATAGAGAAAAAAATTAAAATTCGCCTTATTGTGGAGACCAACCTCTAAAATTCCCTTAAACATATTATAAAATGAATATTAAGCATGTACCTTGGCATCTTCAATTTCTCTTTTAAAATACGGATTGGCAAGCATATATCTAAAACATTAAATTTTAGGATTCCACTCAAACTAAAGGCACATCCAACACTAATAAGCTTATTTAAAATGCTCACTACATTTTCTTGTTTTCCAAAAGGACTTGATCAAAACCCGAAGGGACATTAATAATTATATGCACTCTTATGCCAGCTCTTCCTTGGCTTCATTATCTTCATGTAGCCAAATTGGGAATTGAAATACTTCCCATGGCTAAAGATTGGGTCGAATGATCTACTTGCTTTTATCTACTCAAGGACAGAAAATATGAGATTGTGGTGTATGCACACCTTACCACCCTTTATTATATTTATGAAGACAATGATTTTTTTTTTCTCTCATTTATGCAAATAGGGTTTCTTTTGATATTTTGTGATTTAGGTGTACATCACAATTTTTGAAATTTTGAACTTAAAAGATACTCATATATATAAGTGACATGATTCCACATCTCCCTAAAAATACTTAGTGAAATGAATAGGAAATTAAAGTAAGAGAAAAGTCATAAAAATTGGTAAAAGTTGTATTAATTTCAAATTTCAACTTCAACAAGTTAGATAACGTTTGTATTTTATATGGTGGAGAAGAAGGGATCATATTTGTGTTCTCGGATGGTTCTTGAAAGAATTTGGATGTCTTGTCCTTTTAGTCTAATAAGCATAGGCCAATTAGGTTATATAAATAAAAATGTTTATATATTCAACAAATATGAGCTGATGCAACTGGAGATATATTTTAATTGACCAATTATTTTAAAATTAGGGTTTTAGGTTATTTCATTGTTATGATAAATGTCATTTTGTATTTGGTTAACAGAGGGTTGAAGAAATAACTTGTGCAAAAAAGTTAGATTCATGTTTTATAATCTATGCACTAATACCTTGTAGGAAAAAGGACTACTTTTTATGAAGCAAGCAGTTCTTCAAAATTCTACAATTTTAAGATTCAAACCCTAGAAATTCGCTTGTAGTTTATATCGAAGCATAAAGTCGCATGAACCGATTTTTGAATAAAAGTGACCCAACTTTTATAACATAAATGGTTGACTACAATCCCTAATGTTAATGTCTATAATCAAGTTTTTATACTTTAAGACCAATGAAACTCTTAATTTTACAGTTTTTTGACTTTTTGCTCTTCACTGACTTCCAAATCATCCACACCACCTAGTAATTGGTATCAAATTAAACATTCCAATTTAAAATCATCAACTCAACCCTCACCCACAACTACCTTACTCAGAAACTACATTACTAGGAATGTTGTTACAGCTTCCTTACTCAAAAAACCCTAAAGCTTCCTTACTAAAAAAAAAAAAAACCCTAAAGAGACACCCAAACAAGACGGTGTAAAAAATTTCTGAAGTCGAGCTCAGTGGTGAATGCCTACTTATAACAATAAAATGACAATGGAACATGATAGGGTGTGGCGAAAACCACACACAACAAATATCACTTTGGTTTTGTTTTCCATTCTTTTTAATTAAAGATTTTGATAAAGTTTGCATCTTGATGAAAAGTCGATCTCTAAAAATAGTTTGATTTAGGTTATAAACAATCGGAATGCGACGTAGGTTTTTATGCACAAGGTTGTCGCATAAAAAATAAACTATTAGGGGAATTGCACCAATTTTGCTTCATTAACAAAAAAGCATTTCACGGATACTTTTTAAAAAACTCTCGCCAATTCAGCCTAGCAATAAACATTTAAACAATTTATCTTGAATACTCCACCACCCTTTTGTTAGCAATTTTCGTGCACTTAACATTTTTCCGTTTTATACACCATTTTTTTTAGAAAAGTAGTATTTCAATTTAAACCACTAAACCATATGAAGTTTATGCAAATTGCATGAAAAAAATAATTATAGTGCCATTAGAATGGCATAGAATAACGCATCCATTTCATGTAAAGCGAAATGTTTGGTCGAACTTAACTTCAATAATTGGATTTAATCTCATTTTAGCCGTGAATGTTTGCCCCCTACGCTAAATTGTTGATGACAAGACCGACATTTCATCTTATACACTAAAGGAGCATAGTTTGTATTGGTTGTCGTGAAATAGTTTGGGGAAACGCGTCAGAATGTGCTTCTATTTGTGATTTGTTGTCAAATATATATAGAGAACTATTTTAAATTACTTAAATGTACAAAGGTAAAAGGTAAAGTATTCACCAATTTTCACCACTACTGTTCACATAATGAACACAAAAATGTCCAAAAGTGCAATTACATTTCATATTACAAGAGCCTGACATTCATTCTAAGCAAAAAGGTATCTTAAAATCTAACCGCAATACTACCAGAAATACGAAAAAACAAATATAGGAAATCAACCTTATTGAGAAGACAATAACAGTCTATGCAATAGTGCAGTATAAACTGATTAAAAACAAATAAATAAATAAAACTAATGCAGTAATGTTAAAGCAAATTAGCAAATCACAGCATGAAATTAAAAAGCAAATTATCATAACATATTTCACCACATATACTAGAACATAAAATCATATTGTCACGCTTCATGAGGTAGATGGTGAAAGTCATAACAGTCAAGTTGTAGTGCTACAACTAAACTATTCTCAACCTAGCCGAAAATGTTGAACTTGTTGCAGAAATGAAAATCAGGGACTATTATATTCACTATGATCTTCAACTACCAAACTGCAATGGAGGATGACAGAGACTTTCTAAAAGACCATTGTCAACATCACAGCAAAGATGGGTTTTGACAGGTATTAGATCGTGAAGTTTAACTCCATTTCCAACCACAAGAGTTGTAAAACGACAAGCCATTGCTGTAAATACTTTCAAGTAATATCAACCATACCATTACCCAATCTGCTGAGATCTTTCAAGGGAATAGTTGTACTGCATAATTTTGCATAGAAACCTTCAGACACATATACTAGCTCAACTTTAACCTAGGGTTGAACAAAAACCGACCGAACCGATCGGTTCGATTTCGATTTTAAAAAATTCAAAACTGAAGTGGTCGGTTTCTATGTGATTTTAAACGACAAAACCAAACCAACCAATTATATATAACAAATAATATATATTTTATATAAAAATAATATAATATGTTTAAAACAGTCGGTCGGTTCGATTTTATTTCGGATTTAGTTCGGTTTTAGACGGTCGGTTCGATTATGATTTGCATACATTAGATTCGGTTCAGTTTTGTTAATGGTCGGTTTGGTTTCCGTTTGAAATTTTAACCAACCAAAGTCGATTCAGTTCACGGTTTAAGTGAAAAATCGAACCGTCAGTTCAGTTTTCAACCCTACTTTAACCTCACGAGAAACTAAGCAATCACACATTACCACCGCAATTCTCAGACACCATCTGCAAAATCCAAGTGATAAGATCCATATTGCACTCGAATGAACTTTCCTAGTCACTTGAATCCATCGAAAACGTTAAACACTATTCATCAAAAGGAAGACCATGATGGCTTCAAGGTTCCACTTTGTGCTCTTCCTTCTCTCTTTCAAAATTTGTGATTGTTCGTCTTTGAACATAGAAAACGGCTAAATGTTAACCTTTCTCCCTTCTTTGAAAAATAAATCTGACCTGCCAGCTCCTCATATCCCTCCTTGCAATCTGCTTGTTCATTTTTTGATCCTCATCTCCATCCTTGCTAATATGTACTTGTTGACCCCTTTACCATGTTTGACCTACCAGGCCCCTCACCTAGCTCCTTTATCACCGGTATTACTTCAGCATCCATACATAATACCTCTTCTTCTTCCTTCTTTTTTTTGGTAGATTAAAAGGCAATGAGGAAAAAAATTACAAACAGTAGATCCAAAAAAATTACAAACAGTAGCTCCTTTATCCTCTGTGATAACCTCAAATTTATATATTTTCTAAAACTTCGTCCTATCCTTTTGAGACCTCACCTGAATTGAAGGATTCCTTGATGCACTTTACTCTCCAGCTAGCACCAATGAGGCCATGAAACCACATCCTCCACAAGTAGTATAACACTTATTTTCAACATTACTCATTAAGGGAAATGTCTTGCAGGTGATGAAAAATGACATGAAACCTAGTTAATCAACATATAGTCCCTGAGAGATTTTTACACTTCTAATATATGGAGATACATTTGGGTTTCTAGTTGGAAGATTTCCTATTTGGTTGGAATTCTTTGCTAAACATGGCTAGAGATGATTCTTTGCTAAACATGATTGGGGAAAAAACCATCAAAATGCCCAATACGAACCCAGTATCAATGCTGGAAAAGTTGGCATCAATATGTAATGATAAAGAGTATTTGACAACAATATTAGAAAGATTACATAACTGGTTTTCTCGTTTCTTGTTTTAAAACTGTCTTTTTGAGTACTCTGACTGTTTATCTTAGATCTTATCTCGCTGTTCCAAGCAGCTACTGTCAGTGGGAGACAGATTGATGATGGCCCAAGGGTAGCAAATAAACTCATTGATTCTCGACTGTAGGCAAAAAATACAGTAAGAATATTTTTATAAAGAATTTGATAATATCAATTGCTCCAATGGCCCCTTGATTATATATGTTCAGGAAATTGGGAATCGCAACCAAATGGTGTAGCTGGATTACGACCTCACATTGACAACCTCCACTTTCTTTATCAATATCAATAGAATCCCTTGTAGTTTTCAAGGACTAATAACGACCATGGTGTTGCAAGCCCACAATGTGCATCTCAAGTCTTTTCTTCCAAGTGAAGAAGGGTAGTATCATCGTTCCCATTTTGCAATCCATTGATAACACCATCCTATTTTAGAGCCAAAGATTGATCTCATCAAAGCTACAAAATCCATCCTTCAGTAGTTTGAAGCGGTTTCTAGATTGAGTGTCAACTTTTAACAAGACTTTTCATCCGTGCACCAAGTTCCTCGCCAAGAGAAATTCACGTCTATGGTGATCCCAACCTCTTGTAGCTTTACACAAGAGTTGCAAGAATGTCATCTCAATAGTTGCAAGAATGTCATCCGCCCAACTTCTTCTCTTGTGAATTCAGGCAATGTCTTCATCAAACCATGCCTCATAGACCACAACCAACAGTGGTGTATACATGTTCACTAGTAAATTTGTCTTTCCTTAAGTTAGTACATACGTCTTTCCACTTCTTCACCTAATAAATGTTGTTAATGGATCTCAATATGACATGTACGGAGTATTTTAAATTCTAATCTCTCACAAAAAAATAACCACCTCTTCTTGTCACCTATGCAGTTAAAATGGATATCAAACAAATAACAGTCAAGAAGCATTATAGGTAATAACGAAATATTTTAAATATATATTTTATACCCCCACTAAGTAATAATGTATTATATTGTCAAAATAGTAAATTTATAGGATAACAAAATGAAAAGCGATCGCTTCTTTAGTTTAACACAAACAAATCGCAAACAAAAGCGATCGATCGCAACACACCTTCTCTTCTTCCCTTATTCTCTTCTTCTTTCTTCTTGATCTTTTTCTTCAACGACGATCGCAAAAAGAATTGATCAATCGCACTAGCAAACATATGACTAAAAAGTCGATGGCAACAGCCAATGGATCCCTTTTCTTCTTTTCTTTTTTCTTCTTTTCTTTTTTCGTCCTATTCTTTTTTCTTCTCTGGTTCTTGATCGATTGATCGTCTCTGCTAGGCTTAGGTTCAAGAAAAAGAATATCGAATGAGTTTTTTCCCCTTCCTTTTATAGTTGCAGCCATTACATTAAAACAATGTTTTTTTAAAAACTGATTTCTTCACAACGGGCATTTTACCTTAACCGTGAAAATGTCAAAACGTAATGGCTTACCCCCGTTGCCCATTATAACGCATTCTTAACTGCATAGGTTGTCACTTGAGATTAGAATAGATATTTGGCCAAAAAATATGTTTGAGCGTGACACGTGTAAATCCAAAAGCACTCTAGGTCTTCTGGATGACTTTCCTAAAAGTGACATTCATCTACTAGTTTATCTACATACTATCTACGCATAATCATAAACTCCTATGATTATTCTAATATCTACGAAAATTGGAAAACAAAACTTCTAATGTCCTTATTCTAGCAGGATTGTCGGGATTGGCTAGAGTAAGAATTACTTAAACAAGGAAAAACATATAATAAAATTATTGCAATAAAATTACCTGATATATTCCAGTTCTGCTTAATGGTTACCAGAACCTTGAGGCTCTTTGCTGCTTTCTTGCTGCTGTTGCTGTTGTATCTGGAGGAGTAGAGTAGCAGCAAATTGCAAAGTGGACTGGTAGCGCTGGTTCCTATCAACCTCACCATCAGTTGTGCCTTGACCATTTCCAGGAGCAGATTGTGTTTGCTGCATCGGATTTGAAAATCCCGAATTCAGGTTATCATCTGCTGACGATGACAACTGTGAAGGGGACAAACTCATCCCCTGAACCAAAGCAGTCTGGGACTGCTGAAAAAAAGATGAATGGAATAACCCACTAGCTTCTGTTGCATTTGTAATTTCATATCTATTGTTGGAATTAAGATTAGCATCCAGCTGTAATTGTAGGTTTGCCTGCTGAGAAACTGTAAACTGTCCACCTTGGAAAAGGCTGTTGAAAATGGTTGATGGCATAGAAGGAGAAACACCTTGCTGTGCCTCATTCTGGGCAGGATTCTGAATTTGTGGGCTAGCAAGCATAGATTGTGTGGAGTTGACAGTCCCATTTACATGAGAATCAACTGGAAACTGTGACAATAATGGCACCTGAGTAAGTCGTACCAAATCTCGTTCTCTTGTAGGATTAACTGTTTGTTCCTCTCTCGGGTGATAGGGACTTGAGTTCGGTTTATGTTCCTGCTTCCAACCCTGTGACGCAATTGTTTTGTCAGTTGTGGAAGAAGAGGAAAATGATGTTTGGGGTTGTTGGATGATAGATGACGATGGGGATTGCTTGTTGGCAGGTAATAAAGCTGCCAGGGTAGCAAAAAGCTCTGGAGTTAGAGAAATTCCATCCTTAGGCATCAAAGGAGGATTGCTTGCATAATCTTGAGATACAGATCTCAGCGACTGGGATTCTCTGTTAGCTGGTAAGAGGGGTTTGGACAGACGAGTATAATCCATTTGCAAAAGGCGATTTTTCTGATTAAGTAACCTGTAATCAGTTCGTGAGGGGCGTAGCTGCTGCGTATCAATGTATTGAGATGTAGGAATAGTACGTTGCAGTTGTACAGATGCATTTGGCATTTGCTGTGGCATCTTCAAAACAACACCATAAAGACGTTCAGGACCTGAAACATTCATAACCTTGGTTAAAAAATCTGATGGGGGCACCAGAAACAATGTGGTCGCATCATCAATCTTTGCAACGCCTGCACGATTCTTTTCACCCAGGTAACGAAGAAATTCTGTGTATGAAGCAAAATCATTTTCACTGTCCGGTAGGAAGAAAACAATGTCAAAACCACTAGCATCAGTATAGTGCTTTGTGAGCATGTCCAATCCTGTTCTTGCTGAACAGTTCACAATCTCAGGCCTGCAAAAAACAAAAGTAAATATGAGTGTGACAGAACAGCAGAGGTCCCATCCTCAACTTAGCCCATATACCAAGGCTTGTCATGCCAAGTATTCAGAGAAAAATGATTAACCAAATTGTTTAATTTCATCAATGTCAACCAAATTGTTTAATTTCATCACTGTCACTGATATTTTTCCAAGGAATGGGAGATCCCTCAATGATGATCGCCATAAGCAGGATCCCTCGACTATAATGTACTGTGTAAACAGATTTATCTAACTTCCTACAATAACAAAGTGAACTTATTAATAGATAGTCACGCTAGCAAGATAGTACTTACAGCTGGAAATCTATCCCTTTTCCTATGGGCACACACCGAGCATCACAAACAGGACTTCCACCTTTAGCAATGGTCCCGCGCCAGCAGTGATCACTATCTTGAAGTTCCTGGCTAGGAAGTCCCACACCTGCAACCCTCATACCAGCTGGACTGTTACTTATCCGACTTTGTGTTAGTAAACCAGATGTACCCCTACTGAGTTGAGGCTCAAGCCCATATGATTGATCTCCCTGACTTCCGTGACTATCCATCACTCTAGCAGGAAAAGAAATTTCATTGATAGGTGGACTGTCGATCCTTGACCTCTTTGATTCTCTTAAGAAAGGTTTTGCATCAGATCCATCCCATGTAACAGGCAAGGGTATGATGGGTGGCTGGACACTGGGTGCAGGGGTAGGAAGCAAGCCACGAGCAGGAGCTGATGGTCTTCTCCTATTTTGATCCATTGGGCTGTTGCCATTAGCTTTTTCTGGACCTGATAGAAGTGGATCTAAACCACCTTGAGGGCCAAAAGGCCTCATCGGCATATTCACACTGCTGATTCCATTAGGACCTAAACGGCCAGGAAAATTGTTCGGCAACATGGGACGACCAGGACCAAAAAATTCCACTGGTCCAGGTCCAAATGGAGGATCATGAAAGAACATATCCGATCCAGGAAATTTAGTTCCAGTAAAGAAGCCCGGGGTATCCTTGGGGGGCGCTGACTCGCTGCTAGAAAACAGTATCTGTATTCTGGGGTCATTAAAAAGGCAGCCTTGCAGGCCTTCTTTGGCACGGCGAGCTTCATCTACACTTCTGAATTCCACAAAGGAATAATGTTTTGCTGGGTAACTTTTAATTCTTTCAATTTCACCAAACAGGATCATGGCATTGTGAAGCATCTGCTCATCAATCTGAACCGAAGGGGGATAACACACCCACAAAACATTGCTTGGCTGTCCTTCTCTTCGACCACCGGAATGTTGAGATGGCTGCAAGCAACACGGCGAAAAAAATGCCGCAGACAATCAAATCACTTCCAAAATGCAAATATGATTTAGCAATTTATGCTATATAAGTTCATGTAGCACTTATTATTATTATTATTGCTACTACTACTACTACCTCCTACTACTGCTCCTACTACTGCTCCTGCTCCTACTACTACTATTATTATTATTATTGTTATTATTATAGAAAAATAAAAATAGTGGCATGTATGATAGAACCAAAGTCTGAATATTCAATGGTGATTGCTGGCTCAAGTGAACAATTTCTTTTTATTTTATCTTCGTGGACTGTCCATAATGTCGCAGCATCAAATATTTCTTTCATAGCATATAAGACATTTAGTATAGTGCGATATCATTTGCATACAAAAGTAAACAAACATAATAAGAGGAAGCATGCTGCAACATCAATATAATGAAAGCCACAAAAGTATATACTAGAGTGGGATTTGAAGTGCAAAACTACCACAGGTCTTTTATTTCCAAACTGGGATGATTCAGAAAAATTTCTCGCCCCATCTGCCTGCATCCAAAATGGTTCTGGTGGTCCCACACTCCTATTGTTGAAGCGTCCATCTCTTGCATCATTGTCTGACAAATTTTCCTATTAATACAAGGACAAATTGATGAAAATCTATTCCTGAGTCTAGAATAACGTGAATAGCAATATAGATATAAGCTTCTAAAACGTATTAACCAATTTCGTATTTTAAATGTACTAATCTTATGGATTTCACGGGAACTGAATATCAAACACGCGGAAATATAATAACCTATCTACTGATTACATCTCACTTTTTGTTATCCTAATGATTTGATCAAGATAATTGCCAGCGAGTCATGACAAACCAAGTTGCCTCTTTCTATTTCAGCTATTGGATAAGTATATGATGCTATAAGCACAATTATGTGCAAAACATATGGAGGTTCTTCAGGTAAAACGAGTTAAAGGCAGGATGACATAAAAATAAAAAATTTCTCACTCACTCCTCTTCTAGAAGGTTGTGATCTCAAATAGTCTACACGCAAGTTCTCGCCACCTAGACGCTTCCCGTTCATATCTTTCAAAGCTCCTACAGCGTCTTCCAATCTGGAATAATCGATAAGCGCTGAATTTCGGTCCCTGAGAAACTTCAAGTCCTCAATTTTTCCAAATTTTGAAAATTCACCTTCTAGCTGTTCCTTTGTAACAGATAAATTAATTCCACCAACCCACAACTGTTTACTAGGTTTAGCCTGCAAACATAAATAAATCATTACTCATCACTTCACGCAAACACAAACAGCCTCATCAGATTAGCTTCTCTTTCGTAACTCTTATAGAGAATTTTTATAATAATAATAATAATAATAATAATAATAATAATAATAATAATAAATAAATAAATAAAAGTAGAATTAGAACGAACCGCTCGAGCGAACTCGATCTTGATGTGACTTCCACGCAACAAGGTGCCTTGAAGAGCATCCTTTGCGGTTCGCGCGTCTTCGAGGCGCTTAAAGTAGATAAAAGCATAGTTCCTGGAAGAGTAGGTAGAGACGCTATCAAGGGCTCCATACATGGCGAACATATCCATGAGATCGGCATCGGTTGTATCGTTTGAGAGGTTACCGATCCATAGATTGTGCGAAGGAGGAGATCCTTCGTCTTCTCTCGGTGGTTCCTTTGAGCCATGGATCGATTTGTTCGGATTATTCGACATTCTTGATGATCGAATGAATAGATAAAGCCCTAAAAGGCAAGCGAGGGGAGAATTCGAAGATTGCAGCGATTAGAAATGTCGAATTTCGCCAATATCAGAGTCTGGAGGAGAAATGAAAATCGAATTGGGAGAATTAGGGCAGAATGTCGTATTTTATATCACTCTGCCTCTGGAACAGAAGGATGCCATCTGTAACAGCGTGGGACGATTTAGTAATTTACAACACTAAGGGTCCGTCCGGATAATGACACCCAGCAAAAAGGATATAGACACCTCCATATCTATAGAGTGGCGTTTTACTATTTATTGTTGATTAAGACAAAGTTAAATCAAAATGATCAGAGATAAAAGATAGTTATGATTGAAAGTTGAAAAATGTATTGAATTTCCTTCCCCCTAGTTCGATTTTTAGAATAATGCTATCAACTTGCGCAGTGAGTCTACTTCAAACTCGTTATTCATATTGTAGTTTATATTTGGTGCCTACTTCTTTGGAGTGTCAGCATCTACAAAAAGTACAAATAGAGGTCAAGTTTTGTTGTGACACTTCATCGTGTGTTCTCGCCGTGATTGCTTGTCTTTTTTGTACTTCTTCAACTTTAAGCTTGAGGACAAGTTTTTCAACTTGCGAAGTTGATGGAATTATTATCATTTTTAATATTAGAAATAGTAGTATTCTAGTAATATTAGACAATTATATTATTCTTGTAGGGATTCAAATTAGGGTTTTCATATTTGTTTCCTTTAGGTTTAAGGTGTGTTTTAGAATATAGATTATATATAAACAAGACATGGGCTATCTACTTTTAGTTGATTGATTGAATAAAAGTTATATGTTATTAGTTTATTGCATTTTTCGTTTATTTCGTTATTTTCGCTCATTGCAATTTCGTTTATTTATTAGTCCGAATCTATCATTTTTCCTTAAAATATTATAGATGGAGTACTTATCTGTTTGAGTTATAAAATGTGGAGAGGTGGCGAGACAATAAAATGAAATTGAAACCCAAATTATATGATAGATGTTTTATTATGAGTAGGAAATACAATTTGTAGATAAAAACTAGGAAAATCAAATTTGTTTTACTTGTTTTTACTCTTTTGCTCTATTGGATAAAATTTTGTGATTATTTCAGGATAATTCTATTTGTACGTGAAGTTTGCCCCCATCTAAGTCGTTGCACAAGTATAACTTTTTTTTTATTAATCTAAGCTATCTATCTTACAATTTAGATAGGTTTTTTGTCCTACGTGGCAAAGTTACGTTTTTGGCATAACTTAAGTGAAAATTTCAAACCCCCGATGCTTTCCTCTAAGTCTCCACACTTCTCTCTTCTCTCAAACCTCTTTTACTCTCTGTAATCTCCTATTCGCTTATTCTCTCCCACCACCGACCACCCCCTCCCACACCAGCAACACCATCTTCCTCCACCTCCGCCACTGGACGCCTCTCTATTCCCCTTCATATCTCCCACCACCGGCTTCCCCTCCCCCTTTATTCCTCCAAACAGTTCCATTGACAATCCTAAACCGTCATCTTCACTTCATCCTTTCTCTGATCTTCATTTTCAAATGGGTTTTTTAGAAGTGGGAGTGAAAGTGATGACTCCATCATCAAAGAGAGCTTATCCGCTCTTCTTCTTCACTAAATAGAAGAAGAGCTCAGTTGAATCGAGTTGAGATCTTCATCATCATCAGATGGGTTCTTCCTCATCGATTTGAGCTCGGTTGAATCGATTCGATATCTTCATCATCAAATGGGTTCATCATCAGATGGGATCTTCATCATCAATTTGAGATCTTCATCATCAGATGGTCCATTCGATGGGAGAGAACCAAGGCTCCAGTTATGATTTCAACCGAAAGACTTCGATTAACTCCATCATCATCATTTTTTTTAGATAAGAGCATTCTTATTCTTTAGCTCTCATTCTCTTATTCTTCTTCTTTAGATCTGTTTATATTTTTTTTTCTTCTTTCAGCAAAGCAAAACATTAAAACCCACAAAAAATCCACAGTTTTCAACATCCCCATGAGGCCATTATTGAAGAAATTCTAGGGTTTTCGATTGGCATTCACTGATCAAGGGTTGTTCGGCTCCTGTTCCTTATTCTTCGCGGGGTTCAGTCCCCAAATCAGTTTTATTTCTTCATTTACATGTTTATTCAATTGGGTTTTGTTTTATAAGAAATTGGATCTGAATTTTTATTTTCATTGTGTGTTTGAGATCCTTATAGTGTGCTATTTGTTTGTTCATGGTGGATTGTTCAGGTTGGTAAACATTGGCAAAGATGTCTACCTTTATGGGTGTTATTGTTTCGGATCCCTGACTTAAAGCCAGTTCACTTAGGTTGAGCTTCGTGCCTCGAAACCAAGGCAAGTGTTTTTATTGAATTGATTTATGCCTGATATCAGTTGTACATTGATGGATTATGGGAAATGAATTGTGAATTTAGATGGACTTCATGCAGTTTAATTCACTGAGGAGTCAGTTGGGTGGTAAAGTCACACTGGGAGATTTTCCACCTGTTATGATGAAGCTGAAGGCTCTTGGTGAGATGTTTACTGAGGTGGAGATTGCTGGCATCTTGAGTGAGTCCACTCCTGATGCAACTGATGAGGTTGATTTCGAAGCTTTCATCCGAGTGAGTCTATTAATCCCAGATGTAGCATGAATGTTGTTTTAGCGCATTGGTTGCGCTGATCATTGTTATTAACTTTTTTTTTCTTCGTTTAATGAGTATTAAAATTTGTTTCAAAGTTAATTCATTATAAGTGTTTTTTTTAAATTAAATAAAAACCCAAATGCGATTAATCGACAATTCCGTGAAAGTACGATGTACTCTGTAGCAGTGCCAACAGCACGGGTATTACACTAGTATGATTACAAAATAGTTGAATGAACAATAACCATGTCATCAACCTGATTTTCATTTTCCAAAAATTCCCTTCAAATTTCATAATATTTAAAAGCAAAATCAATAAGTAGGTGAATATTGACAAGGGGTTGGGTATTTTAAATGAAAAATACCAACATATGCTTACCATTTTATCCTTCACAATTTAGACTATTTATAATCAAAACCAACCTCCCTCAAATTCAAATATTGATAAATGTATAAGTTTCTAACATTATTTATTGCCCCTAATCATCTATAAATTATAAAAATGCCCTTGTATCTAACTTTTGATTTCTCATTTTGCCCCAAACATTATATATATATATTTTTTTAATCAAAACCAGCCATTCTCGAATATTGATAAATTATGCTTAAGCCCATAAAATAATTTATTTGAAGCCTCAAATTATCTACAAATTATAAATAAATAAAATCACATCTAATTTTTGGATTTCTCATTTTGTCCACATTTCATATTTTTTTACAATAAAAACAAATCACTCTCAACATTGATTAATTATACTTAAGCCCCTAACATAGTTTATTTGAAGCTCCAAATTATTTATAAACTATAAACATGCCATTAAATTATAAATAATTATTTTATTTAAAAATTCAATAATAATTTTTATAATAAAATAAAAAGTATTGAATATACGCGCACACACGTCCACATCCTAATTTAATAACTATTTTTTTAAAATGTTCATCAACCAAACACAAAACAAAAAATCTAGAGAGCCAAACCCTTAGAGCCGGGACAACGACAGAGGTTCTCTGTCCGTGTGATTGTGTTCAATTGAGCCATTATACGCATCTCTAGAATGATGGATGACCAGTGTTATAAAAAGTGTTAGGTGGTGGCAGGCGGCGAGCAGGTGCCTAGTGCCCAGGGGCCTAGGCGGTCTTAGGTTTTGTATTATAAATTTAATAATTTACAAAAGTTAAACATATTACCTTAACAATTACATCAATTTTAATGCCAAGATACATATACAAATTTTAAAAACATGAAAAATTAACAATCATTAACAAAATTTATTAAAACTCAAATGACTGAAGTTGGTCATGATGGGTACTTTATACAAAGTTGAATTTGTGGACAAATATTTAAACCTAATCTTTTATTTTTCTTCAAATTGCATGAATAATCTCAGTCATGTTTGATAAAATCTACATTACTAAAATTGGTACCAACAAATCCTTTGAGAATTCCATTAAGTAATCATCATTTGCTACATTTAGACATATATTGAATAAAAATTAATTAAATTATTTATTTATAAAAAAAAGAAAGAAAATTAAAATAAGAAAACAATCAGCCTTATTAAAAATAAAAAATAAAAACTCGCCCAGACTGCCTAGACCCGGCCTAGGCCGCTCAAACCCGCCTAGACTACCTAGAACCCGTCCAGCCATTAATTTGAGCATTTTTCTACCTTCTAGCGCCTAAGCGACCGCCTAGACCGATTTTTAGAACACTGTGGATGACACTGGGACTCACTTGACTCTTTAGAAAAGTTTATTTTTGCGTTGAGCCCTTCTAGGGAGGAGGGAGAGAGAAAAAGGTGGGGCCAATAGAAAAACTGCACAAAAATTACATTTCAGTCTTGGCCTCCACTGTTTGGGCGCCAAGAAATTAAGGGAGCCCTCTCCCATCTTAAAGTAAACCAACCTTACAAGTTTTCCTCTCCCTTTTCCTTTTATAATCAGAAACTACACCTACTCCCACTATTTCATTTCTCTCACTTTCTCTTGTCACCTACGCTACAATGGCGATCAATGACGATTTCAGAGGAGAAGAAGAAGAAGAAAACCCTAGAACCTGCGTTGTGTTGTTCGGCAGAAGCTTTATCGGCAGATCTCTCGTTTCTATGCTCTTAAAATCTGACAATTGGATCGTTCGCATCGCAGATTCTGCTTCTTCTCTGAATCTCGATGTGGACGAGAAGGATTATCTTCTCTCCGAAGCAATCTCATCTGGTCGCGCTTCGTATTTCCAAGTCGATGTTAGAGACAAATCTCAACTCACCAGAGGTTAAAACACTCGCTCACACTAAACCTTCGTTTTCGATTTTCTAATTTACTTGAGTTCTGATTCTTTGCTCTCAATAGTTGAACTCTGTTCATTTGATTACGGAGGCAAGAAAATTTATACTATACTTCAAATCTGTGATGCTAAGTAGTGATCACATTGAAGAGTTGAACTCTCTAACATATGAAAAAGTATGTGCTCTGGATTGTTGTTTCTTCTAGTAGTTCGTTTGATATAAATGTTAAATAAAAGTTAGGTGTGGAGATGATATGTTTTGATAAGAAGGTGACTCAGCGCAAATCTCTTTTGCACACTTGGATGAGACTCTAAGTTTGAAACCAGAAAATGGATAGTTATGATGATGAAGTATGGTCATATATGAAACACAAGGTTATATTGTATGAAGGAGTCAAGTCCATCAGAGCATCTCCTATAGGAGAGCCTAGACCTCCAAATAATAAGGTTTAGGGAACCATTCCTTCAATTATTCCTAAAATATAGGAGATTTGGATTTGGCGTCTCAAATTTAATCAGAAGAAATCTCTTTCTTACATGTGGAGACCCTAAATTTTAAATAAAAGAGGTGGGTTTGAGGGAAGAAGACAGGTCTGAAGATGCTTTTTACTAGTAAGTTTTAGACTTCAATTTGTCAGTCAACATCACAATTTCCCTATGTGACAATTACTCCGCACATGACTAGATTGACCACATCCAAACCACTTAAGTACATATCAGTAGAAAATCACTGTGGAAAAGTAGTGGATGAGTGGATCGGGTTCACAAAAGACTTCTTCCCTGAGTCATTATGGAGTTGAAGCTTAGTCTCTGCACATTCGCAATATTCTAATCTGTGAAGAGGGTATAAAATTCTTCCAAAACCTGCATAGACTTGATCCTCGCACATGGTAGAAATGGAAAGTTGCATGTAGTTCCGACTCTTGAGGATTCACCCGTTATATGTAACTCCCATCAATCGACCGAAGAGATTGCACTCATAATCCAAAGGAACAAAAGCAACATGCATGAACTCCCACAGGTCATCCCAATTATTTATAGGCAGTAAACGCATGGCAGTTCGACGTGCACATTCTTCATGCAATGCCTTTTAGTTTGGTAGCTATTAAATGTACCACCTTTGCTCTCCTCATATTTTTAAAATCAAGGATGCTGTCAATCTCCATGGATCAATCCACAAAGGCATCACCAAGTTCCACCCCATCATAAAAAGGCACATCCAACTTCAAACTTGTATCATTTCTTATTTCCATTGTTGCTGTCAACATGCTAACTGATCGTGCTCAAGAAAATTTCCACCGCCATAGTTTTGAGCTTCTAAATTAGGAGGGCGAAAAGGATGATTACCTTTTCTCCAAAATCTTCTACCACAACCCAAGGGAGGGCGAACCTGTTCTCTATCCTACGCAGGTGGCCAAAGCGGATGAGGAGCTCTTTGCTGATTTTCCACCCACTGTCTAAGGTGTTCTGTTGGAAACTTAGTCGAGTCTATAACAGATAACTGTGCGGACATACCAAACCGCATGAGTAGCTCGTTATAGGATTCGGTTTGATTAATATGAGGAGGATTAGGTGTTGTGATGAAAATTCATGATAATTGGAAAGTTGGTAGTGTGCAAGAAAGTTTGGGTTCAACCAACTACCGGAATTAGGGTAAAAAAATTATTGTCCTAATGTTTGTTTGGTGTGGGTTATTTGGGGTTGGTATGGTATAGGGATTCAATGATAGGTGTTACAGCGAGGATGAGGCGTAGAAGGTTGTTGTTGGGGTAGGGAACCTCCCAAGATGGAGGGGGGAGGGTAGGACATGTGAAGGATGGAGGGGGGGGGGGAGGTGGGGTGGGCTGGAGCTGGGCGACAGAAGGCGAGGGGAGGACCATCGACCGGCCGATGGGTGCTATCGACTCAACTAGAGGGACGCCACTGGTGGCAACGATGTTGTTGGTGCGCTGGGCCGGCAGTGTTGTTCGGCGCTGCTTGGGGGTCGACGGGTACGTCTTGTGTGTGCTCGACGATCTCCTTGTTGGCTGTCAGGAGTCATGTAATCAATATTCAATCTTTTTCATCTCCTTTTAATCGTCTGCGTGATTTCTAACTGAATCCATTATTGCAACCTTGCCAGCTTGTTTTGCTAATCTTATACTCTCTTGAGTCCTTTTATGCAGATTCTGTTATCTTTTCGCATCTAAGAGTTCTTTTGTCTTCCATAGCTTTAACTACCTTAGTTTTCTCTTATTCCGTCTTTCAAGTAGGTTCTTCTGCGTAATACCAATTGATGATTTCTAAGCTAAATTAAAGCTACACTAGAACTACGATAAACTCTAAAAAGATAAATAAATGAACATAAATTTTATTCAATTCAATCAACCACCTACAATGCTCAACCCTATACTTTATTTATAAGCTTTGTAGCTTCTTTGACAAGTAAACTAACCCTGAACCTAATTTGGCTAATGTCCTAAATAGTATGGGCTTTATTATACTTGGCGCAATTACAAATAATACTAATTAATTACCCGCTTGCTTCAGTTTTCAATCATCAATGCTTTGCGTCGTCAAATGATATTCAGAGTAGGGTTGTTCTCCAGTTGAATCCTAATGGTGGAATTGGTGTGAGGAATGCCCAGTCTAAAGGTTTTGAAGGGTTAAAACACTTGCTAAATCTGAAGTAGAAGAGTGTATAAAGGTTTTTGGGGGTGACTTAGTCAGCCTTATAATGGCGCTCACTCAATTTTCAGTGGGATTGTGAGCACGCTCTTTTTAACAACCAGTTTCCAGGAAACGGATGAACCTTTGGGTAGAGGATCAATCTAAATTGACGTAACAAGGTGTGTCATGCGCGCCTATGTTGTCAGGGGTGCCGCTGAGGCATTATTTTCCTTTTTCAAACTGCACCCCGCTTCAGGCAATCCTCGCTTCAAAACGCTTTTTAGCGCCTCAGATCGTTGCAGCGATACGGCTCAGGTGAGGCGCTAGGTGTTGGGGCGCTAATATCACTTTTTTTTTTCTCCTAATAAAAAAAATCGTTAGTTTAAATTTAATTAGTTAACTATCCAAGTAGCTAACTAAAGGGATTTAGCCATTTGGGAGATGATAGGGATAAAAATGATGAAATTCACTCGGAGGATAAGTTTTTTTCTCCAGTAGGGTTTCAACTTTCATTATCAAAAGCGCCTTGAGGTGCTAGAATACCTGCTTAGCGCCTCATAGCATTCTGCGGCCCCGACAACATAATCGTGCGTCTCGTTGAACTCAACAATGGGGAATTAATAAAACTTACGGAATACCCAAGCAACCATTGCCAAAAAGACCAAATAACACCATAGGGCCTAACCCGGTGAGCTAGAGGATGTACACAAGTAAAAGAGCCTGGCCAGATACATATCCATTAACGTCATTGAAGCAAAACATGCATGGTTATTATATGGCTACATGATATTTAGAGCTTCTCCAATAGGAGATACATGCATGAGGAACTAATTTGATTGGTGGTGTAAATAACACTCATGAGGCTCACTAGAGAGGGGAAAAAGAGACAAATTTGAAAAGGAAGCAATGACTAAAATTTATGCAGAAGAGGAGAAGAAGATAGAAGAGGGGTTTGGTTTGGCTTGTTTGTTAATACTTTTGGAGTAGTGTAGAGTGGAGGCGCCACGTGTGCTTCTTGGTCAACAGTGATTTTTCTGTCAAGATGAGATAACATCCATGTTTCCATTAATGAAATTGTCAACAAAAAAAACCCTCATTGAATAGTCCCTTTTATCAATGAGGATATAGGTGGTCGAAATAGAGGACGTTAGGGGAAAACTAATTTTCCATAAGTGGAGACTATGGATATTTTCATGTCATACAAGAGGGAATTCGACAAATCCTCCGGTTATCAAGGGTATGAAGGTAGGGAAGGGTGTTGATGTCCCAATGGAATTGAATTATGCAATCATCAGAGATGCAGATCCTTATTGGGTGCATTGGCTGAAAGTGATAATTTCACGTGGATTTCAAAGGATTTAATTGCAAATTTCATTTTGCTAGGTACCATTGTTCTTTAGTCATTCAGATTTTCCGAGTTTTAAGACATTAATGCAGAGGATCGCAAAGTGTGTCCTTCCATGATGTGGAGGAGGACGAAAGACTTCTGTTGGCTCCACTAGGAAGAGAGCTATTTTTGTCATACTCAAGATATTATTCATGAGATTACAATATTAGAGAAAAACTTGGACAACTCATACCTTGAATTGCCATCACAATGGACTAATACTATTTATTTGGTTATGGAAAATGTGGGATAACGTTTCGTTTATTTATTATTTAGTTCTGTTTTTCTCAGTTTTGTTGGCTTCACTCAGTTGTCTATCTTGCTACTCAAGCCAGGCGTCATGAAGGTGGTGCGTCATTTGGTCTTAGTCACCTTTTGATAAGATGATAACATCTTAATTTGTTCAGGATGCTTGGAGATTTTGGGGATGCGCTTGAGAAAAAGTGTTAGATACTTAACTACTCTGCCTTGACTGAAACGACCTTGATGAATCTGGGAACTTTACAGGTAGGGAAATTTTATAATCTGACCAATAAATTCCATAGGGCTAACAAACATGCTTTGCTCTTCAGGCTGACATTGAATTTGTATCCCTTGCTAATATAAGCATCTTTTGACCATGGGTCTGGTTGGGTGTCTTTGAATGGTGTAAGATTAGGGGCAGACTCATTCATGCTCTGGTTTGGGTGATTTGGAGGGAGGGAAACAACTGGAGTTTTAGGAGTGTTCAAAAGTCTGTGGATACACTTTGGACTGACACAAAGATTGAACTGTGGATGTTGGCTTCTAATGTGGATAGATTTAGAGATGTTAACTTTTCAGAATGTATGTCAGTTGGGGTTCTCTTGTACTTACCAGCTAAAGAGACTACATGTATGCTATGGTGTGTTAACAACCAGAGAAAGAAGAGGGACATTCTTACATATTATTTCATCAAGTATAATCTGGTTTAAATACAATGATTGAAACTAGGTAATAATTACTCTCAACCACTAATATCCAACACCCAACTACTCCCTAATCACTAATATCCAGCACCCAACTACCAACATTAATCACATAGAAGAAAAAAAATAGCGGACAGGAAACACAACTGCTCGTCTTTCAACAAAACACAACAGCTTGTCTTTCCACACTTCCCCTCAGGCTGGTGAATAGATGTTAATCATTCCCAGCTTGTCTACAAGCACTTCGAAACTTGATCCAAGTAGTTCTTTTGTGAACACATCCACAACTTGTTGTTGTGAGGGCACATAGATTACACATATTACTCCTACAATTTTTTCCTTGATAAAATGCATATCCACTTCAACGTGCTTTGTGCGATCATGGTGAACTGGATTATGGGCGATACTCAATGCAGCCTTGTTGTCACACTACAACTTCATAGGAAACTCACTAAGGATCTTCAGTTCTTCCATCATTTTTTTAATCTAGATAAGTCCGCAAATTCCCTGTGCAAGGGCTCTGAATTCTGCTTCTGCGCTACTGCGAGACACCACTGACTGCTTCTTACTTCTCCAAGTAACAAGATTTCCCCATACTTTCATACAATAACCAGATGTGGACCTTCTGATCCTGCCCAATCTGCATCATTGAATGCCTCCACACTCCTATGTTCACTTTTCTCAAAGTACAATCCTTTGCCAGGAGTGGTTTTTAGATATCTTAGGATTCAATAGACAGCCTCAAGATGTTCTTCACACAGAGAATGCATATGTTGGCTAACTACACTCACTGTGAATGCGATATCAGGTCTTGTATGGGATAGGTATATCAATCTCCCAACAAGACGTTGGTATCTCCTGTCCACTGGAATGTTGTTCTTTGTCTTTTCAAGTTTAGATTTGGATCCATAGGAGTTGGGGCAGGTCTACAACCAAGCATACCTACTTCGTCAAGTAGATCAACTGTATACTTCTTTTGAGAAATAAAAACCCCTTTTTTACTCCTTGCTACGTCCATCCCTAGGAAATATCTTTAATCTCAAACTTTTTTTCCCAATGTTAGTTGTCCAAGATCTTTAATCTCAAACTTTTTTCCCAATGTTAGTTTTAACTTTTCAATTTCTTCTTCATCGTCTCCTGTTATGATGATATCATCAACATACACAATCAAGATGGTCCTTTTTTCACTTTGTGAGTGTTTGAAGAAAAGGGTATGATCTGTCTGGCCTTGAATGTATCCATATCTCCTAATTGACTTCGCAAAGCGATCAAACCAGGCCCTTGGTGATTGTTTCAAACTGTAAAGAGATTTTTTCAATTTGCAAACCTTTTTTGCATCACTTTCTCCTTCAAAACCTGGAGGTAAATCCATATATACTTCCTCATCAAGCTCTCCATTAAGGAAAGCATTTTTAACGTCCATCTGATGTAAGGGCCACTCAAGATTAGCTGCGAGAGATAAAAGTACCATGATAGAGTTTAGTTTGGCAACATGAGCGAATGTTTCAGTGTACCCTTTAGTAACTAGGCGAGCTTTGTGTCTCTCTATTGTCCCATCTTTTGCAGCCAACTGGAATCTTCCCTTTAGGTAAATCCACTACGTCCCAAGTTTCATTCCTTTTTAGAGCTCTCAACTCTTCATGTACAACATCCATCCATTTTGGACTTTCTTGAGCTGCTTGAATATTTTTCGGAACTGTTGCTTTTTTAATCTTCAGTGTCAACGCTCGGAATGCTAGAGATAACTGACTATAGGATAAGAAATTGTGCAGAGGATGTTGTGTACATGTTCGTATTCCCTTTCTGAGGGACTATCGGCTGATCCAAATCACTTGGCATAGTATTAGCAATAATAGTTCCAGATTCAGTATTAAACATGTTCTTCCTGAGGTTGTTGTTGTCGTCGTGAATAAACTCAAAGCTCTGTTTGACCAAGTTTGGGTGAATCTCCCCCTGTTTCCATATCATCTTTTGTTGATGGCATAATCGGCGAGTCTAGGTTAGGAGCAGTTTTGGAAGGATCAAGGACAAGAATTTCTGTGGATGTTTCAGGAAGAGAGATCAAATCAGGAGTAGATACAGAATAATCCCAAAGCCTATCTTCACCTAAGTTCTCCCCCTGAAGAGCGGGTTTTGGGAAGAAGGGTTGTTCTTCAAAAAGGTAATGTCAGGTGAATCAAACATTTTTGTTGTTGTTGGGCAGTAGCATTTGTACCCTTTTTATTTGGAGAATAACCCACAAAGATGCATTTTATAGATCTATGATCAAGTTTACCACGGGTTGGACTAGTATTGTGAATGAAGGTTCTGCATTACCTTTGTAGGTATAGAGGTGAATAACCGAGTATGAGGATAACATTGGAGAAGAATATTGAGTGGGGTTTGGAATTAGAGGACCCTAGACGGAAGCCTATTTATTAAATAAGACGTGGTGAAAACCGCCTCACCCCATAAATGTTTGGGTACATGGGTGGTGAACATAATAGCACGGGCCACTTCTAACAGGTGACAATTTTTTTCTTTCTGCAACCCCGTTCTGTTGAGAGGTTTTCATACAAGAACTTAGATGAAAAATCCCATGTTCTTCAAATACTGTCCTAGAATGGAATTGAAATACTCTCGTCCATTATGTGTACAAAAACTTGGATTTGTGTCTGAAATTGGGTTTGGATCATTTTGTGAAATTGTTTGAAAATATTTTCGACATCAGATTTTTCTTTTAAGAGATAAACCCAGCACGCCCGAGAGTGGTTGTCAATGAAAGTAACAAACCATTTTGTTCCTGTAATATTATTCACTCTGGAAGGGCCCCAAACATCACTATGGATTAGCGAAAAAGGTTTAGATGACTTGTATGGCTTACTTGGATGTGGAACACGGGTATGTTTTGCAAATTGACAAGTTTCACAATGAAAGGAAGAAACATCTTTATTTTTAAATAGAGAAGGTAACAAAGTTTTTAGATAAGGGAAACTAGGATGTCCCAGTCTTTTATGCCATAACATAACCTTACAGGAAAATACAAAAAATTCATTGTTTAATGCCAGAGCTTGTTTATTCACGTGTGGATTGTCCTCCAGGTAAAACAGACCTCCATGCTCCTTAGCATTGCCAATCGTCCTTCTTGAGGTTAAGTATGAAGGATAGAGTTTAGCCACACAATTTAGATCCTTAGTCAATTTACTAATGGACACTAAATTACAAGTTAGCTGTGGAACATGAAGAACTAACTGTAGTGTCATATTAAAGAGTTTAATTGACCATTTTCCAGCCACCGAGGACAAAGTTCCATCAACAATTTGAACTTTTAACAGACTGGAACATGGGGTGTATGTAGAAAAAACTTATTGCATCTTGTCATATGATCGGAAGCCCCAGAATCAATGATCCAAGGACTATTAAACTTTGAATTTACAGTAAGGGCACCTCTCTGAGCAATGGAGCAGTTTGGAGTTGATGTAAAGGCACTCGGCTGACACTGAGACAAAAAACCTTGAATTTGTTCAAGTTGTTCTTTGCTAAGTAGTGTACCATTTGATTTCGTCTCCTTGGAAACAACTTGAAGTACTCTACCTTGTTCTCGTTGTCTGCATGGCTTCCAATTTGCTGGTTTTCCATGAATCTTCCAGCAAGTGTCCCGAGTATGCCAGGGGCGCTAGCAACGATCACACCAAGGTCGATCATTTTTTCCGTTGCCTCGCTGATCTCCTGAAGTTGATCCGAAACTGAAGGTAGAACTTTCATTGTTTTTGGAGACAAGGGCAGAGCTTTGAGATAGGTTTTGAACAGGTTCTTTGAGTGTTCCCATTAGGGCTGGGCAAGTCCGGGTAACCGGCTCGAAAACCAAAAATCGAAGCTCGGACCAAATTTTTTAAAACCGAAATTTGAAAATCGAGACCGGACCAAATAAGGCCGGTTAACTGGATCTCAGTTAACCAAATTTTCGGGTCGGGTCGGGCCGGTCTCGGTTCAGATGTGATCATCGCATCAGCATCATCAAAATCTTTTGATCATCATCGATCATCAAAATCTTTTGATCATCATCGATCATCATCAACATCATCATCAGCATCATCAGCATCATCAAAATCTTTTGATCATCATCATCATCAAAATCTTTTGATCATCATCAACATCATCAGCAGCATCATCAAAATCTTTTGATCGATCATCATCACCAAAACAACTCCATCTCTGTCCAAAACAACTCCATCACCAAATCTTTTGATCACATCTGTCCAAAACAACTCCATCTTTGTCCAAATCTTTTGATCACATCTGTCCAAAACAACTCCATCATCATCATCATCATCGCATCAGCATCACCAAAACAACTCTCTCCATCTCTGTCCCTCTTGTCTCCCAGCTCTCGCCCCGCTCTCTGTCCCTTGGTTCGAAGAAGAATGGCAAAGAAGTCTCTCCATTATCTATTCTAATTTATAATTTTTTTATAGGGAGTCGAGGAGTCGGGCCAGGCCAATTATCCGACGGGCTTCAAAAATGGAAACCGAGGCCTGGACCAGAAATTTCAGGTCGGGCCGGGCTTTTACAATCGAAATTTTTTTAATTAATTAAAACCAATCCGAACCGACCCAATCGGTCCAGTTGTCGGTTCGGTCCGAGTTTTCGGTCCTAAATGCCCACCCCTAGTTCCCATCATCACCCCTTTTCGGCTTTCCTCCCTTCGCACCTCAGCAAACACTTCTCTAATTAATGTTTGGAAGAGGTTTGGCACCAAGTATCCTGCGACAAACTTCATCTAACTCCCTGTTCAGGCCGTGAAGGAAGTCGTAGATCCTATCTTTTTCTAGTTGCTTGTTATATTTTTTATTGTCCTCAACACAATGCCAATCATGGTTGTAAAACATGTCTAACTCTTGTCATAACCTAGTCAGATTATTGAAGTATTCAGTCACTGACGAATTACCTTGTTTTATGTCCCTTAGAAATGATTTTATCTAAAAAACCTGGGCTGAATTCTCCAGATCAGAGTACATCTCCTTTGCTATATCCCATACCTTTTTTGCGGTCTTGTAATATAGATAGGGCTGGCCAATCTTGGACTCCATGGAATTGACCAGCCATGCCATCACCATGGAATTCTCATATTACCACATTGAGTATGGCTGAACAAAAAACTGATCAAACCGTTTAAATCGACCGAACCGATCGGTTTTAAAAATTTCAAAACCTAAATGGTCGGTTTGGTTTTCGGTTTCTATGTGATTTTAATCGATAAAACCGAACCGATGGAATATATATAATAAATAATATATATTTTATGTAAAAACATTATAATATGTTTAAAATAGTCGGTCGGTTCGATTTTATTCCGGTTTAAGTCGGTTCGGTTACAGTTTGCATAAATTAGAATTGGTTCGGTTTTGTTAATGGTTGGTTCGGTTTCGGTTTGAAATTTTTGAAACCGACCAAAGTCAGTTCGGTTTTCAACCCTAACATTGAGAAGTCATGGTCTGCCTCCTTTGGAGCTTTTATTGTACCAGTGAAGTAGCCGAATCTTCTCTTTCCTCTGATAACAAGGATCACTAGGATCACTGATTGAGACCATTCTAGGTAATTTGTCCCATTCGGTTTATGTTGGGTTATTTGAAGGTAATGGGTATCATTTATGACATGGGTCATAGATTTTTGGGTTGCCTGGGACAAATCTAAAGTGGAAGCGCCTGACATGGTTGTTTTCGCCATGAAAGAACAAATAAAATTCAGAATGTTAGCTCTATACCATGTTGACAACCGGATAAAGAAGAGGGACATTCTTACATATTATTTCACCAAGTATAATCTGGTTTAAATACAATGATTAAAACTAAGTTATAATTACTCTCAACTACTAATATAGTAATATCCAACACCCAACTACTCCCTAATCACTAATATCCAGCACCCAACTACCAACATTAATAACATAGAAGAAAAAAAATAGCTGACAAGAAACACAAGTGCCTGTCTTTCAACAAAACACAGCAGCTTGTGGTAGTGGTTGGGTTTTTTTTTTTGTTTTTTTGTTTGTTTGTTTGTTTTTTTTGTTTTTGTTTTTTAGAGCATACACTACTTTAGAGCATAGAAGGTTAGTCTGATGCCTCAGGCATACACTACTTGCAAAAAGGCTTCTGCTGGAACTTATCTAGTGAACCTGACTGAAAGTAGTTAAATTATGTAACTTAGTTACTTTTAGCTTAGTAGGTTTCATATTTATCTGGCGTCATATTTGTCTTGGTGGTTTTTAATCCTTTTCTAATTACCATGGACTTGCATTATTTGCTTCTTGAGCTGTTGGTTTGTTCTACTTCCCCTTCTCATCAAACTATTGCCTTGTGCTTGTTGCAAAATGTTGTCCAATTAATACTCTTCCTTAGCTTGCTCAGCCTATTCATTTGGTTGCAACTATTTAATGATGTAATTTGGACTGAGGAATTTTGATATGCTTTGCCTGATTGTTTGTGGGTCTTTATTAATGTGCAGCAATTGAAGGCTCCTCTGTTGTATTTCAATTGGATGCCTCTGATTCATCTACACGTGACTTCTATCATCAGTATACAATTACCGTTCAAGGTAAACCACTTATGTTACATTTAATCTTTTGAAGAAAGAACTTTGCTACTAAACCATGTTGATAGAGTATTAACTATTACAAATCATACTCACAGGTACAAAAAATGTCGTTAGTGCTTGCAAAGAGTGCAAGGTGAAAAGGCTTGTATACAATAGTTCTGCAGATGTGGTTTTTGATGGGATGCATGATATACACAATGGGGATGAGTCATTGCCATACCCTTTGAGAGTATGTTTTCCATCTAAATTTTCTTTCAGCTCTCTGTTTTGAACTTCTTTGAAATGTTACTTACAGCTGCCTTTTCTACATCTGATACAGTTTGAGGACATGTTAAGTGATTTAAAGGCTCAGGCAGAGGCATTGGTCTTGTTTGCAAGCAGTTACAATGGGCTTCTAACTTGTGCACTGCGTCCGAGCAATGCCTATGGACCTGGTGATCCGTGTCTTATACCATTCTTCATCAGTGTGGCAAAATCTGGTCTAGCTAAGGTTCTGGACGACTTTATGATTTATCCCATGTTGTGCTTTGATTTAGATAATTGATCAATCACGCAGGTCATACATCTTAGTGTCTACATCACAAGTAATTTACCGTTGAGGCAGATCTAAGGCTATAGGTTCTAAGGGACAGAAATTATAGTCAGTGTCATTTGTTGTTTGAATTTTTTTGATAGAGATCATGCATTGTATCATTTTACTCTTCAAGGTTGATGATTCTAAGTCACCAAGGGTGAAGTGGGATGAAGGATAGTTGTACAGCCAGACAGTTATTTTGAGGGAAAAAAAAATCTTTTACTATAATGAAAAGTGAACACCCATTCGTACTTGGTTCCATCATTTAATTAGTTCTAAATATTCATTTCGTTTCTTGGTGTTAATCCTGTTAATGGTGCTACTAGATGTTTCTAACACACACTAGGAAGCTCAAAAAGAAATATCAGCAAGTAAAAAGAGTGGCATGCAGGGTAAGGAATGAGTGGATAGTCAACACTCTTATTGCAGGAATACTTAACTTAGTATAAAATATCTAAACTACCCTCACATGCATGCACTGCCCTGTGGTCATTTTATAGATGTGGACCACTTCACATGTTATCTTGACACATCCAAACTGTTTTATATAACATTAATTATCTATGTTGAAAATTTGTTCCAAGCGAGTGACAAAGGTTCTAATTTCAGTTCATCGTAGGGAATGGTAAAAACATGTGTGACTTCACTTATGTTGATAACATTGCTCATGCTCATATCTGCGCTGAGGAGGCTTTACGCTCCAAGATGGCTTCGGTGGTTGGAAAGGTATTGCATATGCCTTGTGTTTAGTCTGATTTATTCTTAAACTGCGAGTACTTATTACCAAGTTCGTGCACCAAGAGATCTTAATAGTTAAAATTTTGCAGGCATTCTTTATCACCAATCTTGAACCGGTAAAGTCTTGGGATTTTGTGTCCCTTATATGGGAAGGTTTAGGTTATCCAAGGTGAAGTATTAATAAAACAAGTGTAGCTCTTTATTATGGTGTGTGGTTTTAGACCTTTGAGAATGACAGATCTGTGATTTCATGATTGAGTCTCTCATCATGGGTAATTGAGTCTCTGTGTACTGTTGCGGGTTTTCTTTGTATTTGTTTTTTTTTTTTTTTTTCCATTTGGTCCCTTTTCTTAGTTGTTTCTGTTTCCGGAGCATCTCACTCTTTTAATTGCACTCTGGTTTCCTCTGCTCTTTAGTACAAGTGTTTTATTCATGAAAAAAATAAAAAATAAAAATCTGCAATTTCATGATTTATTACCAAGTTCATTTGTAAGTTTGTAACAGCTTTGCTTTTAAGCATAACTACCAAAATTGCACATCAGAAGTACTTTAGTTAAGCATTTTTTTTATCACTGTATCAATTTGTTCTGCTCTGCTCTATTGTTCCAGAGCTTTAATAACTTATAATTTATCCTTTTAATTGAAACTGATCTCTGTCTTCAATTACAGTCCAACAATCCAACTTCCTGCTAGGCTAGTTTGGTTCATTACTGCACTCCTTCACTGGGTGTGTGAGAAACTGGGTTACCAGAGATTTGCTCATTCAATTCCATCTCCTGCCACTGTACACTTGCTTTCATGTACTAGGACTTTCAATTGCCGGAATGCTCAATACCTTATGGGATACTCACCTGTTGTTTCCCTTGAGGTAACTTCTGGTGCTTGTGAGGCTTTCTTTTTCTCTTGATCCACATTTCAAATATAGCTTTCTGGACTTTGGTTTAAATTGCCTATGCAGTTAAATAATTAATAAGTCCCTAATCAGTCCAAGATTGATCGGGATTAATCGGATTTAATTGTACACCTTACTAATGGATGTCATGTACTACACAAAAACGATGAAGGGATAAGATACATAAGGTGAATAATCAAAATTATAATTAATAAGATATCTTGGCAAAAAATTCACATGCGGCACATGTGAGTAATAAGTATTATAAAGCAAAACAAGTAAGATGAGTGAATTAAGTTATCATGTCCAAAATATAACATCTAAAATGTCTGAATCAAAACATAATAGGTAATAAGCAATCACTCCATGTCCGTCTTCACGACTCTATCACTCGACTTCAATATCGACATCTTTGCCAACTTCCTCCACATCTTCTTGATGTTCCATATCTCCAATTTCGTCTTCTTTGTCACAAAGTAATTGCATCTGATTGTCGTATCCGACTCTCTGGGTTTGACTTAAGATCAGTAGCTCCACATTTCTAACTTGTGGTCATGTAATATCATCACCTTCCCTTAAAACAATTTCTAGCTCTTTATTATAGGAATGAACCAATCATCATTTTCATCAACCTCCCTCAAGATAATGAGATTGTGAGCTTTTGCATTTATGTTGGCCTTCCTTTCCTCCAACCTTTGCTCCAACTTTTTGTTGTATTTAACAAAAACTAGATCATTCAATTTTGCTTGCAATAGGCGATTCCGCTTCTTGGAATGCAACTGAAATTATATAAAAAATGAATAAGAAATATTACTCATAAAAGATTAAAACATTGTGAATTAAAACTTGTGGTGATTATACTAATGATCTTTACTTACATCGTCAAATACACTCCAATTGCACCCATATGGCGAAACACTACATGTTGAAGTAAACTGCAAACTTTTGGAGGGTAGGAACTTCATACCCATGGTTCAATTACCATTCAGTATTCAATAAAATTCATAAGTCTATAAGTAAAAATCAATACAGTAATGAAGTAATATTGTAGTTTCTAAGTCCAAAATTACGTACTAGGTGGGAATTTATCTCTTGTTAGTATAGCAGATGCATGCCCTAATTGCCCCATTACATCTCTATACACCCTCAAGTCAAGATGAAGTGGATTATTCTCATCTTCATTGAATACAAGTCTCTCAACACTTGTAAGAGTTTTCGTTTTTATCTTTATTCCCCTCAATCTGAGTTTGAGTTAGAGGTTGTTTGTAAACTATGAAGGGCTTTAGGTAAAAGCTATGATGATCTTAGTTTATAGTATGATGGAAAGTAGAATTATAATTAAAATATATTTAATTCTGTTATTTATTTAGATGGTCGGGCGTAAGTAAGTCCATTAAAATAATTGGGGATTAGGGTTCCAATAGATTAACAAGCTAGGTTTAGTTATAAATAAGGATTATAGGCCATTGTTTATAATTGGCTGGAAATGGATGAAAAGTTTATTTGTTTATTTTATGAACTTTTTTATGTTTAATTTCTGACAATTTATTGTTTTTCATAGTTTAGTTTAAGAGTACAGTTCATTATTTGGTATCAAATCCTAGATTGATTTGGTTGAAAAAGGTTTGAGTGGTTGTTTGAAGAAGAGAAAAGTCAAGAAGAGAAGAAAGTTGATTGAAGAACTCCATCAAGACAAAATCACCTTGCTATTCGACAACAACCATATTTGTCACCGTTATCACACTGCCTCCACTTCTCAGATTTACCATCAACCAGCCCTGCCGGTTCCAGATCCACTGCTGTCATCATCCTCAAGGACCTCAACAACCACCACCATGATCGTTGCCGCTCAAGGTTGCAACCGGCCATTGCCATTATCACCAACTTGAACCAACCAATCTTCGTCGGTTGTCCTGACGAGGCCTAACCCCTTCCCTCCCCGCACTAGATAACAAATATAAATACACAAATCATCATCTTCGACAAGGTGTGCCACCCAGATCTGATCAAGAGATAGCATATTTGTGACAAAATCTCGAGTTTTCAAACATGCCCCAACTCAAAAAATTTCAAAAGTCCCTATTCTGAATAAAATCAAATGTAAAAAAAGTCCCTGCTCTAGAAAACCACTATGTACATCCCACAATAGTGAGGATACCCCACAATGTAAAAAAAATAAAAATAAAAATAAAATGATGAGCAATTGATATTATTGTTCGTACCTATAACAATACTATTCCCCATTTCCATACCAATACCAATTTTCGAGCCTAAATCACTACCCATATCCGGTGGTATCCTATAGTAATTTCCCCCATTTCTACTATAAAAACCACAACATACCTGAAACCCTCAAGCTGGACTCGTTTTCCTTACACCGCCACCCCCATAGGCGACTGACATACAACCCACTACCACCATTCCCGTTGTGACGCATGATGAGATGAATTTGCATTTGGTGATCCAAAAGGAAGCAAAGGACATGTTTGATAAACACTTCAGGAGAATAAATGAACGAATGGAGAAAAGTAGAACTTGTATTCAATTTTCAAAAAGTAGATTGTTTGGCTTATGTGATATCTTCACAATTTTTGGGCAAGAGGTGGATGTTCCTACAGTGACCGAAGCAAGCACTGAGGGATAATATTTACTTTGACCCGTATTGGGAGTCCTTTGTGGAGAAAGCTAATGAGAAGTTGTACATCCAACATCTCTTATGCAAATTGTTGATATTTGGGTCATGTTTTTTAACTAGGCCAATTCCATTTGTCGTAGTGAGTTCTTACTAAGGTAGGGTTCATGGACGATAGAATTGGTACTGGTTGATTGATGTGAATGTGTTAGCTCGAGCAATTATATACTGTGGCAAGTTTTGAGGACGTCTCATTCGTGTGCACTTCGACTTCACCTTGTGTTTATGATTGAATGCTTGTGTTTGCCTAACTACTTCAACTTCAAGCTCGAGGACAAACTTATTCAACTAGGAGAGGATGATGGAAATCAAAGTTAAAATTGTTTAATTCAATTTATTAATTAGATGGGTAAGCCTTATGTATACCCATTAGAATATTTGAGGATTAGGTTCCAATAGAAACAAGCTAGGTTTAGTTATAAATAAGGGCTACAGACCATTGTTTGTAATTGGCTTGAGATGAATGAAAAGTTTATTTGTTTTATTTTATGAGTTTTGTTTTTGTTTATGTTTAATTTCCAACAACTTACTGTTTTCCATAGTTTAGTTTTAGAGTAGAGTAGCTACAGATTCAACCCAAGAACGCAACAACACACAAAGAACACGGGTCAGAGTTGATTTCCTCCCCTCTCTTCTTCTTTCTTATTTGTTTCCTCTTTGGGTTTGCAAATTGCAATCAGGAGGCAAATCGACTAGGGCTGCAAGCTCTTGCTATATTTTTTATAAACCAATTTTTGGGGCAAGTCGGATAAGCCGATTTCTCGCTAACTCGCTAATTTATCCCAAACCATTAAACCCATACTATAATTACCCAAATTGTATCAATATGGACCCATTACACAATTAATCCCCTGATTAAAGTGGAAAGTAGAAATTTTAACAATAGATGGTAGAACATGTGAATTGTTCAGTTATAGACTTGAATAATAATATTATTATTAAAGAGAGAAGGAGATTTAATTTAATTTCATTTATTATTATTGTTATGTTGTTGTGATTGTGAAAGAGAGATGGAGAATCATGAGGCAAAATTAGGTTAAAAAGCCGTGGTTCAGCTACACAAATATGGCCACCTTTTTGACATAGTGGTGCAAATGTGATGTCGTATTGCGCCTAGGCTAGATGATCGCCTCGACCGCCAACTTTTGTGGCGGTGTCGTTGTGCTTCTCGACTCAAATCAATTCTCTTATTCTCTTTTTCCATTCTTTTCTCTTCTTCTCTTTTCCACCCTTTCTACTTTGAGATTTCTGAGATTTTAGTTTCCACTATTCGTTTTCCTTCATTTTCTTGGATAAAGATGAGATTTCTGAGTTGAGATTTCTGAGTTGAGATTTCTTAGATTTTTGTTTGCACCCTACATCTTCACTTAATGATGAGCAAGTGTACGATATGGATAAAGAAGATGAAAATGGAGAGCATGTCCGTCTAGAGATGATGAGGATGTTGAGGTTGAGAGAGAGTAATGAGAGGATAAAGGTTTTAATACATATTTTGAAATAATTTTATAGGGTATTTTAGTTTGCATATTTTTTGGGGTGCCTCAAACCTTAGCTGGCCAAGGTGGTCATGAGGCGTGATACTAGGATAGAAGGCAGGGCACCCCAAACTGCCAAGCTTTCATACACATTCGTTGCTCGATTATCACAATGCATTCGAATGGGTGTTTGATTGAATCCTGAAGTTCGAAACACATACTAATTTTCAAGTTATATACTATGATCTACGATCTACAATCTATGATCTGCTTACAATTAGTTGTTTCTTACTTTTATAGATGCTACAACCAACCAAAGTAAGATAGCATGTTTTTGATCTCTTATTTGATGGAGCTTCAACAAAATCTGCATAGCATGTCCATCATATTTGATATGGCCATGAGCCTGTTACAAGGACAGCTTGCATGTGAGAAAACTCAAATGGATGTAAATTGATTAACTACGTTCACAACATAGTAAACATCTGTTAAGTGATTTATCTTACTTGGTTAAAATTTGACATCTGTGATCATATAACTTTTGATCTGGTTGCATTGGAGTATTCAACAACTTTCGTCTAAATTTCCTATTCTTGTAAGTCTAGGACATAATTTCGTATGAGATGTTGATTTGTTAAGAGTCAAGTTCGACATATTGGCAGATGATCACATGGAGTATTGATTGATGATCAATATCATACAAACATATTGTTTCATTCTTTTTAACAGTTGTATTTTAAAAAGAAATTTTCAATATCGAGGCGATTGAGCTTTTTCAAGGCGAAGCAACACATTGATGCGTAACGAGCACCTTGATTTAAAAAAAAAATTGATGAAAAGTATTAAAAAATCATAAACAAATCAAGAAAAATATTAATGAATTCTTGGACTAATATGATTTAATATGGATTATTCCCTGTGACCAAGGTCATTTACTTTCCTAGTTTAGCTTTGTTTTTTCCTTTCTTTTGATGAGAAGTCAAGATCAATATACCAAACGGCCAAACCCAAACTACAAGTTTAGGGTGTCTAACAAAGTTAGGGGTTGGATCTTTTTTGAGATCTAAGCTTAATCTAAAATCAGGTCTAAACCAACTCATACGCCTAAAAAAAAGTCAACTTCTACGAATCACTCACTCAATTTGTCCATATTACAAATGACCTTCAATTCGTATGCATAGGGCTGTTTTTGTCAGCTTCATATCGATGTGCTACCCATCAATCACTTTTTAAAACACTGGCACCATGACCTTGAAATGAGAATTGGAGGGTTTGGAATTTGGTACCTTTTAGAGGAAGAGAAAGGCTTGATGGCAAGGATGCATGAATACGGATACGCCCGTTGTGTTGGACACGTGACACGCCGACTCGACAATTTTTGAAAAACTGGGACTCGGTGAAACGTCATACTTTTTTCAATCAAATCATATGAAAATAAACAACAATTCAGTAAATAAAGAGTTTTAAATGAAAAAGAACGTGAAATATGAAGATGAAATGAAAATGAAACACAAAGAAAGCATTCATCTCTCTATTGCAAGTAGGAAAAAAATGAAGAAAGAATAGTAGAGAAAAAGAAGAGAGGTATAAAAGTGGAGAAGATAACATTCTATCGCAAGAAAAAAAAAATAGAGTAAAGACGTAGAAGAGAAAAGAATAAACAATGATTGGAAAGAAACATAGCCTGCCTCTATGCTTTCATTATCCTTTATATCTTGATTCTTAAATCACAATTGAAACTTTCTCAATTCAGATTGTCTAACAACCTTCAAATTAGGTGGTTATTTGAGCCTACCTAAAAATAAAAAATAAGATAAAGTTGGTTGTCGAGTCTTGACTGTGTCCTGACCGAATTTTGGGTATGTCAGAGGCATGTCGGACACACTGACCATGTGTCTGACCATGTCGACACGTTGACCACATGTCAGACATGTGTCGAAGGCGTGTTGGGTGAGTGTTGGTGTCGAATGCGTGTCAGATACGGGTACAACATGTTTCCCGAAGAGCCTATGCATCCTTGCTTGGTGGTGACTTCAACACTAAGGAGATACCTCGATGCCTTGAAGAGTTGTGGGAGTTCCGGGTTCGGATGTTTTTATGTGATTTGAAAAACTGATGGTAGTTTATTAGTGGTGAAGTTAAGAAGGTGATTTGTTGGTAGTTTATTGGTGGTGAAGTTATGAAGGTGATTGTGGAACTTCATAATTACTTCATATAGAATTGGAGGTTGAACACTTCCTTTTATCTTTGAAGAATCCTATGATCATCTGAACTTTGGGATTTTCTTTTACGGTGCATGGACTTTTGGGGTGCATGCTTGTCTGTTTCAAGAGAAGAATGGTGTCGTTAAATCAAAATCCAATTTCTCAATCTCCCATTTTTGTATCAAAATGCTCAATACCCATCTTGGTCAAGTATAAATTAACACTTAAAACCAAAAAGACCCTCTGTTTTGTTTGAATCATTTTCTACCATTTATCATGGTCAACACTAAAACCGCCATCTGTCTTGGCTTTTTCTCCCACTTTTATTGGAGGTCCCAACATTGAATGCGTCAAATCCATTATAAGGGTGGATGCAGTCGATCGATTCGACGATTCATTCCCCTCTATATTCCCGGTGAACTTCCAATTATGTAAGTTTTCTAGCCCATCAACATCTTATTTGATTGAGGAATGTTAATTTACCTATAAGAAAGTTTTATAAATTTGTCCAACTTTCAAGCAACAACATGGTTGATTTGGAGTAAAAAAATAGTTAAGATTCTCAACTCTCAACTATGTGGTGAAATATTTGTTAGCGGAGACTAAGCTGCTAAGTGTTGGTTGAAGAAATAAAAAATAAAAAAATTGAAACCAGAGTTTGGTGTATATTTGTTTGCTTGTAAAGAAGAAATTATTAATAAGAGACAAGGTTGGGACCACATTTAATATAAAGACAAATCATTAACAGGATAACCTGCTGCATTTTCAATTATTATTGTATGACCAATATTAGGTTTAGTACACTGGTGGTTCAGACCCATAGTAGCCTTTATTAGTAGTTAGTGCCCATGCCCAATAAGCTCTTGTTATAAGAAAATGTGTTATCTATGGTAAGAATCAGTTGTTAGGTGAAGAATAATAAAGAGATAAATAGATTTCAGACAGAAAGTGAGTTAGGGATTTTAAAACATAAACCCTATCTTGAGTTTGTTCGAATAGAAAAGATGGTTTCTTGTTTTCTTGCTTCTGCAAAACACAGTCTTCCAATTACAAAATTTTCAGCAAGGTTTAATGTTCATAAATTTCAGCAAGGTTTAGTGTGTTCTTTATTGTGGGTATGCCCCTAGCATGAAGCCAAGTCATTGAAAAGGGAAAGAAAGTGTAGGGATTGATTGTGTGTTGTTTGTTGAAATTGCAGGAAGGTGTTGCATTGACAATCAAGTCATTCTCTCATTCACAAGAAGGTTCATTTTACATGAGATGTCTTGACTTAAGTGAGCCATCTAAGGTGGACAAATTATTGGGCAGTGGAAGAGGTGCGATTCTTTGTTCATCTCATGTATCATTATGGGCTCAACTACTCTATGCTTACATAGTTACTAAATTATTCAGTACTATCAATTTAAAATGCAGAAAATGGTTAGGGTAAAGGAAAATGGTTATCCATATCTTAGGGTGGGATTGTTTTCTATGCAATTGTTTGCAAATTAGGGTGTGAAAAAACGCTCACTTTGACACCCCTTCCCCTTGGAAAATGATTTACAATGACTACCCTACTACCACCATCACTGGCATTCCACCATCACCACTATCACTACCATGGCACACCAACATCAACATCACCCACCGAGACGACCCTCATCGCCATCACCATCACCACCATCGTCCACCTGCACCACCACAACCAAAAAGAACCCACGCACCATCGCCACCATCAAGAGTACCCCAGCACCACCACCACATGCTCTCCAGACCTGCCATCACTGACAGATCATCACTCACTTCACCATCGCCCAATTTTTTCTAATGGAGTTTCTGATTATAATCAAACAATGTTAATAGAATAACTCAATCGCAAGCATGTGAATATTTGTATGAACAAACAAGTACACTCTTAATTCATTCTTTGCACAAAAAGTTATAACTCAGTTCATCCTTTGCACGTATTTGGAAAATCATTTTTTTGTCTTTTATTTAATACATCATGATATCTAATGAATGTAAAGATACAATGAAATTCATGTTATCTCTTCTATTTTAAGTACTATGGTGTTTATTACGGCTCCACATAACTTTATCTTGTACTATCTTACTGCAGTTGCAGACATACTACTGTGGAGGAATGAGAAGAAAACATTTATATATTTCCTTGGTCTGGTTTTCTTGATTTACTGGTTTTTCCTTTCTGGAAGAACTGTTGTATCATCGGCAGCCAATCTTTTACTGCTGATCTCAGTTATCCTTCTAGTTCATGGCATCCTACCAGCTTCATTTAGGTACCAACTCTATCAACTATGTTTGTTGTTACCATATCTTAGTGTCCGAGTGGTGAATCAGCTTCATTATAACACAAACACTAGTCCTTTCCCATTTCCATGACATTGTCTATTAGTATTACCTTTATCAAAAGAATTAATGCATGTTAGCAGGCCTTCCACATTGTGGGCCCTTGCCTTTTAAGGTGTGGTCGATTAACTGTGAAAACATCAACTGCAGTTGAATCGACCACACCGATTACTAGAAGCAGCAGAAAGTGGGATGAATCCTAGTTGTCGTAGACATTCTGGGCCAGAATTACTTCAGGTTTGATCATAACCACTTACTTTGATCATAGCCACTTACGATCGGTTCAACTCACCCTTCAATTTATTTTGGATAAGTACTTGCTGCCTTTTTAAAGGATTTTTTTTGTTTTAAAATTCAATTTTATTTTATTTTATTTTTTGAAAGATTCTAAGCTACAAATAAACCCTAATTCAAAGATAAATAAGAAAACAAATATTTCATTCATTCAATCACCAAGAACAATGTTGAATGTTTAGCCTTATTTATAATATACCTAACTTCTTTGGCAAACAAACTAATATAACCCTTACCCTAACTAATATGAGCTTTTATATACTAGGCCCAATTACACATGCTAACATTAATTATCCCTAATTAGCCCGCTTGTATCATCCTCCCCGGGTTGAAGAAGTTTGTCCACAAGCTTGAAGTCGAAGAAGTCCGACGAACACAAGCATCTGCTTAGGTAACACAAGGTGAAGTGCACGAGCATAAGTTGATCTTGAACTTTTTCTTTGTAGTTTCTCGTCACAAATAAGTAAATCCAAACCGTGACACCAAATATAAAGTTTAAGATGAGTCATCGTCTCAAAGGATATCCATTGCAAAATTCCAATGTTTATGTGAGCAGATTCTACTAATGGAATTGATCTGTTCCGTTGACCTAATGCATCAACGTGAGACTGTGGGGATTGAATAAATTGTGGATGGAGTTGTGGAGGTTGTGGGTTTGGATAGAAAGGTTGTGGTGTGGTGGGAGTAGTAGGATTGAGATTGAGGGTAACAAGGTCATGGGACAACACCGTTGCGTGGAGAAAACACATACATAGGGTCTTCCAAACAATGTTTTTCACTCTTGGCTTTCAATCAACCCATAAAACTTACCTCCCTATGGAGTGGGTACTAGTTTACAAGCTTCCACCAACTCTACTTGTTTCCAATCTCCATACGCCTCAGATTGCAACAAACTCCATAGTTGGAAACTTGTCCCCATAATCCTCTCAACCAGTCAGATGGTTGAGAGGATTTTTGGGGACCAGGTACTTATTTTCATTAAATAAGTGAGAGTTGACGAAAGTGATTGTCTTGGGTCAGTGGCTGCAACTAATTGCTTATCAAATTGTTGAATGAAAAACTATGCAGAAGATCCGGGAATTCTCCAAAGATGATTATGTTATTTCAGACATCGGAAGTTAACTTATATGGATGAAATTATTTTCCAAGAACAGTTTGCTGTCCAACTATAAAACAAATGTAGGATGACTGAAAGGTGCAAGTTTCTTAGGAAAAGTTACTATATATATAGATATATCGATGCAAAGTTTAGGCCTGGGATAGCTAGATTTAAAATTCTGTGAAAACAAAACCATAGGCATATTTTTTTCGTCCTAGTCTGAGCATATATCTATTTTTTGTCGTTGAGAAACTTTGATTTTACAAATTTCGGGGATATTGAGTTTGAGATTTCTTGAAGCAGGTTCAATTTTACCATTCAGAAAATACCTCCATCTGAATTTGAAGTATCAGAAACAGTGGTGAAGGATGTGTCCAAGTCTTTGGTATCTGCATGGAACCAATGCATGCAAACTTTGAAGTTGGTTGCTCAAGGAGGTGACTGGAATAGTTTTATCAAGGTAACTGTTTGTTTTCCCTCAAGTCATTCCCAGATGATCAGGGTTGAACTTACTCTTCAGTTAGTTAGCATGCTGTGTGATACTGTGATGTAAAAGTGAACTTGTGCTTACCTTCATTTCTACTTTAGTTCCCATTTAATCCAAAAAGTGATAAACAATAGAGATCTAATCTAGGAAAGTCTCAGTGCATCAAGGCCATCAGAATTGGGGATATCCACCTTGTGCCAATGCTCGTGATTACTATTGGTGTGGCCTTGATTTCGTTGTTGAGGGTGGAAAACATGTTCAACATCTTCAAAATCATCGTAGGGTTAGTAAGGCTCATTGTAGAGTGGGTGAAACCGCGTTAAAAACGATCAAACAGAGAAAACCAAACAGACTAATTTCGGTTCTCATTTTGGTTCTGTTTTTATCAATTGAAAATCGATTTAATCAGTTTATTAGATTTTAACCTGATGGTAACTTGCCCGACCAACACTGCTTTGATGTAAATGTTTTGGAACAGGAAACATGACACATGGCCATTTTAGTAAATGCTTGACCAAGTCTAACATGCTTTGGTGTAAATGCTTTTTTTTTAGATAACGTACTACGCTGGAAGTTAAGAATATGATTAATAATGTAGTTTACTTCAGTTATTTATTCAATTGTTGGGTCGTGTCTGGTAGGACCATATTAGTAATTTGAAGATTAGGGATTTATTAATAATTATGGTTAGATTGGATATAATTAAGGCATATAGGCCATTGTTGTAGTTGGCTTATTGATGAATTGAAGAAATTTCCAGTGTGTTTATGTTAGTGCTTTCCTTTTTGTTTTTTAATTTCCAACACTTTACTTTGGCTTATTGATGAACTGAAATAAAACTCCTAAAAAATGTTTATCTTAGGGATATTGTTATTTAATTTCCAATACTTTACTTTCGTAGGATTTATATTAGGGTTTTGTTTATTGTTATTTAATTTTTTTTTAATATTCTTATATTCCTAATTTCTGTCATATGAACATGCACTGATGCCAAAGCTCTGCATGTGAAGCTGTGGTAACTTTAGTTACCTGTAACAACGAAATTGTACCCTAGACACTTGGAAGTTACTTAAACAAACATTATTTCTCAAGAAAAAGCTTCATGTACATAAAGCTAAGCATGAGTGTATTTTAATCATAGGTAACCATGTAAACTTACAATATAATGCACTTCAGGTCCATTGACTAAGGATATGTTTTCTTTAGACATTAGTTATTTATATTTATAATTTATTTTGTTTATATTTGGAGTGGTTAAGGTATTGACTTACAACTGTAGACCATTTAAGGGTAGGCTGCTTATACTTTTGTTCAAGGGTTATTTTGATTTTGGCCCCCATTAGTTTATATGCAACTTTGTTTGGCCCCATTTCTCAAGAAAAAGCTTCATGTGCATAAAGCTAAGCATGAGTGTATTTTAATCATAGGTAACCATGTAAACTTACAATATAAATGCACTTCAGGTCCATTGACTAAGGATATATTTTTCCTTAGACATTAGTTATTTTATATTTATTATTTATTTTGTTTATATTTGGAGTGGTTAAGGTATTGACTTACAACTATAGACCATTTAAGGATAGGTTGCTTATACTTTATTCAAGGGTTATTTTGATTTTGGTCCCCATTAGTTTATATGCAACTTAGTTTGGCCCCATTTCAAACACTAGTTGAGTCTGGCCCCAACCACAGTGACCCACCTTGACCAAATAAAAATCCAAAATACCTTTCCTTTATATTGCACGTGCCTTGCATGCGCAAAGCCACAAAAAACCCATTTTTATGTTTATAGACATCTCGAGGCAATCAAACATATTGTCTTCTTCTTCTATCCCTTACTTCATCTTCTTTCCCTTTTTTTTACCACCTCTCTAACCACCACCACCGCTGCCTCTATCAAACTCGGTAGTTCTCTCTCATTTCAATCCAAAAAAGATTTTCAACATTGAATTTAATTGAATTCAACTTCGTCGATGTGTTTGAGATTTTTGGATTGAAATTTTTTAAAAAGCTACAATTTTTATTGATCAAGAAAGGTAACTTGGGTTGGTTCATTTCATTAATTGGGGTTTGATGAATTAAGGTTTAATGGCTTTACTAGCCCATTTTCGGTTCTTGAACCAATGGAGAGAACTTAGTGTCATGGTTTGAGGACAACAACTTTGATGGAGAATGGAAGTAGTGGTGGTGGTGGTGGATAGATTGGGAGGTGGCGCATAGAGGATAATGTTTATTTCGCGGTGGGGAAAGATGCCAAGGAGAGTAAATCAATTCTGTTATGGTTTTTAGTGAGGAAGATTTGTGTTCTTCATGTTCATGAGCATGCACATATGATCCTCACAGAGTAAAATTTTTTCAATTACTTTAGGGAATGCGTTATTTTGATTGCGCCCCTCATCAAACTCTGACCATTCTTTGATAGTAGAAAATGATCAATTTCTTTTGGCCCCTTTGTTCAATTAATCTGAGATTTAGATTCAATTCAATTTGAGTTTGATCAAAATCCTATCTTGTCGATAAAAATTTTATTAATTTTTTATACCCATCTTCCTCCCCAAATTACAGATTGGTACCCATCTTCCTCAATGGAACTATGGAGACAAAAAGATGAGTCAGTATAACAAGTGGTGGGTTGGGCGAAAATCAAGGAAGGGGAGGGAGGTGGTGGTGATGGAGATATCTTCAAAAAGAGTGAGGAACAAATGGTAGGTTATAGGGGTGGGCACGGGACGGGATGGGACGAGATATACCCATCCCTATCCCATCCCGTTCATACGGGATCGGGACGGGACGGGATGGGAAAAACCCCATCCCGACCTCGTCCCATCCCAAACGGGTTCGAAACGGGACGGGATCAGCGTGCTAATCTGGACATATCAAATAGAAGCCTGGAACTGCTGGACTGCTGGAAGCCTGAACATTTTATGCAAATGTTCATAAAATAAATAAACAAGTAAATAAAAATATTAATAATTAATATTAAAAAATTAGTTCGGGACGGGACGGGATTGGCGGGATTGAAAATCTTCATCCCATCCCATCCCATCCCATTCTAAATCGGGACGGGACGGGATCGGGATGGAATTATTCAATCCCATTAAAACCCGAAAAAATCGGGACGGGACGGGACGAGATCGGGACGGGAACGGGATCGCGGGATGGGATGCCCACCCCTAGTAGGTTAGGTTGTGGATTAGGGAAGACGGTGGTGCTGGAGATGGGTTGGAGGTTGTTCAACTTTATTAGAGAAGAGGACAATGTAAATCTTTTAATCTCCACCATTGGTGTGCCTCCAGATACAATTTGTGTATCTCAACATTTTCTTATGTTTTTGGGTTAAGTTGGGGTAAGGCCAATTTGGCCCTATAGTCAGTCTATGCGATCCACGTCACTGACTTCACAGTTCAATCCAATTTTGGATAAGACTCTCTTAAGTTTTATTTTAGGGTCCAAATAGAGTTGCATATAAACTAATAGAGGCCAAAATCAAAATAACCCTTTCCTCATACCACAAGCTCTCAACAACACTCCAGAAGCTTGTAAATGCTTTAGGATATATTTGGAGAAGCCTAGAAGGGTTTATTGATCCACTTTTCTCACCCCCCCCCCCCCCCCCCCAAACACATCCATCTTTCCTATAGTGAAAGCATCATTTCTCGTGTGAATTTATAATCCAATGCATGATTTGTCTATTTGATATGCAAATACGATCTTGTTGGTTTCAGTTATCGTTTGGAGTGCAAATTATTGAGTTTCACTTTTGTGTTAATTTACGATATAAATAATTATTAAGGATTGCCCTCTATTTAGTTTCCTATTGCAGTTTCCCCCTAGACTAGTGGTCCCCAAAGTTTGACTGTGTAGTGCCCGTACATGCCTAATTTTGGTGAAGAAAATGCCCATAAGGCAATTGAACCACAAGTAAACCAAATCAAAAGTTACTATGTGAATCAGTAAATCAAATCAAAATCGTATCTCAAGAAAAATTGTGCTTGTACCCATTATATATATGTGTATGTGTGAGAAGAATGGAAAGAAAAAGGTTTATTTTGGAAAGGATGTATCGGAATTGGCCATTAGCAGATAATGCAATAAAATAAAAATAAGTAAATTGAACATTTGGAGTTGACTGGGCAGTAAATGGCATGTCCCATAAGGGAAAGTGCCAAAATGATGGTGTCATTGAGAATCTGAGATGGAAAGATGCCATGTGCTTTAGAGCTTGAACGGGCTTTAGGCTTTCAATCTTCTTTGAATGCTTGGGTTGATAGTATATTCCTTATATCCTAAATTATTTTGCATAATTTTAGTAGTAAAAGAATACTGCTTTGAAGTTTATTTGCGTGCCCGATGTAATTTTCCTACACAAAATAAATAAATTGCAATTTTCACAAATGAAATTTGACTGTGTAAATATGAATATTAAAATCCAATAAATTATGTACACAACTGACAACAAATGATCTATTTACAGAACTTTACATTTTACATGAAACTTATATGCAAGAAAATCCCAGTAATGCTCAAATTAAAGTGAGTTATTAACTTATTATGCATAAAGATGTGCATTATCAAGAAGCCTATTCTTTCTTAGATTTATTGTGAAGAAATAAAAAAAGGGAGTTGCTACGTGTACCTGAATATTTGACTCGGTTGCACCAACTCTTTGTTGCACCGACATTTTGAGATATTTCGACTTTGTTGCACCAACTTAAAGTATGTAACACCGACTTACATTTTTTATCAAATAAAAACCATTTGGTGGTTAAAAATTTTCGTTTTTGAGCATTAATTTGTTCTTGACGAAAACCAAAGTATATTTTATCAATAAAACTAAACTTTAGTCACGAATTCTTAACTTTCAAATTTGCCACAAACATAAAAAATACACTAACCATCGTCATAAGTTCTACAATAAATAGCAAACACTATGATAAGTTGTTGATTTAGGACTTTGTACGTATGATTCTTATTATAAAATTTTGGATGTAGAGTTCTTGAGTACGAATACATTTTTTTAATAGTTGCAACCACTTACATTTCTTGTAATTTTTTTATTGATGCTCCTAAACAAGAAAATTTCATCACCAAATGGTTTCCATTTATTAAAAAAAAAGTTGGTATTACATCTTTTGGGTTGGTGCAATAAAGTCGAAACATTTCAAAATGCCGGTGCAACCAAACCAAATAGTCGGGTACACATAGCAACTCCCTAAAAAAGCCATTACATTGAATGTGATCGATTGCCTTACAAAACCATCTAAATATGGGTCTTTCTTTGATACGCAAAAAGTCAGAGATCGTGCGGAAACAATAACAAAAGAAGAAGATACAATCATAATTTTTTCCAGTCCTTATACTGCCACTATATTATTAGAACAAGAATTAGAATTTCTCAAAAAGTTCAAAAAAAAAAAACTTTTTGAGGTTCTCTCTTAAGATCAACTTCCTTGAGGCTTTCTGACTGAATAAACAATAAAATTCCAATGCTATATTTATAGGGATTTTCCTTGTCTTAATTGAGAAAAACAAATAGGAAACTTTCCTTGTCCTATTGAGCAAGGAAACTCCGTCCAACAAGGAAATTTTTGTTGGCTTATTTGAATAAGGACGTAATTCAAATAGAAAGATACTCCAGTTTCATTCATGATTGAGCTTCTACAATTCACAAAATTGTTTGCTTTGTCTCAATCATCCATTTGTTTTACACCCAACTTCTAATTATGCTTTTTGGATGTTGAACAAATATTTACTGAGCTAAAGGTTTCTGTGGTTATAAGGGGTAGAAATATTTTAAAAGTAAAAAGAAGCTGAGGATCAGTACCGGAGAAGGCCTTCGGTGATCCATTATGGTCAAATAAAGTTGTCTGCATGAGCTATGCTGAGTACCACTTTGACTTGTTGACTAATAACCCTTAAAATACATGAGTTTCTCCTTTGCTTTTGTGAATCTTGTACTGCAAGTCTCATACTTGTATATGTAAAATCCCTCCAAGAGACGAATGATGAATTCATTGGAAAGAACTTGACTCATAAAATTAGGGCTGTTGTTTGCAAAGGAGGAAACTCTATGGAAAACAGTGAATGTAGAGGAGAGAGAAGGAAAGCAAGTTCTCATCAACTTCAAATTCATCTTTTTACTCTTTTCTTTTTTGTCCACTGTTTTACATGAAGTTTTTTCCTCTGCAATAAACTGCATTGAAAGTCTGTAATAAGGGAGATGTAACGGAATGACTAGTATTTTTTGAATACCAATCTTTCATTATGAAGTAATTAGTAGAACTTTAAGGGCTTCAGGTTAGTGACAACCATCAAAATTGTTCCTATTTTCTGTGATTTCATGTATAGATATATGTGTGTCATTAACAATTTATTGTCAATGTTATAAAAGATTCACGTCCATGATGGCCCTGTCAGGCCGTGAACTAAAATTCTTAACATTACACCTTGTGGTGCTGGACAATTCCTGTTGTATACTTCTCATCATCTCTCAACTTTTGCAGGTAGCACTCTCTTTGTATTTTTCCAAGTTATTACTCACAATACCCTTCTCTGCTGTGATTGGTACAGGTAAGCAGTTAAATTTGCTAGTTTTGGGATTCTAAGAAGCATACATCATAATTATAATTGCCACAATTTGGTGATCCACAAACTGCTGAATATCAGTAAAAAATTGTAAGAGTTGGTAGTAAAGAAAGAAAAGAAGAAGATTTTTTTTAATAATCATCAAATTCACCAAGTAAATCTGCTTATGATTCCTGTACGGCTGTGCTGACAATTTTGGGTAATTTTGGCATTCTTGGTTTACAATTTTCAGGTTCTTTCCCTCTAACACCAAACTTTTTTTAAGCAACAAGTACCTTTCATACTAGGGGTTGATGTGCTAGAATTAGATCTGACATCGAATTTTCTTAAAACCATGATCTTCTTCTCAAGAGTTATAACTTATTCATTTGAATCATAGTTCTCCATATCATATTAGTATTTAACAACCTTTTGTATATGGTAGTCTCAATTCTCAACTCATTGAACTATATATTTTGGGTGCTTATATCATGCATAAGTTTTCTTTTTAGGTACAAATGACATTAATGAATGGATGGATCATACGCAATAACTTTCTAGTACATGTTACACAAGTGTTTTTTTGGGACCTTGCATGAATAAAATGTTATTATGGATTATATACGCACACACACATATATTAATTTTTATTTTTGCATTGTTGATGTACAATCGATACGGATCTGCATTTCGATAATTTTGTTCCAATTGTTATTATTTCTGATTTTCGGAATCATGCAATAAGCTAGTCCCTTTCCATTTGGGTTTGATATATTTCTTGTAATCGCAGCGCTGATCTTTGCATTCACCGCCTTCTTCATATATGAGCAATATGAAGATGAAGTTGATAGACTAACAGAGGCTTCTTTCCTTGGCATAAAGAGATTAACAGCGTCAGTGATGAAGACCATGCCAGTGGCTGTTGCTTCACTTGTTCATAGTCATTGAATAATGGGTTGACATGAGTAATCCACAGTGGTAGAGGTTCAAAATCGGTACTTTTGAGCAACTAACACATGGGAATTACTAATCAACAAATCATTGCGTTGGTGCTGGAGATGCGGTAGGCTTTTGGCTCAGCTTGTTATTCCAGTGACTATAATGGTTTTGCCGACTATAATGTTTTTCTCCCCATATATTGATGAAGATAAGAATATCCTGTATTAATAAGATATGAACAAAAACCACATTTATAATAAGAGACTTTAGAGCTAATACTCGAGAATGTTAAATGTTATATTGTCTTTGTTTAGCAGCAACTTGAAAGTTAAGAATTTTTTTTCATTTTAATGAAGCAACTAACTTGAGAAAAGCATTGTTTCTGTCACCCCTCAGGTCTGCGTAACGTGTTTTTTTTTATGTCAGTTGAGCTGGTAAGAGCAAAAGATCAAGTATATAACAGGATCTAGGTGAAAAATGTTTCAGAATGGAGGATAAACAGATTATTGATGAGATGCCTCTTTAAGTTATTATTTGTACTTCATTGCACGCGGAACTTATTTATTTCTACCCTGTTGCACCATTCTGTGTGCGTTGCTTGACTTGCTTGTTCCTTATATATAATTATTCCCAATCTGTTACTGTTACCTACATCGAGATTATTTCATGTTCTTTAGTTAATAGCCTCTCCACTGCGCACTATGATGTGTTTTTTTTTTCGCTGGCACGTGCAACACCCGTGATGAAATTGCTATTTGGACGGGGCAAGTTTGTTATAGGGCCAAGTTTGTGATTTCAGAAAAAACTAGAAGGTAGGTTCATTTGTACTTAAAAATTAACAAAATGCCTGGATTATTATACGTTTGAAAATTATTACAGCAATTTGAAGCAATTAATCCACTTGTTATAAAAAAAATTAAAATTTAAGATCTATATTATTTAATTGTAATTTTGTTATCTAAATTCAAAAGAAAAAAGAAATGTAATATCGATTGACAAGTGGAACCTGAGGGTGTGTTTGGTTTTAAGGAAAAATTTACATGAGAAAATTACAAAATATGTAAAGGCAAATGAGCAGGAAATTGAAGTGCATAGTAGACTTCAATATATATATTAGAATTTGGATATCCTAGGTTCACAAGGACAGGCTTCTGAACTTGGGCTGATAATTTTTCACAAAACTGGAGTGAGCCATTTTACTGAATGGCATGAGCAATTTTCGCCATTAGAACAGGTTGGATCTTTGATTAATCGCACTTAAATGCGTTTACAATATTTTAACCGTGTATGCTTTCCTAATCCCTATTGTATGAACTGCACGATGACATTGAACTTGATAACTCATCTTAGCTTTAACATTTTAATGGATTAACAATGATTCGATTATCAGCATGGCAAGATCTATTCGGTTTTAACTCTAAAATTTCCTGATTCTGAATCTTGCTTGGAAAAGTAAAATTGTAAAATGACAAGTCATCTTAAGACAAAGGCTCAACCTTTTTCATTAATTAGAAGTTCAGACACTCGAGGCATTCAAGTGTTGAAAGGAGTTCCTCCAATCCAAACATCTTCATAAATCAAAACTTCAGACATTACACGTTACACATTACACATTACACAATGCAAAATGTTTTCATAACTACTACCTCAACATGGAATTGGAGATGCAATAATACTTCATCACCGTTACAACTCAATTGTTCAACAGGGCAACAAATGCTGAAATTACACTCCAACAATTATCTGACTAGAGAGTGATGTTGACCTTGAAATGCCATATTCTGCTTATTCTAAAACGGCTACAGCAATGTGGAGTAGTTCTTCGAACTCAAATAAGAAAGTAGTACAATGAGGGAACATTGGTGGTCCTCTCATAATTCATCCTGCAGTAGTTGCAAATGAAATCGGACATGACGTGAGATTATTCTTCTGAGCAACCATTCAAATGAAAAAACGAGAATAGCCTAAACACAAATAAGATGTTCCATGATGAAGCATATGGAATTGGCAGTAAACTCCGTCTTTTAATATAAGTATTAATATGTGCAGTAATACTGAATCCAAAGCTACCCACGCTGATGTTTTTCAGGAGACAAATCATTGATGTGTTTGTATAAAAGCAATCATTCAGAACCTAGAAATATGAGAGACAGGCGTGTATTCTTTCAACATTACTGAGGTGCAAAAGGGACCTATGTGTTTTTGGTATGAGGTTCCTGTCAATGTATGCAAAGGACTACACTTAAGCCCAGAGGTTTATGGGAGGAAGGCTTCAGAAGTTAACCTTCACCTCCTTCCACGTATTTATCTCCATTTCAAAATCATAGTCAAGATAACCAAATGTAAGGTTGAAAAGAAAAAGGAATACGTTGTACTGCAACTGGATATGAAAGAAAAATATAAAATAATAAGGTTTGCATGCTTACATGGTAATCATCCAAATAATCACGGTACCGGTCATGCTGCAGACAAAAAAAAAAAAGCTTTCCAAATTAGAATCTCCATTTTCCATTCAGCATTTTGTAGGCATATGGTACACGTAGAAATCATTAATCAACATGTCCTAGGTTCACAAAACTTGAAAAGCAGTTTCTAGCTATACGGCACACAGAAATCATTAATCAAGAAGTCCTTGATTCATATACTTAGAATCCGAGCAGCCCATCAATTGGCTTGATCGGGCTCAATTTTGGGTATGCAGGGTTCAACATGATTGGATGTACCATGTCAATGCAAAAGAAAACTAGCAAGCATGCATCACAATAACGAGTATCCGCTAAACAAAATAGATATTTAGACTCTAACAATTTTTTAGGTGACAGATGAACAAATCAGCAAGCAAATAATAAAAACTTAAGAATTTCATTCAAAATATGAAGAGAAAAAATATATATCAAATAATATACCCTTCTATATTTGTCCTTGTAGCGCTCCCTATCTCTGTATCTTCGGTCATTACCCCTGTCTCTTCTCCGTCGTTCACCCTCCTCTCTAGCTCGTTGAGCTTCCTGCAAAAGTACCACATACACCAGTATGAAATCTTCAATTCAGTTCAAACCATAAACATACACGAGACCACAATGAGCTAAGGTCCAAATCTAAAGCATTCAAGTAGAATAATCACCTCTTCTTCTCGAGCTCGTCTCTTTTTTTCTGCTTCCTCAAAAGCTTCTTTTTCAGCCTGAAAGTTTGAAAATAATAAAGACGTGCTATTGAGACAATGGTAATAATACAAACTGAACCTTAGGCTACTAAAGAGAAATGACCCACTTCCTTGTTTTTGTCCCATATTTCCTGTACAACTTGTTTTGCATACTCGGGGTTATCACAGATCAAAATGTTGTCAAAAACTGAACCAGCTTTCACCTGCACTTAAGGATATAAGCAGATTAAACTATATTCAACCCAAAGCTGTACTTTCTCAAATCACAGGAATAGGTTCGCTTGAGAACAAGCATCTAAAAGACATGCAAATAACTTCATCATTTCAATAGGACAATAGCAGACATTGTCATTTACTCGGAAAGTTGGTAAAATTGAAAGATTTGCTCCATCACCATGTGCAAAGAGCTTGAAAAATTATCTTCATCTGAACAACATTCAAGTTGCCAATTGTGTAATTGTTGATTTTCAAAAGAAACATAATCAGATAACATATTTTACCTGCCAAACTTCAATACCAACATATTTAATTGGCTTCAGGACATAAAGGTCAGGGTCATCCTCAAATTCTGCAAAAAAAAAAAAATTATATAAAAAGAGAGAGAGAGAGAGAAACAAACAATGAGCTCAGCATGATATATCCTAATATTACCCTTTTCCTCTAAATTCAGTTGCCCAATAGTAATTTATAACATAGTTACCGAAATATCTCAAAATTTTGTTCAAAAATACCTGGATTATCAATCCAAGGAGTCTTCCATCTCCCCTTATAGTTAGGATTCTTGATTCTCTGTTTTATTTCAGCAGGAAGTTCACAAATAAGAAAGGGCATTGGAATAAAATAAGCTCAATTTCACATCTGTTAGTTGTTTAGAAGTTACAGTTGGCTTACTTTGCGCTTCCATGGTCCTTTATATGCAGGATTCGGTATCTTTGGTGGTTTCCATATACCATCCTCTTCTTCATCCCAGCTATCAGGCTGACCAAAGATTTCAAGAGGAGCATGTTACAAACTTTCGATCATGGAAAGGATGAGAAAGAAGACATTAGATGACACTGTATATCAGTATCAAATCCTGAGAAATGTGTTGCTATCCAGAGCCATGGTTTCTAATCACATTATTCATTGTTTTATTAAACAAACCTCTTTAGCTTTTGGGTCAGGAATTTCGGCTGGAATTGAGTCATACCCCTGCAATGTCAATAAAAATCACATTGACCTTAGTGGAATAGGTACAGACCTACAGCAACAATCCAACTAAATAAACATGGTATTACCGCCGGTTTGACATCATTAGGATCGTCGATATATTCTCTGTCATCCCAGTCTGCAGGCTGACACCAGAAAACAGCCCAACGTATTAGGACTTGAAGGAATGAGTTTGTTAATGATTAAAAATGTCTTCAGTGAATTTTCTACCAAATTTTCCACCATTCAGTTGGTGCTTAGGAACTTGGATTCATTTCTCTTAAAAATAAGATGTTCTAGATGTCAACATGTTACTCGATATTTGTCTAAAATACCAAATACCAAATGCCAATGGGCAATCCAATGGGAATATCACAAGGCTTTCCAGTGAAAGTTGAAACCTTTTTTGCATTGACGGCTTTAATTTTGCGGGGTGGAAGTATATCCCAATCTGTATACATGCTTCCAGATTCTCTTTCTCGGCCATCGATCAAGAGGCTATAACTTGCATCAGGCCTCAAGATGAATGTGTAAAAATGAGTTAATTTGTCTGTTTCACATACGAGTTCCTTCTTGATTGGATAATTCTGCCCCTGATAGGAAAGTATAAGATGAAGCTTCTTCGTCTGTGAACCACATAAATCTGGCCCAAACATTAAACTGCAAGAAAGGGGAAAGATAAGTAAGTCAAGCTTTATGATTATGATCCATGTGGTATTATAGGCTTCCAAGAAAAGTTTGAAATCCCAAATATATGCATGTAAAAAGAATATATGAGAAGTACCTAATGATCTCATCATTCGATATACATAAATTTGATACTAATGAGCAGAACTATTGGACAGTCTAACTCTCAGTTCTTTAGTTGATAATGATACAAGAATATAGATTTCATGAACTTCCACACAGAACTAAAAGAGGACAATATGAGAGAGTTGAAAAAATCAGGAAACCGTTCAACTTATTGAGTCTTACAAGTTCAACTATCGAAATCTGGAAACTGTCGTGGGCAACATGCAAGTTGCAAAAATCAATACAAAGGCAGAAGCAACACCATGGACAACTCATCTCCAACTACAAGATCACACATATATAGAGAATGCAAGAGTGGCGGATCATCTAGCTAAACTTGATGGCAACCTAGGGATAAGTTTCTTAATTCCTCCTCTGGATAAGGACATGGAAATATGACAATATGCTTGTAATTTTATCTGTGCAAAAGAGAACATATGACTGAAACATTCCTTAGGAGCCAACCTAGTTGGGATGCTTGGGAGTTGGGAATGTTCAATGATGTTATTTTCCCTTGGTCCTCTTTTGGTTTCCCTCTTATCTTAGTTAGTTTTATTTTGGGTCTAATAAAGGATAGAATCATAGTTATCAATATGTTACGATAAATATGATACGATACACGATACGTTAATATACATGTATCTTAAATTTAGAGGAACAAACTTCAACAGGTCTAAAAGGTTGATAAATTCCAAGGTTTTAGGGAGCACTTTTATGCTAGGAAGGTGGATTTTTTAGCTTTGAGAATGACTAGAAGGTGTAGGACATACATTAGTGTCCGGAGTACTTTTCATCATTTTTGGAGATGTCCAACATTTTAGTAATTCTAAGATTTACTATTTACAGTGAACTGTGTGTTACTGTAAAATGTTAAAATCGAATCACTCACAATTGGTTTAGGATAGTTTTATTTGCAAGTATTGTTATTTTCTAGTTGAATAGGAATAGGAAATTGATATCATGTCCTCTATAAAAGAAAGCATTGTCTTTGTATTTTGGAATAGACATCGATCAATAAAAATCTCATAATTGAATTTTCTTCTACTTTGTCTTCTCTTTTTGTGTTGGTGAATTTGAGTTTCTTCTCTTCTTCCCTTTTCATCTTCTTTTCTCCTTATTACCTCGTGTACCAAGGTTCCCCTGTGTCACCAGAAACTTCAAAGAATGCATCAGGGTGGTTGAAACGAATAATCAATTAATTAATGGTGGTTTATATTCCACTTGACAGGGCGGCGGAGATTTCTAAGGTGATGGACTTTGGATTTGTTGGGTCGAAAAATGGCTTGCAGAAGATGGATAGGATGACAGCGAAGTTATGGTGGAACAGAGATAATGTAGATGGAGTGTATACTAGAATATTGGTGGGGCAGGCCAACAAACCTCATTTGCTTTCCCTGAGGCCACAATGCTCTGGGTTGGTGGAGATTTATCAAAGGCTTTAAGAGGTGCTTTCCACGTGGATGACTAAAGACCCAGTGGAATCAATAGTACAGTGGTGGAAGGGAACCACTCCGCGCCTCAAATCAATGCAGACGACACAATCCATGCAGGAAGTTTTCCAATCATCTCTTTCATTGTAATTAGTAATACCCTTCTATTCTGCTTGTGAATGAACATCTTTTTCATTATCATTATAAGTTTTTATCTAGATAATCGGGAAACATCATTATGTTGGTAAGTCGTAACATGCATGACAAGCGTACAAGACAACATGGAGTATGAGGAGTTGGTCGTAGGACATATCCAAGTTATAACATATAGAACTTACAGAAATAGACGTCAAACAAATTTATGATGAAATCTTTAATTTTATATTTTAGAAAGAAAAAAAAAAAACTTAACTTTGACGTACCTGTAGGGTGTATCACCACCGAATTTCTTCTGATTGACATAACCAGAAAGAAGCTTAATATAACCACCACCACATTCGATGTCTTGTTCAAGCCTTATAGAATACTGGACTACCAAAGTCCTGTTTTTGTTGTTAAATTCAGGTATCTTTGCAGAAATGGCAAAGTGCTTGGCATCACCGGTGGTTTGAATACCTGTAAAGTAAGGAACAATGGTGATTTAAGTACAATAGATTCTACAACCATTCGAACAATCAAAAGCCAAGAATACAAGACTTGTACAGGTTTACAGTGTTTTAATTGCTACAACAATCAACTGGCACCGGTGACCAGTCCAATATTACAAGGTAACGATACAAATTTATTAAGACATTACATATTGCATTTGACCATGGCCAAAATATCCAGCAAGTATAATTGAATAAAAACGGATCATTTTACTGGCTAATCTTAAAAGCAATGAAGTAATGATGGCAATAATTGTTGAAATGCAAATCAGATTGATGAGGAATGACAATACTTGTAAACAAGCTTGGGACTAAATTGTAGAAAGATTTGACTCAAAGCTCGCATCATGGAAGAGGAAATATCTTCTGAGAGCTGGAAGAGTAACTCTAATTAAGAGCACAATTCAGGCCTCATAACTTACATAATCTCTCATTAGGGTACGGCACATGTCCTTATAAAGTAAGGCTTAATGTCTCACAATGAAAACATTCCATTGCATTTTTAAAGCATTGCAAATTTTCCCCTCAATTTCTCTGATGTATGTAAATCACATGCAAAGCACACGGCTTTTGGTATGTTAGAGTTACACTTCACAATATTTATCTTTTTAACCAAATAAACAATTTAATAGTAACACCACTAATGTAATATACATGTAACTCACAAGCAAGCAAGTATTATGTATTATTCCATGTTAATAACAAAGCAGCAGTCCATGTAACTCACAAGCAAGTAGTATGTATTATTCCATGACAAAGCAACGGTCAAAAGTTTCTCAATAATGGAATATAGTAAGAGTTCCTTTGTAGCCCATTCATATTCTAAAGATACAACATACCTTTATCATCTGGATCTCCCGTCCACTTTCCGGTTGTGTGCTTAAAGGATCCTGCTTTCCCTTCACTCCTTTTCCAGTCAGATCTAACCCAACGCCCCTCCCAACCATCTTTCGCATGAGCAGACAAAACAACATTAAGATTAAGAGAATGTAACTAAACATGTAATTAATACTTCAACACATCCATGCATTATGGAACATTACAGTGACCCCTATCAGAAATACAAAACAATATCAAGATGAAAAGAGAATGTAACTAAACATGTCATTAACACTTGAATGTGCGAAACTAGTTGGAAAGAGTTCTTTGTTGAAAGCAATTGTCCCCTCATCCCCTCTTTGAATGAATGGATGGATCCCCTCTTTGAATGAATGGATAGATGATAAGCAATAGTTTACTTATACGTTTAACACAAGTCATATTGATGAGGAGTTTTCTAGACCTTCACGCTTGACTAAATCCTATTTATGTTTATTATATGCTCATATACTACATATATTTATGTCTATATACTTATTTGTACTCCATGACAAGTTTTGATGCGTGGATCTTAAATTTAGGTTTCCAATACGAGATACGGTAAGTGCTTTGATAACTATGCTTTTGTGTTTCTAAACAACAAAATGCATACAAAAACACCATCCAATAGTCACACCCGATCATACCCTCTACCAAGTATCACCTACAAAACCTATTGTAAGATTTGAACTTCTTATTAGAATTTTTTAAGTTTTTTCACCTAGAAGCAAATTTAGCTTAGGAAAAAATGGGTGACATGATATCCACTATTTCCAAGTTGCAATCGAACCTAAACCCAAACAATAGTGTTACCCTTGTGTGTCCTTTCAAACTAAGTGTCTTGCACTTTTCCAAAGGGAATACAGATAGTGCCACCTTTACATTCGCTCAGTGACCATTAAGAGTTTGACTTGCTAAGTTGTTATCATTTGTTGACCGGAGATTGATAACTTTATCAACCAACTTTGCTAGAGTTATAATGACAGGGGGAAGCGTTCTATCCACAAAGGTAACAAGAGAAAATTATATCCACAAAGGTAACAAGAGAAAATTAGAGACACTTCTAGGACCGTATCTTGATTATAGTATGTCAATTAAAAAAACTGTAACTTCAGCAATAAATGCATAATAATGTACATTCATGAAGATGCAATGTTTTTTTTTTATCATGATTGAGTGAATGACTTGGTACTCTACATTAGTTGTCATCTGCATTTACAAGACCTGTACCAAAAACAATCTTAACGATTTAATCAATCTTTACGTTTCTATTTTCATCTGTGAATATAAAGATAAAACATAATTTTTTTATTTTGGCCCCTAAAACGTTCAAATTTTAGGTTAATATTATTTCGTGTCAAAATGAATGTTAGACTAGGTGGGTTCCACAATGAGTTCAAGATGGAGTATAAGTCAACAAGCCATAATGACATTTATCAATCAAAGGTCAGGACGAGAAGACAAATTGCAACACCGTTGTGAAAATGGATTAAAAGATTTCAATTATAAAAAATATTTTAAAATAATTCAACTGAAAATCCTTGAGAAATTAACATGTTGGATATTTAAAAGTGTCGACTAGATCGACCAATTAAATTGGTCATGAATAAAGCTTGATCTATTGAGCAAACAGGTAAGGATGAGAACTCGACTTATCAAGCAAACAATTCGCAAGATGGGCTCGTCCAGTCAAGTTGATTTGAGTTCGATCTATCGAATAGACGAGTCATGCACTCAAGACTGGTCAAGTACAATAAATTTTTTATGCACAATCCACCTTGCATTCTCCTGAAATCCAAAGCATCACAATCACTGAAACATAAAATGGTGCGATTAATAGATCTTTTGGTAGAAGAAAGGCAATGGTTTTGGGCCCATTTTTGTATGGCCAATTGCGTTTGGCCTCGTTTTTATTAACAGTGGATCACCTCTACATATATTTTGCATGTCAATGTTGTTGAGGGAGGCAATTAACATTGACCAATCAATGTGATTGACCTAACTTATCAGTTAGATTCAAAATCCCAACCCCACCCCCTAAAATAATAATAAATAAATTTTAAACAAAAAAAACCATTTATATGAACATATGTAAACTATAAAATAAAATTAAAAAAACCCTATATTTGAACATATATAAACTAAATAGCAATTTAAAAAAAAATTAAAAAATTTGATTTCACCAAACTCTCCATTTGGACCGGTAGATATTCTTCATCACTCACTATTAAAATGACCGGCGTGATACCGAAACCTCATGCCGTTGACTACACCTCGACTCTAGAATATGTAGGGCTTGCACTCAACATAGTCAAACCCAAGTTGAAGATTAATTCACATCTACAAGCTACAAGAAGTAAACAATAATAATACAATTCTCTAATTATTTTCTTTACATGGTATACTTGAAACAGCCCAGCCCAAACAGCTCAGCCATCCAAAACAAACATGTAAGAGATCGATCTGATCTGCGGTGACTAGCTTCTCCGAAAATTAACATTAAAGGGGGATATGGACACAAACTCATGAAGATAGACATACAGAATATAGATGAACCAATTTCTTACAAGCAAAAATAAAAGCAAAATGAGATTTACCTTCAAATCTCTCTTCAAATATGACCTCTGAGCTCGCTAAATGAGTGACCACAAGCAGAAGCAGCAGAGCAACCAGAATCTTATACCCAGTTAGGGCATCAAGCGCCATTTCCGGCAACCGGAACTAGTAATAGCAAAAGTCTATTAGTGCCAGATGAGCTCATTTATAGATACTCAACTTCACTAAATGCCCACCTATTTCTACTGATTTTACTATTGTACCATTCACTTTGTGTCGTCAGATAGATGGCATTTTAGTGAATCTTGTTAGGATACGAGGTTTTTTATTTTTCTTAAGTTCACCCCACTAATGACTAATGGATGATGACTTCTAAAAGTCTCCGTCTTGTAATTGTGTGTGCGTGTCTTTGTCAATTAATTTAGTTGCATTCTCATTCTCTTTTGAGGACCAAAACAGTTAGAGAGTCAGGCCAGCCCACTATCATCCATTATCCTAGAAATACTGAAAATGGCCTAATCTCTAAGATGATAGTATTGGGGACATAAAGATAAGTCTTCCAAAGTGTCTTTCGTCAAAGTCTTTTTACATAGAATTTTCAAAAGAAAAAAGTTTAATTCCATGGTTTGGTTTACTAGAGTGTTTCTTGGGGGTCATACACGCAGATGTCCACATGTGATGCGCATGATTTTTTATAAGTTTTGACCCGTCTCTCAAGCAACAGTATTTCACAACTTTTGTTATACTATTAATACTTGTGACACATTTTTTTTTATTACTAAAAAGAAACAGTTTGAAAAGATTCAATTGTCATAAATAAATTTTTAGATTTACCAAAAGAATTTCGCAAATGTTTTTTTACTATTGTACCATTCACTTTGTGTCGTCACATGATGGCATTTTAGTGAATCTTGTTAGGATACGAGGTTTTTTATTTTTTTTAAATTCACCCCACTAATGACTAATGGATGATGACTTCTAAAAGTCTTCTTGTAATTGTGTGTGTGTCTTTGTCAATTAATTTAGTCGCATTCTCATTCTCTTTTGAGGACCAAAACAGCTACAGAGTCGGGCCAGCCCACTATCATCCATTATCCTAGAAATACTGAAAATGGCCTAATCTCTAAGATGATGACGGTATTGGGGACATAAAGATAAGTCTTCCAAAGTGTCTTTCGTCAAAGTCTTTTTACATAGAATTTCCAAAAGAAAAAAGTTTAATTCCATGGTTTAGTTCACTAGAGTGTTTCTTGGGGGTCATACACGCAGATGTCGTCCACATGTGATGCACATGATTTTTTACGCGTTTTGACCCGTCTCTTAAGCAACAGTATTTCACAACTTTTGTTATACTATTAATACTTATATGTGCTCTGATAGACACATTTTTTTTTATTCCTAAAAATAAACAGTTCGAAAAAATTCAATTGTCATAAATAAATTTTTAGATTCATAGGTTTACCAAAAGAATTTTGCAATTTTTAGATTCATAGGTTTACCAAAAGAATTTTGCAAAAGTTTTTTTTTCCCATTATGCTGATATTTTAGAAAGAATGGACATATAGCATTCAATACTCGTGAGGTTTAATTATTTGCTCTAACCCCAATTCTGAGATTTTGTCTTTGTTTACTCCAATCAATAGTAGGGCAGACAACGATGTTCTTCTTTCTTGTTTTACTGAATCGGAGATTCATAGCGTAGTTTTCAATGTGGGTAATCATAAAGCGCCTGGTCCTGACGGTTTTCATGATTATTTTTTTCAATATTATTGGGATATTGTGAAAGCATGATGTTTGTGAGGTTGTTCAACATTTTTTCAACACTTGTCAGATGAATCATAAGTTCAATGAAACATTCATTCCCTCATTCCTAAAGTTGAAAATCCCGTGACTCCGGACAAGTTTCGTCCCATTGGGCTCTGTAATGTTATCTCGAAAATCTTGGCAAATTGCCTTAAACCTTTTTTAGATGACATTATATCCCCCAGTCAATTAACTTTCCTTAAAGGACGATCAATAGCAGACATTGTTAGCATGGCTCATGAAACTTTTTTTTTAGATGAAACACTTTCGAAAAAAGAAACAAAGCTAGATGGCGATTAAAATAGACATGGCTAAAGCTTGCGATCTAGTTGAATGGTCATTCCTACTCCAAATTTTGGATAGGCTTGGTTTTGCCTTTGAATTGATTCAATTGATCGAACAATGCATTTCCACTACCTCTCTTCAAGTCATGTTCAATGGTTCTCCCATCTCCCCTATCAAACCTTTTAGGGGCATTCGGCAAGGAGACCCCCTATCTCCTTATCTGTTCATTATTGTTACCGAAGCTCTTTCTCGTCTTCTCGCTCATACAAATCTGAAGGATCTCTCAAAGGAATTGTTATGAAAGACAATCCCCGTCTATTTGCCACTTGCTATATGCAGATGACCTCATGATCTTTTGTTGAGCCTCAATGGTTGAAGTTCACTCCGTCAAGGATATCCTTCACCAGTATTGTTCTGCGTCAGGACAATGGGTCAGTTTTATAAATCGTCGATTTATTACAACTCAAATGTTCAACCTAAACATGCTAAGATGATCAACAGGATCCTGGGATTCAAAGTTTTTAACCCTAGGGACAATTACCTTGGATCCCCTCTTATCTTCTCCAAAAAGAAAACAAATGACTTCCAATTTCTCTTATAAAATATCAACGGCAAATTCTCTAGCTGGAAATTTAAAGTGCTCTCTCAGGCTGGTCGTACGATCATGATCAAGCAGTCCTCAACTCTATCCCAGTTTACAACATGCAAACTTTCCTTATTTCAGTCTCTATTCCCACAAAAAATTGATAACATTGTCTGAAATTTTTGGTGGAATGAGACAATTGACAGTAAAGCTAAACATTTATGCACCTGGGATCGAATCTCACAGCCTCGCAACATGGGTGGTCTGAATATTTCCCCACCAAAATAAAAAAATTTGGCTCTGATGGCTAAGAGTATTAGACAAGCGCTCTCCTCCCCTACTAATGCGCGTGTCCAACAACTTAAAACTTTGTACTTTCGTACCAAGAGCATTTCTCAAATCTCTAAATCCCCTTCAATTGTCTCATTATCTTGAAGAAACAATCTTTCAGTTCTTGCTAAGATGAAGCGACATTTTGTTTGGTAAGTGTTGTCTGGTGAATCTATTGACCTTTGGAAAGACTGCTAGGTCAAGCCTCAATTGGTTATGGCTGATTGTGTTCCCAACTTTCAGGATCAGAACACGTCTATCAATATCCTGGATCTTTGGATCACATCTTCTAATCATCATCATTGGGATTCAACTCTCATTGACTCTATTTTTCCTCCCCCGGTTGCTAGAGACATTCAGGACATTCTGATTAGACCATCTGAAAGCACTAATAAGCTTATTTGGCTTCCAGACAAAAAATGAATCTTTTTAGTAAAAACTGCTACCAAGGCGTTCATAAATGAACAGTTCGAATCCTCTACCCCTTATTCTAATGCTAATATGTTAAATCCCAATATTTTCATGGAATTGTGGGAATTAAAGCGCCTCCTAGGGCATTGTTCCTTCTATGGAAAATCAGCCAAAACATTTTTCCTACAATGACCAATCTATAATGGTTTCACACCCTATTGACTATAATAACCACACAGGATACTACCCATCTCTTATTCATTTGCCTGGTCATTCACCAATTGTGGCAGATCTCTCATATCCTATTTGATTGGCACAATGGCCAACTATTCCTCGCTTTTTCAATTTCATGTGGGATACTGCAAACTTGCACGAAGATATTAAGGATGAAATGTTTGCCCAATTCACCGCCTTCCTACTTATTGTTTGGCAGACTTGGAACAATTGGTTTTTCAACAATACCAAATTCTGCCCTCAACAGTTCCTATCTTTTTTTTCACCGTATTTGGAAAAATTGGAAACACCAATGGTTCCCATAGGTATCAATTCCCCGAGTTACCAACACCTACTCACCACCCGAGATGTTGATAAAATGGACCCCATTCACCATTTCCTTGCCACAGCAGGCACCGACTCGGTCAAACCAAGAGTTCATTACTCCATCTGAGTCAGACTTGCCCTCCTCATATGGTCATTTCACAGAGTTAGCCACAACAAGGATTCAACTTATTCACGTTCAAATCCAAGCAGCCAGGAATCATCCTTATAATTCTAGATCCCCACAGCTCAAACTCATTCCTCAACACCAGGATCCAGATACAATTGTTGTACTTATGATGTCAGCTTATTTGCCTCATCACAACAAGGCGCTATTGGTATTTCTGCGGTCAATCTCTAAGGCGAGATTATTGCTCAGGTGGCATACCCCATTGAAGGAAAAGTAATGGACAGTACAATGACTGAATGTCATGCAGTTGAGGCAACTCTGCTTCTAATCCAAGCACGGTAGTGGAGAACATGTTTCTTGTTGGGCGACTCCGTACAGCTTATTTTCAGTATGCATGCTGATTTACAACACCCTCGGGAGGACATGGACTGGGTCTGGCGGCCCCTCATCACCATCATCCGAAGATTACTTACTATTCATCCCCTTTGGTTTTGTAATTTTATCAGTAGAAAACTCAATTGTGAGGCTCGCAAACTAGCCTTTACGGTAGGACATCAGTATTGTAACCAATATTCTTAATATTTATATTTATATGCTTTTATAAAATATAAAATATAAAAAATTACTTGCCCTTGATTTCCAAAAAAAAATATTTTCGTGCTTTTGCCTTGAACTTTCCATGTTAATGTTGTTTACATGACAAAGATTTATCTTGGTCAAGCGACGTTACTAAAAAATAAAAGAAATAAAAAAATTAAAATAAAGGTGTGTTTGGCTCAAATTCAGAATATCATCCACCCTAATTCAAATTTGTCATAACCTCTTAGAAGACAAGAAATTAGGCATACCCCCTAATCGCTAGATTAATGCCCTCAGGTATTTTAACTTTCCATTGTGTCCCTGGACCACGATTGCCTAAAAATCTGTGCGTAACTCACATAGTTTTTTGCCCCAATTTTCATTTTCATAACTCAAATAGTGAGATCCTGAAGAAATTTTTTTCATCACAAAGTTGAGAGCTCAATTTTGTCAAAAATGGGAATTAAATACCTTTGAGCTAAAACCCAATAGTTTTCGATCTTTTATGGCATTTTTATTTAGGGGGTACGTCTAATGATCCATCTTCCAATTGGTATGTCAAATTTTGAATTAGCATTGGAGGGTAAATCCCTTTTTCTCCATAGTATTTCATGAAATTTTTTTTCTAGAACCACACACCCTATGGGTGTATTTGGTTGCACAGGATCAAATTCCGGGGAATTCATTGGGGAGAGAGGACCTTCAAAGCTATATCTAGGTTGCAATCATCATTATCCATATCTGTTACCAACGGTTCCAGTAAATTTTAAAACTTCCACTCACTTCAAATGCTTTGTAATGAATAATTATTCAATCATATACCACAGAGCCAAAATGACAATATATATTTACACACATAGGAAAAGAGTCACTCGCTTGACCAATTGGTGGATAACTCGGACCCTCTGATGTGGTTTTCCCATCTTTAACACGACCAGTTCTCGGTTTAGAACGTGAAGTCTAAAGTCTATTTATATAGGGTCATGCAATCAGATGTCATCTCCTTGCTTTAGTCTCTGTGGTTCGGGTGGCTAATGTTGATTGTGTTGCAGTTGCACCCCCAAGTGCAACCGCAGCAGATTCTACATGTGTGAGAAGATACTCATAGATCTTCTTTCTCAGTCTGTCAATAGTCTCGGCTGAGATGCAGGATCCTTCACCATCTTCCTTTCCAGTGCCAATCTCATCCAACCAGCCATTCACATTCTTCAGCTGAGACAACATACCTGCTATTTGACCATTATCTGACAAAGCTGATGCATCCACTTTAGCATCCAAGAACCTCTCGACAAAGCCCAAGAACCAATCCTGGGTCTCTGACTGTAATGTCTGGGCCAATTCAATAACATCATCAAGGCCATTTCCTCGAACCCATTCAGGTGGAGGAAGTGAGGACCAAGCCTTCTGAGTCATACCCAAACCATCCCCAATTTGACGTTGTGTCCCAGGTGAAACCAACTTAGAGCCAATGGATGGACGAGTTTTGATTGGGGTCTTTGTAGAAGAGTTCTTGACCGAGTTCTCGAGGACTACGGTTGGCTGACTTCCAGAGAGGAACTGCTGATTTTGAGCAAGACTTGAAGTCAGAGTCGAGGTAGAATTAGTTTTTTTGTTGAACACAGCAAAGGCTGACAAGTTGGTGGCAAGTGCAGCTTGAACCCATGAAGTTGCTTGTTTACGTCTTTCCAGTGAGATCTTTATTGCTTCTTTTGAGAAGTCATCATGATCTGGCGATGATCCTTGAGGCATTCTCTTTGTCAAGGAATTTGCGACCAAACGAGCTTTGCTCAGGCTTGCATGGAGGCTCAAAAATTGTTCCATAGCAGGTTGTGGGTTGTCCTCCTTGGCTGAAGAACATAGATCAGCATACATGCTGCATAAGAGAAAAGCAGTTCATTTAGTACATTAAATGAAACATTAGGCTACCATCAATGATGTAGTCTCAGATTGCGATTGAGCAAAGTAGATTCACTCCCTTTTTTTGGAGCGCCAGTTTTTTTTTTTTTTTTTATCAGCAAAACAAGAGTATCGTATTTATATAGGCGAAAACAAAAGTAAACATCCACAATTTACTGTTCAGTCTCTTAAAATCTCTCCTTAATCAAACGTACAAGAATTGTGTCTCTAAATATGCCCAACTTTGACCCAAACCCAAAGGGTTATCTTAATGTCTACCCATAAACTATGAACATTCTTAGATATATTTTTTGAAAAATCCCATTGTTTCTTTCCCTCCAAATGGCCCAGGTGAAGGCATGAAGAAGACTAGCCCACACCCATTTCCCTATTGCAGTCAGGTTGAGAGTCCCTAAATTTGTTGATGTCCAATTCTCTGCCTGATGTTGAGATTGTCTATGCACTTGAGGCCAGTTATCAAGTACCATTTTATTGCAAAAAATGTTGAAAAAAGAAGTTAGTTACAATTAGGTAACCAAGGAGTACAAGTAAGGTCATTGTTCCCTTCTTCATCATATGTTACTACTTTACCAGTTTCACAGGATCTGGGCTCCTCAAAATTTAAATATATGTATCTTAAGATGATTAACCTATGGTTTAAATAAAATTAAATTAAAAATTACCATTACACCCTACAAGTAGATAATCTTACATAGCCCATTTGGCTCTCCTCTGAGATACATTACTTCAAACTTATTTGTAGTTAAATACACAATAACAGAAATGAAAGCAATTGAAACCTTACGCACCAGAGAGTGTCCTGCTCGAACAATATAAAAATGCAAAAAAAATACAAAACATAAAATTGCAACTCCTCTCTCTCTCTCTTTCTTATAGTAAGATACTCCATACGACACAAGGTTTAACATGTAATCATCCTAAAAGTCTCTTTCCATTGACAGAAAGCCTAAATGAGTTGTTGTACCAGAACAAGGCAAAGACCAAATGCAGCGATGGTTTGCTTCTTTTTTTTTTTTTGATGGTTTGCTAGCTTCTTGAAAAGTTTGGAACATATGTCACCCTGAGTTCCACATCGCATGCCAGCCTTATGCTTCCAACCATTGAAATCGAGTTTGACGAGTCTGTCCAGCTCTACCTGTGTGCTTCACTCTTTACCATTGAGACCATATGATTTTCCAACAGATCCAACTGAGTTAACTCAGATTGACTAACCTTGATGAGTGGTCGAGCAGACCAAAACAATATTGTTCCATTCCTTAAGAGCTCCCTTTAGATTCTCTAAAATTTTTTCCAAAGGACAAAACATTCAAACCACTGATGGTGAATGATTTCCAAGAATATGAAACAAATTGTTGACGTAACCATACTCAAACCACGCTTCATTCCATTCAAAATGGTTTGGATGAGAAACCCTCTCAAAATGTGAATAAGGATTGCATGACGGTCCAAGCCTGCACACTCAGGGCCGGCCATGAGGGCATTTGAAGAATTAGGTGCATTCGGTCCCCCGGGCAAAACCGATAACTTGGGGGCCCTAATTTGGTATTTCCTATTTAAAATGGGTTCCAGTTTATAAACACATAACAAGTTCATAGCTCAATTTCTCAATTGAAAAAAATAAATATAAAATAAAATAAAATAAAAATAAAATAATAATAATAATAATTCAACGATATTGGCCACAGCAGCAACGATATCCGCCACTCACCACTTCTTTAGGTCTTCCCTCCACGGCTTCACCTCTCTTCTCGGTAAATGTTTGTCCATGACTCGAATTTTGATCGAATGAGATGTAGAGAAAGACTCAGGGTTTTGATTTTTGTGCTTCTTGTGCTTTTGTGAAAAATGGAGTGGATTTGTTCATTTTTCAGGTCTGATGATCTCATTTGGATTTGGAGTTGGTTTTGGGTTCCATCTCTCTGTATTCTTTCTTGCTGGTACTCTTACTCCTTGCAAGATAGTGTCGAGTTAGAGATCTTTCAGATCAAGAATGGGGTTCAAAGGTGAATTTCAGGTTAGATTCTGTACTTAAAAAGAGCATACTATAAGGGATTTTGGCACTGGGTGCTTCCACAAGTTGGCTAACCATAGGCTACGAACTCCATTCAGATTGTGGACCAGATAGTGAAATTCCTATTATCAGTAGTTACAGACGGACAACTTTCGAGACCAAGTTTAATTAGTATTAGAATGGATTCATAGGGATAGATCTGAAGGTGAAATCATACAGGCCATGCAAGATCTTGCTGCACATAGGTTCTGGTCGTAACCAGTGGAGGCTAAATAAAACCACAATCAGTCTGGTATGGCAGAAAATGGGGTTGAGCTGATGAATTGAGGCGACTTGGCTTAACATATTTACTATACAAGATTGTAGCTAAGGTGACAGCCATGAGATCAAATCCTTACTTCAGGATGTTATTCAATAAACAGGGGTGTCCCACATCTCGGGCAACCGTATCTTTTTCATTATTTACATCAATCTATTATGGGTTACTTTTATACAAGTATTCGTGTGGCCGCAAAGAAAATTGTGTCATAAACAAGGGTTTTGGGGATTATATACTGGCTGAAGATTAATAAAGGGTCATGATATTGACACCCGTGATTGGAATCATAGTCCCCACTTTAGTAAAGAAAAAAGTTGGATCCAACACTTGTGGAATTTTGACCAAAGGCATCCACTATGGGCACCTAATTTGATGAAGTAAAAAATATTAACTACCAAATTCTCTTGTGTTACTGTTCATCTTCTCTAACCAAACCCACATTCACCTCCCCAATCTCCAATTTCTCAACTCCATTCTTCACGTCTTCAATCATCCATGAACCTCTCCATCTCTTTCTCCCTGCCTTTCTCTCCATTTTATCTCAAACCCACACTTCTCTTTGTGTATTTCGTTCTCAATCTCCCAAAAATTCTCATACTCAATCACTCTCTTTGGGTATTTGAATGGTTCAAATTTTTTGGTGGAATTGATGAAATCTTGAGCTCATTTCGTTTTCAAAACCCTACGATTTGTGAAGTTTTCGTCAAACCCATTTCAAAGTATCTTCACCTCTTCAACACTTCTCACACTTCTCTCTTCATACCAACAATGGCTTTTAATGAACCCCAACAAGCTCTATTGATGCCTCTTTTCTCCAGCATGAGCAAGCTTGCATTGCGGATTATGAATTTTTTAGGTTGAGCCTTGAAAATAAATAAAAAAACCTCTTTATAGAGTCATTTTTTGAAAATCGACAGCAACAACAACAAGACTCGATTTCAACAAACCAACTATTTGCTTCGAATTCGTAATTTATAATCGACTCTAGTTTTTAGCATTATTAGCCCATTTTAAAAACTAATTATTAAATCAAACATAGGTTTTAAATACCGAGTCGGACAAACCACCCAAAAAAATTAAAATTTTTTGATCTAAAATGGGTATTTAAAAAAAAGAATGGCCTGGAGAATCAGTTTATAAAACAAAAGACTTTTTAGAGATGCTTGATTTTACAAAAGGGAGTACGTAGTGAATGAGGTTTGTATTTAGAATCGAATAGAACTTCTTTTTTTCTATCTTTGAGTCAGTTTAAAAATTGGCCATCAAATCATACTTTCATTTTAAAAGCTAAGCCTCTAGGATTGTTTGGTTTTCAAAATCGAATTAGGCAAATCACAACATAATGATTTTTTTCTATGAAGCTACAAATCATTTGACCCTTTGTTAGAAATAAAATCATAACTTTTCCTTCAAAGCTCCAAATAGAAAACCGTTTAGTGTTCTAGAAACTAGACTCGATAACGCTTCCAATCATATATGACAAGCACATTAGAGTGCTCCCAAATAAATCAGTTTTGATATCAAATTGACACCTTGTTACAAATAAAATCATAACTTTTCTTGCAAAGCTTACATAAAAAACTGTTTAGTATCCTAGAAACTATACTAGATACCGCTTCCAACCATATATAGCAAGCATATTTGAGTGCTCCCAAATAAATCAATTTTGACTACAAAGTTGATGCATTCACAAACATTATCAAATTGACACCCTGTTACAAATAAAATCATAACTCTTCCTTAGAAGCTCCAAATAAAAAACAATTTAATGTTTTAAAAACTAGAGTCGATAACGCTTCCAACCATATATAGCAGCACATTGGAGTGCTCCCAAACAAATAGTTTTGACTTCAAAATTGATGCATTCATAAACATTACCATATCGACACCCTATTACAAATAAAATCATAATTTTTCTTAAGAAGCTACACTTGAAAGATAGATGTAAGGCAAAAATATTAAAACCAGTCAAATTAAATTAGATTTAGCCTTAAATTTAAAGCATCTGGTGATACACCTCCAAGTACTCCTAAAATCGACTGAAATTACCACTTAAATGTATCTCGTTAAAAATTGATATTTTTCATAAAAATTCTTTTTGCCCCACTTTAACGTGAATCTCGAACCATGCAAGTCAAAACAAGATGAAACTTTGACACATTGTCTCTGATGTTGGTCTTTGATTTTGCTAAAAATTTCAAACTCAAGCGAAAGCTCAAATAATATAGTTTTCATTAGTCTTGTGTATGCAGTGTTTTTAATTTACAATGAAAACTAAAGAGGTCCTTCTAGGTTGGTAAAAATCATTTTTTGTCCTCAATGTGCCAATACCTATAAATTTAAACCAAATGAGGGGGAAAAAAGGCTACAAAAAGCAAAACTAGAAAAAATTGTTGCCTAACAAGAAAAGCAAAGAAACTAATTTCAAATTACAAAGAAAACTTTCTCGTCTCTTTCCAGTGCAATTTCAATTATTAACTCAAAATGATATCTACTTTAGATAAGACTCCAACTAAAGACTTAACTATCGAATGGGAAAAAAACCATTTGTCTCTACATGTGAAATCATTTTTTGTATTCAGTTTTCTTTTTTAACTACGAGTTCTTTTTTCATCAATAAAACAATTGCATTGATAAAATTGTGCGTCTGCTCACCATTTAGACTCCGTTGTGTACTCTTGTACCATGCAAGGCAAAGAAGATTTAATTTCAAAGACATGATCGAACCTCAACTGAAGGTTAATAAACTTTATAATTTCACCTATTCTACAATGGGGCATATGGCTTGAGAAAAAACACTAAGTATTTAAAGTAAAAACAAACAACGGAAGATGGTATCACTGACTTCGAGGGTCGTTTTACATGAGAAATAGATTGCATATGAGATTTAGAGAGGCTATCTTCAATCGCTTTATGACTCATTGGGATATTGTTTTTCCATTTTCAATTTTGAGTATTTCTCTTCATTTTGTTGTCATCTGAGTATATTAACTAATTAAAAGTTATAATCCCCTCTCCCCACCTCTTTGGGGGAAGACACCAACTCTTAAGTAGTGGAAGTTTTATTGTCCCTTATATTGTTCCACATCAAATTTCTAACAATTTCCTTCAATTGCTCAAGAAGATAGCAATGAACACCAACAACGACAAATGAGATGAGATAATCGGAATGTTTTCCATCACACTTTTCACAAGAACTCTCCTCTCTCCCTGAGATAGAAGCCTCCTTTTCTAAATAGCAAGCCTAGCCCCATGGTCTCAACTCTCAACAACGAAGTTCCACATTTCGTATTCGCTTAATAGAACTATACAAATTGATCCAACTATAAAGAAAGTGAAGCGAGTGGGATGATCGCAGGTTGTATTTAGGTGAACAATGAAATATCAAGAGAGGGAAAAAGAAGAGATGGAAAAGGGAAAGTAAGAGAAAGAGTTTCTCAGGATGATGGTGGAGATTGACTTGTAACACGAGTTGTGGACGATGTCTCAAGTCTCAAGCATGGTAAAGAAAAGTGTTCATTCCTTTTATGCTCCTTAGACAAGGGCATTCTTGGCATTTCAAAATATATGTTCAAAATGGTCATGTCATGTGTGATTCATCAAAGGGTAAAATGGTCTCATGTACCTTTCAAGCATTGATTTACTGTCTCCAGTAGAACGTGAAATTTGGATGAAAGTAAAAAAAAGTCATTATTTTTGGTTTTTCAAAATAAAACTTTTGAAAAGTGAAAATAATCAAAATTTGTAAATGTGTTTTGGTAAGTTAAGCTCCCTCGCACAAATCATGATATGAAAATTATATTGTGATTTTCTTCCCAATTGCAATAACCTCAATCTTCATCTTTGAAGCATAGTTATCAATATCTTACGATATGCACGATGCAATACAGGATATGTATCTTATCTAAGCATCATGGATACGATGCATAATATCTCATAATACACTGTATGAGACAATGCATGGATGTACCATTCTTGTAGAATGAATGGATGGATGATAGGCAATAGCTTGTTAATGTGTGTCACACAAGTCAAATATCAATATAAGTGTTTTGGGGACCTCCGTGCTAGAACAAATCTTAGTTTATGTATTTATACACTTAACATATAATATATATACTTTTATACTATATATTTATTTTTGCATCCTATTCTTATGATACACGATATGTTACAATATATGTATCTTAACCTTAGGTTAGGTTTCCGATACACAATACGATAAAAGTTTTGATAACTATGCTTTGAAGTTGACCTCTATGTTGCTTCTGTTAAAAGTTAACCGTAACTCCTCAAATTGGCATTCAGATGTTGAACTGTATACAGATGTCATTAAGATGTTCACTAAGCAATCTTCCAGAATCCTATAAAATTATGACATCGTCTATTCAGAATTTCATATACAACATAAGGTAATATTTTTTAAATATTTTGAAGATTTAAATTTTTTACTGAAGATGTGTATATGATATTGAAATGCTTTCATGTTAGCCCTGAGCAAGAAATACATAGATATGATGACCCGCAATTATAAAATGATGCAATGACGAAAAGATAAATGAGGTTTAGACATGCTTAATTATTATTGCTGAAGATTTACCTTATGCATTGAATTAATCTCTCTGCAGCAGAAGCTTCTTGCATAGCTTCGATAGCAGCCATTTGTGCAGCATCTCTGTGCTTAACAACTTCCTGCATAGAAAAGACTCGGAATATCACTCCTGCACTTGATTTTCTTCTATGATTTCATTGTTTTCTAGGGTGATTTTTTCTTTCAATCAAACACGGACTAAGTTGATTACAACAAATAACACGTCGCTAGATATTTTTGGTAGATGTCAGCTTTACTTCATTTAGAACTTTTTACTGTTTAAGATGCACACATCTTTCACAATGTTCTCAATGTCTTTTCACTGTTCTAAACATTAACACAAATTAACTCATTGCAATTATATGATGATTTGAAGGTATTAAAGTCTTGTCATGAATTATACCTTCCCAAGTTTTGCAAGGGATGACGAAAGGGAAGTCCAAGAAACACCTTCATCTGTCAATCTTCTATTGCTGGGAAAAACTTTTACCAAATTGCCAGGAACTCCATTTGTAACAACTTCTGGCATCTTCTTTCCAACCGAAATTCGTTGCTTGATTGACTTATCAGGGCCATCCTGAGTAACTTTAGCAGTAACTTTATTAGCAGCAACCTGGACCTTGTTCTCCTCTTCAGGAGACAGCTTCCCATTGGCAATTGATTTTCTTCGAAGAACCTGTAAATGTGGTTAGAATGTCATAAAAGAACAAATATATATCATGGTGGCAAAAAGGAGATTTCCTTTGCCCCAAAAGTTAATGGGAGTAAATAAAATAAACTGAAGACAAAACTGTCATAAGGAGAAAAGAAAAAGAATGACAGGAATTAGAGAAGTCGGTAAGTTCAGAGAAACCAAAAGGAACTCTTTCTCTTTGGTGAATCCAGACAGAACAGAAAGAAAATTAAGGTTGAGAAATGAGGTGGTGCACACCCTAGAATTTCAGAGCTTTTTCCATCTCCTTTCTCCCCAATGCAATAGTCAAGAGTTGTGTTTGCAAATGAAACATAATGGATTTTGAAATGTAGAAATTTCAGCACAAAATATAAAATCACTCACAGAATTACTCCGAGCTTCAGATTTTGTATCAAGCTTGGTTATTCTAGAGCTTGGGTTCTCTCTATTCTTGACCTCCACACCTCCGTCCCAACTTCTTCTTAAAGCCTTGGGTCCTGATTCAATCTCATGCACTGAACTCCCTGTAGAGTTTCCTAGGGAGGCCTTCCTTGGTGTACTGACCTTAAGAACAGAAACTGCCTTGTCGACGGCTCCCAAACCTGTATTTGCCTTTCCTGGCCTTTTGATATTCGGTTGCTTCTTAATCCCATTTGCAAACTTCTCAAATGAGGTAGGCAATGAGTAGCAACTTGTTGGCGAAGAAGGCATCCGTGAGTTTGAAGACTTTGGCCTTATAACTGATTCCTTCTTCTCTATTGAATTTGGAGCCGGCTTCAACAATAAAGACTTAGACCTGTCTAGGGAAGCTTTCTTCTTTTGCGGTTCACTGATAGCAGCATGATTTTGTATAGCTGGTTTGATTTTCTGTTTCTCCTCTAGTGAGCTAGTACTGTTACTCAAGCTTCCCCTGGATGGTGTTTTCAGTTTTTCTATGAGGTTTGATCCCTTAGAATCAAGGAAGCAAAGAGAATGAGTAGCGACCAAATCCTCAGGGGTACCAATACATGGGTGACGACCTGGGACAGGCCTCACCCCTCGGAGAATTGGGACAGGGGAAGCAGCCTCCAGCCTCTCAACGTGGATGAACTGACCCAGCTGGAGTTTATCACTGAGAATTAGATCATCTTGTTCATCAGGGAGGGCAACATAGGTTGCATGAGAGGAATCAGAAACCTTAAGGTAGAAACCTTGGCTGGCAAAGAGGTCTCCACCTGAAAGTGCAGGGACAATACCAACAACTTGCAGCAGTGACGAGCGGTACTCTCCTGCAACCTTAATATCAGTATTCATGAGCTGTAGGAGCTTCAGGAGAACACTTGGGACCAAAGTAGCCATTGATTCCACCTTCAAATCGCATTACTCAAGCCCAGCCCAGCCCTTGGAAAGAATTCTACCTATACAACAAACTTGGGCACAAGCTTACGTGGAAAACTTTCAGAATGAGACAACACTGTATAAGACAGATATAAACTTCTCTCATTCTAGAATGTTGCAGACCTAAGAGTGTATACACAAGATTTGCTAGCAGTACTTTTCAACCTTACACAAGTTGCTTCTGACAATCTGCAAGAAAAACAATATGGACATGAACATATTTGAGCTTTCCAGATATTAGAGGAAACACTAGAAGCTCCCCGAGAAACCAGAAATCTAAATACAAATACAAAGTAAAAACATGGCAAGGTAAAACTGATAGAACACTTGCGCAAAAAAAAAAAAAAACTGACATAACTAGGACCTTATCCTCATTACTTTATCAAATAAAGTACAGGAATTTATTTTATGTTTTTTTATCAGTAAAATCAGGTATTCGTATTTGAATTGATAAGAAAAGCAAGTGACCACGGGAAAAAGGCCTCTTATCACAAGCTACAAAAGTGTACATCATATAAGATCAATCTATGCACAATGTCTCCCCAATCAAACAAGCCCCCCCCCAAAAAAAAAAAAAGTAAGACCCCAAAGCCAAAAGGTTACTTTGATGATGTCCATAGATCTGTGAGTGTCACTGAACACTCTCTTGTTCTTTCAAAACCTCGCCCAAATCCATGTGTGATTGAGGATGCTCAAAGCTTAGCCCAATGGAGGAAAGAAGGGGACTGGGAATTGTCACCTTGAACTCAGCCCAATGAAGGAGGAGCATATTTTGAGAATACACTTGGTGGGAAAAAATAAATTTCTTAGCAATTTAAAATTTTAGTTTCTTGTAAATAAAGTTATTCATTCTTTTAGATAGAGCTGTTTTGAATGTCATTGGGACAACTGAATTAAAAGAAAGATAGAGTATTTATTTTATTGAATTTTTTTATTTAAACAACTTTTGAGAGATTATGAGAATGTATTGGTCGTCTGTTAATTTCTATGAGAATTAATTCTATCAACTTTTAGTTTCAGGGCAACAAGATCTGATAGGCACCCATATTTAAGTATGGTTCAGAAGGAAGAACTCGTAGCTAGGCTACCAACGGTACCATATCAGATTAGATAGATATAGATCCGAAGCTGAACCACTCATTATCGGATCTAATTTTAACAAATACAAAATCTTATCTCGGATCCGGGTCTAATTGGATTTATTGCCACCTAATAAAAAAAATTTAATCTTAATAATTATAATCTGTGTTAATAACAAAGATATAATATGTAGATACCTTAAGAACTTATATATAGGATATAAATGTACACACAGAATTTTAAATCAATGATTTTTTACATGTCTTTAATAAGAAAATGCAGATTTAGAAATACTTCTAATCTAGCATATATGTAACATTAATTTCGGATCCAAATAATCGCATCCATATCAGTCCAGATCTTACCTGATCCAAAACCGTACCGATAATTATCGTTTCAAAACATAACAGACCAGATCTGGGATTCAAAATCTAATCCTGAAACCACTTTTATCGGTTTGAAACAGTTCAGTATTGAGTATCAAGTCTAATCGGAGATATTGCCAGCCCTACTCGTAGCCACTAAATAAAGGTTTCCATCTAGGATTGATATCAACCAAGGGAAATTATTGGAAGTCGTTGTTGTTGCGCTGAACATCAACGAACACATCCCCAAAACCCTGATTTCCTTGTTGCAACCCAGTAAAGTGGAGAATCATCCAACAATGCTCTCAAGGGGTCGATTGACCCTTGTGCCACATCTTACTACGTCGAATTCCAGTGCACCACTGGCAGCTCGCTAGATGTGTTACACCTCTTCGCCTGACATTCCCCTTCTCGTTCTCAATACCTATATTCTTTATCCATCCTTATAGGTTTTTATGAAGAAATGGAAAGACAACACCGTACTGGTCATTTTCCTTTTGATGTGTGTTCATCCTAGTCTATTCATGTTGTTCGACTAAGGGTATTGGTGCCAACTATATGGCTAGAATGAAATCGAGACCATTTTTCTTTTTATTTTTTTCAGTGTTCTAAAAAAGGGCCTAGGCAGGCGTTAGAGAAACGCCCAGATTAATAGCTGGGCGGGGTCTGGGCAGTCTAGGTGGTCTGGGCGATTTTTTTTTTTTTTTTTGAATAAGGCTGATTGTATTCTTATTTTATTTTTCTTTTCTCCTTTTTTGGAAATAAACAATTTAGTTATTTTTTATTCAGTATATGTCTGAATGTAGCAAATGATGATTACTTAATGAAATTCTCAAAGGATCTGCTGGTACCAATTTTAGTAATGTAGATTTTATCAAATATGACTGAGGTCATTGACTCATTCATGCAATTTGAAGAAAAATAAAGAGTAGATTTGGATATTTGTCCACAAATTCAACTTTGTATAAAGTACCCATCATGACCAACTTCAGTCATTTGAGTTTTAATAAATTTTGTTCATGATTGTTAATTTTTCATGTTTTTAAATTTTGCATATGTATTTTGGCAATTTACATCGATAAAGTATTATGTTTAACTTTTGTAAATTATTAAAGTTATAATACAAAACCTAAAACCGTCTAGGCGCCCACCTAGGCCCCTGGGAGCTAGGCACCTGCTCGCTGCCCGCCCACCGCCTAGTGCTTTTTAGAACACTACTTTTTTAGTTTTTTTACCCAAAAAAGATTATATTAGAAACCAAATAAATAGGGGGAAAAATACAGATTAGAAAGGAATACAAGTCATACAAATCAAACATAAAGCTATGAAAAAAACGTCCGAGTACGCTTCCAAGAATTAACCCACCTCCGAAAGAGCTCTTTAATGTGCAAAACCAACTTCGCAGAAGATTGATCCTTTTAATGAATACTTGAGCATTCCGCTCCTTCCACAAAACCCTCCTCCAAATCAACTTGCCAAGAGAAATCAACCCACTATACTTCTAAGAAACGAGTTGGTCCTTAACATTGCAAAATTGGTTTTGACACTCTAAACGTTGCCAGAGAAAAACTTTCCTGAATTTGTTTTGCGAATTTTTAATTAACTACAATTGATCCATTGACCTTATTCCAGGCAAGAAAGAAAGACAAGTATTCCTTTACTAATGAAGGATGTTATCTAGCTAAACAAGTTTTTGATAAGCTGAAATGAACTGATTAGCATGCGCTAGCATGGGCAGAGGCTAATAGAGAAAGCTAGCTTGGAGTAGATATATGCTGAGATTAGAAGTCCACATGACCAATTCCATAGGTCCTAACTATGATAGATTTGCATTTTCTAACAACTTAAGCTTTTGCAGTAGATGACAATATAAATGGTATCAAAGCTTTTTTTTTTGAAAAACTAGAGGTTTGATTCTCATCCAACACGATTACAGAGGTATTTTCAAGTCCTTGTATAAAGGAGAATATTATAACTAAAAGTTCATTCCACCCATTCTATAGGCCACAACCCTTGATATATGTTAAATTTGTCTTCTCTAACAACTTAAGCTTTTAGAGATGACAATTTAACAAGATCCTTAAAAATGAAGCCAACAGACTTACCTAACCACACCAATCTATCATACCCTTCCATGAGATGGATTTTCAAGCGGCGCAGAGTCCAACTTCCATTGTCTGAAAGGTCGTTTGAAACAAAAGCTCCAAGTTGGAAATGAAGCACCTTCCGCCCAAAATCCCTAATAGACCCATTTTTCTTAAGGTGCACCTCACAAAGGTCCCAAAATGAAAATTCATAACCCAAATAAACTTTCAAATATGTGGAGGGTTAAATTTATCGACACCCTTTGAAATTGATTTGGATCCTTCACAAATCAGAGAAGGACACACTTCAGTTCCAACTTGGATCAGATGACACCTCTCCATCGAAAAACGACTCTGTTTACCAGATCCTGCACCAGTTCAAGAGAAAATTTGGACTACCTACAAGAGGAACACGAGGCAGAGGTGGATGTTTTTAGACAACATTGGATTAAACAGGAACCCAAAGGTGGATTTTTTAGACAATAATGGATTAAACATGAACCCTGGCAAAGAGGGACAAGAAAGGTGATTTCCTTTCTACTGTCCGCCGCCAACAACAAAATGATTGTCCACAAAAATGATGATGATATGCCAAGTAAGATTTTTTTAGGAAGAGGTCCTTCAAATGACTTGCTTGATTCATTATTTACAGAAGCTACAATGTAGCGACTAGAACACTATTGGAGGAACAAACTTGCTGGGTATAAAAGTTTTGGTCGCTACCAAACCTACTGGGTACTCTTCTTGAATATGCAAAAGGTTGAAACTAGGTCAGACTAAGGAACGGAAGTTTCACCATTATATCCAAAATGATTTTTTTTTTTTTTTTAGACATCCACTACATGAATGAAGCTTATAATTTTTTCCACATAAACTGACTACACCTGCTAAAACTGCCCCATATCTTCTAATCCTCGACTTTAGAATTGTCATATTATATTACAATAAAGATCTATGAACAATAAAAATTGCATTCATGAGACTCAAAATAGCTTCACTCCTTTTGATGAAAACGCATCAAACAGTAAACCCAGACAGAAACAACTACTTAGATAGGACCACAAAAAAAAAGTTTGCAAAACAACTCCTAAAATCAAATTAAGTGAAACCCATATGGTAAATTTCAGAAATCTGAAAATGATTTTGGTTTATCCCACAACAACACAACAATAGAAAGGGTATTGAAGAAAAACTAAACTAAAGAAGAAAACCCATCAACAAGCAAGCAAAACCCAGATTCCAGATCACCTTAATAATGAAGAAAAACCAACCTAGAAGGAGAAGAGAGGTATCTAAAACCACGAAGACTTCTACTGCATGATTGATAACAACACACAAGAGAGCAGAGAAGATATGAAGAGCCCAGACCCTCACCTGACATACACACAAAATTTTCCTGGTTTTAAAAATAAAAAATGGCTTCATTGATTGGTTTGCAGTCGTTATCAGAACTAGTCTGCAAAAGCCAGTAAATTTTATTGCTTAAAACTACTGTGAAAAGGGAGCTCTGCAGTGCTGTGCACCACACTCCAGCGAATGGGGTTAATTTTTATTTTTTACTTTTTTTTTTTTTTTTTTTTTTGGGTAAGTGGTGGAGATTTTATTAAATTTGTTTTTACAATAATTTGTTTTAGGGACTTGTTCTTTATTGATTTTAGTTTTTATTAAACGCAGAAAGCACGTGGACAGCAATGGTGTGTCGGCTAACAAGAAAATGGTTGCTACTATGTACGCCCACATCTTCCACTTCCAACCATCTTCATTATATCTCTACGACTATAAGAGTGTTGCTTTGTAACTTTCAATTTCCACTCATTAACACTACCTTTGAGTTACACCTCCAATATTAACATCTAAACTCAAAGAAACCAAAATTTTTCTTTCTCTATCTTTCGTCAACAATATTCTTCTCCATTAAAGTTTTATCCATCAACTCTGACCCCTCAACTCCCTCAAGAACTCTCTCATCTCCCATTACTCTCTCTCGTTTCTCCCTCAACTCATTAGAGCATCTCTAAAGATAAAAGTTAAAAATCGGAGATTGATAGGAGTCCTTATTTGTTCACCACTCCAACCTTATTCCTTATTTTAATTTTTTTATTATTATTTTAATATATCTTCAATTTTTTTATACCAATTTAATTTCAATTATACTATTATTAATTTCAACTTAATATAATTATAATATTATTAGTTTCAATTATATAATTTATATTATTATGATATTATTAAATATATACCATTATTAATTTCAACTTAAATATATAATATTATTTATTACCACTTTTATTTATTTAAAAATAAATTTAATAAAATAAAAGGCAAATAATTATAATTTTTTAAATCATTATAAAATTTTAAGTAATCACTTTTTTATCATTATTTTATTATTATATGGGATTTAGGGGTAGGTTAACTTTTCCTAAATTTAGGGGGAGATTGAAGGAGAAGCTATTATTGGGGATGGTTTAGGGGGATGATTGGAGGGAGGGTTTTTTCAATGAAACCCCTAAAGTAGCTTTTTTTAGTTATTTTAGGGGATGATTGGAGATGCTCTTAGAGGTATGTGATTTATGCGCTACACGAGACTGATTGGGTGAGATTGTTGTTGTGCTCTGTGCGATTGTTGATGTTTCAATTTCTCTCCCACTCTCTATCATTGTTGGTATTTGAAGTTATTTGTGCTTCGCTTTCTCTCTTAAACAAGGTTGGTTTTGATTTGTTTTCACCCATTTGCATGTTATTTGTTTGTTGTTTGGGTTTGAGGTCTACAATAAATTAATTTGAAATCATACATGAAACTGAAAACAACATATTCGTTCAAAATCGAAATGAAACGAGTTGAAATAAAATTCCGGCGAGATGCGACAAGAATCTCGCAACACTGTCTGCGAGAAGTCAATAGAATTTTGCAATGGTTGGTTTATTTTGTTTTCACAACCCTTACTGCGAGATTTTCGCAGTTTGCTCCCCCCATTTACATGCTTATTTTACATTGTTCAATTATGAAATAGTTGTTAATTGATGCAAAAAAAAAAAAATTCTTCAATGGATTGGGATGGGAAAATAGATAAGGAAATTCATGTTTTTTCGTTTAATGGTGGTGGCAGTGGTGGTGATGACGTCGGACAAAGACTTCCACCAACCGCTTCGGATCGAAGGAAAAGGCGGGGCCTTTCAACAACAAATTAAATGATAAAAAATAGAGAAAATGGATAAAGGAACGGAAAAAAAAAATAAGCGTATTGGACAAGAAGAAGCTTTAATGCTAGTTATTGCTTGCAGAGTCAAGGTGGAGTGAGTGGGGTGGTAATGTAGGTGAGACTAATGTGGGTGAGGAGGATGTTAAGGAGGTCACTAAGGTGGTGGATTAGGAGGTAGGTGGGGAAGTTACTGAGATGATGGGTGGGAAGGTGACTGAGGGGGCGAGTAAGGAGGTTCGTGAGGAGGTGGCTTAGGTGGAACAGGGTCGCTTGGTGGCCAAGGAGGATGAACCTGTTATTGATGTTGAGCCTCATTTCGATGAAGAAGATGAGCCTCTAACATATCCTGGGGGTCCAACGGATGCTTTTGTGTTAGAAGAATACTATATGCATGTTGCTCGTGCCATTTGGGATGGAGTGGTAATTACTGAAATATTAAAAAAAATCATTTTTATGACTATTTTAGTGTTAACAATCATATTAGTTCAATCTAAAATTATATTCATTGGGTTTTTTTATTAGGAACGATGCAAATTGAGATGTTGAAACCAATGGAAAAAGGTGTTGGAATGGGACGTATGAGAAAAGCGAGAGGAAGTGAGGTCAATTGTGTATAGTAGTAGCCTTTCCTCCTTGATTGATTATGGAAACAGCGAGGTTGATCAGGTTGCAATTTATGCTTACAAGTCATCCGTAAATACAAAAGTGGTGACTTATTTAACAATATTGATGGTACATCAAAATAGTCTGTCGTCAAAGCCATACACGTGGCAGAAAACATCCATCACGAGGATCTAGCATCCCATCTATTGGGTCAGCTCGTAAGATCCAAAAAGGCTAAAGCTGACCACAAAGGCTCACTATAAGAAGACATAATCAAAGCCCGAATCCAGGTCCGAACAAGTCAAAGCCCAAATCCAGGTCCGATATGAGTTATTTCATAAATAAGAGGAACGTTATACCAAAAAGAATCGTGGAGGGAGTTACACCTCCATAGACGCATCTCCATCAAGGAGGAGACTGCTACAAGAAATATCTCATTCCGTTGCGCCTCACATGCTTAAGTCACGCAGAGAATTAACTGCGACCATTATAAAAGGTAATGGGAACATTCGACAAATGTATGCAACTTCAACTGAGTTTTGTCCATATTTACTTCCTTCTTCGAACAGAGTTGTTGACTTAAGCATTGGAGTGCCTTCGTCGACCAAAAAAATGGTCATTGGCAGTCTAACATCTGTTATGCAGGTCAAACTCACAGGAGGACATAATTTGGACGCATCAGTTTGGCGTCGTCCGTGGGGAACGACAAGTTTATTTTCTAAAAAAAAGATCCATTGTGACGAAGGTCACCAAAATCTGATAAACGATCAACAAGCTGTCAGGATAAATGACACACCCTACAGATCCACAACATGGTGACGATAACAATAACTCTCCTATTGGCGAAAATGTATCACAAATAGCTCAAGACGCAGGCCAAATCATCGGGCCAATGGCACCCGACAATCAAGATTCACAACATATAATATCCCAGTCAACCCAGACATCTGGAGACGCTTCCACGGATCCTCGGGTAGACCTGCTTATGGTCCAAATGGACTACATGATGAAAATGCTAGAAAAAATCAACCAGGAGTGCATTCAGCCGGCTGATCTTGTACATGCACCGCCCCAGCAAAACTCCACCAACCGAACTCAAGGGAGTAATGAAGTTCCAACAGAACCCTAACAAGGAAACCGCGAGAGCAATGAACTCCTTCAGGGCAAGACTCCACAGTGCGACGGAACGATTGTTAAAATCCTGTTCAGAATCAGGGTCACTGATCCCAATGTGTTGTACAAATTAGCCAAGCCGCCATTATCCGACGCCTTCGTGAAAACTCTCATGCCGAAAAAGTTCACTTCGCCAAAGTTCAAATTATACGATGGTACCACCGACCCAATAGATCACCTGAGACACTTCCACCACATGATGACCCTGAAGAAGACACGAAGTCGATATTGTGCAAAACATTTACTACTAGCCTTACCTTTACGGCAATGAATTGGTTCAACAACCTACCACCTAGGTCAATAGACTCCTTCCATGCGTTAGCCACCGACTTTATCACAAGATTCATCGAAAGTCAACGAATGAGGAAATAACCACACTATTTTCTCCATGTCAAGCAAAAGCCCGAAGAAACGATACGGGAATACGTCACTCGTTTCACCAACGAACTGACAATGATTGATGGGTGCAACGATAATACAGCCGCTGCAACTTTCACCACCAGGCTGAAGAGAGACCCCTTTTTTACCCTATCAACTTGGAACCTCCAAAAGCATGGCGATCTAGCTGAAAACAGCCAAAAACACATTTATCTCGAAAAGATGAAAGCTGCTAGGAGAAAAAATGAACAAGAAAGGGAAAATATTCAAGGAAACGGGAAAGGAAGGAAGAGAAAATACGAGATGATGGACCACGAGAAGATAGAAGTCAATCAAAGAAGCATCGGAATGGAAGAATGACTGAATCCAACCAGCGAGAATCCAGAAAGTTGCAATAAGCACAGCCCAATCACGAGCGGATAACCAGCGTAATGAAAAAAACATACAAGCCATAGACGACCCTGAAGACAAGCCGGACCAACATCCTGAAATACCTGGCAAATTGGGAAAATGTCAATTGGCCACCTAGGATGAGAGGAGACCCAGAAGGAAGAGACAAAAGCAAGTATTGTTCCTTCCACAGGGATCACGGGCATGATATTGAGAACTGCTACAAGCTGAAAAAAGAAATCGAGTATTGGATTCAAAGAGGACGACTCTTAGAATGTCAGACAAACAACTCAAAGGAAAAGAAAAGGCAAATACCACCACCACGGAATCAAAAGAACAGTTTAGGGAACTGATATACGCCTTACACTGTATCCACCCAAGCAAAGAAGCACCTCCCACTCGAGTAGATCTATATCAAAGTAGGAGAACTAACACTTTGAAAATGCTTGCACCAATCGACTCAAGGACCCTACCAACGGATGCAAGCTTGACCCGAATTACCAACGACAAAACTGACAGCGATGGACTTGACCAAACCTCGACAGTTGACGCCAAACACGGAGCTAACATAAACATGATTGGACAATTTGGTGTTGACGTGAGCATGATTGGATAGTTTGGCGTTGATGTGAGCATGGTCGGACAAATCAACACTATTTAGCTACCAGATAAAAAACACCCCAAGTCTATTAACTACAATAACATATGCGACAAACAAGCAAAACATAACCCATAACAAACAGGCGTACGAGATAAAGCAAAAAAATCAATTTTTAATGCAAGGATCGCAATCAAATAAGCAAAGAAAGACAAAACAACAAAAGCATCAATCTTTAATGTGACGATCTACATCAACTAAGCAAACCACTCTTCAACCCAGCATAAAGGCATCAGAAAACAACAATTATGGTTGGCAAAGCATTCGAAAGGGTATATCAATAAAATTACAAATTCGGAATCATCGTCCCACATAGGATAAAAGTGTAAAAACGCAGCCATGCAAGACAATCGACATGTAAAGCCAAAAGAAGTTAGGACACGAGTAGGATACATATAATAAAAACTTCTGGTCTGATCAATCAACGAAGTTAAAAGTTGGACGAACGAGTCAACTAAGTAAAAGCAACTTCGGGTCGGCCGGAATGTCGAGCCAACAAAGTGAAAGTGGACAAACAAGTCAACTAAGTAAAACAACTTCGGGTCGACTGAATTGTCGAACCAACAAAGTAAAAGTTGGACGAACGAGTCAACTAACTAAAAACAACTTCGAGTCAATTAAGTAAAAGCATATTCGGGTCGACTGGACTTTCAAACCAATGAAGTAAAAGTTGGACGAACGAGTCAACTAAGTAAAAACAACTTTGGGTCGACTGGAATGTCGAACCAACGAAGTGAAAAGTGGACGAATGAGTCAACCAAGTTGAACGAAGTAAAAGTTGGATGAACGAGTCAGCTAAGTAAAAAGAACTTCGGGTCGACTGAAACGTCGAACCAACGAAGTTAAAGTTGGACAAACGAGTCAGCTAAGTAAAAGTAACTTCGGGTCGACTGAAATGTCAAACCAATAAAATGAAAATTTAAAAAATGAGTCAACCTAAGTAAAAGCAACTTTGGGTCGATTGAACGTCAAACCACCGAAGTGAAAGTGAATGAATCAACTAAATCAAAACAACTTCAAGTCGATTGAACGTCGTACCAATGAAGTAAAAGTTGAACGAATGAGACAACTCGGAAAAACCAGTAAAGCAAATGATGAAAGAATGAGTTAACATAACTCAAGAGAGTCTCAGATCAACTAACACACTAGATCAACGAAGTAAAAGACGAACAAACAAACCAACTTTCTTATAAAAGCTTCGAGACAACCAACACAAGGTTGAAACAGACGCGTCAGAATGTAACAAAATTCAGACAAGATAAAAAAGATAGCTGTAAATTAAAGTTGAAGATACACAAAGCAATTCATTTCGACAATCATAACCAACCTAAAAAAGCACAGACCACACGAACAAGTCAACAAAATGAACTATGACTACGAAGAGATGTAAGAACACCAAGGAGAAAATTCATGTCCTTAAATAAAGTTACTCTATTACATTCAAAGAAAATAAAGGAGTAGAAGATCATGCAGAGAGATCTATAACATCATCAGTGACACCAACTAATAGACGAGGGGCAGCTGGATCACTGGCAGGAGCTCTCACTTCAAGAGGATAAGGCAATGACTCTTAAGCCGTTGGATCATCGGAAAGGTTTTCGATACCATCTTCATCCTCGAAAGTTTGATAGACCAAGTGACGGTATTGAGACAAGTTAACACCAAGACCCTCGATATAGTCGAGAAGCTCAGTTTGTCTATCAACAATTTGCTGCCAATCCGCCACCTCCATAATGTGAAGCCTACCTTTAACATAAGCAAGTTCATTCCTAGCCGCAATAAGTCAGCCCTCGGCAGTAGAAAGCATCGCGGATCTATCTGCCTTGACCTTGTAAAATGCAGCTGTTAAATGCTCCACCCTTTTCTCGACAATGTCACGGTTAGTAAAATGCTCTATCACGGTGGACAGAGCTTGTAAGTGCCCTCTCGGTGGACAGCTCCTTTTCCACAACATGTAAGTGTGCATAAACACCATCTAATTCGGTTATTAAGGATTCGAGATCGGACGCACACCGATCACGTGCACCCTCCACTTCGACCAATGAGGCTTGAACAACCTCGACCACTTTGACCTGTTCCAAGCATTGCGTTCTTAACACGTCAGATTGATAGAGAATGTGGGTAAACAGCAACACAACCAACTTCATCTCCAGATAAACCCACCAGGTTACGACTAGCTTGATAACCCAAACCCATCACCCCTGCGTAGGCAAGATGATTCATCTCATCCATTATATGCCTAAGGCCATCGTCGAGATGAATGCCTGGATCCAACACAGGCATCGAAGGCCTCTCCACCGATCGTCTGTGCCATTCATTGATCAATTTACGTGCACCATCTTGCACGTCAAGCTGGGAAAACCAGCAAAACTTACCGTCCGATTTAACCTGAATCTCTTCAGGGATAGGTTCCGTCCGACTAATCTGTGAATGAAGAACGCGGGGATCCGAAAGCATGGAGGAACCACCACCAACACCCAGGAAGGAAGATAGAATGACGAGATAACCATCCTCACCCTCTCGTTGAGTAGTAACCACAGCAGAAGTGGAACAAGTGGCAGTCCCGACGAAGGTAAAGGAGCCTAAACGGACAGAAGAAGGTGAGATCTCCGCCCCATCATCAACAGGAAAAGAACGAGGAGATTGCGTCTCGGGAACTCGATCATGACCATTGATAGGGGCATAATTAGGCTATTTTTAGTACCATATTTTTATATATATTTTTTAGCTATTACTTGTTAATTATGGTACTAATTGCTATTTTCGTGTTTATGTAGGTTTCCAATTACAAGATTTTAAAATAGAAGCAAATTGGCAATTTAGAAATACTAATTGCACAAGGAATCCACACAAACAAGGAAACCACACAAACGAAGAAACCAAGCACAGAAGGAAGCAAAACAATTATAAAATGGATGATACCTTGTTTTGAAGAATCCATCCAACAATAGCCTTCATCCATCCACAGCTTCCATCGCCTACGCTTGCAACCACAACAAGCCGTCACCCATCATCACCCATCCACAACCACACATCCATTCACAACCTCCTCTTCCACCCATCCTCACAGTCGTAAGCCATCACGAACCCATCCTCACATATCCCTCATCGCAGCAGTCCCTCAGCCGCAACAAGCCTCCATTCTGCCTTCACCTTCCTCTTCTCTTCAACCGAACCATAGCCTCCATACCTCATCACAGTTGCAACTCAACCTCGCAACCACAACCACAAACCTCCTCTCTTCGCATCTTTGTCTCTGATCTCAACCACACAACCCTAAACCCAATCGAGACACATCGCCACTTGGTTCACTTCATTCCCTCTTCGTCCCTTCTCGTTCTCAGCCAAAGCCCTCACCACATCCCTCTCGCAGCCTCTTCTCACTGGATCGCACAAGTAGAAAAAGAGGAGGAGTAAATAAGCAAAGATCGAAGAAGGTGCAAATCGCAGAAGGAGGAAAATGAGTGTCTTTGCACTATTTACAATCCCAGCTTCCACTCAGTACCACCACGCACAGGCGACAACGTTCTTTCTAATTTCTTTCTCTTATTTTTAGTTTGATATTAATTATGTATTGCTATTCGAACATAATTAATATGTCTAGCTAAACTTCTCTTAGTTAGGTGTGGATTCGTAGCCCTGGACATGTGTTTTATAAATTAATTGAATTTAATCTTCCTTGCTATTAGTGATTGTGTTTTGCTTAACTGCTTTATAGATAACTTTTCTTTGTATGTTTGTTAAGGTGGCCAACTTAGTAAGCATGCTAGGATCAGGGGCTAGAGTATAGGAGAGTTTCACCTAATTGTTATAATCTTGTACTCACAAGTAGACAAGTAGTAAATACCAAGGAACATTGGTAAGGTTAAGTAAAAACCTAGGTAAGAACAAGATGCTGATCATACTTGTAATTACCTAGTCAGTGTTCATATTTTCCACAAAACTTAATGATCTTAGATTGTTATTTAACTTGTGATTCCTGTTTAGATAGCATGAAAAGAATAGTTTGAAAGCGACGCTTAGTTTAATTCAACGAACTTGGGAAAATAATAAGATTAATGCAGTGTGGTCACGGTTAGTCTTGAGCATTGTCTCTCACGAGTTAGCAAGTGATTATTGAAGATTGATTTATAAGCATATGTTTGGTGTGTGGAGATAAACCCTTAGCTAATTTCTCATCTTTGCCATCCTTTTAATATTATTATCTTTATAGTAATTTTCGTAGTTATTTTCATAGTTTCATTTAGCAAATCAAATCCCCCATTATTTAATTAATTAGGTTGTTATTTGTCTTTTAGTTATTATTAGTGTTAATTGACAAGCCCTCTAATCTCCGGTCTAGAATGATCCCTACTTATTCCATACTACAATCACAAAGCAGGGTATTAAGTTGTTTGCTACTAAAATAGCGCATCAACCATCAAGTTCCTTAGACTAGACAACCACCAGTTGGAACATTTTATCATCGATGGCCCTAGGATAATCATCAAAGCACTTGGTAGCGTCAGGATCACCATAAACAGATAGGAGCCTATTTTCGCCATCATCCAGCAAGTGAATGGTCTCCTTTTCGCTTCTCTCCAATGCCAATTTCATTTTTTTAGCCTCTTGCAGAGATAAGCGACAATCATCCGTCGCAGGCTCCCTGTCAACAAAACTCGAGTAAAGAAAAACACGACGAGTATAATCAGGGAGTCATTTTCTCTTCGAAACATGATCATAACTTGGGAACAACCGCTTCGATGGACTAACAGGTCTCAAAACTTTTCTCTTATTGGAAGTTGGACCAGTAACACCAACACCAACAGGAGCATTGAGATCTGTAACATTCAAGCTCACTTTCCCATCAACGATAGCATTGTCACCATCGACAAGGGCAACAATCTCCACAGTGTGCCTCTCAGTTAGCAGAGCCTGTTTAGCTTCATTCATACTATACAAACCGCTACGTTCCACCATGATCATCATTTTTTCACCAAAATAAAGACTTTTTCCTTGTATCATTTCCTGAGTATAAGGCAACCATGAGTCATTCATAACATGTATCCACACTTGGTAGGATCATTGCCCACCCATTTACCTCTCTTGAATTCAAGGACCAACTCATTAAGAGCCTTGTGCGCAACCAAATCATGGAGTTTTGTATAGAATTTGAAGTTATGCTCATGTTGAACCTTGGACATAATATGCTGAAATGACACATCAATATATTGTTACTTAGCTCTAGGTCATATCATGCATTTTGGTCCACACAATTAGGAAGTTGCCATGTGAGTTCTCCAATTGCTTCTTCAACTCTGCGTGCACATTCTCCAAACAGTCGGTGGTCCGCTACCCAAAACTCTTAAACGTATCTATCAATGCACTAACAAAGTACTCCTACGAATATTGAACCGTCTTCAAATAGTCCAATACCTTGGGCAAATACGACCATTTATAATTAAATTCTACAATCCCAGAGCCCCAATTCGCCTATATACTTGATGCGATCAATGATGAAAACAAATCTAGTAACTTATACCAACCTTCATTATCCTCAAAATAGTTTTTGCACATCTTCTTCCCATTTTTCATGATATGCCAAGTACACAACATCCTATTAGCCTTTGAAAACACTAGTTAATTGCATTTATGAAAGGCAATTCTTTGTCTATAACATGTCGGTAAGTTGTCTGGCTCAAACACCAAAAGTAACTTATCCAACGCCCAAGTATAAGCCCCTCATTTTCCGAAGACATGAAAACCCAACATTAAAGGTTTTCTTGGTTGACGCAACACCCATGACCGCAAAAGGGGCATCCAATATCATTTGTTTTATAAGTACAATCAATGAGCTTCACGGTAGGAATACATTTAGCTAATTTAATTAAAGCGGGGTGCACTCATAAAATGTCTGTCACCATCTTCTCATCGTCTAGGCCATGCCACTGAATGTAACCATTATTCTGCAATGAGTATATGGTCATTTGCAATGTCATTATTCTTTGTAGTTTAAGTGTTTCAGTCTTTGGATTATGTTAAAGACAAGTCTTCAAATGAGATAAATTGTTCTTGAAATGCTCTTTCACAACATTCAAAATGTGCTTAGGCTTCAAACTCGCCCTAGACATACTTGCCATTATATCAACCTCATATTTCAACAATCTTTTCGCGTACGAATGACCAACAAGAGATTTTGAAAGATGATGGTTATGGACCCCACAAACTACTAATAACTTTCATTTATCACCGCTTTCCCTGTGACAACCCTTTTAATTTGAAATGCATCCAAACTTCTTTGTACCCGTTGAACGAGTTTTAACACTACCGATTAGAATCATGCATTAGGCGAGACCCATTCTCAAAGGTGCTTACCGTGACAACAAAGAAGAATAAATAATGGAGTGCGGGTGGGGTGAAACAACAGTGAGATTACAGATGTTTCTCCCTCAAATCTAAATTGAGAAGAATAAAGAGAAAAATGGGTTTTACAGTTTTTATTAGCGGTGTCACTTATTACGTCTACAAAACTAAATTTTCTTGAGGGTGGTGTTGTTACTTAATAGGTGGTATTGTCTCCTAGAAGCCAACGACTACTCCACACCACCATTTCCTCTTTCTCACACCATTCTACTCTCCCACACCACCTACATTCTTCCTCACATCACCATACTTTCTCACACCACCTATATAAAAAAAAACCCCAGAAAAATTCTCTCACCATTCAAATCAACAAACAGTTCCTCCCTCCCCCATTCGAAATTCTTCCCTCTTACACATTCAAATCTCTTCCAAATCTCTCCCCACACTCAAATATTTTGCAAATCTCCTCCATCTCCCTCGAAAATCTGTCAAAATCCCCTAAAAACGAAACCCTTACATATAGAAACCCTCTTACACTCCAAAACGCAACAAATAAAAAATGCCACCTCTCAAAGTGCAAAACGCATCTTTCTTACGACTCTAACTCTTCTGTAAGTGAGCCATAAATTCTATATTTGGGTTTAGGATTTTTGTTTAATTTGTTTAGGATTTGTTTTTGTGCATTTTGTATTTGTTTCCATCTTTAAAGTAGAATTATTCATGTTTTTTGTGCAATAATCGTTTAGTTCGTCCATTGGTAATGAAAGTAATTGCGAAGGCGGATTTGGTGGTCACTAGGGCTCCAAATTGGTATTTTTTTTATTAGAATGTAGGGAAATAAGATATATAATGTTGTTAATTACATCCAAATTGGCTAAAGTATTGCTTAAAAATTAGTAGAATTTATTGTACAAAAAACTTGTCTTGAAGTGTTTGTTCCTTTATTTGAATGTTTATCATGTCTTCTGTTAGTCATGATGTTGGTGGGGATGATGGAGGTGATAGAGGTCATAGACGACCCATGACAATGTCTGCTCGAAAACAGATAGCAGAAAAAGGACAAAGAACAGGTAGAAGAATAAAAAAAATGAATGGAAAAAATGACAAAAAAATAATGAAGAATATGATAGATGAGCAAATGAGGATTCAAATAGATCCTCAAGAAGCATATAGACAAGTAGTAGTATCGCAAAGTCAACCCCAATAAGAAGGGAAATAAGGTTCGAGTGGTGCGGGTGTTGGACATGAAGATGAGGAGTTAGAGGAGCTTGAGTTGGAATGGTGAGTCAGTAAGTTAATATTTTTAGTTGGTTAAATTATATAAGTGTGTTATTTATATATATTTGGACATTGAATTACTTAATATATATGTTTCTTGTACTTAGGAACGATGCACATTGCGGTGTCGGCATTGCTGAATATCAGGCTTTGGAAGAAGAAAGATCTTTGTATTCTAATTCTAAGTTCTTGGTTATTACACAACTAGAATTGTCTCTACTTATATATGTAAAAAGTCATTGAAGATAAGATGTAGTAAATGAGTTAGTGGGTGGCTAGTAGAATATGCTACATTAATGAGCTAGTAGGTGGCTGGTAAATATGCTGCATTAAGTCTTCTGTGTCAGTAAAATCAACAATTCCAACACCCCCCTCAAGCTGGTGAATAAATATTTTGCATTCCCAGCTTGGAAATTATGCCATGAAAGACCTTGCTGCTTAGTTCTTTAGTTGGTATATCAACCAATTGTCCTGTGGTAGAGACATAAGGAATACAAACCAGTCCACTATCCAATTTTTCCTTAATAAAATTCATGTCAACTTCAATATGCTTTGTTCTATCATGTTGCACATGATTATGTGCAATACTGATAGTGGACTTGTTATCACAATAAAGACGCATTGGTCCACTCCTCTTGATCTTCAAATCATCCAGAATAATCTTCAACCAAAGTTGTTCACAAATGCCTAATGCCATAGCTCTGAACTCGGCTTCTGCACATGATCTAGCTACCACATTTTGCTTCTTACTTCTCCATGTAACTAGATTTCCTCCAATGAAAGTACAATAGCCAGATGTTGACCTTCTCTCCACTCCTAATCCAGCATAGTCAGCATCAGTGTATGCTTCCAATACCAAACCTGAGTTCCTTTTAACCAAAACACCTTTGCCTGGACTGCCTTTCACATAATGTAAAATCTGGTGTGCAGCTTACAAATGAACTTCTTTTGGTGAATGCATAAACTGACTGACCATGCTAATAACATAAGCTATATATGGTATTGTGTGTGTAAGGTAAATCAACTTCCCAACTAATCTCTGATACATCTCTCAGTCCACTTTAACATCCTCAGGTGCCTCACCAAGTTTCTGATTTGGATCAACGGGAAAAACTGTTGGTTTACATTCTAGTTTTCTTGTTTCTTTTAACAAATCTGTCACATATTTTTGCTGAGAGAGATAAATATACCTTGCTGTGAATGTGCTACTTCAATCCCTATAAAATATTTCAGCCTTCCCAACTCCTTAATTTCAAACTCTTTGGCTAAACAGACCTTCAATCTCTCCCTTTTTGTCTCATCATCACCTGTTATAATGATGTCATCAACATATACAAGGAGAACAATTACCTTCCTATCTTGAGAATGTTTGATAAACAAAGTATGATCACCTTGACTTTGTTTGTATCCTGACTTTGACAACACTTTTGCAAATCTCCCAAACCACGCCCTAGGAGACTGTTTCAAACCATAAAGAGCTTTCCTTAATCTGCAAGCCTTGTTAGCTCCCAATGTTCCCCCATAACCTGGTGGTATCCGCATATAAATTTATTCGTCTAATCCTCCGTGTAGAAATGCATTCTTCACGTCGAATTGTTGAAGAGGCCAGTTAAAGTTTGCAGCTAGAGATAACAATACTCTTACAGTGTTCATTTTGGCCATAGGTGAAAAGGTTTCCTGATAATCAATGCCATAAGTCTAAGTATAACCTTTAGCTACTAACCTTCCCTTGTATCGTTCAAGAGTTCCATCAACTCTATACTTCACTATGAAGACCCATTTGCAGCCAATTGGCTTCTTCCTCTTAGGCAAATCAACTATCTCCCATGCCACGTTCTTCTCCAAATCCTCCATTTTCACCTACATAGCTTATCTTCAATTCTCATTAGATAATGCCTCGGATAGGGCTGTTGGAATTTGGGTGGTATTAAGACTCACAAGAAAGCTTTTATGGGATGTTGAAAACTTATCAAAGGCTAAAAAATTAGAGATATGATAAAGGGGTTTTTTGGTGCATTCATGGGTTCTTTTCTAATAGAAATAGACAAATCTAAAAAGGGAGGAGTTACCTCAGTGCCAATATTAGGAGCCGATGATGGAGCTTGCTGTGGTACAGATGATGACTTGTTTTGTCTTGAGTACACCTGTGAGAACCTTGTAGTTGTATGACGATTTAGTGACTCAGGGTGTAGGTTATTTTGTGATTGGTTAGTTTCAGTTTCAAAACTAGTAGACATTGTTTTAGGTTCAGTAATTGATGTTGGAACTGAGGCTGCTATGTGTAAAGGGTTGAAGTCTAGGAAAACATCGAGCTTATCTTCCAATAAACTCTCCCCGTTAAGATAAGGCTGAGTGTAGAATGGCTTGGTTTCATGAAAGGTAACATCAATTGACATATAATTTTTTTTTGTAGGTGAATGGTAACATTTGTAACCTTTTTGTGTGGATGAATATCCAACAAAAATGCACTTAATGGCTATAGGGTCTAACTTACTTCTGAGAGGGCTATGGATGTGAACAAAGGAGGTGCAGTCGAACACTTTAGGAGATATAGAGCTAGATATATTAAAGTTTGGAAAAACTGTGTGAGAAGAAATATTGGCGATTTTGAGTCGAGGATGGGAGTAACCAACCTGTTTATGAGATAAATGGAAGTGATAACTGCCTCCCCCCAATAGGATTTTGGAACTGAATTCTGAAACAATAGGGCTCGGGTATTGTCTATAATGTGTCCATTTTAACTTTCCGCCACCCCATTTTGTTGGGGTGTGTAAACACATGAAGACTCGTGAATGATTCCTTATTTTAGAAAATATGGTGATAAGTTTTGATTAAAATAATCAGTGGCATTATCAGAACGAAATCTTTTTATTTTCACACCAAATTGATTTTGAACCATTGCATGGAAAATAGGAAACACTCTACTCACATCAGATTTTTGCTTTAGAAGATATACCCATGAAACTCGAGTACAATCATCTATAAATGACACAAATCATTTTGCACTAGAAATATTAGGAACTCTAGAGGGACCCCAAACATCATTATGAATCAAATGAAAATGTTTTGAACATATTTTATTATTAACTAGAAACGAAACTCGCTTGTGTTTAGCAAACTGACAAACATCACACTGAAAAGTTTGAATATTAAGTATCTTAAACAAAGCTGGAAACATAACTTGTAAAGTCCTAAAAGAAGAATGACCAAAACGATAATGATAAAGCCAAACCCTATATTTATTGGTAGTTGACTCATTGAGTAACAACTTAGGTAAATTAAAGTTGAAGCTACTTAGTTGACAGGTGGCCTCAAGATGATACAAGCCATCTCTTTCCCTAGCACGCCCAATCATCTTCCTTGAATCCTGATCCTGAAACACACAGTAAGAATGATGAAAAACCACTTTACAATTCAGGTCATTAGTGAGCCTATGAATGGATAACATGTTTGTAGACAATTTAGGGACATGTAGGACATCTTTAAGCACAAATGAAGGTCGAATTTCAATATTCCCTATACCAGCAACTGTAGTATATGAACCATCAACTACACATATCTTCCTATTACCAGGACACAACTTATAGGTACTGAAAAGACGTGCAGAGTGTGTCATGTGGTTGGTTGCTCTTGAGTCAATGACCCAGGAGTTAGAAGAAGACTTATCTGAGGCATTAAATACTTGAGAATTAGATGACTCACTTGCCTGCACCAAGGAGCAAGTCCCAACAGCCTTGTCTTGTGTTAGAGAGCTCAACAAGCTGTGTAATCTTTCTAGCTTAAACTCATTAGTCACCTGAATCTCTCCATGAGGGGTATGGGCCTCTGCAAGATGTGCCTGGTTTGAGTTTATGTTATGTACTCCTTTACGATTCCAATCTCGACTGGGTGGTTTTCCATGTAACTTCCAGCAAGTGTCCTTTGTATGTCTGGGCTTCTTGCAGTAGGTACACCACAAGTGATATTTGTTTGAGTTTAGTGGTTGCTCTAACTTCTTGAAATTAGGCTATGCAATTTGATTCATGCTCAACTTTCTGTCTCCAACAGAAAACCTAGCTGATCCCTCAGATGGTAGCGCCTCAAACATCACTCCTCGTCTGCTCTATTCAGTTCTAACCATAGAAATGGTCTCATTTAAAGATGGCAGCTCTTTTTTCCCAGTGATTTGCACCTTGGCCTGGTCAAATTCAGCATTTAGCTCTACCAAAAAATCATAGCCTCAATCTTTCTCTATGAATTTTTTCAGGGCTGCTGCATCTGAAACCGTATTTCATCTCAATGCACCTGTAATAGATCCATTTCCTGCCACAGATTTTTTAGCAAGTTTGCATACTCAGTAACACTTTTATTACCTTGTCTTGCAGCTGATGTTTTAATCTTAACATCATACACTTGTGCCGAATCATTCACTTTTGAATAAGTCTGTTGGACAGACTCCCAAATATCTTTTGTTGTAGGCAAGAACATACAAGTATCACTGATATTTGGCTCCATTGAATTTCATAGCCAAGACATCACCATAAAGTCTTCCTCATCCCAAGCCTTAAAACCAGTTTCATCCTTCTGAGGACCAGTTCCTAGCAAGTGGCTCAACTTCCCTTTTCCTTTGAGAAAAGTGCTAACAAGTTGTGACTACTTCAAATAGTTTTTCCCTGTTAATCTATAAGCCGTTTGGATATTCTGAAGCTTTGATACCAATTGTCATGAACTAACCAATTCTCCCAAAAGCCTAAGCTGTTCAGGAGGGGAAGGTCCATGACTAGGATCGTGACATTGCCCCACGTTTTCAAAGTCGACGTCCTCGTCGGCCTATTCTATCGACACTGGCCTGATGAATTTCTCTCACCGACCAGTATTCAACAACTTAGCACTATGCTCATACATAGTGCTAAATTATTTTAATTCAGCCTGTAGGTCGCCCTTGTCGAGAATTGAACATTGGATGTGGGGTTTGGCTCTGATACCATGTCAATGAATATCGGCTTTGGAAGAAGAAAAGAATAAAGATCTTTATATTTTGATTTATAAGTTCTTGCTTATTACACAACTAGAATTGTCTCTACTTATAGATGTACAAAGTCATTGAAGATAAGATATAGTAAATGAGTTAGTGGGTGGCTAGTAGGTGGCTGGTAGAATATGCTACATTAATGAGCTAGTAGGTGGTTGGTAAACCTGCTGCATTAAATTTGTTGTGTCAGTAAAGTCAACAATTCCAACAACATCAATATAAAAACTTTATAGATTGGAATTGAAACATGAGCCGAAAAAAGTAAAGAAAATGATTTACAATAGTGGTCTGTATTCCTTGATTAAATATCGTAAGGTGCGTTCTGATAATGTGACCATCTGATAATGTGACCATTCGTGCTTTCGTGGAGCGTTGGCAACTTGAGACCAACACTTTCCACCTACCTTTTGAAGAGATGAATATCATCTTGGATGACATCTACCGTATAACTCATTTGTCGATTCTTGGTAAGCCAGTTAGAACGACGATGAAGCTGACGGTAGATGAATGTGTTACATTATTGGTGGATGGTTTGGAGATTGAAAGTAAAGAAGCAAAGGTCCATATCATAAAGCATGGAAAATCTGTGGAAATGAAGTTTATTCAAGACCACTATTGTAGACAGGTTTCGGAAGCTAATTTTCTTGAAAGGAAACAACAAGTGTGTAAGGGTTACTTGTTTTTTTTTTTTTTTTTTTTTTATTTTATTTTTTTTTCTGGGTATGACTATATTTGCTGATAAAAATTGAACAAAGGTTTATATTGAATATTTGAAGATGCCGATGGAGGTGGATGATGTTATCAAGTATGCATGGGGCATAACATTTTTGGCAGTCTTGTTTCGTCAGTTGGGCGACGCTAGCAGAGAGGGAACGAGGCAAATTGCTAGATATTTGCCTCTTTTGGAGGTATGTTTTGAATTTTTATTTTGTTAATTACCCTCATAATATATAAGAATTTCATAATATTTATTTATGTTGTCTTTCGCTTATAGGCATGTCTTTCCAGTGGACGTCACACCAACAATGTCAAACAATGACATCCTATAGCAATTTGTTTTATACGTGCAATCCATAAGCATTACTTGTGAAAAACACTTTGCCAACTGAATAGATTTAGGATGCGCCCAAAAAAGGTTGGTGACTTTATTCCCCTGATCAACAAAATGCCACTCTATGTACTTGTGCTCCCTCAACAACTCTAGAGTATGTTGCAAAGCCGTTCTGCCTATTTGTTCGAGTACCTTTAGCCGACAACAATACATTGTAAATATGCTTCTAATTTGAGATATTATTCGGATACCTCTGTTTCAGCCGAGACAAGATGTTGCGGGGGCTCACACCGGACTTCGCCATATTCTGCACATAAATCATCTCCTCTACATTCAATTTTCCAGCAAATAAATGACCAACATGTGACTCTGATTGATGATGATTGTGAGTTCCACACGTCACTTGCAACAACGTATGACCATTCTCTAGTGGGATCTCTCTCAACTAAAAATTGCACCCACACTTTTTTGTACTGCTTGATCGAACTTAATTCTTGAACTTTTTATCAGGTTTTCCTCCCCTTTCACAACCAAAATGGATCTTTCACTTCTGTCATTGATTAGCCGGTTCCGATTTAGTATGTTATTATCCCTATCGATGCCTTGGACCCAAGCTATCAACGCAGACCTTGATGAAAATACCTTAAAAAAACTTGTTAACAACAACATATTTATAACAATGGAAAATGGTGAAAACGAAAATAAGTAAGAACTTACATACCTCGTCCGTAACAAATAACTGACTATCATCGACTATCAGTACCAATGATATTTCTTCATTGTTATTGTCACCACTTTCATCAACATTATCATCAACTTTTTGCATAATGATTCAATTTATAATTAGTTTGATATATTAATTAAAATTTTAATTTACTTAACAACAACACGGCGGTTACCTCTAAATGGTTCGTATTTGGGTTCTCAAAATCGTTAAAAGACATATCCATATCGATTATATCCATTAGAAATGCCTATGCATCAATGCACCATACAATAATCAAACAATTATTTTGAAAAAAAAACAACATGCAAATTAGATGATTTTTTTTTAATGTAAATTACCTCCATTGAAATGGATTGTCCATGCTCTTTAAATTGCTCATCTTCTTCACCCTCATGTTCACTCTTAAAATTTTAATTTCTAATATCATCAACTTCACTAAACCTCTTCATTTCATCTAATGAAATCAAATAAGTTCTTCCAAGTGAAATGTAAATGCAATCGAGGAGGGAGAGATAGGGAAGCGGAGGAGGACGAGGAGACGAATAGTTTTTGCTATTTTCATTTGCGATTTTGGGGGTTTTTGCAAAGAAGAAGCAATAAGGAAGAAGATGAAGAACCTTGTGAGGAAGTGAAGTTTGGTCGTGGTGTTCGGGACAATACGCAACAAAGAGTGCGAGGGAGATGCGTTTTTGCATTTTTAAGTTTTTGCGTTTTTCTTTTTGGTTTCTTTTTAGGTTTAACCTATTTATTGGTGGTGTGAGTAAGTAAGAAAAAAAAAACCGCAATGGTGGTTTGAGAAAGAGGAAATGATGGTGTCGACTAGTCGTTGCCCTCCTAGAAAGGTAGTGGTTTTACTCATATAGTGGTATCACTAAGTCGAAGTTGTAGTGATACAAAGCAGCTGAATCTTTGCCCCATCCGGTCCCAATTTCGGGTCGGGCGCTCAACTTGCAGTAATTTCTTGTGCAGTGGAGGAGTAGATATCATCTTGGATTCTACGCTGTGTTTTGTGTTTCTCTGCACTTTCTATATGTTCCTTCGTTGAACGATAAAGACTCTTGTTTTCGCTATCGCTCTCTAAAGAAAGAAGATGTTGTCAAAAGCATTTTCCACCGTCGCTTCAATTGCAACTTCTAGGGTTTGTCTCTTCATCATCGCCATCTTCAATTATGTCTTAAAAGAGAAAATAAACGTATAATATTTCTTATGTTTTTGTTATGCTAATTGTTAGATCAATTTGAACTTTTAAAATTTTTATGTTAAGATAAAGAGAGTGGTAAATTAGCTTCCTTCTCGTATCAGATGGTAGTTAACTTTAAAAAAAAATGCGGGATCACGGTGTGATTAGGTGTTAACATGGGGTTGTCAGGATGATTAGGTGTTCATTTGGTGGAATTGGGATATATAATCTAGGAATTTTGTTACTGACATCAGTCAAATGTTGATAGAATTATTTATTAATTTTTTTTTTTAAAAATAAACAAGAAGAAAATCAAGCAAAGAGAATTGGTTGACAAGTTTACCATAATGAATAAAATAGAAAACCCATTGGTCAGCAGAAGTTCCTGTTCATATCATACTATTAGCAAAAGTAAGATGAAATATGAACAAAAAGCATACACTTTGAACTGTTAACTTGATAAAAAGATTCAAATCCGTTAATCAGCTTTATAAAAAGCCTTTTACGTATCTAGTTCATGTATCCATCCTTTAATACTACTTGTTATTTTGTTTTATTTTATTTTAATTTTTCATTATTCATCAAAATATAGGTTTTTTGACCATTTTCAAAACAAGTGTCTGTATAAGGACCACAAATATTTGAACTTGTCAAACATTAAGTTGTTGATGATGATAAAACTCAGAGTAGTTTTTATTATATTATAGTTTACTGTCATCTTTAATAGGAAAAGAAGAAAAGAAGTGTAAACAGGAGGTCAGCAGCCCTCATACTCTACAACAGGGTATCATTTTTGCAGCTTCAACAAGCAATGTGTTGGTGTCTTTAATAGAGAAGGAAAAAAAAGGAATAAGAGAACTGCTACTTTTGATTACTAATAAGTCCGGGACTGAAAGATCTTGTATATCTATTATATTGCGTACCTAAAACTGTTATCTATTAGCTGATTAAATTTCTTCATTTAAACTTAAAAGCATGAACCAACTTTACTTTTCTGTGAATAAGGCATTGGCCAAGGATGAGGAATCATAGTTTCTTTTCTTTGAGAGAAACTTTACTTTTCTTCATATATGGTAGTAACTAAGGATGGGGTGTGGAATTTCCAAGAGTTGCCATCGATGACATAGATTCAGTAAATTTCTCAAACACTAGTCTATAATCTTATCTAATCTACATTATACAATATTATGTTCAGGAAATAAAAACTTTATGTGCAGTAATTTGACTTGAGCATTTAAGGAAACCTCCCCTTTGTATTTTTTTTTTGTTCTCAATAATTTGAATCTTTCACAAAAATATTATGTTTTTAATGGTATCTATAGTATGCTATTACATTTTTCATCCGTGCTGAATTTTCAACGTGATTACGATAACTTCATATTCTTTTGCAACAGGCCTAGTGCTTTATATCTGCAGGAATTAGATGTTTCTTAACATGTTACGTTGTGGGATTAGTCACTCATACGAAGGATAAGCTGAATGGTATTTTGATATTTGCAGGTGAAAAGAGGACTCCGGTCATGGCCAAGCATGAGACCACAGTTCCTTAGAAAACATTTTGTCTATGAATTGGTAACCTTCTTGTCAAGACCATTTAAAACCTTGTGTCAAGGTAGTCGTCTACTTGGAGATGCCCCATATATGTGTAGCATTTCCAGTGTTTCTTCTTCATTGCAAATTGAACTGGTGAGCAACTCGTTCTTTTATTTTGTTACAAAAGTCATAGTTTTGACATTGCTTTTTCTAGATTAGATATCTTCTAAATATTTGAGGGCATCCTTTCTAGACTAAGCTTTACTTCACATGTTCAATCTAATATCATGCCATTAATCTCTCAATGCCTTAAATTCGAGGGTAGGAGAGTTTTTGTACATATCTTCTTGTTATTCTTTGGGTAAAGCTACATATTATTGTGACACAAATAATTCAAACAAAACAAACAATCACTTACCTACCTGAGAGAAATGTTTGAAGAAAAATGTATTGTTCTTTGGTTCCAATGCAAAGGTATAGAAGGCTAAGTTAGAACAACATTGATTTGATTGTATTAATCATGGCCCATGGGAAACCAAATTAAATTCAAAACTCTTGCAGTTAACCATGTGACAGGTACGTTGTTGGTGGTAGAAAGCAAACAAACACTACCTCAGAAAAACAAAAAACTGGGTCTTCTCCATTGTTTCTGATGCAATCGTTTTCTGTTCTCTGCTTTGACCTAATCCCGCTGACTTGCACAAGTAACATATGTGAGCCATAGACCACCGTTGTGGTGGCTGATGATACTCTGATGCTAAAGTTAGACAAGGATCTGAGGAAGACGTAATGCTGTAAATAAGGAATTTGTAATGTACCTTAGCTTAGCAACCTCATGTCTTACTTATAGTGTAGGAGTTCTAGTTCTATCAGGCCATCGAAGGCGTAGTTTAGGAAGGAGATCTTCGTGGAGATCCTTATATAATTAAGAGTTGTGTTGTAGGAGGGAAGTTCTCTGTTAGCTCTGTGTTCTTAGATACGCGAAATATATTTTTCAATCTAAGAGCAATCCGTAGGAGGAAGTTTTGCTGCGTGAAATGTACTCTGGTATTTGCTTCTTAGTTGCAAGCTGAGCAGCCAGCTGAGCTATGCAGTTAAAACGGATAACAGACTCAAAACGATCCAAGAGTGTTATAGGTTATAACGGGATATACTGAGATATAACGGTATATAACGAAATAGTTTTTTAAATATATATATTAATACCCCTACAAAATATAATGTTATTATAGTAAAAAAAAGTAAATCATGTTCATAACATTAAATTAAAAAAAAAAAACCTTAATAAAAAACATTTTCCCTTAGTATGAGAGAGATCGCAAAAGAGAGTGCGATCGACTATTCGTTTCTTCCTTTCTTATCTCATTCTTTGTCAAATGGCGATGTCTAGTTCTCTGGCGATTGACGACGGCAAGCTATGGTCATTTCCTATGAATCTAGGGTTCTGGTTCGATCGAGAATGAAATGTGCGATTTTTTTTTAATGTATTAGAACAAAACGTTAAAATGACGTTATTGGAAAAAAACGTTATCTCAATAACGACCACATAACGCCGTTATATCGGAGTTGTGATACCATAACGTGATAGTGTCATAACGTAATGGCTCACCCACGTTAACAGTTATATCAGAGTTATATCGGCGTTATAACGTTGTTTTAACTACATAGCAGCTGAGAGCTGCTGTAGTTGTCCGTCCGAAGCTGATCTTCGAGATACTTGTCTTAATAGGACTTACGGGTATTGAGGATAGCTGTGAGACGTGTGGGTCTAGCACGCTGTAAGAGTTCGGGTTTGTCTGGCAGACATGATCAGGCGGGCTTAGAATCGCTTGGGTCAGATCAGTGTTGGGCTGACGCTGGGGCCCGTAATTCATCGAGATCATCATGACACGTGTATGGCTCAGAGATGTGATCATTTTTATTCATCATCAATTTCCAAGCTTCCCCTACCTCATAAACCATCCCCATCCGCCAGTAGTATGTTGATGATACAATTATGTTCATGATGCCTCTATCAGTGAAGTATTGGCGGTCAAGGGCATTCTATCAACCCAAGGATCCAGGTGGTCTGTGATCTCAGGAGAATCAAGGAATTTAACCAAGCTCTTCTTCTAAATGGGAATGCGCCTCAAGCTCTCTGAGAAAGGTCATTCTTCTTGTTTTGATTGGTTCACCAAAGATGTGTCTACTACCTATGGTCGGCCCTTGTGGAAGGGCATAATGAAACTCAAGACTACGGGGAGTATAAAATGCCCTTTGAAGTCTGCAATGGAGATAGAATTCAGTTCTGGGATCATAATTGGTTTGGTGAGACACCCCTAAAGACTGCTTTTCCTGCCATCTATAATATCTCCAATCATAAGCATGGAATCATCAAAGAGTTTTGGAATCACAATGATTATGGCTGGAACTTCCATCTCAGAAGAAAACCTTAATGATTGGGAGGTAGATCAGATGTTGAACTTGGTGATTGCCACTGATCAAGTATCACTTATGATGAGCCTGATAAGTAGGTGGGGTTTGGTAAAGGTGGTGATACTGTCTCAGAGGGTTACCAAATACTCATGCCTATGTCCACTCTTTCACCCATGGATCTCAGAGTTAGTGGACTCCAAGTTCAGATTTGGATCAAGGAGGTGCCACCTAGGTCTTCATTCCTGATTTGGGCTTTCCTTCATGACAGAGTGTTAACAGTTGGTAACCTTATGAAAAGGGGACTCCTCATTCCAATCAATGTGTTCTATATACGAAGATCACTGAATCCATTGACTGCATTTTAATCTCCTGCCCTTTGGCTGTGGATTTATGGAACAGAGGCCTATCTGAGTTCCACATCAATGCTATCATTCCTTCTTCTTTCATTGAATTGAATGGGTAGAGAATTACGTTACTGCATCCAGGGGCCTTCACAACTGCTCTTCATGTGGTAAATGGGTTTGGGAGAGACTTTTTCATGCTTTTGTATGGATTCTTTGGAGGGAAAGGAAGGAAACATACTGTAGATAAGCTTTGGATAGACATCAGTCACATTTATGGTTATCGGGCGTAATTGGGACAGGGTTAGAGATATCAGATTTTCTGATTGATTGTATGCTCAGTTGGGACTCTCTTGTAATTAACAACAATACTTGATGTATACTTGTTGGTGTTTCTCAGTACTCTTTTCCACTAAGATCCACCTTTTCCTTCTTTTAATACAATACAATACCCTATTTTTCTAATAAAAAACGCCAAAATAATGATTCAAGGACAAACTTGTGTTTCCAACCCAAAACTAAGGACTAAGAAGTTCCCACTTGTGCCGAAATATGACTCTACTACTGCCAGCACTCTCATGGCATAAATATTTGCATAGTTTATGTAATTTTTTCATTGCTGGATGCACATTAGAGCTGGAAGCAACCTCTGGACCATTTTGGTCCAATCCCAGTTTGATTCATCGACTGGTAGGTGAATGCCTGCATTTATGCTTATGCATCTGGTGCATCTATGTATTGTTTGAGTCAATTCACTTATATTTGTGTAGCTAACCTTTTAGTCTAACACCTCCACTTGTAGAACAATTTGTGCAGATTCGAATACTTGACATAATTGATCTCAGTATTACTTAATTCATCTTGTTTAGGTACCATGTCTCAGGGACAACTATGCATATCTCTTGCATGACATGAATACAGGCACAGTTGGAGTTGTTGACCCATCTGAAGCTGCGCCTGTGATCGATGCACTAAATAGGAAAAATCGAAATTTAACGTACATTCTTAATACACATCATCATTATGATCACACTGGTGGAAATGCTGAGCTAAAAGCAAGGTACGGTGCAAAGGTACGATACTGGCTGTACATGCTATATTTATGGTAAGAAGTGTATGAAGTTGATGAACTATTTCTTCTCATTTTCATCTTTTAGATGCCAAATAAACCTTCAAAGGAGTCACCTGTAATTTCTTTGCAGTTCAATGGGGTTGTTTTTCATCTACTTCAGTTTATTTTTTGCCCCTCTGTATTGTGACCTTTTTACCACCTTCAGAATAAAACATATGATAATAAAAAATGGAGGGCCGATTGCTTGCAGACAGGACAAAAAAAAAGCCCGTTATCTACTCATCTCTAGCAAAACATTGTGCAGACTAGTGTTATAGCAAAATTCTGCCCAAGGAACCAACACACTCAATTAGACAATGTGGAGCTGGTGAAGCATCGTGGATACATCTCAAGTATGTGATTGATGACCTCTGTTTGTCCATCCGTTTGAGGATGATATGATGAGCTGAAATTGAAGGTCATACTGCTTAATTGAAAAATTCTTTCCAAAATGTACTTGTGATCACGATCACAAACGATGGACTATGGCATGCCATGCAATTTAAAATTTTGATCAAAGAACATTTGAGCTGACTAACTGCTGTATATGGGTGTGATAAGGGGGTAAAATATGCGTACTTTGACAATCTGTCTACAACCACGAGAATGGTTGATTTCCCTTTCGACAATGGCAGTCCGTCGATGAAATCCATTGATATATCAGCCTACACTTGAGTAGGAATGTGAAGAGGTTGAAGTAGTCCAGCTGGTGACCAATTCTCTGCTTTATGCCGTTGACAAACATCACAAGGCTTGATATATTCCTTGGCCTGACTGGATGTTATAGGAAATTCGTTACAGGAAAATTGCTGCTCCTCCCACTGCCATGTTAAAAATTGACTTAATTCACCTGGAACTCAGCTGCAGTGGAAGCTTTTGAACATCTGAAGCAAGCAATGACCAGATTGCTGGTGTTAGTTCTTCCAGATTTTTCCTAAGTATTTCTCGTCCAATGTGATGCAGCAGGATGTGGAATAGGAGCTGTTTTCATGCAACATCAACAGCCCATATCCTTCCCCTATTTTGCTCGTGAAAAAAAGTTACGGTTCTTGGAGACTTTACATTGACTATAGAGCATTAAATCAGAACACAATTAAGGACAAATTTCCAATACCAATGATTGATAAGTTACTGGATGAGCTGCACGGAGCTCAATATTTTTGAAAATTGGATATCAGGATATCATCAAATCTGGTCCGGATGCATCCAAGTGATACTTCGAACTTCGAAGACTGCCTTCCAAACCTATCAAGGACATTACGGGTTTCTCGTGATGCCATCTGGTCTCACAAACACACCAACCACATTTCAATCTCTCATGAATGAAGTGTTCAAGCAATACTTATGTAAGTTCATATTAGTTTTCTTTGAAGTGTTGGGAAGATCATATGCAACATATTGCTGTTACTCTTTCCATTTTGAGGACTAATCAATTGTTTATAAAGAAAGAAAAAATGTAGCTTTGTACAGGAAGAGATTAAGTACCTCGGGACATTTGATTTCAAAAGGAGTCAAGTAAGTCTTGCTGTTTTCTAGTTGTTGTTGCTAGTAGTTGCTAGTCTTTAGGGAAGTTGGATGAGTGTTTCCTATTATGTAGGTGAATAAGGGTAACTTCATTTTAGCAAGTATTATAAATAGGGAGTCTAGCAGAAATAAAACATCAGAGAAATTATTTGTTATTCAAATCTGGGAGGTTGTTTCCCTCGAAAAAAACCTTTTGCTTTCATTATCTTATTCTTTTCCCGAATCAAAATAGGGAAGGGTAAGAATAAAGCTCAACATTTGGGACAGATTTTGTTTGGAAACAGGCCAATAACAAGATCTGTTTCCGAGAGACTGACAATAGGTATCAAAGCGAGCAATGGACAATCAACAATGCATCAATCATCTCGAAATAGAAGTGGGTTCATTGACTTCTGGACAAGAACGAATGCTGAAGGAAATATTTATCAACACAATAGTGTTTTGGGGAGATTTGAATTTCCTCGAAGAGGTGGTGGTTCCCTCGATAGAACCAATTTATCTTTTAATTTGATTAAGTATTCAACCTCGATACGGCAAGACCGTATCAGTCTTCAAACAATGGCAAGTCTGAAGCGCCTTTCATGTCAATGAGCTGCTTAGAGTCTGATTGGGTTCATATCCTTGGAAGGTTCAACACTGAGCATCAGTGAAGATATCTAAGCCGAGCCACCATTTTGTGCACTAAGATCACTTTCTTCTAGCTCCACTTGAGTACATGGTTGTAACCTAAGATGGTTTCTATAGCTAAAAAATATGCACCATCGTCATCAACAAAGCCATCAGAGTTGAGGGAGCACTGTCCTTCCTGGGGGGGGGGGGGGGGGGGGGGGTGGTATGTTGATAGAGCTTTGGGAAGCAACAATGGCTATTTGGTTCTCCTTACTTGAATTTGCATTCCTACATTCTGTCTAATTTGGTTGATTGAGATTCTCTAACTATGCACCATTGTCATCAAAGGAGCTATTGAAGTTGACAAGAGTACCAGGGATTCCATTGGACGAAGCGGCAGTGACTATTTGGGACACCTTAAACTCTCAACCATTCTCAGCAAGGGGTCCTTAGAATTGAGCGAGCACAACTGCACCAACCTTCCTTAGAGGGTTTCCTTTGACAGAGCTTGAAACTAGGGAAAACAACAGTGACTATTTACTTCTTCTTAAGACTGCTAGAACCAGTGTAGTCAAGGCGACCTCAAGGCATTTTTACAAAATTTCGCCTCAAAGTGAGGCAATGCGGTGCAGTAAAATGAGGCGTCCGCCCCACCTCACTGCCTCAACCGCCTCAGCCCAAAAACTGGTTGTAGCCAGCCCAATTGTAACCCATTTTCAGCCCATTTGCAGCCTAATTGTTGCAAAAAGAATTGCAACCCACTCTATAATAAAGTTTTATGTTTCTTAGTGTAATATTTGATCAATTTGATAAAAACAAGATAAAACGTTTTTAAGTTTTGATAAATTTGTCACACTTTTTATATTATTTTTTGGAGAAAATTTACCATGTTTTGATCAATATGTGATAAACATCAATCTTGATTTTTCATAGCTTAGTTCAATGATTTTTATGCTTTTGTAATACTAATAGTGATTATACTAGTGGATTTTTACCAACAGTTTCTTCTAACAAATGTTCAATATTATCAAGTTTTTATTCTTTCAAGATTATTGAATATTAACGATTTAGTGGATGTTTGCAAGTTATTTGACACTTGTGTAGTGCATCTTTTCGCTATGCTATGCAACTTTATTATATTTTCATTTCGATTCTAGGTAGTTGTGTCATTTTTTTGTACATATTTGCTTATGATACTTATCAAAATGATGATGTATACTACTATGCTGATATGTTTTAATTTATTATAAAAAAATCTTTAAAAAAAGTTAAGACCGCCTCAGTGAAGTGAGGCGTCCACCTCGCCTCATGCCTCACGTCTGATGCGTTTTCAGGTCTGTCCACCTCACCTCCGCCTCAACTACAATGACTAGAACTCTCAATCCTTTAATTTGGTCTAATTGTTGTTGTTTCCTTGACATATATTCACTTTTTAGCTTATATCCTTATTTATACCAATGTAGATGTAGATTCAACCCAATATGTTGTTCTCGTTGAAAGTTGTACTCTAGGAAGCCGAGAAATTGGATACGACTTTTTTTTTTTTTGTCAATGATTTGCATGCTTAGTTAAGACAGCGTGATACCCTAACTTCTGCATCTGTGCGTAGGTAATTGGATCTTCGATAGACAAAGACAAAATTCCTGTCATTGATATTGCTTTGAAGGATGGGGACAGGTGGATGTTTGCTGGCCATGAAGTGGTTGTAATGGAAACCCCTGGTCATACTCGAGGTTGTATTCCCACACTAGTCATATATGGTTCTTCCTTACTTTATAATTACATCGTACATAGCACCCTTTTATGTTGATGGGGGTTCCTTTTATGTTGATGGGGGTTCGACTGGGGTTATTGTTAGCAATTAGCACTAGCACTATGATAATTGTCTTCAAAATTGTTCCTTAAAAGGTTTCAATGTCACTAGAGAGAAATGACAAACTTATGGATCATTAGATTGATACCACACGACCCTAGCGACCACCATTGCTTTTCTTCGAGTAGGGTAGTAAAATCCCACCAACCAGCAAATCGAGGAAGGCTTGACTAAAATATCAATCATTAGCAGCCTTTCCTGTTCACCCTGATACTACCTCCAATTTAATCACCCTCATGCATGGAGACAGACATTGGGGTTTAACTTAGAAACATTAACGTTATATAGAAGTCACTACACTTACAGTTTGTACCACGATCCTTCCTGTTCTATGTGGAGCTAGTACCACACCCCCCCTAAGCAACAAATTTTGAATTTCAGCTCTTTTTTTAATGTGTTGGGAGGTTTAGTTCGAGGATAACTGGAGACATTTGGAAAGATAGTGTTAGAGGTTGGGGTGTTATATAGGGAACATGACAACAGTTCTATAACATTGAACGAAGGCTTACATAAGTATGATAATGTATTGATTTTAGCATTGAGTTTGTTCTGGGAGTTTCCATCCTCGTATAGTAATTTAGTCTGCCAAGTGGAGTTATGTTTTTTCTTTGGTGGTATTGATGTTTCTTGTACGCCATCTTAGCCTTATTTAGCTTGTCTACTGCCTCCCTTAGAAATGGAAAATAAAAGTGAATGCTGTGATACTGCTGGAGTGATTCATTGTTAGGAGGTTTTGGATGTGTGCGTAGTTTACTTAATTGGATTTTTCTCTCATTGTAACTTCTAATCTGTATACAGTTGAACTGTAATTAGGGCATATAAGCTACTACCTTCCGGGATGCAGGGCTATATTCACAGGAGACACTTTGTTCAGCTTATCATGTGGCAAGCTTTTTGAAGGAACCCCCGAACAGGTGCCAACTTTTCATATATTAAAATACTGACTTTTGTTTTCTTTCACTAATAAAGTATTTGGTAAGGGTTGGAATACTTCCAAGTCCCTTGTGCTACAGGGAGTTATTTGTGCACATCAGCAGGTGTGGTCACGGAAATCTAGGGATAGAAATGAGGCAGGCTGGGCAGGTTTTGTGAATCCAATCTTTGTCTCTGCTTCTGATTTTCACCCTTATACAGATTTTACTCTGTACTTACACAGATTTTACATACCCCGCTAGAAATCAGGTTTCCCATGACAACATCAAGGCAGGGATGATAGACTTAATAAGTAGAGGTTTAGGGGGAAGGGTTTGAAGAGCTGATCTAATTTATGTAATCTTTCTAAGTTGGTGCTAGACACCATCTTGGGTTTCCTTGGAATATTTTAGGAATGCACTCAAGTATTACTTCAAGAAAAAAAAACTCTTGTTTCCCCACTCGACCCTGACAACTCTTCATTTGATCAAATACCCTAAACTCTGAAAACCATAACCCAATCATGAGTAGAAATTAAGGGAGATATCAAGAAACTAAGATGGAGATTTCATATAAATAAATTTTAACAAAAGAAAAAATATAATAATAATAAATACTGCCAGACCAACACCTCTATTAAGCCTCCATTTTTCATTCTTGCATCATATGGAGGTTGGAATTTATTCTTCTTGTCACCATATTCTGGAGGTCGATCAGTAAGATTTCTATGAGGGACAATCCATGGTTTGATGTGTTGTATTTGGAAAATTTTCACCAAAAGTTTTGCAGCGTTCGTCTTCTTGTCAAGCATAGAGATTATAATATTATGTAATATAGGGACATGTGGGAATAGGGTGATATTCGTGCAAACATAAATATCGTGATCCATTGGGCCACAAACTCTATCCTTTTACATAAGAGATATTTCTGCACAGGTAAATTGAAAAATGGCTTATGTTTTCATTTTGTCGGCGGTAGGGTGTTCCAACGGTTCGGTTTTGACCAAAGCTATGAACTTAACTGGCATCAGCGGTTTCAAATTTGTCGGAACTACAATCGACTAAAGATTTACATAACCAAGCAAAACTGACCTGCTCGGTTCGGTCCAGTACAGTTTCTCCAGTTAATTAGTTTTAGGGCATAGATTCAGATTGAATAGAAAAGAAGATATTCATTGCTGGAAGAGATAACTGAAGAAGAGGAAAATGGGGGTTAGCTCATATGTACCACATTATCATTCCTATAAAATCAAAACACAGACTCACACAACCTTATTTGGAGAACGTTATAGATGGTTCTCATCTTCTTGTAGAAGGGGGGTAGATGTAGATTTGTATTTTTTTGATTTTTTAATCAACTAAACAAGAGGCTGACAAGTGGTGTAGGGAGGCAAGGACATACCTTTCACAGTGAAGGAGTGAAGCATTGCTATGAAGTTATTGGTCCCAGCCTTTAATTCTCTGCTCAAGAAGTGAGAGCTCACATTGGTTGAAAGAAGTACGTCGATGGTCTTGTTTCCTCTTTGAACCTTTTTGAATGGAAGAACCCTTACTGTATATAACATAAACAAAGGGGGTTTGTAGCTTTCTAACCAATGTGTCTTGTGCATGCAAGAAACCAACTTTTCCTTGCTTGAAAAGTGGTTTGGGAGAGAATCCTTCATGCTTTTGCTTTGGTGATTTGGCGGGAAAGAAACAATAGGATCTTTAGGGAAATTGAGTGTGGATAAATATTTAAAAACCACATTCTACCCACAGAGAGCTAGACCAAAAGTAGATTTGTAAATTTGTCTGCACATTGAATCTTGGAAAACTTCCAACCTCGAATTTGTATCTTCTTCAATCTTGAATTATAAGAGAAGATAAGTCCTTCATTCCTTAGATATGACTGTCTTTTACACTAAAACAAAAACCAATTCCTGGTTGGTTACACTTAATTGTCCAACTCCTTTAAAAAAAACAGATTTAAATACAAAATAATATATTAAAGATTTAATCAAATTGTTCAAATGCTATAAAAGATTAAAATATTCGGATATGGTTAGGATATCCGTAAAACTCATCAATAGTATTGTTTACGTTTAAGAAAAAAACAATTTTCCTAATTGGTATGTTATTGTACCACTTTACTCTCTTTTGGTATGTTATTGTACCTTATTATTATATTTATAAAATTTATCATTCTGAATACCTTTCAATAGAAAAATGAGTACTCTCTCACAATATATGTATCACAATATATATACATATATGCATTAGTTCGGTTAGTTCACTTCTACCAGTTTTAGAGTTGAGCAAACGGTAAATCAAAATCAAACCAAATACTTAATTTTTAAACAATGGAAGCCACTCCGAATCAAAACTAGTAGCAAAATTGAACTGCATTGCAGCTGTACAATTCTAATTGGCGGCTATGTTGCAGGGCTTTGTCGCGACTAAAAGTGATCTAATTTTTCTTCAAAGCGCCTCACCCCAATCTTAGAGCGAGGCAAAATGATATATTAGTCAAGGGTGAGGGCTACCACACTATTATCTCTATCCTTTAAAAAAGGCTTTACCTCGACAATTCCTTGTCTCGAACCTTGGTGCCGTGCACCTCACATTGTCTCCCTCCATCAACATAGGTCAGCAGTTTTATTTATTCAAGGATTACACTTTTGTAATTAATCAAGAATAATATAAACTTGAAATACTTTAAGAATAAAAGTTGAGTTGTCTAATTAACAAACTAACAAGTACATTTTTTTCCTTTTATGTTATAGATTGAATCCACATTACTTCACTTTTTGAATCCCAGATGAGTTAATTTAAATTCACCTATCTTGATTCACCAATCAAATTTAAAAACTTTTACTTTTAGGGTAGAAGATTTAATAACATCTCCGACACTTTAATATCAAAAAGCATAAATGTTCGGTTGAAAGCACCCGAGCATACATATAGATGTTCTCAAAATGTTTTTCTAAGTGTTTTGGTTTTTATCTGCAATATAGATGTTGTTCTCAAAACGTTTTTCTAAGTTTTTTGGTTTTTATCTGCAATGAAATTGTTGGAAATTCTTGTTGGATCATTATTGCCCAAAACAACTTCATTGCGTGGAATGACATTTTGCACAAACTTGCTCAAAGTTTTGTTCGAGGATTTGGGAGCAAACAACTCTTTATTTCAAATAATCTATGGGTCTCGTCTAGTTTTCTTTTAGGGCCGGAAATGGTTTAGAGGGCTGTGTTCTTAAGTTGGTGACTAATCGACGATTAATTTCTTGTTAGTTACAGATTTTTGAGTTTATTCTTATGAACAATCCCAAACCGAGTAATTGGTGACTTCTGACTAAGTTATCGATTAATCGCTTTTCGTAATTCACCAATTTATTGATAGACAATATGTTTGAATAAATGAGGAAAAATTAATCTCATCAATATCTTATTCATATTAAAATACTAGAAGTGTCTAAAGAGATGAGAGAGATAAATATATTAAAAAAGAGGAGAGAAAGTGGTGGTTAGAGGAAAATAACAAACAAAACTGAAAAAGTGGTTGAGTCATACCTTTATGTGACATTATGTTTTTTTTTATTTGTCAGTTATAATTTGTCTTAAATTTTGATTATATGATGTTTCTACTCCAATATGCATTAATCTTAAAAAAAAAAAAAAAACAACAACAAAAACAAAAGAAAACCTGTATTACAACCCATATTTCTTAGAAGGATAGAGAGCATTTTGTTTATAAAATATGGGCCGACTAATTTCGATTAATTTCGTATCGCTCCTGAATCAATTGTGGTCTTATTGACGATAGAGGGATATGTGGGCTTTCTGCAGTATGAAATCTAGTATTTCAAATGTCTCGCTTTGTTGTGTGTGCACTTGTGATGAAAAGCTCATAATAGTCCGTTTTATTTTTTATTTTTACAATATATTTATTTTATTTTATGTTCCAGATGCATTGTTCTCTAGAAAAGATAGCTGCTTTGCCTGATGACACAGATGTATATTGTGGTCATGAATATACTTTGGTGCGTTTTCTCTTTCCTCAGATTTTTCAAATCCCTTTCGTTGGTCGCTCAAATTGACTAAAGTCTTGATTGTGAGAAACTTCTTTTTGCAGAGTAATTCAAAGTTCGCTCTATCTGTAGATCCCAAAAATGAGGCACTCCAGTCTTATGCAACCCGTGTTACTCATCTCCGTAGTAAGGGTTTGCCAACGGTAATTTCTAGAACCTTATTATATATCTTAGTTAAGAAACTTATAGCATCTCCAACAATACTATATAGAGGCTAGGTTGTACATTCAATGTGTTTTTAGGTTGAATGGCCTCTCCGAGGCTTCATCAAGTGCAACTTTAGATCCACCACCAAGAGTCTGAAGTTGTAGTGTCACCTTCGATTTAGGTTTCTTAGCTAAACACCATCAAAGCACTCCACTAGGTTTCCCTTGGTAATATCCCAACACGTTCATGCTCAAACACCATCTGATAAAGAATATGTGGTACAGCTTTGCTTGGATAAGCTAAAAAAATTATATAAAATCATAAACTTTAAAACAACCAAATCAAATAAATTTGAGCAAAGGAATACGTCTGTTTTTATTGCAAGCATTTAAGTATTTCACATTGTGCATGGAATATTTGATAATCCCTTAGATGGTCTTCCATCTCTGCGTAGTGCCACAGGAGTCTGATCCATTACTCCACTGGCAAGTACATTGAGTCACGTTTAGGTGGGACATGTTTGAGCATGACCATACAGAGCTTGGGGATTTGCCCACAAGCTAGCCTAAATTCAGTGAGTGAGATTGCTTGTTGGACTACCTGAGTGTATCCTTTAGAAAGAAGTGAAAGAGTGCATTGAAAAGATCACATTATATGTTTGAGAATGCTTGATTTCTCCCTCACAATGCATGTCTAGAGTGTTTGCTAAGGACTTTTGGTTGAATGCTTGGTTGCTTGTTTTACCGTTCCAAACACACGTTGCCACGCAGCCTTACTTATTTTAGTTTCCTTAGCTAATTGTGTGCAACTGTGCATGCTGTATCTTGTCACACTAGAACAACATTTTGCTTTGTCGTCTAAGTGGGTAAGATTTTGTGTCCAGCTCCCTCACCCCCTATGTAGGCTTAGCTTGGACCCAAAAGCAAGATTGTTATTTCTCAGCTCAATGATGAAAGGGAAGTCGTATAAACTTGATGAACAGCTACTTCTTAACAATATACTAAAAGCAGAAATGTGCAATAGTCTTAAGTTGGATGAATATGCTCAACACAATATGTATGATACACTCTTTAACTTGTATTTAATCCTAGTTTTGTTAAAATAAAAAAACTGGTTTATAGTAGAATAGGACAGAACCAGTTGAAAATTGCAATACCTTGAGAACATGTGTACTATTCTTACAAGGAAACTATCAATCTCTCATGCTTGATTTATTGCTAATGCAAGTCTTTTCTTAGGGTTTGAACTTACTAAGGTTAACTGTTCAAATATCAGATTCCAACAACGCTTAAGACAGAGAAAGCTTGTAATCCATTTCTTCGTGCATCGAGTTTGGAAATCCGTCAGGCCTTGGGTATAGCAAGTACTGCAGACAATGCCCAAGCCTTGGGCGTCATTCGTAAAGCAAAGGATGATTTCTAAGGTATCAGATTGAGATGTTCTATAAAAGATAAGAGAGGTCAGCCTTTCGGATTCACCAACACAATGTCTTTCCATCCTCTAATCTGATTCATGCATTCTCAAGGAAAGGTATAACGTGTCAGCTGATAGGGTTATGCGACATGGTTGGGGTGAAATGAAACATGTTGCTGGCTGATGCTGAAATGTATGCATATAGATTCACAGATGATATCCTTTGTGAGATAAGTTTTCAATTCATTAAAATTTCCATGCGAGTTGCTGTTGGTTGTCCTAGTAAAATGAAATATTGAGCTATAATGTAACAACATTTCTCCTCGATCCAAGATCAAATAGGCTAATATCATTTCCAGAAATGACCATGAAGGTGTAATTTACAACAAATTAGGCCATGTGTGTTTTTTAATAATAAGGTTGTACTGTAATATATTAAGCATAACTTATACGCCAAGAAGCAATTCCCCTTTACAAATGAGATCGAGGGAGATGCTGTTAATACTTTTCAACAATTTTACTGACTTTAGGTATATCTACACTTTTGGCTTGACCAACTCCAAAAAGGTTATGAAGTTTGTCAAGAAGAGTCAGTAACTTTTGTATCCTGAATATCAAATAGATATTGATACGTGCAATGAGTGCATCGATCTTGTCCAATTATTTATTAAGTGAACGTATATTTTTAATATTCGTCTCAACAAGGGCAACTAGTTCTTGAAAATTTTCAGTCATTCACCATGTTTTTTTCTTTCAAAAGCTTTGCTGGTCACTGCAACGATGATGTACGATGAATGAAGGCTATAATATTGATGATCTTCGAACCAATTGATGCAAATCACAATTTTCAAAGAGAACTCCCAGAATTCCTACAACTATGATCCATTAATAGACCAAAATAAGACTCCTAAAACAAAAATTGAAATCCTACTTGAGGAAGCAGATCGACGCGATCTGTGGAAGCAGATTCGTGGAATGAGGACTATGACTGAAATTTTGTAAATTTATCGACATTATCTCGAATTTCAATTATTGACGAAAAAAATGGATATATCAAATTCGGAGCTCTTCTTTTAGTAAAGTGAAAATTCCGGAAAATTCATGGTTACATCATAGAATGATACAAAATGGGTATTGTACACGGACAAAAATTGGATATAAATACCTCCCTAGTCATAGACGCACTGTCAAACAACGTAGTCAAATAAAACTAACACTCCATGAATTGATTCAACCTCATCTTTTAGCTGTAGAAACCCCTAGCAATAGCTACCTAAACTTTCTTATCTCTCAAGACTATCAGGAAGATGTTATCATAGCTGACATTACTGAATTGTTTTTGTTAGGGGTGGATAGCACATCATCTTCAACAATGTGGGCACTCATCTTCTTGATACATATAATAGACACCCAATCAAACTAGAAAAAATTGCATATCATCAAATAAAGAAAAGTTGCAGAAAACTAACACTCCATGAATTGATTCAACCTCATCTTTTAGCTGTAGAAACCCCTAGCAATAGTTACCTAAACTTTCTCATCTCTCAAGACTATCAAGAAGATGTTATCATAGCTGGCATTACTGAATTGTTTTTGTTAGGGGTAGGGGTGGATAGAGCTGGCGTTACTGAATTGTTTTTGTTAGGGGTGGATAGCACAGCATCTTCAACAGTGTGGGCACTCACCTTCTTGATACATATAATAGACACCTAATCAAAATAGAAAAAATTGCATATCATCAAATAAAGAAAAGTTGCAGAGTGTGGATCCATTGAGTTTGGAATCATAATGAAAAAATAATCTAAAGTTTTACAAACATTCAGATCCAAGGACGAGAAGAAAAAATAAAAATTCCACGTCTATTTCTTGGAATCATTTTCTCGAGATCCATCAACACGAGACATAAAGAAGTTTTCCATGAAAAATTATATAACAGGAACACGTTTGTTGAGATCTAAGCATATTCTCCCCATCCATCACCATGTCTCTCTGCTCTCCTCTATATTCCTTTCCTCTTTTGTCGCTCGAATTCTTCAGTGATTGAAGATCTACTGCAAAACCCCAAACCAAAAGTTTTATCCATCATTGCAGTACCCTAGAGAAGAAAAGCTATCTGCAACTACTTGGTTTTTGATGTGCATACAGTGGACGACCTTAGTATAACCTACAAGGACATCCACTGTTTGCATGTTGTAAAGTAGCAACCTTATAAAACCCATATATGTTGTAGTGATTATCATCATTTACGGGTTGATAAAGATGGAGGCCACTCTGAGTAGTCTGAAAACCACCATATTTGCAGTTATATTAGCCATGGCAATATTCTTATTTACATTAACGAAATGGGGGTCTTCTTTATTCTCTTCCACTGCCACAACCAAATGGCCAGCCGGTCCCAAAGCCTTACCCATCATTGGAAACTTACACCAATTAGGAGGCGAGGTGCTCCATGTGGCCTTACTGAAGCTAGCTAAGATCCATGGTGGTGTAATGACCATCTGGATGGGAAGTCGGCGATCAGTAATAGTTGTCAGTGATATTAAAGAAGCTTGGGAGGTGCTTGTGAGCAAGTCATCTGACTACTCTGCACGGGACTCACCTGAACTGGTCGAAATAGCATCAGCAGGTTTGCGAACAATCAGTTCTTCGGACTCCGGCCCATTTTGGCATAACCTTCGCAAAGGTCTGCAAAATGGCCCTTTAAGCCCACTCAGTATCTTGGCTCAAATCAATTTCCAAGAGACAGATATTCTACGAATGATCAAGGACATACAAGAAGAAGCCAAGATCAAAGGTGGAATCGTAAAACCACTTGATCATCTTAAGATAGCCACAGTGAGGTTACTGAGTAGACTCATTTTTGGACAAACATTTGATCATGATTCATTTATCGAGTCCATGCACCATGAGATTGACGCTCTCATACGTGCATTTCGTTTTGGCCGTCTTTCTGATGTACTCTCCTTTGCTAAATACCTCCCTAGTCATAGACGCAATGTCAAACAAGTTCATCAAATAAAACTTGCACTCCAAGAATTGATTCGACCTCATCTTTTAGCTTTAGAGCCCCCTAGCAATAGCTACCTAAACTTTCTTATCTCTCAAGATTACCAAGAAGATGTTATCATAGCTTGCATTGCTGAACTGTATTTGTTAGGGGTGGATAGTATAGCATCTTCAACCATGTGGGCACTCGCCTTCTTGATACATGATCAAGCAGCCCAGGAAAAACTCTACCAACAAATCAAACCATACGCAACTAAAAGTGAATGTGGTCTCATCAAAACTCATGACTTGAGCCACTTGCCATATTTGCAAGCCGTGATGAAAGAAACCATGAGAATGAAGCCAATAGCACCTTTGGCAATCCCTCACAAGGCTTGTAAGGATACCTCTTTGAAAGGAACCATGGTGGCCAAAGGAACAGTGGTCATGGTAAACATTTATGCCTTGCATCATGACCACAATATATGGACTGATCCATACAAATTCATGCCTGAAAGATTCTTGCAAGGAGATGGTGAAGCGACTGGACAGTCCTTTCTTCCATTTGGTGGAGGAATGCGAAGTTGTGCAGGGATGGAATTGGGAAAACTTCAATTTTCTCTAGCGCTTGCCAATCTGGTGAATGTCTTCGAGTGGACAAGTGCTGTGGATGGTAAGCTCCCGGATATGACTGAGGAGCTAACTGTTGTTATCTTGATGAAAACAACACTTGAATCACAAATAATTCCTCGCAACCAATGACAATTGCATATGACAAAAACCTGTGTGATATTGTAATAAGCACTGCTTTTTTAAAGTACTCTCATGACATGTATGCTGTTTCTTTTTATTTAGTAGAATATGGAAATAAATTATAAACCAGTTATTTCATATCAAATAGGCCACAATTTTTGTTTTTTGCACTTCAAGAACCATGCTTTTAGTTGATTTAATTAGGTCTATGCCAGATGATATGCTGCATACATTAAGAGTTTCTTTGGTGTTTATGGTTTTCCAAGCCGACTTGGCCAAAAACTCGAGAAGCACTTCATGAGAAGGAACTTACTGACGTGAAACTTTGTCTTTCAAGTGGTAATCCTTTTAGAGATATTCTACAAATGATCAAGGACATATGAAAAGAAGCCAAGATCAAAGGTGGAATCGTAAAACCACTTGATCATCTTAAGATAGCCACAGTGAGGTTACTGAGTAGACTCATTTTTGGACAAACATTTGATCATGATTCATTTATCGAGTCCATGCACCATGAGATTGACGCTCTCATACGTGTAATTGGTTTTGGCCGTCTTTCTGATGTATTCTCCTTTGCTAAATACCTCCCTAGTCATAGACGCAATGTCAAACATCGTCATCAAATAAAACTTGCACTCCAAGAATTGATTCGACCACATCTTTTAGCTTCATAACCCCCTAGCAATAGCTACCTAAACTTTCTTATCTCTCAAGACTACCAAGAGGATGTTATCATAGCTTGCATTGCTGAATTGTATTTGTTAGGGGTGGATAGTACAGCATCTTCAACAGTGTGGGCACTCGCCTTCTTGATACATGATCAAGCAGCCAAGGAAAAACTCTACCAACACCTCAAGCCATACGCAACTAAAGGTGAATGTGGTCTCATCAAAACTCAAGATTTGAGCCACTTGCCATATTTGCAAGCCGTGATGAAAGAAACCATGAGAATGAAGCCAATAACACCTTTGGCAATCCCTCACAAAGCTTGTAAGGATACCTCTTTGAAAGGAGCCATGGTGGCCAAAGGAAGATGTGTCATGGTAAACATTTATGCCTTGCATCATGACCACAACGTATGGACTGATCCATACAAGTTCGTGCCTGAAAGATTCTTGCAAGGAGATGGTGAAGCAACTGAACAGTCCTTTCTTCCATTTGGTGGACGAATGCGAAATTGTGCAGGGATGGAATTGGGAAAACTTCAATTTTCTCTAGCACTTGCCAATCTGGTGAATTTTCAAGTGGACAAGTGCTGTGGATGGTAAGCTTTCGGATATGACTAAGGAGCTAACCGCTGTTATCCTCATGAAAACAACACTTGAATCACGAATAATTTCTCGCAACCAATGACATTTGCATATGACGAAAACCTGTATGATATTGTAATAACCAATGATTTTTTAGCTTATTGTTGTAGTTACTGCTTGTACATGATATATAATCTTTAGCTCTGCCTACACCAATGAATTATCTCGTGATAATAAACTGAGGTCAGATGGATCCATCGAGCGTAAGCACATTTTCTGTAACTCTCCCTTTTCAAACTCTCTCCCTCGCCTCATTAGATCTGTAAGGTTTTTGCTTTGTTAGATCGATCAACTCGCCCAACTTCACTTCATCTTCCAATCGAGATCTTCAAAAACCCTACCTCGTACTACAGCGTGTGTTCATTGTATTCGACAAATTTTGATTCAATAGTTGTTATTTTTTGTTTGAATTTTTGTCCTAATTTTATTTTTCTATATGTTCCAATGACCAAAATTATCAAATCTATTGGTTCAGGTGAGTTTTTATTTTTATTTTTATTATTTAGTTCTCTTCTTAGATTGAATTGTCAGATCTGTTGGTTCTTAGTATTTTGTATAATTTTCAGCATCAATTTGCAATGTATTGTAAGAATGTTCAAAAGCAATTGTGGTTTTAGTTGACAAATTAGGGCAACATAGCATTGGTTTTCATAAATTGTGGTTCTAGTTGATTAAGCACTGTTTTTCTGTTCCGGTTTTCAATTTTTATTCGAGTCATAATGATGTTGAAGCGCTTTTCCCAACTTAGTAACATGTTGCTTGATTGATCTGAATCAATTTTAATTAGACAGAAAAAGAAAAAAAAAAAAAAAAGTTCAGTGACCAAAGCTAGATACTAAAATGAGTTACTGAAAAGGAAAGAGCCTAAGCTGTTGTTAGGCATGTAGTCATAGATTAACATCTTTTCAAATACAATATCCAAGAAGCCTGACTAAATTTTGGGGTTGAAGCTTTGCAACCAAAATAACTTCATTCCTAAATTCGTTGATACCTTGTCCAGATTACTGAGAAAGCATTTTCACTGCATTTTCCTGCCCGGTAGACAATTTACCCTGGTATATATTGCCATACAAAGAAATGATTAGCTAAGATTTTGCTTCTCGAAGTGTTAGGATAATCAATTGAATGATGTTGTGAATCATATTACCTTGTAAACAATACCAAAACCTCCCTCACCAAGCTTCTTAGCGCAAGAGAAGTTATTGGTGGCACTCGTAACGACACCAAAATCAAAGAAAGGTATCTCAAGTTTTCCTCAGTTTGTTTTTTATATCTCTATATGATATATGTTTCTAAGGCAATATGCATTGTGGATCGTGAATATGTGTATTTTACTATTTGGAGGAAGATAAAGAAAAGCAATAGTTGTCTACTAAGTCATATAATGATGATTTGGCTAATGGGGAGGGATGTGAGAGACTAAGAGGTTGGGCTTTAGACATGTAGTGATGACGGGAAGGATTGACCTTGCTGAAGTTTTCTATTTGGTAATTTTATAAAGCAGTACTTTGTTCTCAATTGATCAGTACTTTTCTTGTGTTGCAGCACTTGAGAAACTTCTAAAAGGCTATACTGGGAAATATGCTATTGCGTGTATCGGCGATACACTGTGACAAATCAAACACCCATTTGTATTTTTCTTCTTTTCAGGCATGGAATCAGAATCAAACCTAGGTTACCCACAAGGATAGTATGTAAAGTTGGTAGAAGTTAAACCAAATGGGAATTGTGGTGTGTAAGGTCGCAAGTGGTGTTGGCGCTGCAATTGGAAGTGCGGTTGCGGCTCCGATTAAATCGATCTTTGGTGGTTCTTGCAAGTAAGAATTCTCTCTTTATTTGTTGAATGCTGCCTTGCATGTTTTATGATCATTGGATGTAAAGAAAGTTAAACACTATCACTATGTGTATGTTTGTGCCTTTTAATCTAGTAAGAAGCCTGAATTGCTAGAAAAACTTGCCATGTTTTGGGAGATTATCAAATTAAGTAGTAAAAGCAAACACCTCCATGATTGTAGTATGAATCAGAGTACTCCAAGATTCAGCTACACTAAGTAATTTTCTTGGAACATAATGTTTTGTTCAGTTGCATCGATATCGTCCTCAACTTAACCATAGAGACGAGCTTGGGTTTAGGTTAGGAGCTACATGTTGAATTAATTTTTGTAAGGAGTATGACAATGGTTGTCAGTTTTGCAAGGGTGTTTGTGCCAGAACATGGGACCTTCCCTGTTTCATCGAGCATTTATGCGTATCTGATCTTATGAAATTGGTAATGGTTTTCTGCATGACCTATATAAGTAAAAAAGCTTTCATTGTTTACATTTTTCATTGCTTTCATTAGGGACTAACAATGCTAATGAATTAGTCCTTTTCTGATCTTAATCTATTATTATCTTATTCAGAATGAAGATGGAACAAAGGTGGAATACAGGGTCTGGAATCCCTTCCATTCCAAATTGGCTTCTGGTATTCTTGGCGGTCTTGACAATGTTTGGATTGTAAGTATTTACGATATGCACCTGTTGTACATAATTTTCATTAAAAACATTAGCTTACTATTTTTGTGGCTTTTCTATGATTGCTATTGTAGACTCCCGGTGCTCGTGTGTTTTACCTTGGAGTTGCTTCTGGTACCACTGTATCTCATGTTTCTAACATTGTTGGACCTGTGAGTTGTTAAATTACAAGTTAAAGCTTTACTTGTGGTTGTTCTGAAAATAACTCCTCCATCCTTACTGAAATTGGGTATAAGGTTCCCTGTCCGTACTTCTTTAATTTGTTGATATGATTATTAAGTATTATCTAATTAATCATAGAATTATTTTTTTTTAGCTAGCAGCTTCTAGTTTCCTTAGGTTATTATGATTTGATTTAGGAACACGGATTGTGCTTCACCCACTGGATGTTATTTCCCCATTGCATACTCATTTCGTGTTCGTCAACAGTAACATATCCACCATACTGTGTGAACTTTATGTTTTCCGGTTGCCTGGTGTCACGGGCTTTCTTTTCACAAGGTACTTCCCGTGCGGCACTAGCAAACTTTGCCCCAAGTTATCAAAGAAAGCTAGTCAGCCTTGCCCACAAAAGATTTACTTAGACTTTGGAAAACTAGGCAAGCTAAGAACACACAAGAGAGCTAAAGAGAACTAGAACTTGTATTGCTTGAATTCTCTGAGGTGATTACAACAAATGAGGCCTTAGCCTATTTATACAACTCCACCTCCTCAATGGACGGTGGTGATCGTTTTAATCTAACGGTCTATATTGAGTTTCTACACACTTCCTAAGAAATATCTAAGGACTAGATTCTTATGGAACTTTATGGGAGGTTCTAGAGAACTCTCTCTAGAACAATGTGGAAAACTCTACATTATGTACACTTGCCAACCTCACTTGGCTAGGCAAGAAAATAGTTGTGACATTCTCCCCCACCTAATCAGGCGACGTCCTCGTTGCCTTCAAATCCTCGTACGCTTTGATTTGTTCCTTGAATTGCCACAAATGTTGGATTGGCTCCCAACTAGCTTCACTTTCTGGCAATCCCTTCCACTTGACGAGTAACTCATGTGTGGGAGGTTGGTTGGAATGACGCACCACACGATCCGACAAGATAATCTCTGGTTCCTTGTCATGTTGGATCCTCATGCCCATTGGTGCTCTTTGTGAAATTCCTCTATTTGGATCATCCTGATCTTCCTTATACGGTTTCAGTAGGCTTACATGGAAGACTGGATGAAACTTGATCCTCGGCGGCAACTCGACCTTGTAGGCTTGCTTTCCCACTTTCTTGACTATGGGGAAAGGACCCTCATATCTCCTGATAAGGCCACGATGCAGTCCAGAAAGTCTGGCATGAGCATGCATCTTGACAAGCACAAGGTCTCCAACCTGGAACTCTCGAGGCCGTCTCTTCTTGTCGGCCCACTTCTTCATCCTCTTGGAGGCCTTTTCCAGGTAAGCTCGAGCCTCATCAGCTTGATCATTCCATCCTTTGGCAAACTTATAGGCTGATGGACTCACTCCTGTGTAGCCAGTGGCAATAGAACTCGGGGTCATAGGTTGTTGTCCCATGACAATCTCAAATGGACTACGACCCGTTGCTTCACTCTTCTGCAAGTTGAAAGAGAATTGGGCAACATCTAGCAACTTAGCCCAATCTCGCTGGTTGGCACTCACATAGTGCCTAAGATATAACTCTAGCAAGGCATTCATCCTTTCCGTTTGACCATCCGTTTGAGGATGAAAGCTAGTAGAGAAATTAAGGTCGGTACCCAATAACTTGAACAACTCAGTCCAAAATTTCCCCGTGAACCGAGTATCCCGATCACTGATGATAGATTTGGGAACACCCCAATACTTCACCACATGTTTGAGGAATAAATGTGCGGCTTGCTCGGCTGTGCACTCCTTTGGTGTGGGAATGAAGGTGGCATACTTCGAAAATCTGTCCACGACCACAAGGATCCAATTGCAACCCTCTGATGCAGGCAACCCAACTATGAAATCTAAGGAAACACTCTCCCAAGGTCTCTCTGGGATGGGGAGGGGTTCAAGTAAGCCGGCAGGTGATTGTTGCTCCACTTTGTCTTGTTGGCATACAAGACAAGTCTTCACATATGCTTCGATATCATCCCTCATATGTGGCCAGTAATAGGAATCTTCAACAAGAGCAAGAGTCCGATGTATACCTGGATGTCCCGCCCACTTGCTATCATGGCATTCTTTCAAGACTTCCTTCCTTAGGTTGTCATGAGGTGGAACATAGATTCGCCTTCCCTTAGAGTATATCAAGCCATTCTCCACCCAAAACCGCCTTGTCTTCCCATCTTTGACAAGAGCTATGATGGTTTGAGCCATGGAATCATGTGCCAATCCTTCCTTTATGCGTTCCTTCAAGTTGCTTTGAGGTTGACTTATGTCAGCAAGTTCTCCTTTTCTACTCAAAGCATCTGCAACCAGATTAGCTTTGTCAGGCTTGTACTCCAAAGTGTAATCGAACTCTGCCAAGAAATCTTGCCACCTAGCTTGTTTTGGTGTGAGCTTCTTCTGTGTCTGGAAGTAGCTAGTGGCAACATTGTCGGTCTTGACAACAAATTTGCTCCCAAGCAAGTAGTGTCGCCATGTTCGTAGGCAATGTACAACCGCAGTCATTTCCTTCTCTTGTACTGTGTACCGCCTCTCAGTGTCATTGAGCTTCCTACTTTCAAAGGCAATAGGATGCCCTTCTTGCATCAATACCCCACCAATTGCAAAGTCAGAAGCATCCGTGTGTACCTCAAAAGACATAGAATGGTTGGGAAGTGCCAACACCGGTTCTTCCACAATTGCCTTCTTCAATCCTTCGAAAGCTTGTTGGCATTTTGAACTCCAATCCCAACTTCGTCCCTTCTTGAGCAAGTCCGTCAATGGAGCGGCTATGGAAGAGTAGCCTTTGATGAACCTTCTGTAATAGTTCACCAAGCCAAGGAAAGATCTTAACTCGGTGACTTTGGTTGGTGGTTCCCAATCTTGGATGGCTTGTACCTTGGACTTGTCCATACGAAGCTTGCCCTTGCCAATGATATGACCCAAGAATGTCACCTCCTCTTGGGCAAATGAGCACTTCTCCTTTTTGACATAGAGCTCGTTCTCCTTCAAGGTTTGGAACACTTGTCTCAAGTGATCCACATGTTCCTCCAATGTCTTACTATAGATGACAATGTCATCAAGGTACACAACTACGAACCGATCAAGGTAAGGAGCTAGTACCTTATTCATTAGAGTGCAAAATGTGGCCGGCGCATTAGTTAAACCAAATGGCATGACTAAGAACTCGTAAGACCCGTACCTTGTAACACATGCCGTCTTTGGTTCATCTCCTTCGGCTATGCGGACTTGATAATATCCCGAGCGCAAGTCAAGCTTGGTAAAATACCTTGCATCACCAAGTTGATCAAAGAGATCCGCAATAAGTGGAATCGGGTACTTATTCTTGATAGTGACCTTGTTGAGTGCCCGATAGTCAATGCAAAGCCGTAGGGATCCATCATGTTTCTTTTGAAATAAGACCGGCGCACCATATGGAGCTTTGGAGGGTCGGATATAACCAGCATCTAGTAAATCCTTTAGTTGTCTTCTTAACTCCTCGAGCTCAGGAGGTGCCATACGATAAGGAGCGAATGCGGGTGGCTTTGCTCCAACTTCTAACTCAATAGCATGATCCACCTCTCTCCTTGGTGGAAGCTTCTTAGGCAACTCGGCAGGCATAACATCCTTATACTCCTTGAGAACATCCTGGACGACCTTAGGTGCATTCACCTCTCCATCCATGGGACCTTCATCTTCCTTGAGGGTAGCCAAGTAAGTAGGTTCATTCCTCTTTGCTCCTTTAGAAAGTTGGAGAGCGGACACCATTCTCTCCTTACTTATCTCCCTTACTACGGGCACAACACAAGGTTGTCCCTTCTCCATGATGCACATGGTGTTGGCATATGGTACCAGAAAAGCCTTCACCATGTCCAAGAAATCTATACCCAAATAGAATTTGTGATCATCAATTGGGGCAATAGTTATGTCGACTTTACCTTGCCATTGTCCAAGCCGGATATCGGTGCCACGAGCTACTCCTTCAATTGGGAGACTTTTAGCATTGACTCCCTTGATATAACCTTTCTCCTTCGTATATGATAGGCCAATTTCTTCAGCAAGGTCTTTGGCCATGTAGACTGTGTCGGCTCCGGTATCCACCATGGCTTTCAAAGTCTTGTCCCCGATCTCGGTCTCCACGTACATCCTTCCACGTGGTTGTTCTTCGACCTTAGCTTGAATGGCACTTAGGAGATTCATTGAGGCGATCCTCCTTTCCTCCTTTGCTTCTTCCTCCATGACAAGCGCGGCAAGTTTCCCTCGGTTGGGACACTCAAATGCCCGATGGGGTCCACTACATAAGAAGCAAGACATCTTCTTGGGTGATCCATCTCTTTTCTCCTTCCCCTTGTCTTTGGAGTACTTGTGTTCCTTGGAGGACTTTTCTTTGTCTCCCCCACCTTTGCCATCATTACTCGACCTTTTCCCTTGTCCCTTGGATGAGTCCTTTCTTTTGAACTCAATCAAGGATTCGGCCGCAGCCATAGCCGTTGCAAGGTCTTGCACACCTCGCCTCTTCAATTCTAATTTGGCCCAACCCGTTAGGCCATCAAGGAAGCTAAACAAAGCATCCTTTTCTCCCATGTCAGGAATCTCCAAGAGCAACTCCGAGAACTCCTTCACATACTCCCTTATGTGGCCTTCCTTATGTTGAAGGCGACGAAGCTTGGCCCTAGCTTCGTTTTCGGCATCCTCCGGGTAGAATTGTCTCTTGAGTTCCTTCGTGAACTCTTCCCAAGTGTCGATGGTGCACAATCCTTTCTTGACATCTTCGGACCTTCTGCGCCACCAAACTGTAGCAACATCATTTAAATATAAGGAGACACTACGTACCTTTGATGCTTCATCTATTATGCCAACCGCATCAAAGTAGCGCTCCATGTTCCACAAGAAGTTGTCTATCTCCCTTGCACTCCTTGCCCCACCATAGGCCTTAGGTTTGGGAGCTTCGACTCTGTGGGTGACTGTTCCTGGCGTAGTCCCACCATTGGCTACCGCAGCCATGCACACCCTGAGTTGAGTTTCAAGTTTCTCAACTCTTTCTTTATAAGCTTCCATCTCCTCTTCTTTAGCAACAACTTTGGCTTCTAGGGACTCGATCTTTTTGGACACCATGTCCACTACTGTGTTTAAGGCTCCTTGCATCTCTTTCCGGAGCTCTTGGTCCTCCCCGTTGGACGTTTGCCCCTCGATGCGTAGGTCCATGTCTTCAACTTTTTCCCTTAAGTCGGACATGGTGGCACACAACTTGGCCAACCTTTCATCCATTGCAGCGATCATGTCCTTAGACTTGTCCTTGCGGACTTTCCCACCTTTGTCAGTGTTGCCAATTGCTGGGTTGTTGACCTCTGACGACATTCTCTTGTGTAGAATGATTTCACCAACCTTGCCAAACTTTGGCTCTGATACCAACTGTCACGGGCTTTCTTTTCACAAGGTACTTCCCGTGCGGCACTAGCAAACTTTGCCCCAAGTTATCAAAGAAAGCTAGTCAGCCTTGCCCACAAAAGATTTACTTAGACTTTGGAAAACTAGGCAAGCTAAGAACACACAAGAGAGCTAAAGAGAACTAGAACTTGTATTGCTTGAATTCTCTGAGGTGATTACAACAAATGAGGCCTTAGCCTATTTATACAACTCCACCTCCTCAATGGACGGTGGTGATCGTTTTAATCTAACGGTCTATATTGAGTTTCTACACACTTCCTAAGAAATATCTAAGGACTAGATTCTTATGGAACTTTATGGGAGGTTCTAGAGAACTCTCTCTAGAACAATGTGGAAAACTCTACATTATGTACACTTGCCAACCTCACTTGGCTAGGCAAGAAAATAGTTGTGACACTGGGCAACATGGTAATGCTATCTTTTTTTCCTTTAATCCCTCCAATGAAACATCTTTGCTCTCTTCTATCATTTCATTTTGACTTGTGAGTTCAACTTCTATATACAACTTGGTATCAATCCTAGATTTTCCATTGAACTTGGCCTTGATCAGATGATCTAGAGCTTTTTCTTATCAATCCCATAATTTTCAGAGCTAAAATTTGAAGTGGAAATTAGTGGTGGGCATCCCATCCCGTGATCCCGAACCCGTGCCGTCCCAATTTTTTTTGTCTTTTTGGAATTGATTAAACCCATCCTGATCTAGAGTGAGATGGGATCGGGATGGAGATTTTCAATCCCGCCTATCCCGTCCCGTCCCGTCTTTAATTTATTTATTTAATATTTATTACGATTAATTTTAATCAAAATACTCTTCTAAATTAAAGTTTAGGATGTGTTGAAATTAAATCAATGTGATATGAAATTTTAAATGAATTAAATCATGACTTCTAAATGAAGTTTAATATTTATTTAATATCTATTATTATTTACGATGAAAGTTATATGTATATAAATTTGACATTATTGTTGTGTGAGTAATGTGAGATGAAGCTCTTTTGTTATTTTTTTTATGGAGGACTATTTAGTACGTGCTCATCTCGTCCTGTCCCGATCCCGAATGAACGGGATGGGATAGGGATGAGGTCCATCCCGTCCCATGTCTAGGCTCTTTTTTCTTATAGAGTACATCATGTAGACATTCATGTTTTCAAGTCCTAAAAATGAGGCAAGAAATGGGCATGCATAACCATTTAATTTTTAGGTTTTTTGAATGGCATTACCCTCATTGGTCAGTGGCAAGTCATATAAATGATCCATGGAACATTCTGTCAGTCCTTACTGGAACGTCAAATCCTCACATGGGGTTTGGTTGTGTTGTGGTTTGTTTCTGTGTGAGTTTGATAGCCTCAAATTTTGAAATTCATCGTTCATGTGTTTTCTGTAGCCAACTTTGGATATGTTGTATTCATATGGCTGGCTAGTTACATGTAATCAAGCAGTTATACCAATCATGGTTTTACTGATTCTGTCATTTTTCCCCCTCTAGATTATTCTGTTCATTAATCCTCAAATCGCGAGATGGCAGCAACAACAGCAGCTACCCTTTCATTTGCATCTGTTGTTGCTTATGGTGCCCAAAGATCAAACTCAAAGCCATCTGGCATGAGATTCAGCTCGCCGTGCAATTTTAATAGTTTCAGTGGTCTCAAGGCAGTATCATCTGTAAGATGTGAATTAGAGACTTCTTTGCACCAAGAGCTGAAAAGCAAAGCCAGAAATAAGTGCTGCCATGCGAACCTCATTTGCACCAAGAGCTGAAAAGCAAAGCCAGAAATCTGGAAACTGTTTTCAAGTTCAGGCTTCATTATTCGAAGTTGCAATTCTCGGAGCTGCTGGTGGGATTGGTCAACCCCTTGCACTTTTGATTAAGATGTCCCCACTTGTTTCAACTCTTCATCTTTATAATATTGCTAACGTGAAAGGAGTTGTTGTGGATCTTAGCCATTGTAATACCCCTTCTCAGGTTTTGGATTTTACTGGACAAGCCGAATTATCCAATTCTTTGAAAGGCGTCGATGTGGTTGTCATACCAGCCGGTGTTCCAAGAAAACCAGGCATGACCCGTGATGACCTTTTCAACGTTAACGCCAACATCGTGAAGACCCTTGTTGTGGCTGTTGCGGATATCTGCCCTGACACCTTTATTCACATCATAAGCAACCCCGTGAACTCCGCTGTTCCAATTGCTGCTGAAGTACTAAAGCAGAAGGGTGTGTATGATCCTAAGAAGTGATGGGGAAATTACGCAAATTTTCTATAAACGAGATAAGTGAGAATGCAAAAAATAAATGAACACACAAGTATTTACGTGGTTCGCCCAATTTGGGCTACGTTCACGGGCTGCTCCAAAACTTTACTTAAAGGAAACAAATTGTTTACAAACACTCACAACTCACGTCCCACAACCCAATTACACCTGAGAAAATTACTCTCAATTTTCTCTCTCTCACAAGCTTAATTATCTAAGCTTTTACTCACTCTCTTCTCTGAGGAGGATATATGCTTCTCTTTACAAAGAAAAGAATGGTTGGGATGAGATGATAAATATGAGGAGGGGGAGAGGCCTTTATATAGGCTTCAAATGAGGTGGGTGAATTAATGAGGTGGATGGGTGGTTGCAATTAATTGGGTAGGCATCATCCACCATCTTCCAATAGGGGCTTTAACCACCAGCCTCCTTCACCGTCCATCCACTAGCCTCCCTTTTTTTTTTTTTTACTTTCTCAACAATCTCCCACTTGAAGACTGATTTCAATCTGTCTTCACACCTCGATCAATGCAGCAGCCTTTCCGGTCTTGTTACTCTAGCATGCCAACTGAAGTTGAACACAACTTTAGTTTGTCAATAGTCACCGCCTTTGTCAACATATCCGCTGGATTCTTGCTTCCTTGGATCTTCTCCAGTATTAACACATCATCTTCCAATAGAGATTTGATGAAGTGATAACGAAGTCCAATATGCTTGGTTCTGGAATGAAATGTTGAATTCTTTGCCAAGTGTATCGCACTCTGACTATCACTGTGCAAAACATTCTTCTCCTGTTTGAATCCCAACTCAGTTAACAAACCTTGAAGCCATATCATTTCTTTACTAGCTTCAGTTACTGCTACATACTCAGCCTCTATAGTGGATAGAGTGACAATCTTCTGTATTTGTGACATCCAACTAACAACTGTGGTTCCAACGGTAAACACATAACCGGTGGTACTCCTTCGGTGATCGACTTCCCCTGCAAAATCTGCATCTACGTAGCCTTGTACTTTCAATTCTCCTTTGCCAAAGTACAAACACTTGTCTGTGGTGCCTCGTAGGACCTCAAAATCCACTTGACTGCTTCCCAGTGGATCTTTCCTGGGTTTGACATAAACCTGCTAATAGCTCCCACTGCATGGCCAATGTTTGGTCTCGTACACACCATCGCGTACATCAAACTCCCAATGGTTGAGGCGTAAGGAACCTTAGCCATGAAGTTTTTTCCGTCCTCTGTCTGAGGAGATTGTTCCTTGAATCTTTGCAAAACACGGTTGATGTACTATGCCTGAGATAACTGCAAAGTCCCTCTTTGCTTATCTCTTGTGATTTGCATTCCAAGAATCTTCTTTGTTGCACCCAAGTCTTTCATGTCAAACTCCTTTGACAATTGCTGTTTCAACCTTCTGACGTCGTCCATATCTGGGCTTGCTATCAACATATCATCTACATAGAGAAGTAAAATGATATAGCTGGAGTTACACCTCTTGAAGTAGCAACAGTGGTCGGCGTTGCACTTCTAGAAACCTTCCTTGTGCATAAAGCTGTCGAACTTTTTGTACCACTGTCTTGGGGCTTGCTTCAGGCCATACAAACTCTTCTTAAGTCTGCACACCATGTTTTTCTTCCCTTTTTCTGAAAAACCTTCTGGCTGGTGAATGTATATCTCCTCTTCTAGATCTCCATGAAGAAACGCAGTCTTTACGTCCAATTGCTCAAGATGAAAATCTTTAATGGCAACAATACTCAACACTGACCTGATAGTGTTAAGCTTCACAACAGGAGCAAAAATGTCGGTGTAGTCAACTCCTTCCTTCTGTTGGAATCCTTTGACAACTAGTCGGGCTCTGTATCTCTTAGAGCCATCACGCTCCTCTTTCACCCAGTACACCCATTTGTTGTGAAATGCCTTCTTCCACACGGGTAACTCAGCTAGTTCCCATGTCTGGTTGGAGATGAGAGACTTCATCTCCTCATTCATAGAAAGCTCCCACTTGCTGGCAACTCCAGTCTGACAAGTTTCATCATAGCATTTAGGCTCCCCTCCATCAGTCAGCAACAGATAGTTCATGTATCTCTTGTTAGGCACATGAGGCCGAGAAGACCTTCTCAATACAGGAGCTGGAGTAGGAGGCTGTGGTGTGTCTGACTGCTGCACACTACTCTGTCCAGCAGGTTCCTCTGGCTGAGGACTTGCTACTATCTGCTCCATCACAGGACTATCTGGAATATCATCTGCATCTGCAAATATTGGCCCACTCTGTTATGAGTCGCTGGCGTCAGTTTTATGCTTGTCTTTGTACATCACTCTTTCGTTGAAAATCACATCTCTGCTGCGGATCACCTTCTTGTTTTCGTCATCCCAGATGCGGTAGCCGAACTCATCCTCGCCATAGCCGATGAGGGTGCATTTCTTGGATTTGGGATCAAGCTTATTCCTGCCTTGATCACTGATATGCACATATGCTACACAACCGAAAACTTTTAGATGTGATAACTTGACCTCCTTTCCGCTCCATACTTCCTATGGTATTTTGTGCTCCAATGGAACCGATGGTCCTCGGTTGATCAAATAAGCTGTTGTGTTGACTGCTTCCGCCCAAAACTGCTTTGGAAGGTCGTCTGCATACGCATGCTTCTGGCTCTCTCAGTCAACGTTCGGTTCATACGCTCAGCTACACCATTGTGCTGGGGCGTACTTGGCACGGTTTTCTCCATTCTGATTTCGTGCTCATAGCAGAACTTCTTGAATTTGGTGTCTTCATATTCGCCACCATTGTCGGTTCTAAGCTTTTTGATCTTTAGACCTGTCTCATTTTCAACCATAGCTTTCCATCTCCTGAATATCTCAAACATTTCAGACTTATGCTTCAGAAAGTAAACCCATACCTTTTGAGAGTGATCATCGATGAAAGTCACGAAGTAGTGTTTCCCACTAATGGATGAGACGGTCGTTGGTCCCCAAACATCAGAGTGAACGAGCTTCGGCGTTTTCTTCTTTGGGGTTCTGCCACTTGTCTGAAAGTTGACCTTCTGCTTTCCAAGTATGCAATCTTCGCACATGTCAATCTCAATTAACTGTAGACCGGGAAATTTCCCTTTCGAGTGCATAATCTTCATCCCCTTCTCGCTCATGTGGCCAAGTCTCTGGTGCCACAGATTGGGATTTTCGTTTCCTGCTGCAATTGAATAGCGTGCCCCTGCTGTCATGTAAAGAGTATCACTCTTCTTGCCTCGAGCAACCATCATTGCACCCTTTGAAATCTTCCAATCATCACCATGGAAGATCGTAGTGTAGCCTTCGCTAGCTAACTGCCCTACTGAGATTAAGTTCTTTCTCAGGTCAGGAATATGTCTGACATCTTTCAGCTCCCAAACAGACCCGTTCAACTTAATCTTCACTACACCTTTACCAACGATATCACAGGGTTGGTCATCACCAAGGTATACCTTACCAAGGTTTCCGGAGACATACCTCTCGAAGAATTCTTTCTGCGAAGTGGCATGGAACGATGCTCCAGAGTCTAACACCCAAGACTCTTCCTTGCTCTCCAAAGAGCATATCAGCGCATCCTCTCTTCCTGAGGTGGAAGTAACATTTGCCTCTGCCTTCGCCTTTGCCTCATGGTCCTTCGGTGCACTCTTGCACTGAAATTTGTAGTGCTCAATCTTCCCACAGTTCCAACACTCGACGGTCTTCGAGCTCTGAAAATTATTGGGATTTCTGGATTTGGACCTCCTGTCCTTTGATCTACCTCGATAGTTTGATCTGCCGCGTCCATTCCCTCAAGTTGAGTTTCTTTCTCTTGACTCTGTATGCAAGATTGAAGAGGTTGGCGATTCACCCGACTCTCTCCATCAGATCTCTTCACTGAGAGCTAGATCACGAACATCATTAAATTTGAACTTGTTGCTTCCCGACGAGCTACTCACAGCTGTGACAGTAGCATTCCAGCTTTCTGGTAGAGAAGACAACAGTATCAGTGCCCGTACTTTTTCATCAAATTCAATCTCAATTGGGTTGTGACTGTGTTGAGTTCATTGAGATGTTGAGCAACCGATGCGCTTTCCATCAACCGCAAATTGAACAACCGCTTCATCAAGTGAACTTTGTTAGAGGCCGATGGCTTATCATACATACTTGAGAGAGCCGCCATAAGACCCGCCTTGGTCTTCTCCTTTGCTATGTTAAAAGCAACATTGCGGGATAGCGTCAATCAGATAACTCCAAGGGCATGTCTATCAAGCATGGCCCACTCCTCATCCTTCATAGTTTCTGGCTTCTGCCCTATGAGAGGTAGGTACAGATTTTTCTGGTATAGATGATCCTCTATCTGCATCTTCCAGAATCTAAAATCTGTGCCATCGAACTTTTCGAGTTTCACCTTCCCTTCGTCTGCAGCCATCGCTCCCACTCAAATCTAACTTCTTCTGGATCGTTTCTGACAATTCCTGTGCCCACCATGTATTAGAACACCTCCGTTGACAGACCGGTACCGTCGACGAAATTTCACTATTTACGAAATTCACTATTCACGTGAATAGTACCCTTGCAGAAAAATTGCCAGAAGACACGACCAAGGTTCTGATACCAATTGATGGGGAAATTACCTAAATTTCCTATAAACCGGATTAGCGAGAATGCAAAAAATAAATGAACACACAAGTATTTACGTGGTTCACCCAACTTGGGCTACGTCCACGGGCTGCTGCAAAATTTTACTTAAAGGAAACATATTGTTTACAAACACTCACAACTCACGACCCACAACCCAATTACACCCGAGAAAATTACTCTCAATTTTCTCTCTCTCACAAGCTTAATTCTCTAAGCTTTTACTCACTCTCTTCTCTTAGGAGGAGATATGCTTCTCTTTGCAAAGGAAGAATGGTTGGGATGAGATGATAAAAATGAGGAGGGGCCGGAGAGGCATTTATATATGCTTCAAATGAGGTGGGTGAATTAATGAGGTGGATGGGTGGGTGAATTAATGAGGTGGATGGGTGGTTGCAATTAATTGGATAGGCATCAACCACCATCTTCCAATAGAGGCTTTAACCACCAGCCTCCTTCACCATCCATCCACTAGCCTCCTCTTCTTTTTTTTACTTTCTCAACAGGAAGCTCTTCGGTGTTACAACTTTGGATGTTGTTAGAGCGAACACTTTCCTTGCACAGAAAAATAATCTGAAGTTGATTGATGTCAATGTCCCTGCTATAGAGGGACATCCTGCAATCATTCTTACCATTGTTGTCGAAAATAAGACCATCTATAACTTTCACAAATGAAAATGTGGATCAATTGACTGTGAGGATCCAGAATGTTGGGACTGAAGTTGTGGAGGCAAAGGCTGGTGCAGGGTTTGCAACACTGTCAATGCTATGCAGCAGCTAAGGAGTTTGAGTTAATAGTGGAAAAAAAACCAGAGAATTTTGTTGCAGTGAAGCAGGAATGATAATGGTTTCTACTTAGGAAAATGTGGTGGTGTTTTTGATATGGGGATCTGTTTTAGCTTTGTTTTCTTTTTTTCCTCTGTTGGGGCCAGTGATGTCATCACATACGTCATCACCTATGTCATCACCTACATCATCTGAAAGTCTAATGCTTCCTTATCTACAGATGACGTAGGTGATGACATCACTGGCCTCAACAGAGACTTCCAACTAAATTACTTGTGGTTCCTAATTATTGATAGTACATGCACGGGTTACTATATAATTATTGAGCTTGGCTAACTGGCGAGGAAACCAACGAGGGAGGGAGGAGGACCCTCCATCCCCCTCGCGATGCGTGCAGGAGATGGGAGGCACGTATCGCGAGGGGGATGGAGGGTCCTCCCTCCCTCCCTCGCTGGTTTCCTCGACAATTAGAATTTCTGATAATTATTTGGAAAGAGACTTCCAACTAAATTACTTGTGGTTCCTAATTATTTGGAAAGACTTTCAGGTCAATTACGTTACGTCGTCACCTATGTCATCACCTACGTCATCTGCGTGAAAGCGCCTCGAGATACACACTTTCTCGCATCTCGAGAGGGATGAACAGCTTCACCCCCCTCCCTCGCTGTTTCCCTCGCCATTTAGAATTTCCCTTACTCCTTTCTAGGTGTATGTTGTAAAATTGGTGCGTACGGAGTGGATTTATTAGGTGTAAGAATCTCTCTCTCCCCTTATCTTATCTGTTATTGTATTAGAATTCAAAAAGTTTCGAGTCCCGTTGCTGGAGAATCATGTTCCCTTTGGTTTGAAAGCACATTCTTTTAAGGTGAAGTTTAGCCAGTGGAAGTATCTTTCCAACTAATTAGAGGTCCCATTTCCTTTGTCTTTGCTTTGCGTACCCATAAAATTGCAACACGTAACGTAATTGACCTGAAAGTCTTTCCAAATAATTAGGAACCACAAGTAATTTAATTGGAAGTCTCTTTCCAAATAATTATATCGCTGAAATCTAAAATCAACAATTGGAGATGCATATTAGCCAGCATATTCTACTCATCCACTGCCATGTCTCTCTGCTCTCCTCTATATTCCTTTGCTCTTTTGTCGCTCGAATTCTTCAGTGATTGAAGATCTACTGCAAAACCCCAAACCAAAAGTTTTATCCATCATTGCAGTACCCTAGAGAAGAAAAGCTATCTGCAACTACTTGGTTTTTGATGTGCATACAGTGGACGACCTTAGTATAACCTACAAGGACATCCACTGTTTGCATGTTGTAAAGTAGCAACCTTATAAAACCCATATATGTTGTAGTGATTATCATCATTTACGGGTTGATAAAGATGGAGGTCACTCTGAGTAGTCTAAAAACCACCATACTTGCAGTTATATTAGCCATGGTAATATTCTTATTTACATTAACGAAATGGGGGTCTTCTTTATTCTCTTCAACTGCCACAACCAAATGGCCAGCCGGTCCCAAGACCTTACCCATCATTGGAAACTTACACCAATTAGGAGGCGAGGTGCTCCATGTGACCTTACTGAAGCTAGCTAAGACCCATGGTGCTGTAATGACCATCTGGATGGGAAGTCGGCGACCAGTAATAGTTGTCAGTGACATTAAAGAAGCTTGGGAGGTGCTTGTGAGCAAGTCATCTGACTACTCTGCACGGGACTTACCTGAACTGGTCGAAATGTCATCAGCAGTTTGGCGAACAATCAGTTCTTCGGACTCCGGCCCATTTTGGCATACCCTTCGCAAAGGCCTGCACAATGGCCCTTTTAGCCCATTCAATATCTTTGCTCAAATCAATTTCCAAGAGACAGATATACTACGAATGATCAAGGACATACAAGAAGAAGCCAACATCAAAGGTGGAATCGTCAAACCACTTGATCATCTTAAGAAAGCCACAGTGAGGTTACTGAGTAGACTGATTTTTGGACAAACATTTGATCATGATTCATTTGTCGAGTCTATGCAGCATGAGATTGACGCTTTCATACGTGTAATTGGTTTTGCCCGTCTTTCTGAAGCATTCTCCTGTGCTAAATACCTCCCCAGTCAGAGACGCGCTGCCAAACAACGTCATCAAATAGAACTTGCACTCCAGGAATTGATTCGACCTCATCTTTTAGCTTTAGAACCCCCTAGCAATAGCTACCTAAACTTTCTTATCTCTCAAGACTACCAAGAAGATGTTATCATAGCTTGCATTGCTGAGTTGTATTTGTTAGGGGTGGATAGTACAGCATCTTCAACAGTGTGGGCACTCGCCTTCTTGATATACAATCAAACAGCCCAGGAAAAACTCTACCAGCACCTCAAACCATACGCAACTAAAGGTGAATGTGGTCTCATCAAAGCTCATGACTTGAGCCACTTGCCATATTTGCAAGCCGTGATGAAAGAAACCATGAGAATGAAGCCAATTGCACCTTTGGCAATCCCTCACAAAGCTTGTAAGGATACCTCTTTGAAAGGAGCCATGGTGGCCAAAGGAACATGTGTCATGGTAAACATTTATGCCTTGCATCATGACCACAACGTATGGACTGATCCATACAAATTCGTGCCTGAAAGATTCTTGCAAGGAGATGGTGAAGCGACTGAACAGTCCTTTCTTCCATTTGGTGGAGGAATGCGAAGTTGTGCAGGGATGGAATTGGGAAAACTTCAGTTTTCTCTGGCGCTTGCCAATCTGGTGAATGTCTTCGAGTGGACAAGTGCTGTGGATGGTAAGCTCCCGGATATGACTGAGGAGCTAACCGCTGTTATCCTCATGAAAACAACACTTGAATCACGAATAATTCCTCGCAACCAATGACATTTGCATATGACAAAAACCTGTGTGATATTGTAATAAGCAGTGATTTTTTTAAGTGCTCTCATGACATGTATGCTGTTTCTTTTTATTTAGTAGAATATGGAAATAAATTATATTAGTAGAATATGGAAATAAATTATAAACCAGTTCAACAAGGTGTTTATGTCGACTAGTTATTTCGTATTCGCATGCTCAAAAACATGCCATCAACTCTAAAGGATAAATCATTGTCTTAGAAAACTTCAGAAATATTCAGTCCTAAGATGCTAAAAGCTTAATAAAACAATGAGAATAACTTTCCTAAGGTATCTATAACATACTAGGGACTCTCCAAAGACTAGAAAAAAACTTTGTTTAACATGCTAAAACTTAATAAACAATGAGAGCATCTATAACATTCTCGCGGCTTTCTAAGATAAGAACTTCGTTTGGACAATTCAGCGTGCAAAAAAAAATTCAAGGAATAAAAAAAGAAAAGAGATAAACAATAATAGAAAATAGAAAGTAATATTTACTACTATTATTTAGCTTATACCTAAGAATTGAAGTTTGTATAACATGAAATTCATATCTTGACTAGGTTGATTAGTCAATACGAGAAATTTGTTATGGATTGGCTTCATTGGACCAGTAGAGTCTTCTTTATCTTTTTGTCAAAATTTTCAATCGTATCCAATGGATGTTCTAAATGAGTGAAAAACAATGTGCAAAAGAGAATATTGAAAATTATGGCAAGTGTTTTTATTGAAGAGTATTTTTATTGACCTCGCTTACTGGAACGTTGCTCGTGCCTGCAATATCATGAATCTAACTCAAGTTTGGTGCTGCAGTGATGTCGTCTTGGAAGCTAAAGCAAATGACATGGAAAGGACTTGCAGTCAATGCTCTTCTTCACTATCACACATGCATATCCACAAAATCATATTGAGCTAGTGATTACATGAGGTCTTTGTTTCAGTCAGGAATGCATGAGAGGTACCAACTATAGTAAAGAAATATTCATTTCTTATCTTTTGAGAAAATACATACAAGAATATTTAATTAAGACTTGTAACATTATATGAAGGTGAATGATGTTAAAAGAAAATCTAGTTTTACATTTATGATATCATTTATTCACTTGTTTTGCATAACTCGTGATTAGATTCTCAAAATTTCTAATATCAGGTGTGGATGTTGTCAATAACGTACTTATCCCATGCACTGACTGAATCCACTACTGTTGGAGGAACTTAAACAAATCTACATGAAATAGTTGCCTAATGTGTGATGGCTCAATGGTTGAGCAGTGGCGGATGGTATCACCGGGTCACAAGGTCGAACCCAGCCGGAGGCATATGGGGTGGGAGGGGTTAAGGGATAAAGAACATGGATCATCTTTACCCAATGATTGTGATTGTGTGTAAAATTAGTCCTAGGTTTCGGTTAAGTATCTTACGTGTTTCGAAAAGAATCGTTTCTTTTTTAGATATTGTATTTGATACATCTTTATTTTTCATTAATATAAAGGTTTAGGGGTCCTTAAAACCTTGTTTGCTTTTCAATAAATAAATAAAGGTCCATGTTTCTAAATTGGTCAGTTAGTTCATCTCAAATGAGCTGCCTAAACCAAGTTTTTGTTGCATATGGGATAACATGAATGTTGAGGAACAGCTAAAAGAGGTGCATCCTATATGGAGTTTTGCTAGCTTGCTCGGTTCTGATTTTTAGATGATATACGAGAAGTTGACTTAGAAATGTTTATATCTTGCCTAAACTCTAGCATTTGAAAATCATCCAAAAAGCTTGTTGGGTTGTAATTGGGCTTAGGAGGATAACTTAAAATATCAAAGCTCAAAATTAAAAAGAGTCCAAATTCTAAAAAAAATTCTAGAATAGTCATCTAGATATTTTAAGATAAGAGAAAAGTAGAGAATTTTATAGTGGTGGATATTTTGGTGGAGAACTCTAGATGATAGATTGTAACTATTAAATTAGAAATGTGTTGGCACAATCCAAGCTATTGTTTAAGGAGATGTCACTAGTATAAATAGAGGTTGAGTTCTCTCATTTTGTATCAAACTAAATTTTGAGAATCAATAAGAATTTCTCATTTCTACTACATTCTCCTTCTCTCATATCGCCTCCTCCCAAATTTTCTAAAGACCTTTAGAAGTCTCGTCTTCCAATAAAGTTGTATCACAGTAAGGTTTCAAACACCTAAAATATATCTTCCTACAGTCAAGGCAATATGGCTAAGAAGTCTGCTAAAAGAGCTTACAATGCCACAAGAAAAACCAATCTTGGTCTATGTCGACAATAAATCTGAAAATGGCCTTATCAAAGAATCCAGTCTTTCATTGTCGAAACAAACATATTGATACACAACGTCATTACATAAGAAAGTGTACCACAAGAAAGACAGTACAACTAAAGTATGCGAGATCCCAGGATTAAGTAGCAAACATTTTCACTAAGCCACTCAAGCTTGAAGACTTTATCAAATTGAGAATTTTACTTGGGATGACAAATCAAGTTTAAGGGGGTTGTTGAATTGTAAACTTGATTTGGGCTTTAGTATGTTTATGTTGTAATTGAGCTTTGGAGTAGAGCTTAAAATATCAAAGCCCAAATTTAAGAAGAGCTCAAATTCTAGAAAGAGTTAAATAAAAATCAAATTTTTAGAAAGTTTTTTCTAGAATAATCATCTAGATATTTTTAGGATAAGAGAATAGTAGAGAATTCTAGAATGATAGATATTTTGGTGGAAAACTCGAGATGATGGATTGTAACCATTAAATTATAAATGTGTTGGCACAATTCTAGCCATTGTTTAAGATGTGTCATTAGTATAAATAAGGGTTAAGTTCTCCCATTTTGTATCAATCAAAATTTTGAGAATCAATTAAAATTTCTCATTACTACTACATTCTCATTCTCTCATCATCTCCTTCCAAATTTTCTAAAAGCCTTTAGAAGCCTCCTCATCCAACAAAGTGGTATCACAGCAAGGTTTCAAACACCTAAAAGATCTCTTCCTATAGTCATGACAATATGGCTAAAAAGTCGCCTAAAAGAGCTTTAAATGCGGCAAGAAAAACCAATTGAGATCTATGTCGACAGTAAATATGCAATGGCCTTATTAAAGTATCCAGTCTTTCATGGTCAAAACAAACATATTGATACACAATATTACTTCAAAAGATAGTGTATCATCAGAAAGGAAGTGCAACTAGAGTAGGTGAGGTCCCGAAATCAAACAATAGACATTTTCACTAATTCACTTAAGCTTGAAAATTTCATCAAATTGAGAAGTTTACTTGGGGATGACAAATGAAGTTTAAGGAGATGTTGTATTGTAAACTTGATCTGGGCTTTAGTAGATTTATATTGTAATTGGGCTTAGGAGTATAACTTAAAATATCAAAAGCCCAAATTTAAAAAGAGCCCAAATTCTAAAAAGAATTAGATAAATGCCCAATTTCTAGAAAGTTTTTTTCTAAAATAATCATCTAGACATTTTTAGAATAAGAAAAGAATAGAGAATTCTAGAATTATAAATATTTTGGTGAACTCTAGGTGAAGGATTATAACCATTAGACTAGAAATGTGTTGGCACAATCAAGTCATTGTTTAAGGAGGTGTCACTAGTATAAATAGGGATTGAATTCTCACATTTTGGATCAAGTCAAAATTTGAGAATCAATAAAAAATTATTATTTCTACTATATTCTCATTCTCTCATCATCTCCTCCCAAATTTTCTAAAAGCCTTTAGAAACATTCTCTTCAAACAAAGTAGTATCAAAACAAATTTTCAAATACCCAAAAAATCTCTTCTTATAGTAATGGCAATATGGCTAAGAAGTTTGTTAAAATAGCGTACAATGCCACAAGAAAAAAATCGACCAAGGTCTATGTCAATAATAAATCAGCAATGGCCTTATCAAATAATCCAATCTTTCATGGTCGAAGCAAAGATATTGATACACGATATCATTACATAAGAAAGTGCATCACAAGAAAGGAAGCGCACAACTAGAATATTGAGATCTCATGATCAAGCAACAAACATTTTCACTAAGTCACTAAAACTCGAAGACTTTATCAAATTGAAAACTTTTTTTTAGATGACAAATCAAATTTAAGCAGGGTGTTGGATTGTAAACTTGATTTGGGCTTTAGTAGGTTTATCTTGTAATTGAACTTAGGGGTAAAGCTTAAAATATCGAAGCCCAAATTTAAAAAAAAGCCAAAATTCTAGGAAGAGTAAGATAAAAGCTCAATTTCTAAATATATTTTTCTAGAATAGTCATCTAGATATTTTTAAGATAAGAGAAGAGTAAATAATTCTAGAATGGTAGATATTTTGGTAGAGAACTCTAGATGATGGATTGTAACAATTAGATCAGAAATGTGTTGGCACAATCCTAGCCATTGTTTTAGGAGGTGCCACTAGTATAAATAGGGGTTGAGTTCTCGCATTTTGTATTAAGCAAAAATTTGAGAATCTATAAGAATTTATCTTTTCTACTACATTCTTCTTCTCTCATCATCTCCTCCCAAATTTTCTAAAAACATTTAGAAACATCTTCTTTCAACAAAGTGGTATCAGATAAAGGTTTTAAACACCTAAAAGATCTCGTCCTATAGTCATGACAATATGACTAAGAAGTTGCTAAAAAAGTTGGAATGATGCAAAAAAACCAACTGAGGTCTATGTCGACAATAAATCAACATTGGCCTTATCAAAAAATCTAGTCTTTCATGGTCGAGGCAAACATATTGATACACGTATCATTACATAAGAGAATGTATCACAAAAAATGAAGTGCAGCTAGAATATGTGAGATCCTAGAATCAAACATCAAACATTTTCACTGAGCCACTCAAGCTTGAAGACTTTATCAAATTAAGAAGTTTGCTTCGAATGACGAATCAAATTTAAGGGGGGGGGGGGGGGGGGCGGGGTTATACGATTGTAAACTTGATTTGGGGTTTAAAAAGAACTCAAATTCTAGAAAGAGTTTGATAAAAACCTGACAAGATTAAGTCCAAGTCGTCCCCTTTTCATTCATCCTCCAGTAATATAAATATTGTAGTCAAAATACAATAGGAAACCACCATACAATAGGAGACCTACCAAACAAAGGAAACAAATCCCCAGTCATAGGAAAGTCTCCTAACCCCATACAACTCTAACAAATATGCTAAAATAGAATGGAATATATTTTCCTAACAATAGGATATATTTTCCTAATACCCCCCCTCAAGTTGGAGCATGAGGGTTAAAAATGCCCAACTTGCCAAGAAGATAATCGAACTGCGATTTGCCCAAAGCCTTTGTGAATATGTCGGCCAATTGATCAGTCGTCGGCACATAAGAAGGAGCAATAAGACCATCCTGAATGGCATCACGAACGAAGTGACAATCAACCTCAATATGCTTCGTACGTTCATGAAATACAGGATTCTGCGCAATGTGTTTGGCAGACTGACTATCACAAAAGAGGGGAACGGCCTTGGGATGAAGTACCCCCAAACTCAATAATAAACCTTTCAACCATTTCAACTCACAAGTTATTGCTGCCATAGAACGATATTCCGCCTCAGCCGAAGAACGCGAAACCATATGTTGCTTCTTAGTTTTCCAAGCAATCGGAGAATGGCCCAAAAACACCAACCACCCCAACAGGGACCGCCGAGTAAAAGGGCAAGCAGCCCAATCAGAATCACACCAACCTTGCAAAGACAAGTCACTATCTGAGCGCAGTAGAATACCGTAACCCGGAGTACCTTTCAAATAGCGGACAACGCGCAATGCAGCATCCCAATGCTCCTGTTGCGGTTGCTGCATAAACTGAGATAGCACATGAACCGAGTACGTCAAATCAGGACGTGTGACCGCCAATTAGACCAAACGCCCCACCAGACGCCGATAAGACTCAGGATCCGAGAGAAGAGAGCCTGAGGCACGCGCCAGTTGATGGTTTTGTTCGATCGGAGACATAGCAGACTTCGAACCCAAGAGACCCACCTCTGAAATAATATCAAGTACATATTTACGTTGACAAAGAAACAACCCTGCAAAGCTGCGGGCAACCTCAATACCAAGGAAGTATTTAAGAACCCCTAGGTCCTTCATATGAAAACAAGAGCCAAGGTAGCCTTTAAACAGAGTCAAAGCAGCAGAATCATTCCCAGAGAGTATTAAATCATCAACATACACGAGCACATTAATTTGAACAGACCCCTTCTTATAAGTTAAAAGGGAATAATCAGAATAGGACTGTAAAAAACCATACCCTTTTAAAGCTGACACAAGCTTAGCAAACCAACATCTAGGAGCCTGTTTCAATCCATATAGAGATTTACGCAACCGACATACCAAACCAGGTTCATCAGATGTAAAGCCAGGAGGGAGTTTCATATAGACCTTCTCATCTAGATCCCCGTGCAGGAAAGCATTGTGTACATCCATCTGATGCAACTCCCAATTTTTAGAAGTCGCAATCGCAAGGAATGCACGAACAGTCGTCATCTTTGCCACCGGAGCAAATGTCTCATCATAATCTATCCCTTCGGTTTGATGATTACCGAAAACAACTAAACGAGCCTTCAATCGCTCAATACTAGCATCAGATTTGTACTTTATCTTATACAACCATTGACTACCAAGAGCCTTCTTCCCTGAAGGTAACGGTTTCATAGTCCATGTCCCATTGTCTTCCAATGCCCGCATCTCTTCTTGCATAGCGGCGCGCCACCCTGCATCTTTTACAACCTCCTTAAAAGATTGTGGCTCTTTTCCAGCTGCAATAAAATTTCGGTGTTTCACATAAAAACTGTCACAACTAACATAATGTGCTATAGGATAAGGTGTACCTGAGGGAGGTGAAGATGTAGAAGCAGGTGAAGCGGAGGATGGACTATTTTTCTTCACTGTAGTGTGTGTAACAAAGTCACGTAGCTTAACCGAAGAATACTTTTCCCAAAAACCACGACCTAAATGCTTGCTCGCGCGGAGCATCTCCCGATACTGCCTCCCCGAAATCATCCGTATGAGAAGGCGTAGGCAAAGCCGTTGGCGGCGGTGTAGTGAGCACGGGCTGCAACGGCGTGGCGGAGGGCTGTGGTGTGGCTCGCGGCTGCTGGTCAGATGCAGTTCTGGGTGTGGACTGTGTGGTGGCTTGCGGCTGCTGGTCTGGAGCACACCTGGGCGTGGTAGGTCGTACCTGCTGCACCTCCTCACCATGTTCTAAAAAATTCGTAAAATCCACAGCCACCCCTTCATCCAGATCACCATGAATGTCATTGCGAGGAGCAAAATTAGTAGCCTCAACATCAAGATATGGGAACACATTCTCATAAAACTTTACATCCCTTGACACAAAAAAATCTTGCTTGTCCAAATCAAACAAATACCAACCCTTCTTGCCAAACGGATATCCCACAAAAACACATTTACGACTCCTACTGGCAAACTTATCACCCTTCGCCTTCTGATTATGAGCGAAGCACAGAGAACCGAAAACACGCAATTCACTAAAGGAAGGTGGACTACCAAACAAGACTTCATATGGAGTTTTATTGCCAAGAATACTAGAAGGTGTCCGATTGATTATATGAGCAGCAGCAAGGGCACATTCCCCCCAAAAATAAATCGGTAGACCACCCTGAAATCGTAGTGAACGAGCAACATTCAAAATGTGTTTATGTTTCCTTTCTGCCTGGCCATTTTGTTGAGGAGTCCCCACACAAGAAGTTTGAAACAGAATTCCATTGACTAAAAAATAATCCTTTAGGCAATTAAATTCAGTACCATTATCACTACGAACAATCTTCAATTTCTGAGAAAATTGTCTATCAATCATAGCTATAAAGGACATAAACATTTTAAAAACTTTCGTTTTATCAACTAACAGATAGATCCACACAACGCGGGAGAAGTCATCCACTAGTGTCAAAAAATAGCGAGCCCCACAAGACGAGGGTGTATCATATGGCCCCCATAAATCACAATGGACTAATTCGAAAATGCGAGTAGATTTATTGTCACTTAACTGAAAACTATCCCTAGAATGTTTAGCACGATGACAAATTTCACATGCTTTATTCAAGTTACCACTAGAATTGCTAAAAAAAAGGAAACAACTTCACCACTTTCTCGGAAGGATGCCCCAATCTGCGATGTCATAGCTCCAAAGAAGTTGAAGGAACAACTGAAACTGCTTTCACCTTTGTCTCCTCCCGTAAGTAGTATAGTCCATTCCTTCTGTCACCCGTTCCAATCACCTCCCTCGTGTGTCGGTCCTGGATAGCACACAAGTCGGAGTTAGTTATGAATTCACAATTTATATCATCACTCAATTGTGAAGCCGAAATTAAATTACAATTTAATTTTGGAACGTAAATAACATGGTTAAGAATAATTTTGTCAGTAAGCTTGACAAGTCTTTCCTTCAAGGCAACAACGTTCTGACCATCCGGGAGGCCAACAGAACAGGGAGTCACATTTCTTAGATCCGACAAATACGAAAAATCTCCCGTAACATGATTGGAGCACCCAGTGTCAATAATCCACTTACCATTCAACCGATTAGGGGGAGGGGGAGGAGTGTCGAAAGCAGCCATGAGAGCCTGCCATTGTTCGGCAGAAAAACCTGTAAGAGGTGCAGCCGACGAAGAACCTGGCGGTGCGTTCACGGCCTGGTCAGACGTGGCCTTGTTGGCCTTGACGTTTCCGCGGCCACGTCCAGCAGCAAGTGGTGCAGCAGTGGCCTGTCTGTCACGCACAACAGCCCCATTCGTCGCACCTTTGGACCCATACTTCTCAATGAACCAGTCTGGAGTGCCGTGCAGCTCAAAGCAGGTGGTGTCATTATGACCCGTCTTGTGGCAGTGTGAGCAGACCAGGGCAGCCTTCTCGACTCGAGTAAGGCGTGGTTTGGAACGATTGTCCATACGTACCGCAAAGCCTGCAACTTCAAATGCCTCGTCTTTAATACGTGTTATCCCCCTAACGCTTTCCTCTTGAGCTATTGTTTGGAAAGCTCTATTTAGTGATGGCAGGGGGTCTTGAGACAAGAGAGTAGAGCGCAGGGAGGCATAATATTCAGAAACCAAACCAAGCAGGAATTGATGTAATCGATCTCCCTCACGCCTTTCCGCATGTTGTTTACCTACACCACAAGTACACCTGCCACACTTGCAAGAGATTAAGGGTTCGTGACTATCAAGTTCATCCCACAACATAGTCAATTTGCTGAAATAAACCGCAACGGGCATAGTCTTGGACTGCTCATAGCGATTTATGTCAGATATTAGTTGTTGTATTCTTGGACCATTGACAAGACAAAATCTTTCATGCAAATCATCCCACAATCGTTTTGCATCATCATAGTTTGATAACATAGATTTTGCCTCAGAGTCTATCGTGTTCATGAGCCAAGAAACAAGCATGCAGTGAATCGTAATCCAATCATCCTTCGTGCAAGGGGGAACCAGGTCTTTAATGAAGCCATCAAGGAAACCAAATTTTCTGCGGGAAGTAAGGGCAACACAAATTGCGTGAGACCAATCATCAAAGTTGTCGAGTTTGAGGCGAATCGGAGTGATAAAATCCCCAGGCCTATCTTGCGGCCCTAGAAAGAATGGTGAATTAGCCTCGATCTTTGGAGGCGGTGATGGAGAAGTTTCTCCACCAGCCATTAGCAAGAAATCAAGAAAGAAGAAAGTTTTAGGTAGGCTCTGATACCATGACAAGATTAAGGCCAAGTCGTCCCCTTTTCATTCATCCTCCAGTAATATAAATATTGTAGTCAAAATACAATAGGAAACCACCATACAATAGGAGACCTACCAAACAAAGGAAACAAATCCCCAGTCATAGGAAAGTCTCCTAACCCCATGCAACTTCTTACCCCATACAACTCTAACAAATATGCTAAAATAGAATGGAATATATTTTCCTAACAATGGAATATATTTTCCTAACAATAGGATATATTAACCCAATTTCTAGAAAGTTTTTTCTAGAATAGTCATATAGATAATTTTAGGATAAGAGAGGGGTTGAGAATTATCAAATGGTAGATATTATGGTGGAGAACTCTAGATGATGAATTGTAACCATTAGATTAGAAATGTGTTGGCACAATTCTAGCCATTATTAATAAGGTGCCACTAGTATAAATAGGGGTTGAGTTCTCCCATTTTGTATCAAGCAAAAATTTGAGAATCAATAAGAAGTTTTCATTCCTACTACATTCCCCTTATCTCATCATCTCTTCCTAAATTTTCTAAAAGCCTTTAGAAGCTTACTCTTCCAACAGAGCGCTGCAACCTATCTTAGTGGGACATTGTTCAATTGGCTGCAAATTGTATTGCCCCTCGGTACCAGCAAATGCTGGTATCTGGGGATCTTGAGTCATTTGATGAAGAGATAATTGATATGGTACGAGTCACATATTTTTCCAAGCAACTGATCATAATTATTTTGAATGAGCACAAGTTGGTAACAGTTAAAAAACTATCTCTCCACATGTTCCTCCTCTCATGATATTTCGCGGATAATTCAGTTAGTCATTCTTGCTCCAAGCTTTGAAGAGGTTAATAACTAGTTTTGTAATTCGTAAATTTATTGAACTTTTTTATTGCTTTCTTATTGGGTTTTACTTGATATGGGATATAAGAATTTCATGTACATTTGTCAATTTTTTACAGGAGTGACTCCAATGCTGAAATTTTTGTGATGAATATTGAATCAGCGTCATGGAAGAAGGTGGAGATAATACAGAGTGTGAATTTCTTGCAAAGTAAATGAAAAAAGTCTTACCGACCTCAATTCGAGGGTTGGTAGAATTTAATTTGGATTTCCTTCCAACTTTTCTTCCCGTACAGTTTGTTCACTTCCAAAAGACTGGATTGTCTAATCTATTAAGAAAATATCAACAAATAATGCAAATATAAATGGGAAATATGCAAAGGTTTGGGGCGTTATTGTGATACTTGAAGTTTGAATTAAAATGTGAGAAAACAAGCAATGGCGATGCAAAGATTTTTTCTTGGGGGGGGGGGGGGGGGGGGGGGCGCATAGGTTAATATCAGTAATATGATGATAAATAAAATTGTATTCTAAATAAAGTAAAAATACATCAAATTAAGCTCAACTAAATAATTATAATGATATAAAAATCAATTAAAGGTGTGGGTTGATAAATAAGAAATAACTATAGTTTAGCTATTAATTAAACCATTGACTTTTTAACGGGAAATTGTTATCTTTATCCAAATTCACAAAAATATATCAGAATGAATAATGAAGAAATATAAACTGAAAATAAATCAAACAAACAAAATGGTAAACAAAGACAAATGGATTAACTTTACATGCATTTTTCAATAATATAGTTAATGATGATTAGAAATTTAGTTTTAATTAGTTAATAAATCAATTTGATTAACTTTACATACATTTTTACATCAATGGAATTATAACATAGTTATTATATGTGTAACTAGAGGTTTGGGAGCCACATTTCTTACCACCAATCAGTTTTTAGTCACTTTGTTTTTTAAACTAATATGTATGTAAACACTCTGTCATCTCATTAATATGTGGAACTTTGATCATTTTATTAATATGTATATAAGCACTTTGTCGTCTTATTAATAGGTATGCAAGCATTTTGTCATCTAATAGAGTCTACCATCTTATTAATATGTGTAACTCTGCTTTTAATCATCTTATTAACTTGATTTTCTGTTTTTTAAACTAACAGGCATGTAAGCACCTTGTCAATCAGAATCTGTACTTAATGATGGGCATAGTGGAAATGACCAGTCTATATAAGTTGTCATTGAAGGAGTCCGGAAGTAATAAATTAATAAATTCTATTCTCTGTCACTATGTAGTCAATGTATGATAATGACCTCATAGGTAAAGTAATAAATTAATTATCTAATTTCTTCAATGCATGGGTACCTTCAACAAATTTTATTCTGTCACTATTTACTTATTTAGTCACAAGTTATCTACCAGAAAGCATGATCATAGCCACATAGCTATCTAGCAAAACTTGTCAATGCATGGTCATAGCCACATAAGTAAAATAATATAATTTCATGTAAACTAAATAGTGACAGAGAATTGAAGCAACCATTAATTGAAACAAAAAAATTGCTCTTCAAACTCAGATTATACCTTCACACCCAGTCAAATACAAACACATTTAGAGTGAACTGCAATTAAGAAAAAGTTAACAGACTACTCAATAAAATAAAATAGCTCGAGTGCAAGTATTTCAATAGTGGCTCTCTTGGCCACATCTAAAGCAATGCACGACTCTCTTTGTCACTTCTTGTGATTCAATGCGCTATTTCTTTGGACGTCCTGGTCTTGCACGAGTTGCCGGAGGTTGAATCATTGGTACTTCATCTATCAAAGCTTCATCCACAGTTGACCGCATATCCAATGTTTTTATTGGTAAGATGGAATGTGCATAAATATGATATTGTGATCCCCTCTTATAACAATCATCCACATACTCATATGGTTCCATTTTCAACGTTTTCGTCACAACACATACATGAATGCAAGGCAAATCACTGTACCACCAATTCATGCAACTACAAAATCTCTCAGGTAGATTAACTTGATGACTAATTTTCCCACCACAAACCTCGTATTCACTAGCTGATGCTTGATAAAATGTCAAACTACTTGAACGTTCAAGTATAACTTTCATTTCATGATCAATGCGAAGACCAATTGTGCACTTCCATTGCTCTGTTTGACGTTTGCTATCAAAGTCATCAACTTGATCCTAATGTTGTCAATCAATGCATATATTGTGAACTCCCTTGATTCCAATATCCAATTATTGAATGTCTCAGTCATATTTGACGTCATTTGATCCTAACGTCTACATGAAAATTTTGTCACGGCCTCAAGATGACTATCCTCAAGATATTTGTGTGCTTTCGGTGAGATGTTTTTAATAGTTTTCATTGCTTCCAAGTAATTTGGGGGCAATTAAGCATATACAGCCTTCCACAATGCAATCTTTAAACTATCTTTTGAAATGAGACTCAAATATGTCCCACCTACATGGTCTAAAACATTTTGCTCCAAATGCTTGAAACAATAAGCATGAAATGAGTTACCAAAGACGTTCTTCACCACACGTAAGATATTTGGATGCCTGTCCAAAGTAATAATAATATCATATTTTGACTTTAATGCATCATTGAGGTTTTGAGAAACCAACTCCAATCATTGAACGTCTCCCCTGCTACAATAGCAAAAACAATTTGATACATGCCATTATCATCATTGCATGCTTGGGTAGCAAGGAGTGTCCCTTTAAACTTTGCCTCTAAGAATGCCCCATCAATAAATATAATTGGTCGACATCCACTAAAAAACCTTTCAAGAGAAGCTTGAAATACAATAAAACACTAATAAAACCGATCTTTCTTAACTGTCATGGAGGCCACACTACCTGGATTATTATCTCGTATCTTCTTACATAAGAAAGGTAGTCGCCTATAAGAGTCTATTGTAGAACCATGAAGGCATTCTATATCCAATTCTTTTCTGTGCCAAGCTCGCAGGTATTGCAAGTTCACACCAATATCATTCTTGAAGTCTTTGACGATTTGTTTAGGTGCATAGCTTGGAGTCCATCGTATTATTTCTTCCATAATGTTGGAGACTAGTTTTTTCGAAGCCCTAAACTTAGAAACAAATTCATCAGCCTCAACGTGCACATGTTGTGGATCAAATTTATATATATTAAATTCTAAAGTGTTCGTTACTTTAGATGCTTTCAACTTCCATGGGCAACCATCCACCCCACACTTCGCCCTTACATATGAAATATCATTATTCTCAAATGAGTATTTGAATTTGTGCACTAATGCATACTTTTCTATCGCAACCCGTAAATCAACCACTATTGAAAATCTTTGACCAACCTCTTTGATAACACTTCCCCATCTACTATACACCAGTGGGTCACTTGTATTTTCAGCACCACTAAAATTGGTAGCGAAATCAAGTATCACTTACGATGTATTTGTGGCTAAAACAGTTGAACTACATCTGTATGAGAAAAAATAATTAGATAACTGAATTTAGAAAACTAATTAGTATAAAGTTGTTTGGAAATTTTTTTACTAACACCATTTCTTCCGGATTTGAATTTTGTACGAAAGACATTTTTGTAAGATTCAATTAGAACCAATTGCTCACAGGCCTATGACAGTTGCTAATGGAGAAAAAGGCAAGCATTAAAAAAGTTATTTTTCAAATCTTGTAGATTTATACTACATCATCTTAGATTCTTAACTACGTCATCTCAAATTCTTTACAGAACACTCTATTAATGTCAACTTTACAAAGCCTATTTTTTAATCTAAGAAAAAGCATGTTATTTACTTTGTGATTCTTTCACAATGACTTTTCACTATATGCACTAAAGAAACAATGGGTCAATCGTACTTTCCAATTAAAGAAACAATGTGTAAATCATACTTTTCACTATTTACTTTGCTACTTTTTCACTATATGGATTAAAGAAACAATAGGTCAATTCTATCCTTGTGAGAATACATAATCTCTTCTTCTTTCATCTGATATAAGCCTAGTTACTACCTTGCTAAGAATGTTGTTGACTTGATACACCTTAAAATGTTATACTTTTCCAACTTGCAGGTACGTACTTTAGAAACCAAAAGACTAGAAGAATTGGTTTAGTAGCTAAAACTAAACAAATTCAACTAATAGTTAGAAAGGTGAACAATTGAGACACTAAAATACATCATGAATAAAATAAGATGGTCACATCAGATAACTATAATTTGGCAAAGGTAAACAAACTTTTCAGTTATCAAGTGTTCATAGCAGTAATTGGTGATGAAGTTATCTACTTCCAGGGGTTGCTTGTGATGGTAATAAGCTTGAAATGACAACTAACAACCAAGACACACGATATGAGCTGTCAATCATGGTTCTATATATCTCTACAGTTTTTTAATACTGCAAGTATCTAAACCAACACATCAAATATTCTCACGCGGATATAATTGACTCGAGATTTCTGCACAGTTGATCAACACAAAATATTGGGGATTTCTTTATCTCAACCATACCTCAACGAAAAATTATTCACAACCATACTCACAACCTTCAAACATACTTTTGACCAACCATTATAAATAGAGAGAAATCCATCTCTTCATTGGTTTTTACTATATGCATTAAAAAAAATATTGAAATAAAAATCTTGAGATGGAAAAAGGAAACATAACCATACCTTAAGATTAATCAATGAAAAATATTAGAAAAATATGAAAATTTTCGTCAATTGATTTTTGCGTGTTGAAGATTGAAGGAAGAAAAGAAACTTGACACAAAGAGTACTCGTTAGTTATGTAGGTTTCTATTTTTTTAGGAAGGATAAATATGTCATATTACTTTATGAGTTAACCTGGGTTAATGAAAGAGTCATCGTTGGTCATAAAAGTATAAAAATATGCACAAATTAGCCATTACATCAACTACGGCATCTAAATTGTCCATTTTGTGAAAAATAGGCATTAAAAATCATTTTTCAATTTTTTTAAGAAAAACAATCGATTTTTCATTTGGTATTTTTTGCTATTTAATTTTTATTTCAAATAATTTAATATTTGGGGTTGTGCCCAAAACTTTCAAAAATATGAACATTTGCTAAATAATACCACCATTTCTACTGAAGGACAACACCATCTTTTTGAAGGACACTACCATTTACTGAAAGACACCACCAATATAAACAAAAAAACCCTATCACCTATTTTCTCATCTCTCCCTCTTTTCTCCATCAAGCATCCCCACTACCTCGCCACCGCCACATTTCTTCTTCTTTCTTTTCCATCAAACACTACCACCACCGCCACCTGTCTCTCTCTCTTCTCCATCAAGCACCACCATCACCCGCCACCTCTATCCCTTTCTTCCTCTTCTCACATATTTTTTTTTTCATATCTTATCAGCAACCCCGCCTTCATCTCTGGCCGCACAACCCCTTTCTCTCATCCATTCCTCTTGTTTATTTAGTTAGCATAATCATTAACGACATTAAAAAAATGTTGTGAAATCTCATTAGCGACGTGTGAATGTCATTAAGAAATGCAAAGATTTCAACGGCATACTAGATACCACAATCTGCAATGAATGTCGTTACTAATAAATATAAAACATTCAATGATGTGTAGTGCATGTCGTTGAATGTCTAAGTTTTTTTTTCCATTTCAATCGCAGCGGATAGTATGAATGAGAGACTTAGGCTCGCACAGACCGCTGTATTTGCTTGAAAATTTGGACAAAGTCAGGGTTTGTGTCCAAGCGCAACGAATCCTGTGAATTTAATTAATAAATTCGCAAAAGTCACATCGTTTGGACAAAATCCCTGACTGTTCCAATTGTTCAGTTTTGTTTTAACATTGTTTTCAAATTTCTTCAATTTCTATGGTTTATATGCACTAAAACAAATTGTTTTTATTGCAAAAACATCATTTCGACAATGTCGAGTAAAAAACTCGACTTCAGAGGTCCTAAAATATGGATATGCTTCAAGACAATGTCCAAAAAGTATTTTTGCAATAAAATCAATTTGTAAAGAATGTATTTAAACCAAATAAATTGTAAAAAAAAAAAAGGCTCAAACAAAATAAATAAATAATGGATAGAGTTTGTTTTTTGTCCAATCGAAGCAGATTTTGCAACTTTGGTAACTCATTTTGCAGAATCCGATGCGTGTGAGAAAAACAATTGAATCTATCCATTTTTCAAAATTTTTTTTTGAAAAAAACGTTAAAAAAATATTGAAAATTTAGACAAACTTAGGTTTTTTTTTTTACCAAATGCAGCGGATCCTGCGAATTTATTTATCCAATCCTAGTGGGGTGCCTTTATCAAATCCCAAAGAGGAATTGGGAATATGTCCCAAACACGAGTATAAAACAAAAGAATTTGGGGGCTTCCTTTCCAGTCTTCCAGTAAAACAACACCTCACCTCACCTCACCTCACCTCACGTCACCACCACCTTGCAGTTGGCTTAAATCACAGAACCTGTAGTGAATTCGAAGCAAAAACGCAGTCAGAAAAAGAGAGAGAGAAAGAGAAACGCATTTTCTTTCTATATATATATATATAAGTGTTGTTGTTGCGAGAGATTGAAAAGAACGTTTCGCCTATAAATCCATCCATCATCTACTACTCTCCTTGTTCGTCTTCATCAAAAACCAAAATCAAAATGTCTCTCCCATCTCTCCATCAACAACTCTCTCTGCGTTCCTAGCTAGATCCACCAAAGCAGGACCTTCTACCATCATCAGATCCAACATTCTTCCCAATCTCGATTGCTTTTCGATTGAATTTTAGGTAAATTTGTTAAAGCTCAATTTTAGGTTAATTTCACTAGTATAGACTCTAGAGTGTGTAAATTTGTGGTTACTGATAATTTGCGTTGCAGATCGCTTGGAATTGGTCACTTTGTCGGTGAGATCTGATTCATTTCCAATATTTAACAAGCGAGTAGGTAGGTAGGTAATTGATTGAATTTTTAGTTTTAGAGCTATTTGATACAAGAAAGAAACACGATTCTTCATTTACTGTTTTGAATTGAATGTTTGTTTCTTCATTAAGATCTGTATGTATGGTATAATGATGAATGATTTGAACATTGTTATCAGGTCTTTTGAGGGTTGTTTTCCTATGCCGCCGTAGTTTCACTCTAAACATTTGTAGATAGACACTCTTTTGTTGTCTACTTTGGTGGTGAGGAATTCAGTTTGGCTTGATGAAGAACGGGATGATAGAATGCAGTGTATGCCATTCCAAATTGGTGTCACCTAATACTAAAGCCTATTCCAAAGCATATGACAAACATCGGAGCAAACAATCGTCAAAGCACCGCGCTTTGAATGTCCTCTTGGTTGTTGGAGATTGTGTCTTGGTTGGTTTACAGGTGATTCATTGACTTCGTCGATTTACCAGCTTACTATGATACCTTTGTTCATGTTGTTATATGTTTTCTTGTCCGTTGTGGGAAAAAACATAGTTGGGGAAACTCAGAGTCTGGGGACACTAGTTGAAATACAGTTGGATGACTTATAATGAGCTGATTAAAAAAATGAATCAATGTGCAATTCATAACACATGTTTTATGAGTTAAAATTGATATCAACAAGAGACATTCAATACATTCACAAGAGACATTCAACACGTTGTGGGTCCTATTAAGTCCACAGTAGAAGCATGTAATATGTCAATATCTACTCGCTTGTTAGATTAGCATTTATATTGTAACTATGAAAGTGGAATGTTCTTATGCATAAAAATAAGTGGAAAGTTAGTAATATATCCATTATTTGACACGTTTTGTTTGGTTTTGTTTTCTCAACAGCCCATTTTGGTGTTTATGTCCAAGGTGGACGGCAATTTTAAGTTTAGTCCTATTAGCGTCAATTTTTTGACCGAATTAGCTAAGGTTCTCTTTGCGATAGTTATGCTCTTACTTCAGGTACGCAATTCCTTTCTTAGTTGTCTCCTGAAATAACTTTCACGCTTTCTGTCAGTTCCTCTTTCAGATTTTCTATGCACAATTTGTAGAAACGCTAGCTCAGAGGAGGCAGGAAATTCGCCTGCCAATGAAAGGATGATTTCTTCAAGTTGTATTCTAGTTATGATGGAAGTGTATATACTTATTGAAAATGGTATTGTTTCGAGTTCTATGATGAAATGATGATCAAGTTACTTATATGATCAATTGAATATGGAAGGAAATAGACAATGTGGATTTAAGAAATTCAATGTAGATACTCGAGAAAGTGGAAAAAGTACATATGGGGAAGAAAAGTAAAGCATACTAGGGTCTTGATTCTCCAAGTACAAGAGTATAGTAGTCTCTCTATCCCAACGCACTCCAAAAATACTTTCCCCAAACAAACAATTAGGCTTCATATTGTAGTCATATTCATTCTAAACAAAATTTTCGACAGACTCGTCAGCAATGGAAATCTTGCTAGGCTTTATTCCAAATAAATAAGGGAAGACAAACAGGTTATAAGAAGCCATTTTGAAGTGTTTTAAGGCCGAAGAGATTGATGAGGCACCTTGATGCGGGAGCCTACTTTTTCTTCATTTTCTTATCAGGTAAGACTAAGGCCAAAAGTGAGAAATACCTTCACTAGTTACCATATAGGAAAATCACAAGGACTGAGTGTTCTCAACTAAACATAACTTCTTCCATACACAAATGGCGTATGATGCCAGCTGTGTGATTCCATAGCCATAGCCAAGGATGCACGGATACAGACACGCGCGTCGTGTCGGACACGGACACGACATGCTGACTCGACAATTTCCAAAAAATTAGGACTCGGAGACACGTCGACACATCATACTATATTTTTAATAAGTCATATAAATATAAATATTAATTTAATAAAGTGTCTTCCTAGAGTGTCTTGAAGAAAATGACACTGGTGTAAGAAAAATTAAAGTAGATAAAAAGTATAGTAGAAAGAAGTAGAGGAAAAAAGAAGCAAATGAGAGAAAAATAAGAAGCAAAGATTAATAAGCATAAACTACTTCTATGCTTTAGTGGTTTTTTGTCCTATTTGTCTTAAATCACAATTGAAATAGTCATTCACTTCAGATGGATCAACATCTATTATATTACGTGGTTATTTGCAAATATCTAAAAGTAAAAAATAAAACAAAGTTGATTTTCGAGTCTTGACTGTATCCTGACCAAGTTTCGAGTGTATCGAAGGCGTGTCCAACACGTTGACCACATTGACCATGTGTCTAACACCTGCCAACACATTGACCAAGTGTCCGACGCGTGTCGAGCGAGTGTCGTGTGTCGGATACGTGTCGAACATGGATACGACAACTTTTCGAAGAGTTCGTGCTTCCTTGGCCATAGCCCTTAGTAGTGTCTTTGTTTGGAGGATTATGATTAAATAAGCGAGTAGCAATAAGATTTGGGGCTGAGATTAGAGTAGAGTGTTTTCAGTTATAAACAAGAGATATGTTACCACTTTGTATTCAGAAACTTGGGGAAATGAAATATTTTATTATCAGAAACTTGATGAATGAAAACTATGCATTCTTTCTTTTGATTCTTATAAATTGGTGTTCATTTTCTTTCACATAACAACAAATCAACAAATCAATTTTGTGGTTGCAATCAATCCTTGTGTGGCTGACTATTCCATACTTCTATTAATGGAGACAACGGGGGTGGTTGGAACTTGGGTGGGAGACAAGCTTTTGATGATTGGGAAATCCAAGAAGTGGCTCTCCTTCGCATCTTTTTCTCCTAGGTTGCTATATAGGGAAACCTGATCATCTGGTTGTGTAAAGGGAAACATACAACTTTTTATCATTTTAGTTGGAAGACTTGCTGACAATCAAATTAGTTATATGGTTGTTTGTATTTTGGTTGGAGCTTCTCACTCACAAGCTCTTTTTTCTTGGATTTATGATAGAAGAAACCAATCAAAAAAATTGGAATGATTGTATTTGATTGAAGATTTCAAGGGAGATATGAACAAGATCGTTGGCTTCATCACAGCCACAGCCATCCCTACCAGCACCCTGAACCAAACCGACATTGCCACCATCGATTGCCCACAACCGCCAGACAACCACAAGGGGTTTGATCGAACTCCGCTGCAAAGATCACAAGGGGTGTGATCATATCTACTCCTGATCAGATCCTTGCGATGACCAAATCAGGCCTGGTCAACCTAGCATCGACCTTTCTGGTCTCCATGTGCCGGTGACACCAAACCAACTTTGGCTGGCCACCGATCGCTATAGGAATGATCCGGCCCCTTCCTCGCTTTGTTGTCCACCTATTGAAGGGTACTAACCTTCCAAGGTCAATCCTTCCCCGTCCATTTGATACCCTTTCTATGAAATCCAAACCATATGACTTTGGAACTCATGCTATTTGGAACTCATGCTATTGATTTCAGTGATGTTAAGTAATGACTTTTTAAGAATAATATCATCCAGATCAATATTCTGATCATGGATACATGGATTAATAAACAAAATGGTTGTTTAATTAAAACCCAATACTTACGCTTGTTCACCTTGCTCGGTTGCTCCACTTCCCTAACCCTAACCTTAACCTGAACCCCTTTGTTCATTGGATTCGTCTTCTTCAGCTACTGGGGTGCGTTTGTTAGTGCCAATGGATTTGGTGTGGATGATGTGCCCCTCTGAAAAAATCAATCAACAAGATGTTAACGACAACCATGACACAGAGAGACCCTTAGAGGGGCCTCCAATTTGTGCTCCTTTTGAAAGCGAAGATTTTGATGGTGATGATGTATACATGTTTTACCTCGAAATTGTCATAATCATAATATTCGTAAATCATATGAGTTGTTAGATTGCATGATGGGACTCTTGGAGAGACGTCTGTTGGGTTATTTGAAACTGGATATTCCAGAGAACATACAGTCTGACTCTGACATGACCTTCCTCAACATAAAGTCTATTGCAGATGCTATTAACCAAGTCCATAATCGGAGATGTTCATCTATCCCTCCACTGCCACTACAAGTAACAATACCAACGGTTGCCTCACATTCCAAAATTGTACCTACACTGTTCAGTATGAAGTGTTATGTGGTGCACTTGGGAGCTGAACATCAAGGTACACCAATCTGAGCACACTACTCAGAGCAGTTTGAGGTGTTGCAAAGCGCGTCATGCTAGCATTAGCCCTCATGACCGCTTAGCCTAGCTTCAAGGTTGAGGCCTCTCTACGAAAATTTGTAGAGTAGTATGCCCTATAAAATGTTTTAATCATAATGCATACATTGACAAGTAAATCTAATAGAAACCAAAGCATACCAATTAAGACATTGAGACGTTGCATTATATCTATGTAATTCAAATCAAGTAATGAGTCCAGTTATTGAATGAGTCCATCTCAAACTATGTATTACAACTTCATTTTAACCCGTACTCCCCCCCCACTTCCTACCCCAAATCCCCAACGCTGTCATCTTACTTGACAATATTTGCAAATATGGGGTGCGTCCGGACTCCGGAATGAGGGAGCATTGTACAGTAAAGTACAAACATAACCTCAATGAAGGAAAACGGAAGAGAATGAGAAAAAGAAGAAAGAAGAAAATAACGTAATTGTCTTGTGAGTTGAGGAACACAGCAGTAGCAAATGATACCTAGCTGAAATTAGAAGGCGCCACTGCCTAATTGCAACCCAAAACTTACATAACTATAAGAGTGGGAATTAGCCCTTGTTTCCTTTGGATTATCATTGCTTTTATTGTTCCTAGTTCCACCACACAAGGTGATGACTTGATAGTTGATACACTTTTGTTCCTAGTTTTATTAGTTGTTAGCCCACCCAACAATCCTTAACTTTGTTCTCTGCTGCTGTAGGGATTTCTTAAGTTTGTGGCTTTCAATGATATAAATCTGAAATGAGATGTACTTATTCACTGTGTATGCGATTGAAGAAACAAACCAGCTTGTGTTTGTTTCTTAATTGGAACCCATCCATTTGGGTTTCCTCTTGATGTTGCTATCTGTTTGGCTTCATTTGAGCCCATTTTAGTTTTTCCATGTGTATGATATTATTAGTAGATTATTTGGAAATTCTTATGCTATTTAATAGAGGGTAAACATTTCAAAATTATTTTTTATTAATTCTGCAGGCTAGGAACCAGAAAGTAGGAGAAAAACCTCTACTTTCAATTTCCACATTTGTACAGGTAAGCATTTCAATGTCTACATGTTATTTCTGCTAAGAATTTAGCTATCATTTTCTACTATCATGTTGACGGGTGTCTAATTATTGTTATCTCTTGAGACGGGTGGAAAGTACCAGAAAGAAAACACCTCCGTGTGATCTCTTGGCATAATATATGAGTTTACTTTGTTGTTGTTTGGTTTCATCAGAACAAACTTTACGGAGGTGTCATATTCGCCCTGGTTAGGGTATCTATAGCGAACCTATGTATGTGTACACGATCCAGTATAATTAAATACGTTGAATTGATTTCAGTTCCATCATGTTTTTCTTTTTAGGCCAATGGGAGACCAGATTTTATTGCTAGGCAAAGGTAAGGAACTCCAAGGTAAAATAATTAAAATTATGAAAGTTATCCCAGAGGAATATGAACAGATCAAGTGTCATATTAGTGTTAAGAGCTGAGCACAATCCTTTATGGTTAGAAAAAACTATTCAACTGTGTGACTTTTTCCTTCAAGGATCCTTTCTGGTCCAAGTGAAAAAACGAACACCCTTTCACCAAATCCACTTCCCTACCTGAAAGGTAATCGAGATAATGTCCCATTATCCAACCATCAAGCAAGCACAGAGATGCTTACTTGAAATAACGTCCCTACTTGAAACGAATTCCTTTTCGACATGTATCTAATACCGACACCCATCGGACACATGTCGGACACACCTCTGATACACCTAGAATTTGGTTATGACACAATCAAGACTCGAAAATTAGCTTTATTTTATTTTTTACTTTTAGGTGGGTACAAATAACCACTTAATTTGAAGGTTGTTAATTCAATTGAAGTGACACTCTTTCAATTGTGATTTAAGACAAAGAGGGCGATGAAAAGCCATTGAACTTCTTAAATTTTGCTTCTTCTCTTATCTACTTTTCTTTTTTCTTGCGATTGAATTCTCTTAAGTGTCCCCATGTTCGACGATAGATGGATCTACACAAAGCAAATTTCTCCTTAGCAAATCGCCGTAGCCACTTGCTCAGATTCGTCCAATGCCCACACCTCCTGTATCTCTTGGAACACACTTTGTCTCAAGAGATTGGATGAAAGCTTTCTTATCCTTAGACGATCCTTGAAGGAAGTCTCTCATAAAGGATGCCCAAATAATGGGTTAGAAGAGGTTGGAGTCACACCGCAAGATATAGTGAGGGCACCATATTAGAGATATACCCAATCCCAAATTAAAGATATGCCCAATAACAAAGATGGAGGACTTGTTGAAATTTATCTGTAAGCCAGATAAGGATTCAAACTTATAAAATCTTCTTCAGACCCCTAAATTAAGCCACCTTGGCATCACAAAACAAGATTAGTTGATGGTGATTTAGTTGCTATTTGGAGTGACTCTGAACCTTTTAACAAGCCCAACTCCCAAGCTCGTTAAACCATCAAGGAAAGTCCTTCAACACAATGGAGAAAGTTAACCTCCCGTCTCAATCCTTTTGAGCTTGTGAAAGAAGCATCATCCTAAATCTCCATTAATCTTCATTGAGAAGTTTGTCATCGACCTACAAGTCTTATCCACCTTATGCTATTGTGGCTAAACCCATTCTATTCAGCACAAAGTTGACATACAACGACGCCACGTTGGAAGGCTTTAGCAAAGGCCAGCCACCACTATTCCTGGGCAATTAGATCTGTTTCTTGAATTCACTAGTTCATTGGCCATAAGAGAGTGATAGGCTATCACTGATTTGCCTTCCCAAGATGGAACCACAATGAAATGGAGATATAATCTCGTGAAGCACCATCTTAAACGAGAGGCCAAAACCATGGAGATTGCCTTGTAAACTCCATTGAGCAAACTGACCAGTTTAATGAGAATGGATTTGATTCCATTCTTCTTCTTGGGATCAAAGAGATGATGGTTGTATTTAGCCGCCAATCTAAGAAGAAATTGAAGTTGAAATCTCTAATCCACCTTAATAGATTTCCAAGGTTTAAAGTAGACATTCACTGTGAACCTGTTCCTTCGTTTCTGTAAGTCTCCATGGACTAACAATGCCTTCTTCTGTGATGTCAGCTTCAAGAAGTCTAGCATAGTCACTTGTAACTTGGAAGTCTCCGAAATCAATACCGTTGGCTTTGCCTCTAGTTCTTTCTCACTGTAAAGATCAGTGAAGGCTATATTGCCCCTAGTTCTTTCTCACTGTAAAGATCAGTGAAGGCTATCTTCTTCTCATCCGTAACCACTTCATCCTCAATTAATATGGAGTCTGTTGCACTGGTCAGTTTGTGGTGGTACTTAAAACATTGATCTCCCAACAAATTTTCCTGAATGCTTCCTCTTCTTCTCCAGTTAGTAATTCTGATCCCTCTTTAGTTGGAGCTAGGATTTTAGCCTCATTCTGACTGCCATTCTTCAATTCATAGGGAGCTCTCCAGCTCCCTAAGCTCTAAATGTGCAATCTCGGATTTTGTTTTTGAGATCATAATTGAGGTTTTCCCATAAACATCCCTGGTGGACCTTAAGATGTTCCTTAGAAGTCTTGAGTTTGTGCCAAAGGACAAAACCTGCATTACAGGACAGAACCATATTCTTCTACCAAGTCTCAATTATATTACTAAAGGGTCATCAAACCAAGAGTTATTGAAGGAGGAGTGGTGCTTGGTTGATGAGACTGAGAGATGATTTGTCAAAAGGACAACTTGAAGGTCAGAACCAGATTCACCCATGATCACTTCAACCTTTTCTTCAAACAAATCACTCCAATCAGGGAGGCGAGAAAATGATCAAGCCAGAACAACAAAGGAATCTAACACCAAAGTAATAGTGGCTTTACTTAGTCAATACAAGGGATGCACATAACCTCTAGGACTAGGAAGTATTTAGGAGAGACTAGGGATTTAAAATTGATTAACTTTGACTATGTCGCCCTGGGTGCCTAGCTCGCCTAGGCGACGCCCAGACCTAGGCATCGCCTAGGGGAGAAAGGTAAGATGTCAATAGTAAATAAATACAAGTAAAATTTTTATAGTGAAAGGCCCTCGCCTAGCTCGCCTGAATACAAAACTTTTAATTATTAATTTTGATCATTTAGGCTGTGCCTAGGCTAGGCGAGGAATTGAGGTCAAAACATAGCCCGCCTAGGTGTCACTTGAGACTACATAGATCTTTGATTTGATATCCTGGGTTCTTGAGAATGAAATGCTCAGGTTTTCAATCTTTCTTACATTTGATTTGACTAAACTATTTACATGTTTCATTCCGCTGCGTGTGACCTGTAATAAACATCACAAGTTTGTCAAAGTGACTACAAACCAGTGAAACCAATTCACTAAGATAAATTAAATGTTTTAAGCTCTCAATACCATGATATCTATGACACCAACATTAAGATGCTAGCATGAATGTGCACCTTTGCCCCACAAACCAAATCCCAAAAGCAAAAAGGGGACAACAACTACACTCCTAACAAACTCGACGTCATTGCACAAGCAAAAGTGAGACAACTCTTCCCCCTCCCCCTAAGCCTTAAGGAGGTTACATTTGATCCTCTGCACCACTGGACAAAGAATCCAAATCCTCGTCCACTTGACCTGCTGCGCTTTTTGCATCCATTTCTTCACCCATATCAAAACCCAATACCTCAGACAATGAGCAAATGGGATCAACATCTTCTCAGCTGCCATTTCCTTCCTCCTCCCTTGTCACCTTAGACTTTCGGCCCTAAACAGGAAGTTGAGTCTTCAACCAGTGACCCAAGACCAAATGATCAGTCCTTGAGGGCTGGGCATTTGTCCTTTCTTACCACTGATTCGAATTCCCAGCCCACAGGCTTGGTCAATCATATTTTTGCCATGGGTTCAAAACAGTCCGAAGGTGTGTTGGCTTTGGGTAACAAGCTTTTAGCCTGACCTAAGAATCCTGATACCATTTTGTCTATCTCAACTATACCAACCACCATGGAGTGCTCCATGTTATAGTTTCCTTACAAAAAATGAAATCTTTGATGGAATTACCCCCCCCCCCCCCAAAAAAAAAAAAGTAATTCATTATGAGATTGAAGGAGAGAATGTGTTGCCATATTCAGAAAACCCTCACACTTTTTTTTTTTTGTTAAAATCCTCACACTGTGTTATGTTCATTAGTATCATCACATTGTACGCCTTGTAGTCACCAACATGTCCGACATTTTCCAATTATTACTTTCTTGTTTGCTTCTGTTTGGTTTCCTGGGTTTTTGGCTGAAAAATGGAAAATCTCATTTAAACCCATTAGATGATGAGGGGACCCATTCTTATTAATTGTTTAACTGGCTTTTAATCAATATTGAGGGCACCCAATAATACACAAGAATATTTTGGTAATTTGGTCTTTGTTCTTCGACAGGTTACATTTAGTTATCCAATTTGAGAGATAATTAATAATGAGATCCAATGATCTAATCCAACGGTTATGTAGAGATGACTCTATGCTTGATTCTATTAATTGCTTCACTTCTCTTTATTTTGTTTCAAATCTAGTCATTTACAGAATCGGAATGCGTTTTCAGAAGTAGCCTAAATCAACACCACTTACTGTCCTTCCAAAAAAAAAAAATCTCCTAAATCAAATCCCTGCCAAACTCTTCTTCTATTTGAACATCGTCTCTGGGTTGTAATGATGAACAGAGCAAGCAAATAAGAAGATACAATGGGAGGGGGTGGGGTTGTCACATGGTTCTGTTCATTATTTAAATGTTTGGCTCTCTTCGTATTTTGCTTCCTTTGAATCTGTCTTCCATCAGTTATAATGAAGAAACTAATTAAAGACAATAGATAAATAAAGACGAGGGTTATAGTGTTGCAATTGTTTATAAAAGAGAATAATGATGGAGAGAGGAGAGATGAGGAGGATTGAGGAACAGTGAGTGGTTGGTTCACATGTGCAAACATACAAGGCCCCAAGATGTTTAAAGAAGGTCCCTGATTTAATCTCAGGCAAGATCTAAACATGCTTGCTTTCTGGTAGGTTTCTTCCATTGAGGTAGTTGCAACGGAGGAGAAGAACATGGAGATTATGAAACCAATAAGAGATGTTACCATGTTTAGTTATTCAAACCCATAAAAGAAAATGAGTTAATGAGTACACCCAAAATATTTTGGGTTCCCTCATCAAACGATGGGTGCGACTAAGATTCCTCCCAACCCAAAAAAAAAAAAATACTAGACTTGTCCTGTTTATTTCAGAAAACAAAGGAGAAAAAAGTAGAGAGAGAAAGAGTGAAGAAGAAAGAAAAAGGCCCATTATATTGAAGATTTATCTTTTCTTTTTTTTCAAATTTCAGGCAGCTCGTAACAATGTCCTTCTCGCTGTTCCTGCGTTCCTATATGCTATCAATAACTATCTGAAATTTATCATGCAGGTATATTTCTTCATTTTCTTGGAAATTTATGTATATTTTGTAATACAGCTCAAGATAAGCTATAACAAGTCGTCGTCTTATGCATGTTCAATCGATTGTTCTAATTTTGCTTGGCTTAATCTTTACTTCTTTGCAGTTGTACTTCAATCCTGCAACTGTGAAGATGCTGAGCAATCTGAAGGTATTTTCTTTAAATACATATTTAATTGATTAATGCAAGTATGACCAAATGGGTATGTCAGAGAAAACACCTAGCAAACTATCCTTGAAGGAACATGTTATAACCTTTGTAACAACGACACGGATACAGGTATCTGTGTCGGATACATCAGTAGAAAAAAGAAAGAAAAAGACAATACATCAGTAGAAAAAAAAAGACAATACGTGGGTACATTTTAGTATTATTTACTTTTTAGCAATAAGTTTTGAATTATTAGGCATATTCATTCACTTGTAGGTCAATATTGATACTCATGTACCACTAACTTGCCATAATATGCTTGTAACATTAATATAGAATTAAAAATTTTCAAAGATATGTGAAAAAATTGATAATGTATGCATGGAGTGGAGTATCCAATGAGAGTATCCTTTCGACATGAGTATCCGACATGATACATGTTGACACACTTTTTTTGAGTAGAAATAGAGTGTCTACATAGGTTATAACATGATTTTCAAATTAGGACATGTTTTTTTTCTGTTCAATTTTCTCATGGGTATTGATGCTTTCGACTAGATAGTGTTTATTTTTTTAGCGTGGGTTATATTAATTGCCATAATAGCATCCACATGATTAATGACTTTTCTTTGTCTAAATCGATATATCTTGCTCTTCCAATGTCAAACCATAGTTAATGGTATGATTTTCAAGTTGTTATTTTCACTTATTCGTATTTGCTGTACTTCAGCCAAAATTCCATCTTATTCTGAACATTTTTATCCCTCATGTGGGTTCATAAACATTTTTTATTTCGGAACAAAGTTTGGTTGATTTCTTTTAGCTAACTGACCGCTAGGCATTCCCATTGATGCAGTGGGAACACTATGGCTGAACCTATGTCTGATGGATTACTACTTGTTGATTTCTTTACGCACATCAGTTTTTAATTTGCTTACCATCTGGGCATATGCTAAAGCCCATGGGTTTAGGATCTGAGTTTCCCAATTTCATCAAGTGGACAATGTGCACTAATCTTAATAACTAAATATATCGCGTTCCATTTGGGAAATTTTCCATTTGTTAGTGATGTATGAAATGAAAATGAAAAAACCATTCATCTTGTTGAGACATTGCTTGTACTTGGTCAGGTGCATATAACTACCATTCTAAACTTATAAATTATGTAGAATATGGGTTACTGTGTTTGTCTGGTCTGGGAATGAAACTTGCAAATACTATAAGCGAAACTAATGAAAATAGAAATGTTGAAATCCTGCTACCCTGCAGATGTATCTGCTTACTTGTGTTTGGCCTCCTTTTCTGTTTGCTCTCTACTCTTCTTTCTCTGTAGCAGAATGTGCTTTGATTAGAACTTTGGACAAGTCAAAACTTGCATACCTTTGTCTAATGATAGTTTTCACTCCAGATGTAGTAATGTAATAAATTGTCTGATTCTTTTGTCGAATCTCGACTTGCACAGCTTTGTCTAATGATATTCCTCCCTAGATGTTATACATATATCTGATTTCTTTCGTGCAATCGTGGCTGTGTGCAGGTTTTGGTAATTGCCATATTGTTGAAGATGATAATGAAACGGAGATTTTCAGTAATTCAGGTTTGTTTGAAATTCCAAATCTGATTTTCCAAACTTAGTTGTTAGAATCAAAAGAATGGCATATTGATTTATTTGTATGTATCTGGTTCAAGGTTTGAAAGAAGCTTAATCAGTTGTTTGTATGTATCTAGTTCAAGGCGTTAACCTTTCATGAGGTATAAGCCTCAGTTGTTTGTTAAGGTTCAGTTGATAAAATATTAAATATATAGTAGAAAATTTTGTGTGTTAAAGTTCAGTTGATAAAATGCTAAATAAATAGTAGAAAATCAGAAAAATAAAATAAAATGGGAACATTATATATGCATCAACAAGCCAATAAAATAAGCATGATACAAGCATAATAAAGAAGAAATGCCTAATTAAGGCATTGAGCATTGTCTAATCAAGCCTTTACCAAATGTTAGTGACAAAAATATGGAGAAGTATAACACACTCCGCCTTGTGTGGGGCGCTAGGTGCTTGGGGCTGCAATATCACTTCAAAAAAAAAAAAAAAACTTAAGTTGTCTTAAAATGTTAATTAGTTTATTTGAAAATTGAGTAAGTAATAAAAAAGATTCAGCCATTTGTGGAATGATGGAGACGAAAATGATGAAATAATGAAATTAGTTCGTGGAATATCAATGATATTTTACTTTTACAAGGGATGGAGTTATGGCATATGGCCGTGTTAAGTCTTAGTTTTAGTTATTTGACTTATTGTCATGAACAAAATATGGTTTATATTAAGAACCCTTACTAATAAAATAGTTATTTTGGATATCTTGGGTTTGAGATTTAAGACGATGATTATGTGCTTACTTAAGGCTTATAGCATGCATTATCTATTATACTCTTGTTTGTTGACTTGTTTATGGTCGCTTGTTGATGTTTGTGTTGAATGAGACATTAGAATGAAATAAAAACTACAAAAAATATGAAAATTTTGATTTTTTTTCGTTAGCATGATTTTTGTTGTATAAGGGACCTGAGGCGCTAAGAAACCTCCTTAGTGCATTGTTACACTCCACACTTCTGAAACATGGTTAGCCTTAACAATCCAATTAACAGTGGAATCCACTTTTTCAAACTCTGGTTCAGACGAAGGCTCCGCATTCTGGCTCGTGCAAAGTTATTAAAATCTTTTGAATCGTGATTTTCTACTTTGGCATATCAAGTTGAATCTTGTGTTTAAAACATAAAATGTGTGAATCTTATGATTAAAACAATTAGATCCATATTTTTGATGTGAGTCATGTGATTTATGAGAGAATGAGGGAATCAACATTTTTATTTTTATTTTTATTTTTTTTCCTGGCCAAATAGATTAAAATCATAATCTTAGGATTTCATCTAAATCATAATCATAAGAGACGGAGAAAGTATTTGAGCGTATTTGATGAACAAGAGGAAGAAGATTTGGGAAGGATGATGATGGCGAAAAAGATAATAGAGCAAAACTAAAGAACTGGAGATGGGAGGTTGATATGATATATAGACGATTTATTACTATGGGAATGAAGAAGACTGGTCCAGGGATTGATTTTTGTGATAGTTAACAATAATTTATATAATTATCTTTTGAAACTTTTGTTTTCATATCATGAAGTTGTGACTACAATTAAACAATTAACAATGACTTGCGTATTTGAATTTGCACTTTACATAACATTCTCAGAGTAGAGTACATATTGGTTTTAATTGTATGGACAATACCAGGAGTGCTTGTAATGAAGATTTTATAAAGTGATATATATAGGAGATGATAAATAAGAATATTAGAAATCCGACCATGAATATGTGTTTCATGATTCACCTTACGATTGATTCACCAAAATTGGAAACTTCACAATTCGATTCATGACTCAACAACATTGGTTTTATTGAGCACCAAAAAATGAATAAGTTGAATTTAACGGTGATATTGGCTGAGGGAATCTCATTCCATGGGAATGCAAATAGAATAAAGGAGTGTAGAAGAAGTTGGGAAAGGAAGAGAAAAAAGTGAGGTTGTACATAGCAATCCAATTCCTGTATGTGAGAATTTGATTCTTTAGGGGAGCAAGGAGGGTGATCCCCACATGCATGAGAAATGATTCTTTAGGGGGAGGAACGAGTATTATCCCCATATACATGAGAATTGGATTGCCATCATTCCCCTACCTTCCCATGAAATGAGATTCCACCTAACAAACACACACCAAGTTGTTTTTACCCGTTGGATTTAATTACTGATAATATCCAGAAGACACCCTTTTTAGCCCATCCATTTTTATAGCACCTGATTACTGAAAGAAATACTAGACTACACTGGTCAGTTGTGAGGATCATTTTTATTACAAATTTCTGCCTATCTGGGTTCCACAAAGGGTTGTTAGACGTATTCTTCTTGCATAGATTATACTAATTTATCTATTTTGACTAATGCATGCCTTTCCATGGCTTGGAACAGTGGGAAGCTCTTGCTTTGTTGCTCATCGGGATTAGTGTGAATCAGCTTAGGTCACTACCTGAGGGTGCTACTGCTTTGGGCCTGCCAATTGCAACGGGTGCATATGTATACACATTGATATTTGTAAGTAATCTATTACATGATCGCTTTCTCCTGAATCAGGTTTGTGCTAATTTTCCAAGTCCTAGATCATGCAAACTGGTGTAACGTCTAACATCCTAACATTTCCATTAGTTCCAATATGACAGAAACTTCAAATGTATTGTCCCAGTCCAACATTAGATACCACTCTCGACTTTTGGCTGTTCTAGGTGCATTTATTTTCATATTCTTTTTCTTTACACTGATTGCAGGTGAGTGTTCCATCTTTGGCATCAGTATTCAATGAGTATGCACTGAAGAGTCAATTTGAGACTAGCATTTACCTTCAGGTGAACCTTGAGTATCTGTATGCTTTATTATTGGCTATGTGAACAATTCATTTTGTAGGCTTGTGCTTCGACTGTAGAGAAATCTATTTGTATAAATTTAATAGTGGATCATCCAGCATAGATTCAGGTGTCTTATGGGTTGTAGTTGGTTCCTTGTGAAATCCACTTTGATCCTCACTCTGAACTCATAATCCATATAAATGATGGAGTCATTTGGAGTCCGCCCATCCTGATGACAAAGCATTTTCTTTCCTCTGAGCCCCAGCTAAATTTTCTGCAAATGCAAATCAAATTTTCACCGAAAGTTCTAAAGATCATTTATCAAGCAATATGATTTTCTTCCCTTGCTTGCGACAATCTTATAATAATTCCCTACCACCACCACAACAACCTGCATCATCACTACCATCACTACCCAGTACCACCATCATCATCATAAATCATCACTGCCACATCCACTACCACCAGCATCACGATCATAAATTCGTAACTACCACCAACACTTACCACCATAATATCACCAAGCCAACCATCAGTTATTGGAATATTGTTTTCAACACTACTGATCTGAATTCAATTGGCCAAAATTATTTATTAAATCACAGATTTTGGAAAGTAATTTTTCATTGGATAATTTGCCGACCCCTACCAAGCATCCAAAAACTATGATTTTAAGGAGGCTATTTTCACTTAAGCAAGCGGGGCCTAAGAGAGTCTAAGTTAGGACAGCATGCTAGCTATCCTACTCTCTATGTCTTGCTAAATGCCATTGGCAATCTTTTTAATTACACATGACCATTTATTTCCATTTTGTCATATATCATTTTTATTTTTTCCCTGGGTAAGTTTGTACTTCTCACATTGTCTAATTCTTTATTTTTTGTTTACCAGAATTTATTTTTATATGGGTATGGCGCTTTGTTCAATTTTCTTGCCATTCTTGGAATGGCTGTTTTCAAAGGTATGGACTCATTTTCTGACATAAATCTGTTCAGGACCTAAACATTCATGGATGATATCTTATATAAGTTGCCGATGGCACATTTTCATTGTCTTAACTCTCAAGGAACATTATATCTAATTTTTGAAATACACTAATCAAGTTACAATGTCATCTTAAACTGTTTCATAACATTTATTAGGCAATACGATGAATTAGCTTATTCTAAATTGATAAGTATGCATAGAGCTCAGCAGCTTTTTTTTCTTTTTCTTTTTATTTTCTTTTGAAGAGTACACTCATGGGAGGCGGTAGCAGAAGAGACGGGATGCATAACTAATTAAGTAGAATCATTATGAAGAATATGAAACCCGAAACATCAATTTATTTTCTCGGGAATGAGGAAACTGCTTCAAGAAATATGAAGAAAAGGATTTTAACGACTGAAATAAAAAGTTCAATTTGGAGTCCAGAGATGATTTTCTTACAGACCTACAGAAAGGGGCAAAAGAAGATGGTCAAGAGTTCATGTTATGGTGAGAGTTGGTATGTATCTTGTGACTCTTGTCAAATGGTTTTCAAGGGCAAAGATCAATGGTTATGATTTGGTAAGGCATTGCAATGAATCGGTCATTATGCATGTCATTCAGAGGCGCTCCAATGTCAATGACATCTATGCTACTCTGATGGTTTTTGACAGAGCCAGGAGTAGGCAATAAACACAACATGCCCTATTTTCCAGCAGGGAAAGAAGGATGGGGATCGAGAGAATCAGGAAAGGCATTAACATCTTGCTTCAGATAAGGAATGTGAATCACCACCAACATAATGTCTCTAGGGAAAATGGTGGCAGTGGATATTTCTAGTTGACATGGAAAAAATCATCACGTGGTCAACTCTAGTGATGTGAAGCAACGGTTCCAGACTCGTAACTTTTTGTTTGATTTTTCACCATATGGAACAAGTTTGGAAGATGTAGAAATTCCTGGGAAAGGGAGAGTTCTTCCTTTATTTTATTTTTTTATTGAAAGGTTCAACTGCATTGATAATTTATAAGATTTAATGAAACCTAGGGAGCTTGCCCAAGGGAAGTTTAGGGGTAGGATGATTGATCTAGATTCAGAGCAAAGTAACTTTGAAACACAGGATTCCCCAAATCTAGATTTGCGGAAAATAATTGTGTTTCAGAGAATGTAAGGAACAACAAAAAACAAGTTTCTCTATGAAGACGAATTCTCATCAACTCCTTCAGTCAACTCCATATCTCGATCTCTTTCGTTTTGTTAGAAAATCAATCTGGAAAATTTTCATTTCCAAATGGATTACATAAGAATAAAAGCCAATGGAGATGGAGACAAAGGGAAGGTGACACATCTTCTCCCTTCCTCTTTATATCATTGTATTTTGGCCGAGGCCCTTATTAGGATGGTCTGGTTATTGAAAGGCTTTCAAGTTGATGAAGAAGCTCCGGATTGTATCGTTGACAATTTGCGGATGATACCATCATTTTCATTGGCAGTGATCTCCATCATGTGGAGAAGCTCAATTTCTTCTTCGTCTGTATTGAGTTTCAAAGTTCATTTTTCTCAAAAGTAGGTTGGTCGGCATTGGAGAGGGTGCAAATGCAATAAGGCAGCCAACTTGTGTGGTTGTGAAGGGCTCCCTTTGGGCTTTGATTGGAGATGCGAGAAGATGTGGAATCTGATACTTTGAAACAGGTTTTGCTATTATTAAGCTTCTCTAAAAGGGGAAAACCCATCCTTATCAATATGCCCGTGGATACCATTTCCTTATTGTTTGAGTCTGTGGCAAAGATGATGGACGCCTTAGCGAGAACTTCCTTTGGCAATGGTTGGAAGAAGTTTATGAGCTCAATAGGGACTTGGTTTCTATTCCAAAAGACAAAGTTGGTCTTGGCATTATACTGTTTAACATATTGACTCAATTTCTAGCTTCTTGCAATTACTAGCCACCAAAATTGGTAAGGGTTTAAGTGGTCCAATAAATAAAAGATTAAGTGGTCCGACAAAAATAAGATTAAGTGGTAAAGGGGATTTGTATTCATTTTTGGCATGTGGTTTGGAGATGAGATAAATAATAGAAAGGTTCTCCTGATTATTTTTATTGTCTTATGGTGTTGGAGCATGGACCACGTGATGAACATCCACCTTAGGGTAACTTTTTTTTTTGTTTTTTTCCACCTTAGGGTAACTTGTATAATGAGAAGATGAGGGAGCCTTCCCATTTTTTGTCCATTGTCCTATTACCTTTAGGCTGTGGAATTTCTTTCTTTTGCCAAATTTGGGATCACTTCTGTCATACCGGGTTCTCAAACTAAGAACAGGTATAAATACCTAGCAGAAAATGGAGATAATCGAGCAAGAAAGCAGGAATGGAGAAAGGGTGAGAACAATGTGTCTTCATTGTTCCACCTCATGTGTATGTATTTATATAAGAGAGTTCTCCATACTTACATCCGAGTCCAATGCAATAGTAACTAACCATGTCCCTCACATCATAATGGTCTTGGAAGGGGCGTCCTACGATAGTTTGAGTGGAGCGTTGGACTCTTTGGAAGGAGTGAAACTAGAGAATATTTGAAAGAGTGGCATTGGGTGTGGAAAGGATATTTCTTGTATGGCATTGTGCTATAGCTACAAATGGGTTATTTGGGGCAGCTTCGGAGCGATTATGGGCTCAGTGGGATGTACTACTTTTCTCCCATTAATCTTTATTTGGGATGTACTACTTTTCTCTTTCCTTGTATCATTAATTTTTGTTAATGCAATCATTCATACATTTTCAAAAAAAAAAAAAAAAAGTAGTAATAATGATAGTGATGATAATGATTGGGAGGGATCTTATTGTTTTGGACTGCCGATTTTAATTTGGTTGAAAGGCCCGAGGTCCAGAAAGGTGCTTTCTCTCAGTATTTGAGTTTCAAGTAGAAGTCAGCTGAGTCTTCATGGCTTTTAAGTCTGTTGGAATGTAGTTTATGCTTGACTAAATTATTGAAATTTTTTATTGTCGTCATTGTTAGCATCTCTATGTGTGCACATAATTTTTATATTATGGTGGTAATGCTTGATTCGGCGGCTTTCACTGTTTCCAGGGCCCAATAGTTTGGATATCCTTCAAGGACATTCAAAAGCAACCATGCTCTTAATATTCAACAATGCAGCACAAGGGATCTTGTCATCATTTTTTTTCAAATATGCAGGTCATGTATTTATTTATTATTTTTTTCCTATGCCAATGACACTCCCTTTTAATTCCATTTGTGCGGTGGGATTTAAACGTATCACATCTGACATGCCAATCACCTACTTCACCTCACGCACTTGATACATGTTGTGATGTTCTAGCATACTATGCATTTTACAGAGTTTAGAATAATCATTATGTATTGGAATCTATTAAGTAAAGCTTTTATGCTAAAATTCCTACTATAAGCCACCTTCAATGTGCTTCGATGGTTCAAAATCCATTGAATATTTTAGAGGATGATTACCTCATATTTTTCACCTCCTGCGAGTACATAAAAGGTGACTTACTAGTAATTTTATTACAAACATCTTTAGTCAACGGATCCCTGGATCCCTTCTATGTATGAAAATATATATCATGACCTTATATATAGTATTGATCTGCCACGTATAACTTGCAAAGTTTGCCATTGATGGAGAGTGAATCTTAACTCTCGACCTTTCTGGGAGAGTAAATCTCAAAAAAAAAAATGATAATATATATCAGCAAAACAAGGGCATTTTTATTGAATCATATGAACGAAAAGAGTGGGGGGGGGGGGGGGGGGGGGGGTACAAAATTACCAAGGTTAATCAATAAGAACTATTATGTACAAGAGCATTCCAAGTAAATATACAAGAAGTGATGGAGTTATCCTACAGTCAATCTGAAGCATTAACTGTACTTAGATTTCCTTACTCTTCAACAACCGTGATAGAGTAATCCTATAATCTGTTCTGGGTTACCACATCTAAGAAAAATAAGTTACCATCCAGGCTCTTGAAGGGTGAAAAGAGCAAAATTTAATCACCATTTATTTTCTGACTCAAATATATTATGCAAATGTTTAAGATGAGTATTTGTGTAATATTGTGCTATGTACTCCTCCACCCATTAGTACATCAGTGAAACTTAAATAATAACAATATCTTTTGACTGGATGCAGACACAATTTTGAAGAAATACTCGTCAACTGTTGCTACTATATTCACAGGCATAGCCTCTGCTGCATTATTTGGTCATACACTGACAATTAACTTCATGCTTGGAATTTCTATTGTGTTCATCTCAATGCATCAGGTAATACTCGTTGTTAATCCAGAAAGGTGAATTCATCTGGAGGAATGTGTATTTTTATATGCTGATTTTTGTGTGGGCCTGCCTCAAATTCAATGTTCTTTGCAGTTCTTTTCCCCTCTTTCTAAGGTCAAAGATGAACCAAATGGAACATTGGAATTGTTAGATGCTCAGAATGACAAGAGGTATATGTTTTGTCTGCTATTATTTTGTGACAAATAGTTCATCATAGAGTTTGCCAAGTATCCTGGCAAAGACCAAGGTCGTGTGATGACTAAGCTATTCCAATTAGCATACAGAGTGTCGAAACAAATCTCTGATCAAGACGTAAAATTGAAAACCCAACACCAGAGTAACCAACACCCCAATAATCACCGATCACAACCTTACTGCTGAGAATCCTAACATTCTGTTTTCCACACTGTCCAGTACACAACAAAAGGGGTTAATTTCCATAAGATCCTACCCCTGGCAGTCAGGTCCTTTGGATCCTTCCAATGCCTCGGTTTGACCTGCATAAAACCTGGAATAACCCAATACATCTTGAACAAGCAAACAGAAGTTGCATCCATACACCATGTCCCCAGCTGTGATTACGAAGGTAATGTTAGTATCAGATTGTGTTAGAAAGAACCTATCCTCCCAACATGTATGGTGCCTTAGGCATACAAAGAGAATCATTGACTATGATGCTCATAAATGGATCTGCAAGCCAACACTGACATGGCATACGACACAAAATTATAGAAAATGGACAACACAGAACATGTACACATATGGAATTATTTTGGTACTACGTCTCCATACACTATCTGATGGATGTAAGAGTGTTGTCTCCATCAAGTATCTGTGTCCCGTATCATGTCAGATATGTTGATGTTTTAGGGATAATGAAGAGTACCTAAGTATCGGTGATTATAAGTAGTTTAAGCACCTGATTAGATATGTTAGTTTTTCTTTATTTTAAGTTGTTTTTAGGGAGTAATATTGTATAGAGGAATGGTCAGAACAGTCTTTGTGGTAAATGGATCCCTACCTCTCAAGGGTAAATAACAATATTTATGTTTCTGGATGAGAGGCGACTCGATGAATATCTTTCATTAACAACATTCAACCTTTCAACATGAATTATTTAAGTTACTTATCTTGGAGTCACTTTTTTTATTTATTTATCTTTTCAGGTCAAAGGATTCATCCTTCCTTAATATGGCAGCAGGAGCAAATGAAGATGTGAGAAGCGCTTTTGTTGAGAAATTTGTTTTAGCACGTACTTTTTGTGCTCTTTTGTCCTCATTTTTGCTACTGGTTTAACCTTTTCCCAGGCTAGCCATCGTGTTGGACGTGATGAACGAGAACCACTTCTCCCCACATAGAATGACTATTTAAGGTACACTATTCCATATTTTTTGTTCAATTAAACAAGTTGAGGTTAAATCTTTGTTCTTGTGGTTGCATTATGCAAACTAGGTTTAATTCATGATATCAAGTCCACCTTTCATTGATGGCTCAAGGCCTTATTTATAACTAATCTAAGCTTGTCTATTCAGAGTAGAAACTATAAATAAAATTGTATGGGCTAGTAGTATAGACCCATGGAGTAAACAGTGGACTGACACTTAATTGAATACATTAAATAACACTATATTCTACTTATTTCTATATAAAAGAAGACAAATTTTACTAGAATCATTGATGTTGTCATGCTTAATGAATTCATGTCTTAGTATTGAAGTATATAACCAAATAGACAATAATAGAATGGTTAAAATTATTTACTAAAACTTCGTTCCAAAATTATAGTTAGTCAAAACATCACAAGTGAAAATGGTGAAGGAGCAACTAGGTCATTCTTTGATTTTTTTATTTTTATTTTTTTAAATTCGGCATGCATCATTCATGAACCTTTCCTTGATAACTACTTGCCCTGGACAAAGGAACTCTTTCAGATATGCTACATTATCGCCCAGATAACAGTAATTTTCAAAAGACCCTCTGATGTTTTCTTAAGTTCTCTGCACAAAAGGTTCCCAATACGAATCAATGAAAATATCTTTTTACACTGCATCTGGCTCAACAACAACAAAGAGGGGGTGAATTAGGTGCACCCTCTTAAGCTCAGTCAAATGTCTCTCCATCTCTAGCTTCCTTCTATTCATCGTCCCACCTTTTTTCATCATCTCAGATTTTTCCACTAACTACCCTCTTCTCTTGTTTCCACTCGTTGGATCCTTTCTCTCTCGTCTCTTTCTTTCTATGCATTATATGAGTTAAATCTTTATCTTCTTATTAAATATTTATTTTCGTGTTATGCATTATAATGAGTTCAATTTTTCTCGTCATATAAAAAATGTTTTTTCACGTGTCAATATCTGACTCATTAGGCACCATGGTGCGGGTAGTAATGGAAGGTAAAAATGGTTGTTGTGGTGATCAGTGACAAAGCTACACAGTAATGGGGTGGGGTTCTATACTTGTAATCTATTGGGCAACTTTATTAAGAAATCAAAGATAAGTCGTAATTGGTAGGGCACCTTTTCTTTTGGTTAACCATGTGGTGGGGCACTACGAAGCTTTCCTGATGTCACTCGTGGGCCTAACATAAGATAAAAGAACAACAATATAAATAATAATAATATTAATACATAAACCAATCAATCATTGCCAAATTTGTATACTGGATCACAATGTGCGAGTTATTGTATTTGAATACTTTAGCTATATGATTTCAAAAATTTTTATGATAAGACTTATTGAGAAACAAATTTAAAAGTTGTATTTCAATCGTAACACATTTTTTTTCACTAATAAATCATAACACACAATAGTTCTCTAGAAGTTCTTTTGCTATAAAATCCTGAATTCTTCTTTCCATTGATAAAATTTCCAAAAATTATCTCTAATAGTTTATTATGTTGATTGAAAATTTAGCGTAACTTATCAAATGTCTTAGAGGGTATTTGTTTTTTTAGTTTTGATTAGAAGTTGGAAGTTCTGATTGGAGGTTATCACTTAAGAGAGTGTTTAATACAAATTTATTCCAATAACAACCTTACAATAAAGTTGTAATGACTGTTGCTACCCCTCTTTTTCACCTCGTCTCCATCATGCAAGTGGTGCTGCCACCACCCTTCCATCTCCTCCCCCTCTTTCTCGTTTTCTTTCTCTTCCTCTCTGTTTGAGATTGTATGAGAATTTTGAGATTGTATGAGGACGTCTATTGAAGAAGAGAAAAAAAGATGGAGAAGGGAGTTATTGTTGATGGTTTGTGATGGGCAGTGGGAGTTGTGGTGGTGGGCAAAAATGTCATAAAACTTCAAGTCAGCCCCTAAAACCAAACACTTTTTATATGTACAACTTCTAATTAGCAACCTATTCAAAAGCAAAACAAACAGCTCGTTCAGAACTTCTAACTCCAGTTAGACATTAGCTTTCAAGCACTTAAAAAAACACCACCTTAGTGAAAATTGACAAAATATCACTATGCCTAAAATTACTACCTTTCTTAGAAATCACAGTATATACGTATAAAATAATTTCCTTCCTAATTTTAGGAGATAAATATGTTGAAATATAAAGAAAAAGTAGGTAGAGTTTAGTCTTTAGACTTTAATAGCTTCATACATATGTCTATTTCATTTTATTTTATTTTTCCTTTTTTTGTTTTGGCACAGGTAAAGATTATCTTAAAAAACCCCTAGAATAAAGGATTTTACATACACTATTAAGGCCCACCCAAAGTAAATCTCTGCATCCCCTGGTGATGATGATGGATAGTAAATGGGTTGAGGGCCATTTGTCTTATTCCTGTGGAATAGGCGGTGGTGGAGTTTCCACCACCTTATTCATTCTAGTCCCTCCCTTCCACATCTTTCTTCTTTTCTATTCCAATTTCCACAAATATTCCAAAAATATCAAGCCAACTCATTTAAGGCAGTGGTGGTTGATAGTATCAGTGAGCATGCCAACTATAGGACATCACTGGGCATGGATTGTATGGTGCAGGGTTTTGAAACACATTTGACGCCTACGTCTTGAGGTGCACCTGAAGGCGAATCGCTAAACATTCACATAAAAAAAACGTGACTGAGGTGTACTTTGTGAAAGGCCTAATAAAACGTATGTCTTTTAATGTCTGAAATGTGTGTTCTAAAGATGTTTACTGTTTGTGATAGATTTTGAGGTAAACTGGTAAGCAAATTAGTAGAACATAGTTGTTGGAATGGGTGGAGGAGTGGGATTGTCTGGTTATAGAACTCAATAACATTTACAGAAAACAAAGGAAATGAAAAATATTAGACAGCCCTTGGGAAAATCAGAAATTTGAATGAACTATTTGGCTGGTTCAGTATAAGAGTTGAAAATAGTCATCCAAGATTTAAGATTTTTAGATATGCAAGCTGGTATGTAGAATTTTTTTTAATGATCGAATGTATGTTCGTAGTCTTACCATTAAATCTTATTGCAGGGATTTCTTGAAAGGAGATTCTTTTGGCTGGCCTTATTGAAATGCAGGAGATTTGCCAGTTCTACTAAATCCAATAAAATAAAATGGCATGAAGGAAATTCTTTTCTTTTTTTTCTTTGGGACCCCATTCCTTCCTCTGGGTCCCTGCGAAGCTTTCTGGCAATCAAGTTAGAGAAAGAAAGAAAAAATAGTGTCACATACTGCTATAGGAAGTTACATGTAGATTGTTCAGTAACGTAGTTAGAGACTTCGAGCAATACAAGATCGAGACTTTTCTCCATATTCCCTTGCCCCGGCACAATCTGCTGTCTCTGACAGCTGTATTAGAATTATCTTATCTTCTGCTGCTCTTATTAGATTGCCTCATTTTGTTTTCCAGTGTCAGGTTTCATCCGCACTCCTCACCTTTACAGTTGTTACCCTTAAGTCACTTTGGTTCAGGATTTCAGGAGTTTTGCCTTCGATGTCGAGACATTTTTTATGGAAGAAAACAAAACATTATTCATTTATTGTTTATAGAAATCAATGCTTTTGAGGCCGTGATATGATTCTTGATCAACTCTGGTACTTTTTTTTTTGTTTTGTTAAAAAACTCTATCAATTCATTATGTACCACTAGGTAAAAAGTATCTCTACTATTATAAAGAGGCTGGGCCTTGCGAATCTGCAAATGCTTCCCACATGATATTAAATTTACTTTTCTAAGGGGGAGGCCATCACCGGTGGATTGCCATCGTGGGTCTCCAACGTCGCCTATGCGTTGCACTATTGCACAGGCCTGATGCACCCTACCATATATATAAGCAATCGTGGGTCTCCAACGGTGCCTATGCGTTGCACTATTACACAGGCCTGGCACACCCTACCATATATATAAGCACTAAGCCGAGCAGTGTAAGCTATGCTAATAAACCAAACCATTTGAGCCATGAGTGCTTATTACTAACAGGTTTATCAAAATGCCCTGAAAAGTAATAGGATGGTAGTGCATAATAGAGGGTATATGAGTAAAATTGTATGGGTAATTATTTCTCACACTTAACACAGCTACTGAGTCGGTAATTATATAGGGCTAATTATGGGTTGATGCCAAAAGTGAAGTACATTCTCCATTTTGCAACAAAGAGATTTTGTTGTTGGAAGAATCCTTTTCTTATCGCCTTTCCATTTACAATTTTTCCGAGCAGATGTTACAGCAGACTTTGTTGTTTACTAATCAGAGAGGGGCATAACTCATTTGGGGTTTTACTATCATAGGACCTAGTTAAGTTTCATTTAGTTAAAAGGATCATACTAAACTAAGTTTACTAATTTATTTGAGCTCCTTTTGAGTAGGGGTGGCACAGGATGGACCTCATCCCTATTGCATCATGTTGCTTTATCTTTGGGATGGGATCGGAACAGGATAGGCCTCATCCTGACCTCGTCCCATCCCAAACGGGTTCGAAATGGGGCGGGATGAGCATGGTTCAAAAATATATTATATCAAAAAATTATAGTTGAAATTTTTTATTCCATTGCGACTAAATATCCAAATTAAAAATGCAAATTCATTTTATTATCGAATACCCAAGTAAAAATGACAATTCATTTAGTATCGCAATTATGTAAGAGTGACATCCTATTTTAGTTATATGAGACAAAAACAAACTATCTTTGACAACATAATATCTTTATTGACCAAAATGCTTGCTCTTATCAATTGTTTGACAATGCAAGACAATTGGGGAGAAAAATCAATAACTCTAAATATGACTAATTTCAAAATTTGATAGTTATTATATTATTTTATTGTTGGAATAACAATTCCAAACTTTATATCAAATTGATTTATCTTTATGTTATAAAACTAAAATATTAAAATTAATAATAATAAATAGTAAATAAATAAGTTCGGGACAGGATGGGATGGGCAGGATTAAAAATCTTCATCCCGATCTCATCCCTCTAGAACGGGATGGGACGGGATTGTGATGAGTTTGATCAATCCCAAAAGGACTCAAAAAATTGGGACGGGATCGGGATAAGATTGGGATTGAGATCGAGGGATGAGATGCCCACCTCTACTTGTGAGCTTAAATTTAGAGTTAAATTAGGATTCACGTTAGAAACGTTAACTAATTTTGACATGGGCTCTTCAAGATATGAGTTTAGGTTTGCATCATTAAATACTTTGAAATAGGCAATGTCGGCGTTTAAGAATTGCCCTTTGGGTGGTCTGGGACAATGGGCATTGGCTGGTGTGTGTTGGCTTGTGTCGCACTAGAGGTTAGGCTAGCTTGCTTCGCGATGATGATAGGAAATCTAATCGCATTATATTTGAACACGTATATTGAGGCTATGTTGTCGAAACAGACTGAAAATTTAACACTTTTTATGTCAATTCATATATTTATATTTTTTTTAATTTCAATAACATATTGATAAAGAATGATTTTAGTTTACTAACATCTTTTAATTAATAAAACTTAATCATGTCCTAAACTGGCATGATAGGTTTGATCTTAAATATAACTTTTTTAATCCAACTCAACCTTAATCATATGAGTCTTTTGATCCTAAATAAAACTTTTTTAATCTATGTTAGAGACATTTGTAGAGAACAAAAATCAAGTGTTATTATCACTTGTCGAAATCCTATTGTAGATAGGTTTTGACCTTGAGGAGGGAGAATGAACTTCATTCATCATATATTGTAAGACTTATTCCCATACTAGTCATGTCGTAGTATTTGATAGTTTCAAGCTATACATCTTGATCTTTGTTTTGACTAAGATTGGGCACAAGACGGGATGAATTTTATCCCTATCGCATCTTGTTCCTTGAGAATCGGGACGGGATAAACCTCATATGGACCTCGTCCTATCCCAGACGAGTTCACGACAAGACAAGATTAACATGTTTTAATTTGTACAAAACACTACTAAAAAACGAACGCGTAGGAGAAGAGATAGGCCCATATGCGTATGAATAACGACAAATTCCTGGCCAAGTTAAACAAATTTGATGTAACTATATATAAATGTCAATTTTACGAATTCAAGACCAGACTATGATGAATAATTAACTCTATTTAGAGTAGTTTCAATGATTAGACATTGTACACATGAAGAAACAAGAAGACCAAATGATAAACCAATTTAAAATATTTTCAGAGCTTTGATACACCATTTCGTTTGGGTTTACAGAACTAAATTCTAGTAAAATTCTAAATGTTTTAGTAGAATGTATGTTTTGGACACATAAAAGATTCACATTACAAAGAGGAAAAAATTACTACTCACCCCCAACTATAAGAGCATTTCCTAATAAATATATTAAAATTAATAGTACAATTTTTCAATCGGAATGGGATGAGCGAGATTGAAAATTTTCGTCCTGTTCCCATCCCACTCTAGATCAGGATAGAATTGATCACTCCCAACAAGACCCGAAAAAAATCGGGACGAGATGGAATGTCCACCCCTAGTTTTGACAACTATAAAAAATCTGACAGCTTAACTGGAACTCATGAAACTTGCGATAATTAGAATAGGGGACATGCCAATTGCATGATCATGATCATGATCATATAACATTTCAAGATCCCACAGTGGCTTATAGTCTAGTCAAGTATTGAGGTTTGAGGAAACCGATCATCAAATAATTCCCAAGAACGAAAAAGCAAGATCAAAGTCAATGCATCCAATACAACCTAATCCCACATTTATGATTTTGCAACTTTACAAGTATAAAGTCACAAACTGAAAGAGCACATTAAATATTTGCCAAAACACGATGCCAAAAAAAAAACATATATATAAATTGATCTGGCTTAATCTGCCAGAAAAAACAAAAACAAATGCAAAACAAACACACAAAAAATGTATAATCCAACTCGTGAAACAGATAACGCAGGGGGCAAGTTACACTTGTCTTAAGTCTCCGGCGCTGGGGCAGGAGGCCTCTGATTGAGAAGTGGTTGGAGTGCCTTGACAACAATACTCATGTTTGGCCGAAACTCAGCTTCGTATTGCACACAGAGTGCTGCCACAGCTGCCAGCTGCATCAACATACACATTCTAGTTAGCTTTTGAAATTGTTTCAAGTGAACCTTTATACATTGCCATTTAATAAATAGATTTATCAATTACAAATGACATAAGACCTTAGCAACTCCTTTTGGTGGATACTCTCCCTTCAGCTTTGGATCTATACATTGCTTAACCTTGTCCTCGCTCAATCTTGGAGTCGCCTAATCAAAGCAAAAGCAAAAATAACAGTGTTCAAGGAAATGATGAGTTAATCATTGTACTGAACATATTTTAAGAGTGTGTAAATAGGCTATCAGATTAATCAAATTTCGAATTGGCTTCCTGCACCAGCCATCTCATGTGTCGCACCCTTCATGGATAGAATACAGGCGACTCCTCACCTATTCTCCAACATAAACTGCCAATTTTTTCTGCATAAACAACATGAGAGTGCAAATCTGTGCAACAGTTTTTTATTTAGTTTGTTGGTTTCTTGAAGCTTCTATAGATGCTAATGCCAGAAAGATATCCTAAAGAATGCCATTTTCAAATTTGACAGATTATCAAATATTCCAATTTTAGATACAGTTCAAAGAAATCTGTATCTTTCAGTGAACTCATTATCTCATTCCGCCATTCCAGTCTGGTAGATGGATCCACATTCATTCATCGTGGGTATAATGGTAGATAACGATTATCATCAGGTAACTTTCTCATCTTCTTTATGATATTGTGTTTGGCACCTTTTAGTTACATTCATCACTGGTTCTCTTGCACCACCAACTTTTATGGTGACCTGACCTCTATTCAATATTTCTTCAACCTTGAATGGGGGATGGTAGCAATCCAGTTTTGCTACCGTATGGTGCAACTGAAACCCCCACGCATAAGCTAGGTAGGTAACCTACAACTACTTACAAGATTAACACCTTTTAAAACAACATAAAACATGATCAAATCAGAAATCAGGGGATCCTTTAGTAGAAAAGCTCACCCAAGTGACGAGACTCTGCTGCCCACGAGGCATTGTATGATCAACAGGTTTCCGGCCAGTCAGAAGCTCTAGAAGAACGACACCAAAGCTATACACGTCACTCTTTTGCGTCAATTGACCAGTCATGGCATACCTGCATCACAATTCACTGTTATCAATGATACTTGAGAAAGTCTATTATCCCTAAAGAAAACAGATCAAACAAAACAATCTGATGCACTGTTGCGGAAGCTTAAATCAATTACACCAAATCTCAACACAAACAGGTTTTCACCGTAAAATCATGGATCTTCAAATTGAAGAGAACTTCAAACAATAAAAAGAACTACTATGAACAACCGTCTAACCAAACCTACTGGCTCTTATTTAAAGATAATCAATTACTTGGGCCCTAATCTTATCTTATTTAAATTAGGAACCAAATGTGCTGTGGAAAATTACAAAAGATGACAATTAAAGTTACTGGAGATCTGTGGATATTTTTTATAGTATCTTAAAGGAACAACCTGCACATGTGGGATCTGCATGTGTATGATTAATGAGCACCTATAAGCCTGATGGATACATCACCCTCCCCATCTCTTATAAAGCTCACATCGAGCTTAAAGGCTTCATAACAACCAAAAAATTGGTGCTTCAGACATCCTTCATCTCTGAGCCAGAAAATGGGTTCAAATAGGGTCAACAAATATCCCTTTTGATGGTAGAAGCAATGACTTGGAAGTATATAACCACCTTTGGATAACCAAAAGACGGATGCATTATATTGGATTTGGCAAAGCTCAGAAAAAAGGTGACTGGAAACGAGGTGCTTGATGAATGTGTGGCTAGAATCAACCTGTTAAACCTTTACCGGGAATGATAAATTATGATGGATGGATCCTCTCAGACATGAGCACTTTTCTCCCCTCTCAAGAAGCTAAACTACACCTGAGGCCTCAACCTCAGAAATAACTTGGATAGGAATATTTCCACACGAGTTCCTTACCATGGTGGTAACTCAAAACTTAAACTATATGAACACTGCAAACCAATTAAAAAAGAAACTCTTGATTCCCAATATACAACCAGTCACCCTACGTGTGTTACCTGTGAAGATTCTATATTACAGTAACCCCCAACCTACCAAAAGCAAAAACAAATTGATGCCAAAGCTACTTTCTTCTTCTTTTTTGTGTGTGTGTGTGTGAGGAGAGGGAGAGGGGACTCCAAGTAAAGAAGAGATAGTTATCCTTGCCTATATTGATCAACTCCAATTCCCAAAGAAAATAATGGAGATGTGATCAATAAAAAGAGTGATAAAGAAAATGAAGGTCTACAGATATCAAGGATGCATGGACATGGACACGCGTGTCGTATCCAACTCGACAATTTCCTAAAAATTAGGAGTCGGGGACACGTCGATATGGCATACTGTGTTTTTTTAGTAAGTCAAATAAACATAAACAATAATATAATAAAGTGTCTTCCTAGAGTGTCTACATCTTTACAGCATATAGAAAAAAAAAAAGACGAAGAAATAACGTAGAAAAGAAGAGGTGCAAAGGTGGAGAAGATGATTATTTGCACATATCTAAAAGTAAAAAAAATAAAACGAAATCAATTGCCGAGTCTTGACTGTGTACTGATCAAGTTTTAGGTGTATCGAAGGTGTGTCCAACATGTTGACTATATCGACCATGTGTCTGACACCTGCCGACACATTGACCAAGTGTATGACGTGTATCGGAGGCGTGTCAAGCGAGTGTCAGATACGTGTTGGACACGGATACGGCAAGTTTTCGAAGAATTTATGCTTCCTTGACATATACAATATGCAAAAAAAATAGGGAATAAAATTTAGATTACCTCTTTCTATTACTAGAATTGTCTCTGTTTAGCGATTATTTTAAATAGAAATCCAAGCAAACAAATCCACCTTGGTTAAATATCTATGAATTTATTTGTTGCAAAATAGCATGGTATGTTTAAGAATATGATGCCAATTAATGTAAACAAAAAGAGATCTAATAACAAAATTCATAGTGACTTCACCAAAATTATTGTCTATATATGCAAATCGGGTTTATACTAAGAAGCAAAGAGCATAATGTGGTTCTCCAATTTTGTTTAAATGCCTACTGGCTACTGAAACCCATGTTCAACAAGTAACCACTTATTGCTCAAGTATGTATGTTGAGATGAAGTAGGTCTCATGACTTGAGTGTTGCACAAGCGCAATAAACCAAAAACCCTACAAGTAGTACCTAGGATGCAAAAGGTTTAAGGCATCAAACAAGACAGTACAAATACAGGAAAAGCCTTAAGGGTGAGGCAATTTTGACACACTTCTATGGGGTTCACATGGAGTAGAATTTTGGGGTGATGTTTTGTGAAGTGATCTCCCCGACATGAAGTTCATGCTCACCAACAACTCATTTCATTCCGAAATTATCAGCCATATCAAATGTTTGTTTGAAATTTGTATAAATGGACAGCTTCAGATGGGAACATACTTCAATTTTGATATCATTGTTTAATAGGACCAGAAATATTGAATGCGGCTGATCTTCATAGTGTAGAGATCATCCTCACAAAAAATACTCACAATTCTATTTGACGTGTCTCCCATAAAATAGTGAGAAAAATAGTACGCTAAACTAACTCGTCCCAAAAAAAATTAATAAATAAACTATCAACATGAAATTTCTACCCAAACTTTGATTAATTTCCTCTCGCATTCAAATATTTTGTATATTAAGAAAGGATAAATTGTATTCTCATCGGGAATATACGAGGGATCTCCGAAGTCCACACTTTTTGCCCAATTTTGCAAGAAGAAATTCAACCCCACCCCTTTGAAGATAAGCCCTTCAAGGAAGCCAATTCCAAATACAAAAACTAACATTCACAAAAGGCCAATGAATAAATTTGAGAATTTTTTCCTTTCAAGCATTTGAAATGAGCAATCCACCACTATAATTTCTCTTGTATACATTATCCAACCAACACTCACCCCCTTCTTCTTTGAGCCTGTATAAGAATTTACGCTACCCCCCACCCCAACTCTAATCAAAGCTTACTTTATGCTACATAAGAAGACTGAAATTTATGATTTCTGATATAGCCAAGATTTAAGGACTAAGTGGCTGGACATGGACCAAACTAATAGATCAAGGGAGTTGTAAGCAAATTGAGAAATGTTGGTTTAGAGTGGAGAGAAGGGAAAACAAATCACCTGGCGAGAAGTACAACTGAAAGTTGGAGATCTAGGTTTTCTAATGACAATGCTAGATTGATGGAGATAATACTAGGTGAATGGATTAATTCAAGTAGGCTCTCCAATGAGCTTGCAATATACTCTTCAAAATTAAAACTGGGTTGTACAGAGTGACTCGATGAAGGTAATTAACATAATCAACAATGTAGAATACTGTCCAAGGAGATGTATGACATTTGTGAAAGTTGGAAGAAGATTCAAAGCTTGTACTTCCACCACTTGACTAAATTGTGGCCATGCGGCGTATTGATCACTTGGGGTGAGGCGTTTTGAAAAAAATAATAATAAAGCCTTTAGAACCTCGGCAGAGCCGCTGCATAGCCCACAACAACATAGCTATCAGGAATGGTTTCTAGTCATGGAAGGGTCTTATCAGCTCATGTGAATAATACCAGTTTGGGATGGGACAATTAGCCACATTAAAGAGAGTGTTCTGTAACAAGTACCATGGCTGATCCTGCCAAGATTATGCACAGACTATGCACCTGCATGCACAGATGTTGCATTATTTCATGTTGTAGTTGAGAGATCTCACATTTACGAGTTCTTGGGACGTATGAATTTCTACTATGACCATGTTGGGTAGGTACCCAGCTTCAACGTCTCTCGAGCAATGTTTTCTTGTGTCCAAGACTAAGATAATTGAAGAAAGGCAAGTACCTTACATGTGTTGAAAAATCTGTCGTTGCCACTCCGACTTGGCATAAAGTCAATCCTCTAAAAGAGGTAATCTAGATGACAAAGATATGCAGCACAAGTGACATATCAAGGAAATCTATGCAATTGGAATCGACATGGAAGTCAACGTCCTCAATAAAACCCTTGTCCTTCCAACAGTCGCCTTATTTAGCTCAAGAATGTACCCCTTCTAGAATTCCACTTATGTGATGCAAAGCCCCACAAATGACATTGATGTTGATCGCCTTAGTAAATTAGTTTGAAGAATATACACCTCTCCCTCATATCCACACATACCTTCGTTGAGTCAAATAGCTACGATTCAGCCTAAAGTCCTCTTTGAAACCAAGCTAAATGGAAGAGACCAAGCTAAATGGAAGAGGTGGGAAACAACGGTTGTTGTTAATGGACCTGTCCCATGAAAATCAAAAGTTACCACAAACTGAAGGTCTGAAGGTGAAATAAAGAAAGAAATAAGGTCTCATCCCACTGTATTATGATGATGTCATGTGTCGTGGAACTTCCTTTTTATGTCATGAGGAGAATGGACATTGGGAGGTTTGAGGCAGAGGATCCTCTCTCTCCCCCCTTCTCTTCTCTTTTCTTCTCTCTTGCAACAAAAGGTTCCTAAGTGGCTTCCAATTCTCTCCCACTCAATATATTCCTAGTCTCCAATATGTTGATGATACAGTCTTTTCATGCTTCTATTGAGGGGATGTTGGCGGTGACGGATCTCGTGCTTTGGTTTGAAGTTTGTCCTTTGATTTGAAGTTTCATCTGGGCTCAAGGTTAGTTTCCCCAAATCTCAAATACTTTTCGTTGGGGAAGTTCCTCATATTGACACTCAAATATTTTATGTTATCACAAGAAGGGTATCTTTCCTTGCATGTATCTTGGGCTCCCTCTTGGTGTTAAGTTCAAAAACATTGAGGTGTGGGAAGATCTAATGGAGAGAATGGAAGACAGATTGAAAGAAAAAATTTATTTCCAAGGCTAGCAGGGCTACCCTCATTCAGAGCAACATTGCTTCCATTCCAATTCATATGATGTCTTTATGTGTAACCCCCTCCTCCATTGCCTCAAGAATTGAGATGTGCATGGGGAATTTATTGTGTAGCAACTCTCATACCTCTAAGAAATATCACTTTTTAAATTGGAAGAATTTTTTTAGCCCAAAAGCAATGGTTGGCTTGGAATTAACAAAGACATGTTGCTTAAATGGATATGGAGACATATTATTGCAACAAGTATGGTGCTAGCTTCTATGATTGGTTCATCAATATCCTACTAATATCTATCGTTGGTCCTGTGGAAGGGAATAAGGTTTGTTTTGAGGGGAACATCCCCTTTGAAGTTCATAATAGAGAAAGAATTAGATTTTTAAGAAAAGCTTTCTTTTCCCCCGCCTAGCAACAAGAAAGACAAGATTAAAGAATTTTGGGATAGTTATGGGTAAAATCAACTATGAAGGAACTAAAATGATTGGGACAAGTTGCTTGTCTCTAGCTTTATTGCCTTTCTCCTTGACCAAAGAACTAGCAAATTGGACTCTCTCATTTCGTTAAAGCAAGTCCCTCCGACATCCACTTTCCTCCTTTGGACTATGTGCATGGCAGAGTTCTCATAGTTGACAATGTTATCAAGATGGGGTTGCTTATACTAACCATTGTGTGTAGTGTGACCAAACAAAAGAGTCCATTGATCACGTGTTGCTCGCATACTCCCTAATGGTTGACCTTTGGTGCAAGGGTCTCTTTAAATTCCATTTGCAAGCCCCTGTCCCTTTCTTATATGGGTAGAGACCAGAGAATTTTTGCAAGCTTCTAGCATTGCCTTACATGGGTTATTAGTGTTTGGTAGATAGCCCTGGGAAAGAATGATTCTTGCAGTAGTGTGGGTAGTTTGGTGAGAGAAATAATAGTCTTAAAGAATGTGCATAAAAAAATGGTAGTATGTTTATAGATACTAAAGTTATTTCATGGTTATGGAGTTATAAGTGGGATAGATTTAAAGAGATTCATTCTTGTATGTTTATTGGGATTGCATAGTTCACACCAACAATACTTGATGTATACTTTTTTGGAGAGCTCCACTGCTCCTCTCATTTCTAATTAATTCAATTTGGTGTTTTTCAAATTAAAAAAAAAAAACGAGAATGGACTTCAGGGAGGTTAAATTTAATAGATGGTATTCTTGCTAACATGCCAGTTTACTTCATGTTCCTTGATGCATTTCCCGGAAGTTGTAGCAAAGAAGTTCAAAACTATTGTGAGGAATTTTTTGCCACAATGCCTAGGATTCCATTGGTTTTATGCTCTCAAGTGGGATTTAGTGTACATTCCAAAAGAGATGGGAGGCCTAGGGAACAAATCCCATCATAGTCAGTATTGGTTGAACTTGTGGGTAAACATCACCTCTTAAATACAAAACACGAGCCTTTTTTCCATGACTAGTGGCTTTGGAAGATAATTCTTGATGAAACTGTGGCATTACAAATGACGCATTAGATAACTAGTTCGGTCTTGGGAAAATGATAATTGCAAAGTGGGCCCTGAAAAAGCTTATAAGCTTGGGAGTTTTTGGATCATATCCTATTTAAGATGGGTTTTGATGAGTGCTAGAGAGGTTGGACTATGGAAGGTCTCTTCGTAGGATGATCAGATCTTGAACTCTTGGCTATGGGTACAATTTAAGGATTAGTAAGTTTTTACTTTGATTGATAAGTTTCAAATGGTTAGGTTTGTTCTCGGTTTTATGCAACATTAGTCTGTTTATCGACATTTGAAATAGCAACACCTAAAGTAAATAATACCAGCAAAATTGTCCAACAAAACAAACAATAGTCATCTTGTAATTATCTAAGTAGTAAGTACATAACAAAGAGAGAGTTATAAGTTTCAGCTATATTACTCTGGTGCATGATAACCAAATGTGCCCAAAACTCGAGTAGAATGAAGACGGGCAGCCATATCCGGAGCCTGATTCAAAAGGTTGAAGTCTGCAATTTTCGCTTTCAACTCTTCAAATAGGAGAACATTGCTTGACCTGATGTCTCTGTGAATAATAGAAGGCTGAACCTTTTCATGCAAATACTCCAATCCCTTTGCAGCATCAACAGCAATTCTCACACGCTGCATCCAATCAAGAACAGGACCTGGTTGTGCACCTTGAACTCCTTTTCTACCTGTCATTCCATTTGTAAAACAAGATGTTTGAAAGTGGAAAGAACATACAAATAATATCTTGCCCAACAAAGTAAGTGAGAAAGAGTAGCCGCCTCAATGTTGTACCATGCAAAATGTCATGTAAAGAACCCATGGTTGCAAACTCATAAGTTAAGACACGAATATTGCCTTCCACACAGTAACCGAGCAATTCAACCAGATTTTCATGCTTCAATCTCGAGACCATAGACACCTAAAGGCAGAGATCCAATGAAGTCAGAGAAGGAAGAAGAAATATAGAAATCCAAAAGTAAGCACGTTGTTGACAACGTGACCTTATACATGCTTATGATAATGTATACATCTAGGACAACAGGTGAAAGTTGAAGATGTACCTGGGTCAAGAACTCGGAATTGGAATCTGGTTCAGATGAAATATCAAGCTTTTTTATAGCCACACCTTTTCCACTGTCTAGGTTTGCAAAATATACTCTTCCATAAGATCCTTCACCAATCAAAGACTTTGATCCAAAGTTATCGGTCTTTTCTTTCAGCTCGTCCAAAGGCAATGCAGGAACTTCTATAGGAGGTGGAACTTTGTACTGTTCACTATTGGGACTCTGCTTTGAGCCCTTCTGGTACCCTGAAACATATGGAAGGAAGAAAATATGAACATATAGTGACATAAGATATCATCAATTCTTATGCAATGCTTTAAGGACTGTCATATATAAGGTTTTCAGCAATATAAGAATATAGGCAGAAGTCACTACTGCTTGAATGTTGTCTCTAGGTTGAAAGACTTTTGATTGATTCTTGGGGTAATATATCACCTTGGAGGAAATGCAATAAAAAAGCTATCTATAGCTTATAGAGGCAAGCTCTTAACACGTTTACGGATAACTTTACATGAAGTCAGCCCCTGAACAACATTACGTTTCTAACTAATGCTTTTATATTCGTCTACACGATAGTCAAGAATGTCGCAGAAAATTACAAAGGCAAATGTTGAAATATAACGTCCAGTTCAGCATGTTTTAGAAAGACTGCAGGCCCCTTTAGAAACTTACATAACATAGTAACCAGCTGTGATAATGATGAACAATTGTTTACTGGGTGTGCTTCATGCAAGAGTGCACAACCAAAGTTATCTTAAATGGGCAATTGGCAACAACAAGATTAATAAAGTGCATGTGGATATCATTTGAACACGAGATTTAAATGCTTATAGACATCAGTTACCGCACAACCCAAGTTACAATCAAGTTGACATTGGGTGCTCTAGACATATGAAATCCACATGGAGAACAAAAATACACCCATAGCATTATAGGGAGATGGCAATTGACCCTGCTCTATCGGACCCCAGGCTGCCCCATCCCTAGTGGGTTGGATTCGGGGGTAGTACTCGCCTAACTGGAGATAGGGGTGGATTTGGTATTTTGTATCTAATCTCTTAGACGGGGTTGGGGCAAGGAACGGGGGTAGGACTTCCCCGGCAAGAACCCGGATATAGCAATATAATTCAAATATTTGATTTCATATTAGCCTAGCTCATTTTGAGAAATTGAGAACAATGTTTTAAATTTTGTTCGAGGCATATGCCTCAAGGTGCAAGGCTGTAGATTCTAGCTTTGAGGCATAAGCTGATAAGTGTCAGAAAAATTGTACGAAAGTTACACCACTTTTTGGAGTGGCATACACCTGTCGCTTAAGACACCTATGAATGGGTAAACCGACCTTTTGTTCTTTCTTTATTCTTGAGAAAATCCGATGTCAGTCCCTTCTACTAATGGGATAAATGTCTCTTGCAGTCCATTAACCATCGAGTCAACAACTATTTTGTGCATGTGTTTCTCACATGATGCGGAGAAAAAAAGATATAAACTAGCCTTACTTGAGAAAGGGGATAGAGAGGGTAATCCAACATGGACAACCCCTTCACATCAGAAGCACATGCACAATCTAACAATTAACTAGAAGGTCAACTGATTGCGAAGAACCAAGACCAAATCAAATTTACAAAAAAAATTGAAGTTACTTAATAGAAGGGACCAACATAAAAATAAAATAAAAAATCTATAGATTTTTGTTATTTCTTCTTCAACTACTTCAACTATGCTTCTATTGCTTTTTGTTTACATCACTAGCATGCTATGTTAAAATTTTCATGAAATGGCTACTTCTATGATTAAAAATGTTGTCTACACTTTTTTCCCTCACCAGCATCCCTAAGGGTCATTTCAAAAGGAATGAGGGAATCTGCCAAAAGACCCGTGGTCTCACCTTTGATTTTTTCTTTGGTTGAAGAAAGTCTATCTAGAATGGTGGTATTGAAATGTTGAGAGTACCACTGAACAGTTCCTTGATCCCAATCTTCCAATATGTTGATGACACTGTTATTTTGGCTGATGGTTAAACACGAGCTAACTCAAAATTGATATCATTAACAAAAGGGGAATGTTTATGGCAGGTGCAATCTTTGTGAGTTCGAAGAAGGGTCAGGATCATCTCTGCAACATGCCAATATATTGATTTGTGAATTTAAAATTAGGATTTTCTTTCGTGTATTATATCAACCAAGATATTTTGCTCATCTTATTGTTCCCTTCCAAAATTTTGGAATTGCCAAACTCTCCTTTCCAACCAAATCGTCTTGGATCTTGGTATGCTTTCACTAGTAAGGCCTATTCGCATCCTCAATTGAAAACTCTCCTGATCATTGCTACCAATCGAACAGATAACAACTGTAGTGAGACCACCCAAGCCTCTTCCAAACACTTTAAAGATTTTTAGATTGTAAAATTATAAGCATCCCCAGGACCGTAATCCACAAACATATATATGAATAAAAGAGAAAATGGCCAAAGGAATATCATAAGCAAAACTAAAGAGTATGGAGTCGCATCTTTATCTGATATTGAATTCTTAATTTTGTTATAATTTGCCTTAAATTGTGACAAGTGATGTTTACTTTATCTTAAAGTAAACATATCACTTAGAAGGATAAGGAAAATATGTTAATAAAATATAGCCCAAATAATTCAGATTAATTCTGATCAGTCCCAATTAATCTCATATTGTTCCTTAACCGATTAGGGTCCGATTAATGATTTAACTACATAGAGTAAGCCTTTGATGTACTTAAGCCTTTATGTTAGCCTTTACACATTCATCAATGAAACGTGATTAAGAGTTATCCATTTTTTATGAGTGGTGAGTTGGCCTAGGGCACCAAATTTTAGGTAGCTATAGGGTCGGGCAACAAATTAGGTAGCTATAGGGCCAGGCACCTGCTGGAGTCTGGAGAGACAGCTACAGAGCAAGAGAGGCTGAGCCGAGCAAGGAAAACAGCTCCAGGTCTCTCTTTTTTTACCACTTGCTAAGCGGATTCAAGTTGTTGTAAGCAATTTCCTTCTAGGCTAGGTTAACCTAATCATAGTTACTGGTATGAGGAACTCTTCCCGCTATGAAATGGGTATGGGTAAGCCAGCAATTTCACTACCTAATTAAAGTAATACATACGCAATAACTTGTGATGAATATAATTGGCAACCCATTACACAGATTACGGTAATTCAATGCTAGTCCAGTCTTAATTACAAGCAATTGCTTAATTTTAACAGAAAAAAAAAAAAGGAAAACAAACAACAGTAAAAGGAAATGGAAGTATACATACCAGTACTCCTGGGGCTTTTGAGAGGTTCATCTTCATGCGGATGAAATGTTTCTTCTACCTGACAAGTACAACAAAGCCACCGACGCATCCTATCTCTCTTTCTTAAATCAGATAAACCAGGGGAAGGCGCATTTGCCTATCTCAACAAAACAAAATAAACAAACTAGGTCAAATACTTCTTCAATAAAATATCATCACATCTTAAAATCAAACGCATTTAAAATCCTAATTCACACAAGTTATCATAATTATTATTGATGATTATAACGAAATTCATTGAATCTCACCAATAAATTGTATCGTTGAAACTCCTCCTCCATTAAAAACACACAATAGAAACAACAATTATCAAATTGAAATTCCAATTCAGATTGCTTTGATCTCTAAGCAAAACTAGAATAAGAATCCGGAACTAAACCTAGATCGATGAGAAGTGATCGATCGATCGAAAACGTAAAAGAGATAGAAAGAGGAGCGGAGATTTAAATTGACAAGAGAGACAGAGAGAAGAGAAAGAAAAGAAGTTTACCTGGTTTCTTTATTTATATATTTCTTGGTTTTCTGTGTTGTATCGGGTTGGAGTTTGGTTTGGAGGTGGTTGTGAATTTAGTTTGATCGCTAAAAATGGAGAATGAACAGGTAAAGAGAAAGGAGGGATTGCTTTTTTGGAGAGGAAGACAGACAGGGAGGCAAAAGAGAGGAGAGGCAGTTGAGTAGTGGAAATGTATATGATGGAAAACAAAAGAAAAAGAAAAAGAAAACTCTCTCTCTCTCTCTCTCTCTTTAACTCCTTTTGCTGTTATCTATCTTTCTGTCTCGCGAAATCTTTTTTTTTTTTTTCTAATTAAATTAAAATTTTCTTTTACTAATTGAAAACGCGTGAATTTAAATTTAGTATAAATAAATTTAGTTATTGGGACCGCCATAGTAATGATATTGATTCCCACTATGGACAAGGTGATACATGACGTGCCTACCTGTATATAACTAGTGTAATACCCGTGCCGTTGGCACTACTATAAAGTACATTGTACTTTCACCGAATTGTCGAATAATCGCAATTGGGTTTTTCTTTCATTTTTTTAAAAAATACTTGCAATGAAAACCAAAGCAAATTACTTGCAACAATTTCATGCAAGTAATTTGGAACATGAAAAGCATAAAGTTAAAAAGAATTGGAACATGAACTATAAACTATAAACTTCAACAGATTTTGCTAGAGACAAACCTGCCAAACAGAGAAACCAGCCTCATGAAGCTAGTCCAAGAACCGAAACGCGACTTCTCCGAGATCCCCGTGCACCTCGCATACCTGAAACATAAAACCCAATGGCTATTTGATCAGACTTTGAACTAATCTCCCACTCCCTAATTGGGTTTCACAACTTCAACAAAAAAAAAAAAAAAAAAAAAAAAACACTAAAACACTAAGAAATGAAATGAACACTAAAATCTAGGGTTTAAAACTGCAAAGAACACTAAAACACTAAGAAATGAAATCAAACATGGTTACCTCTTCTCGGCGGAGGAGGAGGGTTGATCTGCTGCGGAGGAGGAGGAGGAGGAGGAGGGTTGATCTGCGGGGAGGAGGAGGGTTGATCTGCTGGGAGGAGGAGAAGGGTTGATCTGCGGAGGAGGAGGAGGAGGAGGGTTGATCTGCGGAGGAGGGTTGATCTGCGGAGGAGGAGGAGGGTTGATCTGCTGCGGAGGAGGAGGAGGAGGAGGAGGGTTGATCTGCGGAGGAGGAGGAGGAGGAGGAGGGTCAGTAGGGATGTTGTCTTCGGCGGAGAAGAAGGAGGAGACGGCGGAGTCGAGGTTCCAGGAAGACGAAGAGAGCTTCGAGGAAGAAGAGAGCTTCGAGGGGGAGGTTGTGGCTCTTCGAGGAAGAAGAGTTGATCTGTTGAAATCAGAAAGCATCAAAGAAGTGAAGGGAGAGAGGTGGGGAGTGAGAGGAAAGTATCGAGGAGTAGGTTTTAACTTTAAGTTTTGCCAAAATACAAATCCTGCCACGTAGGACATACACACTAAAAATACTGTTCATGAACAGTAAAAACCCACTTTGAAATGTAAGACAGACTAGTGTAATACCCGTGCCGTTGGCACTACTATAAAGTACATTGTACTTTCACCGAATTGTCGAATAATCGCAATTGGGTTTTTCTTTCATTTTTTTAAAAAATACTTGCAATGAAAACCAAAGCAAATTACTTGCAACAATTTCATGCAAGTAATTTGGAACATGAAAAGCATAAAGTTAAAAAGAATTGGAACATGAACTATAAACTATAAACTTCAACAGATTTTGCTAGAGACAAACCTGCCAAACAGAGAAACCAGCCTCATGAAGCTAGTCCAAGAACCGAAACGCGACTTCTCCGAGATCCCCGTGCACCTCGCATACCTGAAACATAAAACCCAATGGCTATTTGATCAGACTTTGAACTAATCTCCCACTCCCTAATTGGGTTTCACAACTTCAACAAAAAAAAAAAAAAAAAAAAAACACTAAAACACTAAGAAATGAAATGAACACTAAAACACTAAAAATCTAGGGTTTAAAACTGCAAAGAACACTAAAACACTAAGAAATGAAATCAAACATGGTTACCTCTTCTCGGCGGAGGAGGAGGGTTGATCTGCTGCGGAGGAGGAGGAGGAGGAGGGTTGATCTGCGGGGAGGAGGAGGGTTGATCTGCTGGGAGGAGGAGGAGGAGGAGGGTTGATCTGCGGAGGAGGAGGAGGGTTGATCTGCTGTGGAGGAGGAGGAGGAGGAGGGTTGATCTGCGGGGAGGAGGAGGGTTGATCTGCGGAGGAGGAGGAGGAGGGTCAGTAGGGATGTTGTCTTCGGCGGAGAAGAAGGAGGAGACGGCGGAGTCGAGGTTCCAGGAAGACGAAGAGAGCTTCGAGGAAGAAGAGAGCTTCGAGGGGGAGGTTGTGGCTCTTCGAGGAAGAAGAGTTGATCTGTTGAAATCAGAAAGCATCAAAGAAGTGAAGGGAGAGAGGTGGAGAGTGAGAGGAAAGTATCGAGGAGTAGGTTTTAACTTTAAGTTTTGCCAAAATACAAATCCTGCCACGTAGGACATACACACTAAAAATACTGTTCATGAACAGTAAAAACCCACTTTGAAATGTAAGATAGATTTGTATGAGTTTGTCCAGGCAATTAGGCTTTAAAGTCAATTTTTAGTTAGGTTTGAGCATTTTTATCCATTTTTTTTAAAACACAACAACAAACATTATCTCTGACAACAAAGTGGCTATAAAAGCCTAGCTGTCTATAATTGGGGAATTTAAATTTACACCCTGTCATAAAGAGCTATTGAGTTATGCTGCCTCATACGTGGTATTTAGCCTTTTCTACGGATGAAGACACTGAATAACTATATTATGATGACCAAATAATAGGGGTGAACATCTCATTCTACGATCTCGATCGTGTTCCGTTTTTATTTTTTTCGAAACATTTTGGAATTGATCAAACTCTTCCCGATCTCGTTTCGTAAAAAATTAGTTTAGTATATTACTTTCAAATCATTAGTATTATTCAATAAAAAAAACATTCATGTATTCTACTAATTGTCTTTGCTCATGACTATATCAATTAAGACATTCATGTATGCTATAATTTAATGGCATGGCATATAAACAACTTTTACATCATGCAATTTTCACGTTTTTTATCATGTTATTTTTCACTATGGATGTATGAAGATGGGAAATTGTGTTATTTTCACTATGGATGCGTGAAGATGGGGAAACCAATTTCCCTAAGAAATAGATCATTTGAACAAGTTGATCACTTTTCACACTTTCAGTGTATTATCTGTTTGGATAAACATTTGCTCAAAAAGCTAGAACATTCAACGTGGCTTTTAAAATCTGATAGAACATGAATCTCGATACAAAACGAATGGACTAGATGAAAGTGGTACTCTAAAACAATGTTATATTATTTTACATGTTCGTCCCGTCCCAAACCCGTTTGGGATGGGACGAGGTCGGTATGAGGTATATCTCATCTCAATGCCTTATTAGTCCCGAATAAATGAAGTGGAATAAGAATGAGGTCTATCACGTCGCGTGCCCACCCCTCCCAAATACTCCTCAAATTCCAGTTAGTGGTATTTTTAAAAATGTTGTTTATTAGACATACATACCTAATATGTTTGGAGCTTCTAACATGACCCCCATGTAGTTCTAAATTAGCCATGTCTTCAATTGGACATAATCCAGCCATAAATGGATTGTATTTTTGTATTGCTAACAATGCACTTATAAAAAATACGAAATTATTAACTCCCAACTCCACTCTCGAGATGGATCTAATCTGGAACATCATCCATTTAAACTCTAATGTAACAACAATGAGATGCACCAATAGCATCATTAGAATTTGACCTCCAACTAGGAGGTTATGTCAAAAGTAAATAGAACCACTGGGGGGAAATTCAAATGCAAGTAAAGTAGTATTTCAAATGAAAATTTAGATGCAAGATTGTATAGCATGATGTAATTTCAATTGCATGCCAATAAATACACTAAAAATTTTACTATTTACAAAATAATTGTTGCACTAATTTGTAAGTCAACAAGTTTGTTGCTTATTTGAGTCTACCAAGCAGGGCGGGCGTGGGAGTTTCAACAATCGATTTGGTTGGAAATGTTTTAACTTCTATTGCCTGTTAGATAGGCGAGAAAGTTTTTGACAACACGATGATGGAAGGATACGTGGTGGAAGTGCCCTTGCTACTACTCATCCAGTCTCAACGATGGAGGATCGAAATTCATTGTGGAGACTCTGTGATCCTTATTGACCTCATCCAGAAAGGTGAATCTCAACAACTCCCTCTTATACATTGGGGTTTGCGCCATTTCATTTGTAATATTAAACGTCTGCTTATTATGCTTCATTTTCTGCAATGTAAGTATATATCTAGAGACCTTAATAGTAAGGCTCATCGCTTGGCATCAATTACCGACATAATTGATTGTAATAGATCTTAGTTATTAATATATTGCCTAAGCAAAAAAAAAAAAAAAAAAAAAAACTAACTACAAAATAAATGAAATCAAAGATACCCACTACACATTGTCACTTGTAGGAAATAATATACCACTCAAATGAATCATAGGCTTGATACTTGTCGTGTAAATGGTGAACTGAACCCACAGGCACAGGCATACGCATAGACCGAATTGTTCCATCTCCAAACCGAGTTGACTCACTTGCACATCTATATTACAATTCAAATACGTGCTTTACTATTCACTGCTGACTGGGACAAAGTTAAATCATAAACATTGGAGATAAAAGATGGTTATGATTGAAAATTGGGAAATGTAATGAATTTGAGGGTTGAGATTCATTTTGTATGATGGTATATTAATAAATATAAAACATGTAAAAGGGCAAAAATAATGAAAAACTTTTGAAAAAAGTTGGTAGAATGTACATGTGGCGGAGAGAGAAAATATATTGTGTTTTCCTTTTAGCAAAATGAAAATTATCGTAACTATCTATATCATTGTCAGATTTTAGAAAACTTAGTATCGTTGAAATGCATTTTTGAAAATATTTTCAAAAAAATCAATAATCAATACGATGGCTAAAATTTTAAAAATATATATTTTATAATTAGAAAACATATAATGTATTTTACGTCTTTAATATTTTTTAAAGCAATGAGACATATTGATCATACCAGAAAAAATGAGTTAGATATTCAAATATTTTTTAATGCACATTTAAACAAAAACCCTAAACTTTATGTTTTGGTGAATTCAAATATCGGAGACCAAAGATCGGGGGAGAATTTATTCTCGGCGTTTAAATTTTCCCTCTACATATTCAAATTTAAATGAGTTTAATCCTAAAAAAAATTATAATATATGTTTTTACCTTAAAAATAGGCTTACACTTCAATATTTATTGAGAGCGAAAATGAGGATAGTGACGAAAGTGATCAATACAAAATATTTGACAAAATTAAAATTATGTAAAGTGAAATTAGGGGATCCTATGATGATGTGGATTGATGCCCGGTTTACTTGATGTCAAAGGAACTCTAGACGTTGATCTAACGCTATGCTACATATATCTTACATTGATCTAACGTTGATCTAGGTGGCAGGATTTGTATTTTGGCAAAACTTAAAGTTAAAACCTACTCCTCGATACTTTCCTCTCTCTCCCTTCACTTCTTTGATGCTTTCTGATTTCAACAGATCAACTCTTCTTCCTCGAAGAGCCACAACCTCCCCCTCGAAGCTCTCTTCGTCTTCCTGGAACCTCGACTCCGCCGTCTCCTCCTTCTTCTCCGCCGAAGACAACATCACTACTGACCCTCCTCCTCCTCCGCAGATCAACCCTCCTCCTCCCCGCAGATCAACCCTCCTCCTCCTCCGCAGCAGATCAACCCTCCTCCTCCGCCGAGAAGAGGTAACCATGTTTGATTTCATTTCTTAGTGTTTTAGTGTTCTTTGCAGTTTTAAACCCTAGATTTTAGTGTTTTAGTGTTCATTTCATTTCTTAGTGTTTTAGTGTTTTTTTTTTTTTTTTTTTTTGTTGAAGTTGTGAAACCCAATTAGGGAGTGGGAGATTAGTTCAAAGTCTGATCAAATAGCCATTGGGTTTTATGTTTCAGGTATGCGAGGTGCACGGGGATCTCGGAGAAGTCGCGTTTCGGTTCTTGGACTAGCTTCATGAGGCTGGTTTCTCTGTTTGGCAGGTTTGTCTCTAGCAAAATCTGTTGAAGTTTATAGTTTATAGTTCATGTTCCAATTCTTTTTAACTTTATGCTTTTCAATTTCCAAATTACTTGCATGGAATTGTTGCAAGTAATTTGCTTTGGTTTTCATTGCAAGTATTTTTTTAAAAAATGAAAGAAAAACCAAATTGCGATTATTCGACAATTCGGTGAAAGTACAATGTACTTTATAGTAGTGCCAACGGCACGGGTATTACACTAGTACAATACATTGCACGGTCCTACCTACATACTAAAACCCCACGCTTACAAGCTAAGCTGTTCCAGGGTTTTGATTCTTCTTCAGACTTCTCCGTTCAATCGATCATGGCTATCAATCATGACCCGATGGTTTCTTCAATCGAGAAACAAAGCTGGAAGAACGAAGAAACGAATTCTTCCCTTGGTTCTGATCAAACATTTCCAACTCTCTCGGCTCTCAAAGAGGAAGATAGCAATTTAAAGTTCGATACATCTTCAACTGTTGAAGAGAAGCAAGAATTGCTCAATTCGAGTATCGAGAGCGTAAAAGGGAGTAAAGAACTGTCCGAAAAGATAAGTTATTCAAGGAGTGAGATGGAATCCCTGAGGTTTGTGAATATTGATGAACAGAAGAAAATTTGGAACCAGATATACCTTGGGCTAGGTCCTGTTGTGGCTCAAATGCTTGATAATATGTCTGACTCTAATTCCAATCTTCAGACTAAACCTCATAAGCATGGTCGCAAGAATTCCGATTCTCGTCAAAATAATCGTGCAAGAAAGAAAGGTAATGCCCCTATTTTTTGCTATGTATTATTTGCTTCTTTATCTTTGCTTTTAATTACTTGTTACATAGGCACATACAATCCAGTGTAGATGGTTAAGTCAGGTTCAAGGTTTCCATGAAGGAAAGTCACATTATAATTGTGCTTTCCATTTCTTTGTTACATAATTTACATTGAACTATAGGCATATTTCTGTGTTGTTGTTTGTTTATGTATCGATACATTAGGTACAAAAAAATGTTTTTACTAACCTTCATTGTTAATGAAAACTCCATTTGAGATGGAATTTTGAGAAAAAATTAAAGACTAACAGAAAAAATAATGTATTAAAGTTTCGACATGCATGCCTTGAGATCCATGCTAAGTGGGATAAATGAAATGTTAATATCACGAAGCGAGTGAGGGCTCACCTAGAGCGCTACATAAGTCGGCCAGCTAGAGCCCATTGACCAAGACCACATTTTCAAAGGAAGGTTTCCTTAAACACTCACAAATACCGTTTATCAGATATTTAATGTTGGAGACCTAAATACGTATCTCGAGGAACAATGTCTAAGACGGTCCAAAAACATGGTACGTTGTTTCTAGTGTATTTCAACTCAAACGGAGCCTAAGCGAATTAACAAATTCTTTTTAATTTAATAGAGTCCTTAATTTACAATGAAAACTAAGGGGGACATCCAAAGCTAGTCAAAACCATTTTTTGTCCATAAACTCCCAATTAGGGATGGCAACGGGGCGGATTGGGGTGGATTTGAGCAAATCCATCCCCGCCCCTTCAGGAATAACGGTTCCCCAAATTCGCCTCGCCAATCCGTTTGTAAATTTATTTAAAAAGCCACCTCCACCCCGTACGGATTGGCGGATATCCGCCCCGCCCAAATATCCGTTAAAAAAATCTTCTTCTCTAACATCAGTTGTGAGACATCTCTCAGTTCAATCCTAAAAGCAGGTTAAACTTCACTAGGATGACTATCTTCCTAGATAAATCCAATTAGCTTATCCATCTTACTACAGTAAAAGATACTTCATTTATTAGATCAGTAACACCAGTAAGAATCCATACACAAATTATAACAAAAATTCAACATCAATACCTGATCTGACACGAGTAAGAAAACCATACAAAAAATTACAAAAAAAAATACATGAGATCTTTGGATTACAAAAAAAAAAAAAAAACTGAGATCTTTGGATTTTAAAAAATTTAAAAAAAAAAACCTGATCTGAGATCTTTGGATTTGAGATTCTTTAGATCGAATTTTTTTTTAAAGAAGGAACGACACGCGGCGGAGTGCGTTGGACTTGCTGGAGGTACGCAGCGGCCAATGGGGCTAGATGGTGCACTGATCATTCTTCGTTGCAGTTTTCACACCTTTCTTTCTTGCAGGTAGCTTAATGGGAAGGCGGGGAAGGGAGGGGAGAGGGAGGCGGTCGGGATGGGTGTGGTTCTTTTGAAGCAGAGAGATGGAGAGGAGACAGAGATGAGAGTAAAACTGTAAAAGAGAAGGAGACGATGGCCATGGCCCGACTGTGAGAGCTTCGAGTGTCGATTCTGTCGCTATGAGAGGCTTCAACTTCGACTCTTCGAGGCGACTTTGAGAGCCTTCGCTGTGAGAGGCGACTGTCTGTGAGACCTCTTCGAGTGAGAATGAGAATGTGAGATGAGGGTTTGAGAAAATCTAGGGTTTATTTCCCATTTATAGTTCAAGGGTATTTTAGTAATTTAACCGGTTAAACAGATATCCGTGGGGCGGATATGGCCAAATTCGTATCCGCCCCGAATAATAAATTGATACATTTTGGATATCCGTATCCGCCCCAACCTCCATACACCCTTCACCAAATCCGCTCCAAACGGGGCGAGTGGGGCGGATATCCGTGAAAATTCCCCACTGCCATCCCTACTCCCAATACCCATTTTTTGTTATTCTTTTAATAAACAAGAGAATAATGTCTTTATAATCAGTAAAATACGTATTACAAAATAAATACAACTATAGGTGGACTAGTTATGAAACAAATAATGGAAAAAAAAATTGAATTCAAAACTAAGTTGCTTTAAGGTGATATTTGGAGAAGCTCAGTTCTACATACTCGCTAAAATATCGGCAAAAATTACCTTGCTCAGAAGCTCTTGGTTGTTGAAACTTGAAAGTATTGTTTTTCTCATACATACCCCAACAAAAAGTACAATGGATTTGTTTCCATTACAGACTTTGTATCTGGGTTTCTTTCCCTTGAAATTCTAACATATAATTGTCTTGCCAACTGAACTTAGTAGTTTCCGCATCACATGAAAGAGATGGTTTAGATTTGTGCTAATCGTTAGATTCGTTACAACAAAGAAAACATCATCCAAATTTTCTTCCAATGCAAGCCTTGGAGCATGACCCCTTAGAAAAGTCCCATTTGAGTCATTTCATAATACACATTTGATTAGGAAATCCGAGTTTAGCGAGAGGAAGTTAACTGGAAATGACATTTCATCGGTATTTCTTTCCTCTTCATTTGAGGGAGCTCTATTTGGGGGTGCTTTGCAAGTAAAGACTAATGACCATTTTGAGTTATTCTTGCAAAACCAGTTTTCACTCCCTCCTTCAAATATAGTTATAGGTTGCTGTCGTGCGACACTCAAGATCCCAATTGAAGATGAATTCATGAGAAGTGGGATCTCTTTAGGATCTATTCCAACGTTTAGAAATTCGTTAATTGGTAAAGATACTTGGTGCCCCGCCCAAGAAAGAGACCCAAGTCCTCCACGCTAAGTGGTGATTCAACATAGATTTTATATTGGAACCAAGCCAATTTTAAGGTTGGGGTCAGGGGCAAAGCTAGGAATTTGACTTTGACATGACCAGGGCTGTAAAATGAAAATTTTAACTATGAAAATATATGAATTAATTTTTTTAATTGGGATAAAACATTATAAATATATTATATGTTGACAATAAATGATTTAATAAAACCCTACACAAAACATAATAATATAAAAAAATATGGAGTATAGGATTACCCTAGTCGATGACATAAAATAAAAAGTGGCTTACCATTGAGTTACAATGAATGATTGTACATTGGGTTTAGTGTTATACATTTGACATAATTTCAATTTTTATCATTTTTAATATTTTTGAATAAATCTATTTTTTTTAATTCTCACCCACGTTGTAGCTCGGGTGAGCCCACCTATGGCTCCGTCCTTTGTTGGGGTGAGGTGCTTTGAAGAAAACAAAGTCTTCGACTACATAGCCTAAGAAAGGGCAGACTGGCTCGCTTCGAAGTGCTCTAAGTGAGGTCTCTTTAGTAAAATCACCCGTTTTTGTTCGACATTTTTTTCACTTCTTTTCTGAAGCTTGAAGAGATGAAAATTCCCCTTTAAATCCACCACTAAATACTATTATTAGTATTTAGTTATTTTTAAAGGATGTCAAATCTTAAGTTTTTCTTCCACCCGTTGCTATTTTATATGGGGCGAAATTAGCACGTCAAGCATAAAACCTTCTTTCATTATGTGGGAGTTGGCTATGTTGTCCAGGCAAGAGGCACTGATGTCTGCCACTAGCATAAAACCTGCTTTGGCATTTTTTTAAGGGGTAGAGATTTTATTGTCATCGCTCTAAAGCTGTGAGTAGGCGCTTTGAAGAAAAATCGAGCGACACCACAAGGAGTTGGAATGTGGAACACGAATTCTTTCTGATGAAATCCCTATTACTCGGTCTTTTCCATGCTATAAAAATAAATGGTTGGCAGCTTTATAACCACAAATCTATTTATTGGTTTAAGCAAGATGAGACTTATTTATTGAATGGAAAAAAAAGTTTTGGTTCTACGAAGTTGGATTTCTTTGTTTGAACCATTTTTCTAAGAAATTGGGTTCAACTCTTAACATTTTTTTTTTAAAAATAAAAATAAAAATATTATTTAATTTTTAATTTTTTAATATTTTAATATTTTAATTTTTTAATTTTTTAATTTTTGGGGCATTGGGAGTTCAGGGACAAATGGTTTTTACTAAGTGCTTAGCTAAGTAAGCTAACGTCTGAAGATAGACAATACGGAAACATAGGAAATAATGAATGATGAATGAGTTGCATTTGTTGTTTTGTGTGCATTCATTACATTGAACAATATGTGCATATAGTTTTACTGGATAAGTGCATCTTTGCTGTGTAATGACTTTTTATCCTTAAAAAGAAAGTAAGAGGGAGTGAGAGAAAGTAGGCTCAAAACTCTTATTCTGTCATACATACTCTTAGGTGAATTATATAATCAAACTATGGAGCATAATTTGAAAAAGCAAATTCAGGTGAAGATTTTTTACAACATATGAAGGATGACGAGGTGAAGATGCTGCGTCTTCCTTCAGAGGACCGTGCTGATGGTGAAGATGATGACTGTGTAATTGGAGAGAATGATTCCAATGGTGATAATGAAAGTGAAGATGAGTATATTAGCATCCAGAGACCTGCGTTTTTGGTTGAAGGAGATCCAGATTTTGAGTCTGGACCACCACAAGATGGCCTAGAGTATCTAAGGCGTGTCAGGTACCTTCTAACTCCCTTTCTTGTCTCTGTATAGCATTATGCTCTGTACATGTCATATGGAGTAATGTTGTTTGCGATCACTTGAAATATTTCACTGGTGTATCTATCATGGAATTTGAAACTTTATCATTACTTGTCTTCTCTTAACTTGTTTGAGCTAATTACTGAAAATCCTAATTCACCATTCAACTTTATCCAAATCCATAACCATGTGATCTATGGATTGAATTGAATATAGCAAAATCCTACACCCATAATGAACCCTCCCCCAGATACAGTGATCCTTAAACGTCCAACTTCATATGGACCAAAATGCCCTCACTCAATAATTGAAATCCACCTTTTATCCAGTCCAAAGTCATGTAAGACAAAAAAATTGCTGAAGGGCATCTTTGTATATTTGCTTCTCTTATCCTTTAGTACCATGTGGAACACTCTTTTTCTTTTGGATCTTGGCCCACTGGGTCCCACTTTTTTTTTTTATCTCAACGTTGCTAAGGTAACAAAGGTTGGAGCCACAAGAGACCATTTTTGAGATATTGTAATCCTTATTCTAATAATATAGTGGAAAATTGGGGAAAACTCTGATTTCTCTTCTTCTTCTTTTATTGTTTTTCGCACTAGCTCCGAATCGTCTGTGTATCATAGTTGTTTCCTATTTTGAGGTTCTCATTATTGAAACTGGATAAAAGGGAATTCTTTGATGTTCAGATGCTAAGTACACTTGAAACTTGTCCAATATTAACACATTTTGCTCATTTTGCTAGATGATAATTGAAGTAAGGAGCTGATCCTTAAAATGTCATCAGATTGGATGATGATGAGCTTTTGGATTGACTAATCATCAGTTAAAAATTTAATTTGTAGTACCTCTACCATGAGCCTCTCCACTTCTACCTCTCTGACCCTGCCCGTACACAAACCTTGCTGCCCACTGTTGGATCCCTCCTCCCTGCCGCTCTTATATCTCTCAATCCTAACTGTGAAACACATTTCTATTGGAAGTTGAAACCAAGACTTTCGATATAAAAAGCCTGAATGGAGATTTCTTGACCCTTAACCAAGAGAGGTAGAGAGAAGTGGGTGCGCACCAGCATAGATGTAGAATGACCCAACAACAGTCAGGTTGGGGCTTTAGGAATCAACAAATGTCATAGCAATGCTTCTCAAGTCTCAAGTTTTCATTTTCCAGAGTAAAACCAATGGCAAGGTTTAGTATGGGGCTCTCAATATGTTCAGTTGTGTTCAACTATTCTAACCCTTGCTTTCCCACAGGGAACCGAAAATGGGGTTGACTGGTTCTCACATGGGATCTTGACTTCCTTGTTAGGAAACCTAAGGGTCTGTTTGATTGCACCCTGGGAAAAATGATTTTTTTTTGCCTCAGATATGCGTGTTACTGGTGTTTGATTGCAATAGTTTTCCACAAAAAATTCCGTTGTTTCGACATGCGCATCAAACGTGTGATAAAAGCCCTATTTTCCACAACATCATTTCCTAGCCCCACTCTAGAAATTGAAACCAAGGAAAGCTTGGGAAAACTTGACTTACCCGTTAACATCTCTTCTCTCATACTCCACCCACGAACTCGGACTTCGACCCATAAATCAGCGTAACAAGTTCTTCTATGCTCCTAAAGAAGGTATGCTAATTCGTTCTCTCTCATTTTTTCCTATTCTTCTACTTCTCTCCTACTCTTTGACTGCCTTCTTCCACACCCTCTTCGAATCTACTCCTCTTTCATATGGTATATTTTTCACAGATCTGCAGATTTTGGGCCATCTAGTAGCTTGTTTCCTCGTTCAGTGGCAAATTAGAAAGCAAATTGACGACGGATGTGATTAAGAATCTATAAAATCTGAAGAGTTTAAGCTATCCCAATAGGGTGCAATAGCTTCTCTTTCTCTCCATTAGTCTTTCTTCAATTCAAAGTTTTTTTGCTCTTTGCAATCTCATAAACTATTCATCTTCTCGAACTAATATGATAAATTTACGAATCTGTTAAGGATTTTAGGATCTCATATTGAGGATTTTAATATTGCAGTAACTCCGTGTTAGAGAGTTGTATGTGTATATTGCTGGGTTTGTACTTTATGCGAATGAATTTATAGTTTCTTTTACATAAAAATAGTTGGAAGTTTCACATTATCTAGTTTATACCAAAAATTATAGATTTCTTTCTTCAGATATAACAACCCTCAACTCTGTGTGCAAATGGGTGAATTGATCATGAATTTGTAATGGGTGTCCTGGAGATGCACTTGCATTGCATTACTAAAGGTGAAATGCCCACCAAACTGTGTTTGGTTTAAGTTAGATTCAGTAGGATAATGAATTGCAGACAAAGCTTGATAATGGACAATTTAAGTGGAGTATTTTAGTAAGCAAATATGTACCTCACACTTGGAAATGACCAATTTCCTTTTGGTAAAACATTGTCAATCTCCTTTCTTTAAGTCGTTTTTTTTTTCTCTGTGCTTGTGCCAGCAAGCAGTTGCCTGGTGCACCTGTTAATACGTATTTTGCTAAGATGTATTTGTTTCCAGAAGCTAAAATTGTGATTTGTGAGATGATTTGGATATATATATCCTTAATCTTTCTAGGTTATTTGATCTTTAATCGTCTCTAGAAACAAGTGAAGTAGTTATGTGAAAAAGCGCACAAGAGTAATATTAATTAATGCATTTGCAGGTGGGAAGCTGCAAAAATCCCAAAAGTGAAGGTGGCAAAGTTTGATAGGAGTAAGCTTAAGAATGAGCAGACGGTTTATATGCCCCAAATCCCTGATATCGTGAAGTGCCCACAACATCTAATGCCTTCCAAACAATGGGAGGATGCTTTTCTTGTTGACTTCTCTAAACTGAGATTGGTAAGTTTGTTCCTTGATTTGATTAATTAGTATTTGTTATTTATTTATTTATTCATTTATTTATTGGTTGAGAAACAACTTATATTTCCTTAAAACTGCTTATGTCCATGATAAACACATCCTCGCCTTTGAGGTCAGAATCGGTTGGCTAGGGACCATAACCTTACAAGATGATCTCAGAGTACACAGTTCACTTTATTGTATTGTAAGTATTTCACGAGATATGGTAAGTTTAAATATTAATGGAACTGGAGTGGTAGTAGGCTAGTATAGATCTAGCGCTACAGACGTTGCATCAGTTAACATGAAATAGTAAATTGCCTGTTGTGGCTTGTATCACTTCATCATGCCTTGCTTGAATTTCGCTGAATACGGCATGTACCGATGAAAACATTCGTAACCAGTAGCTTTAGCCTTTAAAGGAAGGGTATCTAATAAGGATATGAATGAAAATCTGAAAGACACCTGAGCTTGCCTTGATTATCCTCTGTCCTCTCCAAAAAAGAATTCACCACTGAAATTTGTGCAGCTTGATGGGGGTTAGCTTTTGTTAAACTTGCAAAAGCTTGATAGATTTATTTTTTTATAAGATGTACCATTTCCAGGCAAACGGAGGAATCTAAACATTGTTTTGGGAATTCATTGTGGGATCGGGGTATTTGAGATGATCTCGATTTGACACTATTTTTGGGATTTGATTTTAGATGGGAAGAAGCAATTGTTTGGAATTGGAATCACTAATCCTTATGCCTTTGGCTTGTTTATCTATCACATACATCTAATTAATTTACCAGAAGGAAACGTCGCCAGCTAAAGTCCAATAATGAAAGACAAAAGTCACAAAACTACAATATTCAAAGATTACTTCTTTTTTTTTCTTTCACAATCTCGAATGTTTTAAAAGTCAATCCTTGTAACATTGATTTTAAGCCCAAAAGGAAAGAAGAAGCATGGAGCATAAAGTTCACTTTTTGCCATTTTACAGAATCGAGAGTTGATCGAGAAAGGACAGGGAGAGATTCGAGGAAGAATGAGAGTAATGGTATAAAGGAAAGGAGGGAGATGAAAAATCGAATCTTAGTAAGTAAACCAACGGAAGGCATGTTAGTAATGCAAGATGCTATTATAAGGTAAATAGCATAACTCTATTGGAAAATGCCAAGGAGAATTTGGGAAATTGCTTGAGGATTGGAAGTTCATTGTTGAGGTTAGCACAGGGGCTCAGTGTACGAGCTGACTGAAGAATTATTTGGATGCCTTGGAGGCTATGTTGCAGAATTAACGTTTTAGACTGTTTATTGTGGTTGTGCAGAATGAGTTGGAAAGAGAAGTTGGTATCTGTGAGAAAAAAAGTTGTTTTGTTTAAATTCAACATCATCGAGTCCCATTTAACAACAAAACCTTAATTGCGTGAAAAGAAAATACTCTTTGGTTGTGTTTGGTTGCAAACAAAAGATCTTTATGAGAAAGGCCCTAAATGTAATGTTCAGTAGACTGCGCATGCTATCTACATCCGCGAAGACTACTGATCATACCTTGACTTCTGGTGTCTGTGAGTAATTCATTTCTCAAACCCCACTGCAAAAAGCTTCTCATGGGGATAAGATAATGACAGATGCTCACAAATTGCAGTGGCTTCCATTGTACAATCCAATGAAACATATATGATATCTTTTAATAGAATTTTTCTGAGAATTTCAGTTCAAACGAATTAACTATTGCAGCCTTTGTGAAGTCAACAAGAATCTATTGGTCACCTCTTCTTCGAATGCCAAAGGGCAAAGACTCAATGGGTTGGATTTTTCCTTCATTATGGATTTATGGTGTTTCTTTGGGAATACCTCTCTTTTTCCATCATCTTCACTCCTTTTGGGGCAACAAAGTTTTTGATGCAAGTGAGAATTAGTTTTGGGATCGTATCCCAATTACAATGTTGTGGGTTCTTTGGAAAGAAAGAAATGCAAGGGTATTCCACGGTCATAAAAGAAACACGAAGAAATGGTCAACGACATTAAAGTTATGCTTTGGTTGTTGGGTATTACATGGAGTTCTGAGGGATTTTTCTTTCGAAGATTGTATGTTTGCATGGCATAACTTATTTGTTGTGTAATACTGTAATTGTCATTCAGGTGGGTCTCGTATACTTTCATTGTGCAGTGAAAAGATTAAAAAAAAAAAAAATTTATTTATTTTCAGTTTAGTAGTGTCCTTAAGTGTAAACAATAATTTAGTGGTTCCTAAACGGGTAGTCAAAATGCTTTTTTTCCCTAAACTGCCAATGCCCTTTTTTTTTTGAATGATTTCTCGTTAAAATTAAACACCGTGTTCGAAAACCTTGTTGAGATTATGCCGGCCTTGACATGAAAAAGAACAGAAAATGGTTAACAAATGATTCAATAATCACATATTATGCTCGACTTCTTTTTCCATTTCTTTGCATATCATAATGAAGCTTTTTTCCCTTTCTGTTTTATGGAATATCAGGGTCTATCCAACCTCGAGAGCTCAAGTGACCTAAAATTGATGCATGGGTGCAGCAAAGCAGATAATTCTTGCTGCTTTGCTAGTGATCCAAGGTTGTCAGTAGTTTTAGGAATGGATGCTGTATCTCGAGCTTCAACACTAAGGAATCACATAAAATCGTTGGAAGGCATGACCACATTGGTCAGGAATGATTGTGCATGGGTATTTGCTCTATGTGCAGCTGTGGACACTCCACTCGATGCTGACACAGGTGCATCCCTTCGGTGCTTACTTCGGAAGTGTGCAGAACTGCGGGCCGGAAGATCAGCATGTGATGATGAGGTTATGATGTTAAACATCTTAGTGACAATCTGCGGGAGATATTTTGGACAATTAGAGGAGTGAAATACACTTTTATGTACGTGCCTGGCTTGTATAAACATAAATATTTGTTGGGGATGGCTCATATGTAGTTCATATGAATTTAATTATGCACACTGAAGTTTTTTCTCGATTCTTTGTACTTTAAAGCCGTCTCCAACGGTAGGATAAAGTTATAAACACCAAATTTGGCATCTATAGGAAGAAGGATTATAGATATATTCTGATCTCCTCCACAAGATTAGAGCGGGGTGCAAAGGTGCATCATCATCGTCCAGCCCAAAGTTATCAGCATCTTCTTGTTATTTTATTTCATTTGGTTAAGCTTTCATTTTCATCTTTTTCCTCTTCATACTCTTCATCTCTAAGTTGGAATCTTCCGATTATGACAGTGGTTCCAAGCATGATTCTATTCTGCTTTCTCCTCACGCAACTAAATTATTGGTCATGAGGACCACATGCTTTTTCAAAAGAAAATAAAGAGAGTTAGGTTTTATTGGAGAAGCGAATAAATATGCTTTTTTTCATTTTAGGATTAGATTCTAGTTATCTTTTTATGTTAAAACAATTCAATGGAGACTACTCTAGTCCGTCCGTCAGTCATTATATATACAGCCCCGCCGGGTTTAGGTTCCTACCATGCAGGCACCTACTTGATTGACTTCATGACGGATGTAACGGATGTGAGCTTGAATCTCTGCATATTTAGTTACAGATTTAAGAGAGGATGGCCTAATGATCTTCTATGCACTGAAATGCTCAACTCTGATCCTCCCACCCCTCGCGCAAGGCCATTTCTAAATGTATTATTAATTTGTGCTATGTTATGCATATAACATAGCTTCATAATTTTGTTCTGTAGGTTGGTGCATTCTGCTAGCTTCAACTACATAATCCTATATGCATACATGCCTGGAAGGAATTCCTAATGGTAAGTGACTCATCCTTCGACATAAAAAGCCTGCTTGTTTTTGTTTTTCTTCGTTGGTGATAATCATGTAGCTATTAATATTGAACGCGAACCTCATCTCTGTGAGCCTACACAAGTTAAGGAAATTAAAGTCTCTTCTGTTCAAATTAGTTTTGTTAATTTTACAGTCTCTCCAGTAGATTCAACTTGCCTTTTAGCTCCAAGGACAGAGAAGCAAATGTTCATATATTCTTTCAATGTCCTTTAATTAGGTAACTAATTATAGTTGTTAATGATCTCCATACTCCATACTCAAGGCAACAAATAGAATTTCTTGCTAGTATTCTTTTGTTAACTTAAGAATCACTAGGATGCTTTTCTCATTATAACCTTGAGGAAGATGGTTGGATTCAAGTGATGAAACTAGCATATATCATTGACGTTTTGAAATCCGTTTGTAAGTTTTGGCAGATATGTAGCAGAGAGGCCTCTCATTTGGATGAAAACAGCCACGGATTTGAGCACGAATGGTGCATTATCACAAGGAAAACATGGACCTGTAGCAATGAAGAGCTCAAGAAATCTCTAACAGCATCCAAATCCATATTTCATTTTGATGTCTCTCAGTTTAGTTAAGTAAATGATTGTGAAAGTGTAAATGTGTGTAGAAGGGTAAAATCTCTTCTTTTGTCTATTGTAGTTGACAGTCTATAGCCCCAAGCTTCCCACATAACTTCTTCTTTTCTGTTAGTATGTAAATTTTTAGTGAACAAATGTGTGTTTTTCTGATCAAGCCAAATTGAAATCATCATTTCATGTTTGTACCTTAAGATGGTAAATAATATAACAATGTTTGTGATTTCTTGAATTTTGATCTTGCCGCAAAAAGAAAACTTGTTCACTTACTTGCTCTTTCCTTCAGTGCGACAATCACCTTTAAGTTGGCTGGAACGAAAAATCTATTTCAAAGCATTCACCTTATATAGTATACATATACATTACAAAAAAAAATATTGTTTCTATATAAATGAAAAAGAAATTAAACATGATATTACGATAATCACAACAATAAAAAATACTCATGCCAGCTCATCTCAAGTTGAGAGTGTATCTCAAGTAGAGTGGGTTGTTCTTCCTCTTCTTCATTCACATCTATAAATGGAACACAATGATGACTCTCAACTCAAATATTATCATCTTCAAGCCTACCAACATCATTTTCACTAAACTCATCCATTTCTAGATACAAACTTTACCCAAACTCTTTCAAACGAAGATGACGAAGTAGAAAACAGAGACGACGACGACGATAAAGACGTAGAAGATAAGGAGTGACATTGGCGTTTGGGGTCGTCTGATGAGCTTGGGATGGAAGACAAGCCCTGTTTGCGAAATAGGTTCATCTCCTCGCGTGAGAAAGAAGATGAAACAGTAGAAAAGAGGTAAAGACGATGAAGACGTTTAAGAGAGGATGAAGACGTGTACCCGACGTTCGTTTTCCAGCGAGATTAGGAGGGGAAGAGTCGTGCGAGTCCAAGAGATGTGGTCACTAGATTTGGGAGAAAAAACACATTTTTTGGGTGTATATAGTGGTGGTGTTATTCAGTAGATTTAAAAAACTTAGAGATGATGATGTATTTCAACGAAAATGATGGTGTTCTTTAGCAAATGACAATTTTGAATTTGAATGGTGATGTGGGTAAGGCAATGGGATCCTATAGAAGTAAATAACAATCCCCTTCTCTCATTTCTTCCACTAAAACCTCAAAAACCAGTCACTCCCTCACTTGAGAGCAAGGATTGTGATTTCGTTTTTCGAGTTAATTTCGGTTCCCTAATTTTAAGAAATATTTCGTTTTGTGTAGAAAATTTAAACATTTCGGTTGTAATTTCGAATTTAACAATATAAGTTATGCATTTTAGGCTCTAAATATTACATAAAAAGTCTCACACGACTCATATTGTTATACATAGTACATATTATATAAGAATAATTCACATAACAAACTTTTGATACTAAAATAACATTATAACATGTGGAGATATACGGAGATTAAAATATTTATTTTTTTTCTCAAATTTTTTGACATATTTCGGATTTTGAAAGAAATTTCGAAAACTTCAAAATAGAAAATATTTTGTGAAATTTAGACAAATTTCCAGAAATCACATTCCTTTATTGAGAGTTAGTCATAATTTCGTTCCCGCCTAAAAATCTCTCTCTCTCACGAGAGTTGTTGTTGAGAGGGAGTCAGGAAAAATCTCACCTCTCCTCTCTTGTGAGATCTGCTCCAGTCGATAGATACAACTCCAACCCTTTTTTTTGTCTGAATCAACAAATAAAAACCTCCCATTCCCATACTAGGGTTTAGCAGTTTGCGGAGTTTGGGGTTCACTTCAACTCAGGAAACCAAACCAACTTTTGGGTTTCTTCATTTTGTCTCCCTGTCCAAACTTAAACTGGTAACTCGCTCAACCCCTACTCTTTGCTAAAGTGGTTTTTTGGGAGAATCTCTCTAATATTATGTAATCAATGTTCTCGTTCTTCCCATTTTTTTTTTCCAGCAATCAGATTGTTTTCATGTAGAAAATCGATTACCCACTGTAAACTTTCTTGCTTTTCTTCAATTTCTGTTCCTATTAAAGTAACCCCATTTGTTGAAGACCAAAATTATTCTGCCCCAAAAAAGAACGAGCTAGTTTTTGAACTCCATTCATTTGAAGTAGTGGAAATCTTGATTGATTTGAAGAAAAAACCCAATCTTGCACTCATGGGCAGACCTACTAAGGGGCGAGGCCCCTCAACTTTAAAAATATTTTTTATATATATACTTCAGTCTTAAAAAAATCGATTAATGTAGAATACAATATGACAACTGTTTATACAAATGCTTAAACTTGTCTTTGTTGGTGTAGTGGTTGGAGGTTTATCATTTCGAGTAAAAGACTCCAGTTTGATACTCTTCGAGTGCATTTTTATTTTATTTTCAATGCAATTTTATCAGTAATTGCAAACATTAAAAAATGTTTAGTTTAATAAAAAAATATTAACATTAAATAAATGAATTGTTTTTCACAAGTGGTATAAAATCTCCAACAAAAAATATTTAAAATTAATATCTAAAATAATAACTATAGAATTCAATGAAAATATATACCATTAGCCAACTCGTACAAAATTTGAGCCTCATATAAACTATTTTTTTCTATGAAATTGTATTATGATCATATTAGATTCGCAAATTTCAAATTTTTTGTAGCTACACCTAGATACTTATCTTAATTATTTTGTGATATTAGTTATATATTCTAGTTATTATGTTCGCTCGCTTTTTGCTAAGGTTATCGATAGTGACCTTATTTTGGTTTAAAATTGGACTACACTGCATTCAATTTGGTATATGCAATGTATTTTTTATAGTTGTATTTTTTTTAATAGTTACTAGCTTAGGTAGAAAAAAAATTGGCTTTATCATTGATAATTACTATTATTAACTAATAAGTATTTTCCATTCCCCCCCCCAACTAAAATCCCTCTGTATATACACACGATTCAAATCATAAGTTAGTTCAATTTTGGTAGCCACAATTATTCTTTTAGTGCCCAAGTGTTGTTCTATGTTTCTTGAGCGTGTTCATGAGTTGTTCATATGTTTGAATCATAGCTGTGTTAAATGTAACCTTTCAACCAGAATTTTGGTTACCATTGAATGTGTATCATGAATGAGAAAAACAATTGTTTATTTCTTCTTGTTTAATTCTTTTTCTAAGTTCATACTCCAAATTTCTTTTTATTCATAGTTTCTTAAGACTCAAAGGCAAGAGTACAACGTGGGTATCGAACCCAAGATATCAAGGTTAAACCACCATAGCCTTAGCCAACTAACCAAGCTACCATTGCAGTGCAACTTCAATATTAACTAACTGGCCTTATCATTCTCTTTTTAACATTGTCTTACTACTCAATATTAGCAAAAACGTTAATTCCACAAAGCATGAGAAATGATTTGGCTTGTGAGAATGGGGCTAAATGATTTCAAAGGTCTTGGGGTGCAACTTCTTTGGGCTAACCGAAAATTGTTGGCGCATAGTTTAATACTTTGTTCGAAAAGAAAAATCTAAAAAATAGCATAAATTTCAGGTTAGACTTTCCGTGGGGTGTTAGCCGACCGAATTTCAATGAGTATTCTTTGCATTTTGGATTTAGATGGCCCAAGTAAAACCCAAAATTTTACAATAAAAATTAAGGGAGTCCTCGTAATTTAGTAAAAACCATTTTTTTTGGCAGTAATATGCCTCTGAACGTTCTTTAGATGCAATAGAATAGAACTTAAATTTGAAGATGATAATTGGCCTTGTACATCTAGCATAACAATTAACAAGACCAACTCCAGGCTAACTGATTTTAACAAGATCCGGCCAGAACTCTGTATTAAACTTTTGTGACCTTAGGGATGATCAAAAGAGGATCATCCTTCGAAAGCGCGAGCCCAAACTTATCCTTCATGTCTATCTCACTCGGATCCATCCCACCGGGGAGGCCCCAATCAAAGGCGTGAATGAGTGAAGCAAGTACTAATGGCACGACGCGAGCTGCCAATGACAATCCAGGACATATTCTCCTTCCTGCCCCAAATGGTATGTACTTCATATCAGTACTACTTTGATAATCAATCTGTGTGTCTGATAAAAATCGCTCCGGTTCAAAGGACAAGGGATTGTTCCATGTCTCTGGGTCACGTCCGATTGCATAAGTGTTCACCATTAATTGGGATCCCTTAGGAATGGTATAGCCCATCACTTGACATTCTTCCAAGGCACGGTGAGGGAGTAGGAATGTGACAGGAGGGTGCAATCTGAGGGTCTCCTTGACACAAGCATTTAGATAAAGGAGGTTGGGTAGGTCTGATTCTTTCACAACTTGGTTAGCTCCAATGGCATTTTTGAGCTCATTTTGTACATTTTTTAGCTTTTCAGGACTCTTTAACAGCTCTGCCATTGCCCACTCTATTGTGGAGGTACTAGTGTCTGAACCAGGTCCAAATATTTCCTGTTAACAACAACGACGACACTTAGTACATGCAATAAAATAGAAATTCAATACTAATTAACCGAAATGGTTACAAAACATGGTTGCAAAAATATGGTTTTTTAGCATTTTTGAACCGAAATAGGTATTAGATAAGAGGAAGAAACAAACCAAGAGCATAGCGTCAATTTGAGGGTCACTGAAACCAGCTTTGATTAACACATTTAAAAAATCATTTTTCAGGTGATCACTATTTGTTCTTCTTTCTTTAACTACTGTAGCCCATGACTCATTCATTCTCGTAACACATGCAACTGACGCCTTTTTCAAGCCTTGGAAATCCGATTTTCCAAGGATAGGATAAAGGTCTGCTAAATTTGGTATCGCCGCCAATATCATAAGCTGCCGGATCATACCCTTCATCCCCAACTCATTATCAGACTCGTCTTCGAAATCATACACATTTTGAGAGAAAACAATAGCACCCAAAATGTTCAAAATGCACCCAAAAACCACATCAGCAAACTTCACCACTTCACCTTGTTTCCCTTTAAGAAACCCAACCAACTCCAACACCTTCTCCTCTCTAACACAAGCTTGTGCATCCAACATTTTGGTAGAGAACATTTCTGTCCTCCATATCTTCCTCACCAACTTCCAGTAATCAGTGCAATCAGCCCACACCATTGAATGTTCAACATAGCCCTTGATTCGTACACTATGGGGCGCAAAACGACCTGATAGTTCACGGTCATGAGTCTTGAGCACCTCCATAGCAGCTACGTGGTTTGAAGCGACTACTACAGGTTCCACCCCGAATTTGAGCAACATCAATGGACCATGGGATTTGGCCAGCTTGGTTAGCTCTACATGTGGTTGTTTCTTTAGTTTGGGCAATAAGGTGCCTATTAGAGGCCATGCAGGAGGTCCAGGAGGAAGGTTTTTAGAGGATGGTTTGAACAGAGTAATAAGCAAGAGAAAAGGTATGATGAAGACAATTAGTGCAAACAAAGCTAGAGAACCCATACTAAAGTAGTTTAAACTCTCCTCAACATGAGTTGTGTGAAGATATGAAACTGACTAACTTCACATGCTATATATATATGAAACTGACTAACTTGACATGCTATAATTTAGATATGTAGGCAAGTTGAATGGTTGAAAAAAGCTGACTTTGGCTAACTAAGATAAGGGCTCGTGGGATATGAGAGGGCTCGTGGGATATGAGAGTTTCACGAGAGCCTATTTGACTTGATTGGGTCTTTAGTAAAGAATTTTATCCTTTAATTTTGATCATTGACATGTATTCCGAGCACGTAATCAATAACAGGGTCAGAACACGTAATCAATAACTAGGTCAGTAGAGAATTTGAATTGTTTTCACCAGCTTGCCATGAACACATACGAAATTCAATCAAATGCTAGAATTAATGTCTGTTTATATGCCAAATTAGTATAACAAGGAAATATTGTTCAGTGACATCATGAGATTAGTATATTTCAACGGCATGAATTTTTTTGCATAAGTTTATAATATAACCATGAAAAATCAATAACTGATCAAACTTATAGAGCAATGCATTTCGACCACCTTTCTCTTAAGGTAATGTTCAATGGTTCCTCTAGATCCAATCAAACCTACGAGAGGAATTTGACAAGGGGACCTCCTGTCTCCCTACTTGTTCATTTTAGTTGCAGAGGCACTTTTCCGTCTACTTGCTCGAGCTGAATCAAATGAGAATGTTAGGGGCATCCAATTTAGGTGACACTCGCCCTCTATCAGCCATCTCCTCTATGCGGATGACCTTTTGTTGTTCTGTCGTGCTTCACTTGCAGAGGCCCACTCTATCAAAGATCTCCTTTCGGAATACTGTGACGCCTCTGAACAAGCAGTGAACTATGACAAATCGTCTGTCTTTTATACCACCCCAGACATACCAAAATGATTAACCGGGTTTTGGGTTCTAAGAACTATAACCCGAAAGATAAATATTTGGGTACTCCTTTTTTTTTCTCTCGAAAGAAAGCCTTAGACTTCCAATTCCTGGTGGATAAAATCAACAACAAACTATCTTCTTGGAAAACAAAGGTGTTGTCTCAGGTTGGGAGGACGGTCATGATTAAGTCAGTTATCTACTCCATCCCAGTATACATCATGCAAACTTTTCTTTTACCATCTTCAGTCACCAATCAGATTGACAACGTTGCTCGTAACTTCTGGTGGAATGGTATGGAAGATGGGAAAGCAAAACATTTTTGCACTTGGGATCAAATCACTACTCCTCGCCATCTGGGTGGTCTCAATATTCCCCCAGCCAGGCTAAAAAATTTGGCTCTCAAGGCCAAACATGTTTGGCAAACCATTGCCACCCCACTCAATCCCTGTACCTCGCAACTTAAAGCGATCTACTTCCGCAATAAATGCCTCTTCCGACTTTCCAAAACCGCGACCACCGCCTTCTTTGCTTGGAGAGGTAGTCTCACAGCCCTCAACAAAATGAGGTATCACCTCATCTGGCAAATCCGATAAGGAAATAACATTGATCCATGGAGAGATTGTTGGGTTAAACCAGGGCTACAGTAGCTGATTGTGAACTACCACCATCACAGGTGGACACCATCTCATCAATCCAAGATTTATGGATATGGGACTCCAATCAGAGACCTCATTGGAATGATAATTAATCTCATTTCATCCCTATTTCCACAACCCGTGGCAAAAGACATCTTGGATATTATCATCCGACCCTCCACCACTCAGGACAACTTGATCTATACTTTCGACAAACGTGGTCAATTCTCTGTAAAAAAAAATACCACCAAGGCCTTTGTTTTTTATAATCACGATACCTCCACATCCCTCCTAAAATCTCAAGGGAACTTTGGAGAATCAAAGCACCATCTAATGCTATTATGATGTTATGGAAGCTATCTCGCGATCTACTGCCAACTCTTTCCAATTTGTCACGCATTCATGTTTCGGTGGATAATAGATTGCCATAACCACCAAGAAGATATTTGTCATCTCTTATTTTTGTGTCCCATCATTAAAAAACTTTGGATTCTCCCGACTTCCAATTAATTGGGGGCTTACAAACCTCCCTAACCAATCGATCTATCACTTCTTTAACTACCTTTGGAAAACGGTTGGGCACAACCCCCTAACCAAAGATGAGATGCTATCTCGATTTTTCGTCATTATCTTCACCATCTGGCATATTCAGAACGAGATCATCTTTCGTAACATAAAACTCTCTATCAACACCTTTATTCACTATATGAATCGGACTTGGTCAGCATGACACAAACAATGGTTCACAAACTCAACAACCTTGCATGCCAACGACCAACCTTTATCTCTTCACCAAGTCCTCGAAATGGAAACTTGCGCCAATCCCGTTCATAACACATGTCTTGCCCCCATCATCACCCCATCTTCTGAACCACTTTCTACATACCAAATAGCCAGATTACACACCATCCATGAACATCTTAGGGAAATTAACAACCACAGAATCAACATTAGTTCTAGGCCCACCCACCACATCCTTTCCCCCGGATGATGATTGTTTCTTACGATGCTTGCTTTTTTGCATCTTCTCAACAGGGAGTTTTTGGTGTAGTTGTGATGGACGCTTTTGGGAGGGTGTGTGCTAGGCTGACTAACACGATCCCGGGCCGAGTTACAGACAGTACAATGGCTGAATATTTTGCTGTCGAAGCCGTGTTATTACTCATCCAGGCAAGATAGTGGAATTCAGGTATGCTCTTAGATGCTTCTGGGAACCTACACTCTCTTTTGCAATCAAAATTGGAGGACCGAGGCACATACTCGAAGTGGATGTGGCGACCTATAGTTTCTAGCATTCATGCACTTTTGCCTAGTCTTTCTAGTTGGTCTTGTATTTATATTCCTAGAACTCTTAACCAGAAGACTCACCACTTGGCATGTATTGCCGGACAATCTTTATGTAACCACATTTAGCTTATATAATACTGGCAATATGCATTATTAAAATTAAAAAAAATTTTAAATCAATAACTGGGTCAGTAGAAATTTTGGATTGTTTTAACTGGCTTGAGATGAACACTGATAGAATTCGATCAAATGTTGGAATTCACGTTTGTTTATAAGCCAAATTAGTATAACAATAAGGAAATAGTGTTCATCCACGTCATGAGATCATAGTATATGTGAACAACACTATTTTGTTTTTCTTCCGTGATTGCAAGTTTTCTACTCACATGTGCCTTTGCGTGGGTTAAACTTTTGCCCTCGCCGAGGAAACTCATTATCGCACAGGTCGCCGCGAGGGCGAGGAAAAAAAACCAGAAAGGGAGATGGGAAGGAGAAGAAGTAAAGGGAGAGGGGCGACGGCGGAATCGAGGTCGAGATCTTGATCAGATTGGGTTGAATCCTATAAAGGCTTCAGTTCTTCTTATTTGACTTTGTCTTCAATTTTGATTTGAGAGAATGGAGAGGATATGTGAGGGATACTTTGGGGGTGCCCCCGGATGGGGAGGGAAGAGAGAAGTAAAGAGAAAAGAGAAATGGGAGAAGAAGATGCAGATAAGAAGAAGATGTTGGAAGAAGAAGATCAGATAAGAAGAAGATGTTGGAAGAAGAAGATCAAAGAAGAAGAAGTTGGAAGAAGAAGGGTGGTGGTGTGGGTTAGCTGGTAAAAAAAAATGGTTTGGTGACATGGGACAGCAGAACCTGTGGTGTTCAAAATTTGTTGCCTTTAGAGCATCTCCACTGGTAAAAGTTAAAATGGGGGATGAACCATCCCCCATTTTAACCAAAAGCTAAATTTAGGGGCCCCCCTATTCCTTTACCACTCCAACCACATCCCATATTTTAACTTTTTCATCATTTTTTTAATATATCTTCAACTTTTATATACCAATTCAATTTTAATTATACTATTATTAATTTCAACTTAATATGATTATATTATTATTAGTTCAAATTATATTATTATAATATTATTAAATATATACTATTATTAATTTCAATTTAATATTATTCTTGAAGCAAAAAGACAAATCCTGAATTCAGGTAATTAATTATGATAATACAGGTAGAATGCAAATGCTTATTAGAACCTTGTAGGGATGCTAGCTTAGTGCTAGCATTCAATGGTTTCTATATCATGATTCATTGTGTTTTGATTCTTTACAACGACTTCTCATACATCCTGGGGCCCACATTAGGTATCAATCAAGTCATGAGAGTGCTTAAATGATTGATTGGTAATTACGAGGAAGAAAAGTTATGGCAAGTCTATCTTGCAACCACTTTAGTAGCTGAACACTTTGCAATGTTACTCCCTAACCTGGAGGTGGTGAAACTAGAACTAATTATGTTCTTTGTTGAAGCTTTAAAGCAAGTCTATTGTTTTGTAGATGATGAAACGAGTGAACGTATGAGCGATTGTAAATTTTATCATCAACTTTTTTATTAATATAAGGTTCGGGGATCCTAAAAACCCCAGCTCACTTTCCAAAAAAAATAAAAAAATTTCAACTTAAATATATAATATTATTAAATTCAATTATACTATTATTTAGATATTTTTTAATTATACTTGATGCTGTCGATATTCGCTATCTACTTCAAACCTGTTTCTGCTGACCTGCTAACCTGCACAAGTAACGCACGTGAGCCACAGACCACCGTGGGGTGGCTGATGACACTCTGATGCTAAAGTCAGACAGGGATCTGAGGAAGGTGTAATGTTTTAATAGTGCAAGGAGTTCTGGTTCAACCAGGACATTGTAAGCTTAGTTTAGGAAGGAGATCTTCATGGAGATCCCTTTCAAATTAAGAGTCGTGTTGTAGGAGGGAAGTTCCATGTTAGCTCTGCATTCCTAGATATGCAGGAGATAGTTCACAATCCAAGAACAATCCGTAAAAAGGAGTTTTCCTATGTGGAAGATACTTTGGTGTTTGCTTCCCAGTTGGAAGCAAAGAACAATTGTAGTTGCCCATCCGAAGTTAATCTTTGAGATACTTGTCTGAAGAGGGCTTATGGGCATCGTGGATAGCTGTGAGACGTGTGGGCCTAGCATGTAGTGAGCGTTCAGGTTCGCTTGGCAGACTGAAGTTGAGCTAGCTTAGATCTGCTTGGGCTGGATCTGTGTTGGGCCGATGCTTGAGCCCGTAGTTCCTCAAGATCATCATGACACGTGTTCGACTCAGGAGTGTCACTGTTTTTATGTATCATCATCTACTCCCCCCGAGTTAGTGAGCCATCACATCGGTTCGCTAAGTCATCTCTTGAAGGGATGAGGTGTTCATGATGATTGAGTCTGAATCATTGCTTGAGCCACACGCTGCATTAATTGGGCATGTGCCGGTTTGGCAGAAAATAGGCGGGAACCTGTCCTCTAAATAGGTCATCCGCAATGTAGAGGCTGACCTTTCAACTTCACTTGCTTTTGAAAATATTGCTCTGAAAGATTCGTTCGTCTTCTTCATGGCTCGAGAAAACCTTCTTGATGACGCTATTCTGACCAAGGGCCTAGAGTTCTTTGAAGACAAGTTGTTGTCCGAGCCAGGTCTCGTTGAAATTCGTGCAAGGTATGGAGTTCCTGAAGACTTTTCATTGTACCTTTTGACGGGCGACCAGGCGTCAATGTCGTCTCCTGTCGGTTTCATCTGTTTGCATCAAGGGACGCTTCAAATTGGAGTGTCCCGGTTCTGGACATGATCTGGAGTTTTTGGATTTCTTGGGGATTTCTCCGTCTCAGTTGGGACCCAATGGATACAAGGTCATTCTCATGATTCTACTTTGTGCTAAGGAGGTCGGCGTTAGTGTGACTCCGCGGGTGATCCAGTTGCTGACTAGTCCTCGACTGCAGAGCAATGTTGTTTGCACGATGAAGTCGCCAAGTTGCTTCAGTAAACTGCCTAATGATTTCAAGTTCTGGTAGAAGTACTGCTTCTTGGCTCCTGCGAATTTGAAGTATTTTCGGTACAAGGGTCGTTCGCTTGAGCAATAGTTCATGCCGCTTCATAAGTTCAACTCCTTTCCAGTGACTTTGAGATGTTTGATCGCAAGCTGAGTGATCATTGCTTGTGCTCTTTTGCAGGAAGGTTTCCCACCGATCCCCTTACCTTAGATGAGCAAACCACCATGGAGGCATTTTGCGTCATGGCAAAAAGGGAGGCAATTGATATCATAAGAGTTTCCAATTTCGTTCCTAGTGGGCTGTGGGACAACTGGCACATCGCCCCCACTTTGTATCAAGAGTCGCGCATTAAGCCGGAAGAATGGGCTCCTTCCTGGAAGAGGAAGGCTGCTAGGGCCAAGACTCTTGTTTTGTCTGATGCAGATGATCCATCTGAAACGCTTGCTTCCTTTGTGAGAAAGAAACCTGGCGTTAGGGTCGGGCCGTCTTCGGCACGGCCTGCTCCGTTAAGAAAGGAGCGCGAGTCTGTTAGGCCTGTTGAGGCGGAGATTAATGTTTTTGGCTTGGAGAAAGATTATCTGCGGTTGGCCGGAGTTGCTGATGGGTTGAATCTCAATGACACGCAGGTTGAGGCTCTGAACGACCGACTGGTGCTCGTCGCAATGGAGGCTTCTGCTGGCGCTGATTCGTGTGGGGCCATTACGGTAGAGGGGTTTGTATCTGATTCGCCTGAGGTGGTGGAATCTGATCACCCCATCGTTGACTCACCTGAAAGTGGTCGTGGTACCGACCTTGTCTCCTATAGTCCGCATTGTTCACCATCTCGTTCTAGGCCACAACTAGAACTATTGGAAGGTTCTTTGGATACTTCGATCCCTCCTCTGCTTTCGGATCCCGTTGGGCAGTCTCGCAATAAAGGGTCGACCGTTCTTGATAAGAGAAAAGCTACGGAGGAGAGTCTGAGGACGGTGGCAGCCTTGAAGGGCGGTGCTGGAATAGTTCATGATCAGGGGAAGCTTAATCTTAATGCACAGATAAGTTTGTTCGCACCGGACTTGGTGAAGATGAGCTCACATGTCTATCACCAAGAGGTGGATGTTGAGTATGCTTCGAGGAAGCATATAAGCAGGCGTCACAGTTGGCTGATGAATCATGCTCCAAAACCCAAGGAGGATACGTTGGAAGAGCGTGTGGACAAGGGTTTGAAGTATCTTATGTTTGGTATGTCTCATATGAGCCACACGGCCGTTGCTGGAACGAAAGAAGAGGCGGCTTGCGAGAGAGTATATACTTTGGAGCATGTCTTTTCGCACGTGTAGAGGTTGTATTCTGATGCACTCCATGAAACTGAGCGGCTTAAGAAGCAAGTTGAAGAGATGCAGTCGGATCAATCAATTGCGGCCTCTGAGGCTCAGAGGGCTCATCTGGAGGACCTTGAGCGTAATCTGACCGAGGCGGTGTCCGAGAGGGACGAACTTAAGCAGGAGTTGAGCTGGCTCCGCCTAGAAGTCGAGGTTGTGCAGGAAGCTGCGGCTAAGGCGCATTCTGAGTTGCAGTCCTTTGCTGAAGAAAGTGCTTCGAAGGGAGCTGACTGGGCTGTTGAGAAGCAATGGTTGGAATCTGATGTGGTGTTCTATGCTCGAGAAGCGAGGAAGACCGATGACCAACTCGAACTGGGATGGCATAAACTCAGTGCTGTGAAGAGCAGTCTGGCCACATTGCAGTCTCAGGTGGATGCGCTAACTGGCAAATTGGAGCGTGACCTTATTGATGCAAAAGTGCGAGAAGTAGTGCTTCTCCAGGAACAAGGCAAATGTGAGTTTCGCTGGGTTGTTCATGGCCGGTTAGAGCCGTTGGCGCTGATGAAGGATGAACATTCGGAGTGGGATCTTAGTCGTTACAAAAAGATATCATATTTCGACTTGTTTGTTTGGGATCTTAGTGTTTGCAACTTCTGCCCCTGCTCCCTCTAGGTTTAGCTCTTCCGTTTCTGTACCTTTTCCTGATTAGGAGCAAACTTTGCGTGCTTGTATACTCTTTGTCTTGACCATTAATGAAAACAATTTTCTTCGTTTCATATTTGGCATCTCTACTGCATGTTTTTTGTTTTGCCTTGTCGTCTTACTTTGGCATAGGCTGGCTGAATCAATAGGATGTTGTCTGGTCTATCTGCGGCAGAGAGCTTGACCGCTTTGTATTGTGAATGAGTCGGGGTCGTTGCTGCATAGTTATGTCCAATAGCGAGCATGTTGCGAACAATTTAACTTGCTAAATAACTGACTTTTGTGAAAAAAAAGTCATTTGAAGCATTTGTGGTGAGTATAATTTGGTTTCGAAGAATTCTTTCAAGATTATGCATTTGCATTGTTTGGTTAAACACAGGAAGTAGAGTGAGATATGGTCGAATGGAGGATGGTATATTTAATTTTCTAGTTTGTAGGAAATCGCTTAGTTGCACAATATGAAAACTTTATAATAGAAATAGTCACTTTCTAAAGAAGTTGGTACTTTAGCTTAACGAAAATTTTATGTTGTAGAAAAATGAAAGTCAAGATTCAGCTTCAATAACTAGGATTGATGTCTGGTTCTGGGAGCCTATTAGAAGAAGTGGCAATCCATCATGGGCAAAAGTTATCGATTACATGAGTTGTAATTTTTCTTTTTGGCGTGGGCCGACCTCATTTATGTTATACAAAGATAGATACACAAAAACATTGGAATCCAAGAAATGTTGGATGATCCGGTGGACAACATTTTTTGCACAATGAATAAATATTTCCTAAAAGTCATTTGTTAGGGTCTCTTGAATCCTTTATGAAATATGCTACTCCAGTATATACGCATGGGTGGACTTACTAAGGGGCGAGGGGGCAGCTGCTCCCCCTCCCCCCTCAACTTTTAAAATATTTTTTTGTATATATACTTTAGCCTTAAAAAAATCAATTATATAATGCAGAATACAATATGACATTTATTTATACAAATGTTTGAACATGTCTTTGTGTAGTAGTTGGAGGTTTATCATTTTTAGTAAAAAAACCTGAGTTCGATACTCTTCGAGTGCCTTTTTATTTTATTTTCAATGCAATTTTATTAGTAATTGCAAACATTAAAATATGCTTAGTTTAATAAAAAAATTTATTAACATTAAAGAAATGATTTTTTTCACAAGTGGTATAAAATCTCCAACAAAAAAATATTTAAAATTAATATATAAAATAATAACTATAGAATTCAATGAAAATATATACCATTAGTCAACTCGTACAAAATTTGAGCCTCATATAAACTATTTTTTTTTTATGAAATTGTATTATGATCATATTAGGTTCGCAAATTTCAAAATGTAATATATAATTTTTTTTTTTTTGCCAATGGTGTTATGGCCTAGTGGTTGGGCCTGTGTGGGTTTGTCCTCCACGTCCTAGCTTCGAATCCCACCTGTGGCATGGTTACTTTCTAACGGGTGTTGACCTATAGGTCGTCCAGTTGATAGGTTATGAGATCCTTAAAAAAACCCAGCTCGTCTTTCAAAAAAAAAATTCAATTTTTTTTAGCTACACCTAGATACTTATCCTAATTATTTTGTGATATTAGTTATATATTCTAGTTATTATGTTCGTTTGTTCCTTGCTAAGGTTATCGATAGTGACCTTATTTTGGCTTAAAATTGGACTACACTGGATCCAATTTGGCATATGCAATGTATTTTTTATAGTTATATTTTTTTTATTAATTACTAACTTAGGTAGAAAAATAATTTGGCTTTATCATTGATAACTAATATTATCAACTAATAAATATTTTTCATTTTGACCCCCCTTGACTAAAATCCAGCTGGGTCCGCCCCTGATTGTCTTATATCTTTTTTAGGTCACTATGTTTCCCAATTGTCTAAAATTGTGTACAGAAGAAACCAAGGAATTCAGAGCCATGCTCTTAATTTCAAGGGTTTCATAGAAATAATCTCAAGTTTAAATGCTATTAGATATTTTTGATGCTTATAGTTTTGGATCAGCAAGACTAGCCCTGAGGGTTGACAGTATAAAATCTCTCTATGTTGTCATTGATGGTTACCACACTAAAGAGGCACCTTTGAATACTGGTGGACTAGAATAAAAGGTAAAAGTTCACTGAAATAGCATATGTTTTGTCGAGTTTGGAATGAGAGGGAATCTAGTTATTAAAAGGACGAAATTATTGGTTATGAGGACCACATGCTTTTTCATGTGCACATGTTATGAAATAAAGTTAAAATTTGATGTCCTTTTCCTTAGATACTATTTGTTATAAGTGTTTTGTTACCTATGCTAATAGCGTTTTTTCATAGTCAAACTCTCGGTTAGATAAGAATACATTTACTTCATGTCGTTGTGAGTGTTCATCATCAACATCATCATTATTAAAGTTCATTTTCGATATTTTCGGGGTCAATTACATGAATTTTGGTTCTCCAAGCAATACGGTCTTCCTACATATCATCGCCTAATCCAAGCTCAATGATGTTTTCATTTATCGCCTTCATCCAAATTTTCAACTGTCGTCCCCTCCGTATACACCCTCCATTAATTTGTCAATCTAGACATTTTCTAATTGGCGTCGTATTTGGTGTCCTTTGCACGTGACCAAATCAAGTTAAACGTTTTTATCTAATTTTGTCCTCTATGGGGGCTAAGCCTAAGTGTCTTCTAATTCTTTCATTCCTAATTTTATCCTTACGGGTTTTACCACACATCCACCTTAACATACGTATTTCTGCTACTGCCATCCTATGTGTATGTTGTTCCGTAGTAGTTCAACATTTTGAACCGTATAGCATGGCTGGTTGAACATTTGCCTTATATCATTTCCTTTTTAGCCTTGCAGGCATCCTTTTATCGCATAATATTTCTGATGTCATTCTTCATTTCAGTCAACCAGTTTAATCCTATGGTCTACATCTTCTCCAATAGCCCCATTCTTTTGAATTATAGATCCTAGATATCGAAAAGTCTCATACTCTGGGACCTCCACACCTTTGATCTCAATTGCATTACTCCTCCCTCGTGTTTCACAACCAAAGTTGCACACTAGATACTCCGTCTTCAAATGACTAATTATAAAAGTCTTACTCTCTAAAGCCTCCCGCCACCTATCTAATTTCTGACCTAAACCTTCACTAGTCTCATCAATTAAGACAATATCATATGCAAATAACATGCATCAAGGTATATTTTCTTACAGATGTCTCGTCAACTCATCCATGACCAAAGCAAAGAGATATGGACTTAAGGCCGACCCTTGATGTAGTCCTACTGACACTAAAAATTCACTGGACATCCCACCCACTGAGCGAACACTTGTTACTGCCCCTTCATACATATCCTTAATGATATCGACATAACATGGAGACACTTTCTTCTTTTCAAGCACCCACCAAATTAACTCCCTGGGGACCCTATCGTAAGCTTTCTCCAGATCAATAAAAACTATATGCAAACTCTTACATTCCTCTCGATATTTTTCTAGAATTTGTCTAAGCAGGAAGATGGCCTCCATAGTAGACCTACCCGGCCTAAATCCAAATTGATTCTCGGAAACCGTGTTAAACTCCCAAGTCTTCGTTCTATAATCCTCTCCCAAAGTTTCATCGTATGACTCATAAGCTTTATCCCTCTATAGTTCGAGCAATTCTGAATATCCCCTTTGTTCTTATAAATTAGTACCACAATGCCATGCCTTCACGAATCTGACATTTTTCTAGTTTTCAAAATCCTATTAAAGAGCTTAGTTAGCCATTGAATCCCAACTTCTCCCAGACATTTCCATGCTTCAATTGGTATATCATCTATTCCAACTGCTTTCCCCGCCTTCATTCTTTTTAAAACTTCTCTCACTTCTGTGGCACTAATTCTACGATGGAACACGCGATGCCTCCCTTCCAGCAAAGCATACCCCTCTATGTCATTGTCAGTGTTATGAATTTATAATTGTTTTCCTGCTCACTTTCCAATATATATATATAATTTTTTTCTCATGGTGACATGAAAGTTAATAAAGTAAATACATATTTAATATACCAGTTAAAAGGATTCTTACCATATTCAAAATATGTAATGTATAACTTTAACACGAATCAAAATATTTTATTTTCATAGAAAAACAATTTTATATGAAAAAAATGAAATATTTCAAAACACATTTTGTTACCTTAGGTTGAGAACAAGCATAGTTTCAATTGATGAGTAAAGAAAGTAAAAAAAAAGAAAAAGAAAAAAAAAGACAGAATTTGAAGTATTTTCTATCTATAACCTCGTTGACATAATATAGCAAAATATTATGAACGCTAAATTCAAAATTGACTTAAGTTTAAGGAAATTATCATCTATACATACATACATACATACATACATATCTAACCCGGAATTTTGAACGAGTATGTGGAGTTACATAATTTTACCAAGAGCACATCATGCTGATAATGTTGTGTACTAATGAAGTAATCTATTACTATAAAGATCTTAAACTAATTAACCAAAGACTAAGATTAACTGAAGAACGAAGATACTTAATTTCTAATTTTTGGTGTCTATTTAGTTGCCTGGTTCTTCACCTATTTATAGTGAAAGTAAAACTAAGGGGTAATAAATTCATTGGCGACATAGTGAAAACGGATGGAATAGTAGGCTATTAACCATATCCCTCTTACATAGCCTTGCCGCAATTTGGTTAGCATACATTTATCACGTTTTACATAATATTAACATTTTTGTTAGTGAACCGAAGAATTTTAGCTTTGAAATGAAACTGGAAAAGAATAGTAATAAAAGGTAAAAGTTCACTTAAATAGCATGTTTTATGTGGAGTTGGGAATGGGAGAGAATCTAACAAGGACTAAGTTATTGGCAAAAATTTTAGCCAGCTTTGTTTACCGGTCTTTTCTTGGTTTTGTTTGGTTTTTTTTTTTACACTTCTACCCTTTGTATAGATCGTATTTGTGTTTGTGGTTGTGTTCTAATTATTGGTTATGTGAACCACATGCTTTTTCAAAAGAAAATGAGACTTAGTTGGGTTTTAGTGGAGAAGAGAATAAATATACTTTTTTTTCATTTTAGGATTAGATTCTAGTTATCTTTTACAGTAAAACAAATCAATGGGGACTACTCTAGTCCGTCAGTCAGTCATTATATATAGCATCCCGTCGGGTTTAGGTTCCCATTACGCAGGCACCCACTCGATCGACTTCATGATCAATATAACGGATGTCATGAGCTTGAATCTCTGCATATTTAGTTAGAGATTTAAAGATTGAAGAGAGGATGGCCTAATGATCTTCTATGCACTGAAATGCTCAACTCCAATCCTCCCAGCCCTCGCGCAAGGCCATTTCTAAATGTGTTATTAATCTATGCTATGTTATGTATATAACATAGCTTCATAATTTTGTTTTGTAGGTTGGTGCATGCATGCTGATAGCTTCAACTTCATAATCCAATATATGCATTCATTCCTGGAAGGAATTCCTAATGGTAAGTGACTCATTCTTTGACATGAAGCATGCTTCTTTTTGTTTTTGTTTTTGTTTTTGTTTTTCCTTCGTAGGTAATAATCATGTAGTTATTAAATCATGTAGTTATTAAGATTGTATGTGAACCTGATCATGTCTTTGAGCCTACAATTAGAGGTTTGAAGTGGTCCATATTCCGTACTCGAGGTTTACTTTAAGAATCACAAGGATGCTTTCTCATTATAACCTTGAGGAAGATGGTTGGATTAGAGGGATGAAACTTGCATGTACTGTTTCAGCTACTGCATTTTATGATCTAATTACTCAATCGTTTTATGCTTTTCTTCGACAGTTTGAAATCAGTTTGTAAGTTTTGGCAAATATCTTGCAGAGAGGCATCTAATTTTGATGGAAACAACCATGGATTTGAGCATGAATGGTGCATTATCACAAGGAAAACTGGGGACCTGTAGCATATAATGAAGAGCTTAAGAAGTCTCCAACAGCATCGAAAGCCATATTTTGCATTTGATGTCTTTCGATTTAGCTATTGAAATGGTTGTGAAAGTGTAAAAAATGTGTAATAGAGTAAAATCTCTTCTTTTGTTTATACCCACATAGCTTCTTTTCCGTTAGTATGTAAATTTTAGTGACCATGTATTTTTCTGATTAAGCCAAATTGAAATCATCATTTCATGTTTATACCTTAGGCTGGAAAATATTGTGATTTCTTGAATTTTGATCTTGCCGCCAAAAGAAAACTTGTTCACTTAGTTGCTCTTTCCTTTAGTATAACAATTACTTTAAGTTGGCTGGAATGGAAAATCTAAGTCAAAGCATTCACCTTATATGGTATACATGTACATTAAAAGAAATATACGCGATGTGCGTAAATTTGTCCTCCTTGACTTTGACCTGCAAAACAAGCAATAGTGAACCTAGGACTATCATGTGGGTGGCCAAAGACAATCCGATGGTAAAGTCAACAGGCTTTGAACAAGGTGGAATTTGGCTTGGTAAAATAGGGTTGTATACCTTAGTCCTCCATTTTGTTCACCTTATATAATGAGAGAGTTTATCTCCCACCAGCGGCACGCTTGCCTTTAAAAAAAAAATTTATGTTTGTATAAGGTTCATTCCCTTCCATGACTTGATCTCTTTTTATATTTGTTTCTCTTTATGACTCAATGTCCTTCTCCTAGCTAGTTGAATATGGAGTGGTCTAAATGGGTTTGGGCTTATTCATCAAACGCAAGGGTTTGCATTCTGGCCTTTCTATCTTGGGTCAAGCTCCTAGAATCCAGTCATGTTGGGCATGTGTAATTTGGGCTTGATCTTCGGACTTATAGGCTGAATTGGGCCTGACTGGGACCTGACTTGGGCATGACTTGGGCCTAGTCTATCCATGCCATTTTCAATTAGGGTTGGTTCGTACCACATGTCCGGCTATGATTGGATGATTGTTCAATGTCTCATCAGTATGGTATACACATACATATTTAGATAGAGTGCACAATAGGCACTTTATTTATTTATTTATTTTTATCTAATAGGAACATAATTTTATAGCATTATAGGTTAGTTGTTTTTTTGTTCAAGAAAAACAAAACATGAAAAAAAAAAAAAAAAAAAGATGCAAGCAAATAAATTTATTAAACACAATGAAGCCTAAAATCCAAGTATCTCTTAAAATTCATGACATAATTAACCATTGAGTGCTTATCTAGGTAGACTGAATAAATCCAAACGTTGTTTAATAAATCGAGGTTGTGAGATCGAGCGAAGAAGCCAATGAGGTGGCAATGATGGTGCTGAGTTTCAACATGGAAAGGAAAGTGGGTCAACATGAATTTTGTGGTGGTGGAGTTTTATGTAATTAATACTCTCTTCTATTATCTACACCTACATATGGTGGGTGTGGGGGTGTGTATAGTAGAAAAGGGTAGGACTGATAGAAAGTAGCAGTGCAAATAGTAACACACACCAAACTCTACCAGTTGCAGAGGTAAGAGTAACGGAGAGTCCTTCAAGTGTCTAGCTTGTTTTCCTTTTCTACTATAAGCTTTTCGAGAAGCTTTATTGAAACTCCTCTTGGTGCTCTTTCTCGACATCATTTCAAAACTACCCATCAAACCCTTAGCGATTTCCAGATGCATATACAATACAAAGATTCCAGATCAATAGATCAATGCATCAAAACTGGAAAGGATGATGGATTGATTGAGAGATTTCAGATGCGTCGGCGAAGAAGACTGGTTTTCTCGCGAAATCCTCGAATTTATTGAAATTATTGACCAAAAATTTGAAATTATCAAAAAATTTCCTCGAAAAATGAAGATTTCAATTTCGCAAGTTTTTTTTAGTAAAGTCAAAAAAATGAAATCTCGCGGAATCACAATCCATGGTTTATATATCGTGGAACTCCAAATTCTTCATTTTTTGTAAGAGTAGTTTACATGGTCAAGTGATCGTCCCTACCAAATGTCAACTTATTTTAAAATTTTCAAAAATTCTTAAGAGCCAGGCCCCTAGCGTCAAATCCGCTCCAGGGGAGGCTCCCCTGCATGTTTTTAGGAGAAAGATCTCCTCAAGATCTTCTCAAGAACTCCTCAAGATCTTCTCAAGAACTCCTCAAGATCACCTCAAAAACTCAAAATCCCCTCAAGATCTCCTCTCTCTCCAAAAAATGTGCAGAGGAGCCTCCCCTGGCGCGGATATGACGCTAGGGGCCTGGATCTCTAGATAATAGGTGCATGTCCCTATGCGTGCATAACTTTCTTTGTCCCATGTTCCACGTCCAATTATATTTGGGGGTGGATCTCCAAATCTCTTAACAAATATATCTAAAGAAAACTGAATATAAAATTTTTTATGAAGTAACAAAACATTTTTTTGTAGATAATCATTCATGAAGCTTCTCTTTGAGCAAATTTCAGGAAGGATAAATATTTAGATCCGAATAGTCCTCTAGGCCTGAATTCTCTAAAAAATGTTGCCTCCATGTATTAGATAATTCTTCAAGAGCATTGATGATATGGTTGAGAACTCAGGTGGGGATATTAGATGAGTATTAACATACTTTGTTGGAAAATTATGGGTGAATGAGAAATTGTCACTCATTGTGATAAATTGAATAGCCTGGCATTAACTTTGGTAATACAAAAGCCAAAAGTTATGCAAATGAAAAGCCAAAGGTTATGCAAATGAAAAGCCAAAAGTTTTTGGTTTTAATAGCATTCAATCCCATGAACTCTATATAAAGAGCTCTCATTCTCTCCTAAAATGAGAGATATAGGAGTTGAGCTTTCCTCTATATTCTCCTTTCCAAAATCTATTCTACTCCTTCTGTTATTCTGTAAAATTCCGGTGATAGACAAAGACTCTAGTTCAAGTTCGCCTGACACTAGACTTCCGGTGCACGGTGCTAGTTCGATAGTCGTTGTATCCTGGGAGGTGTACACTCATTTATTCCAGCACCCGTGGGAGAGTGAATACACTTTAAGGACACTATCAAACAGGCCTCGAATTTCCTACATTTCTGGAGTTCCTCTGTTTGGTTTCGGTTCCTGTTAAGGTTCATTTTCTGTGTAATTTTTTTTACTTGTTTTTTGTTCTCATTATACAGTTTAATATTATTCGCAATCTGTTTATTTACTTTAATAATTTTCTAACATTCTTAAAGTGTATTTGTCCTTTAAAGTTCTTAACAGGTTGCAGAACACTAAGAAGTTATTTCCAGTTTCTTAAATTTAATTGCTTTCGGAACCAATTCTGTCGTGTCTTATTATTTGGTTCCTAATATTGGCATTTTTTCATCTTATTATTTTTTATAGATTGGGAATTGGAAAATAATTTGTTCAATTATTTTCGGATTGATTGAATTTTATTCAATACTAATCTTCTGACTTCTTTTGTAGAGACGGAAAACGAGAATATTAATCTTAACGATGGAAACAATGGGAACAATAACGGAATGAATATACATCCTCCTTTGAACCCTTCGGTAATTAATATTGGACAAATACCTGTGCCGTTGGGACAGAATGTGAATATGGCTGTGGCCGAGAATACACCTGCGGGTCAAGTTCCAAGCGGTTCTGAGGCACGAGTGCCCGCCATTATTACACTGGTTTCTTTTCCGGTAAATCATGCCGAAAGGCTTCAAAGTCTTGACTACTTTGATACTTATCCTCCTGTCACGAGAATAAGCTCCATAAGAATGATAATAGAGATTGCCGCTTTGCGAAACCTTGAAATCCGTCAAATGGATGTAAAAACTGCATTTCTTAATGGAGATCTCGAGGAAGAGATATACTTGGAGCAACCTGAGGGTTGCATAGCGCCTGAACAAGAAAGGAAAGTGTGCAAGTTGGTGAAGTCCTTGTATGGACTAAAACAAGCACCTAAACAATGGCACGAAAAAATTGACAGTATTATGGTGTCAAATGGTTTCAAGATCAACGAGTGTGTCAAATGCGTATATGTCAAGAACACAGAACATGGTTATGTTATTATGTGTTTATAAGTTGATGACATGCTCATTGTGGGAAACAATGAACGCATGATTAAATTGACAAAGGACATATTGAAGTCAAGGTTCGATATGAAAGATATGGGACTGACTTATGTAATTTTGGGAATTAAAATTACAAGAACAGCTGAAGGATTTGTTCTGAGTCAGTCACACTACGTTGACAAAATTCTTGATAAGTTCTGCAAATGTGATTTTGGCTTAGCTAGAACACCAATAGATATAAGCCAACACTTGTCAAAGAATAAAGAGGAAAACATCTCTCAAATTGAGTATGCAAGAGTGATAGGCAATCTTATGTACTTAATGAGCTGTACAAGACCAGACATTGCTTTCAATGTCAGCAGGCTAGCTAAATATACGAGTAATCCAAGATCTGAACACTGGAAAACTATCATGAGAATACTGAGGTATCTACGATTTACTCGTGATTATGGTCTGCACTATACTAGATATCCAAAAGTCGTTGAAGGGTACACCAACGCGAGTTGGATATCTGATATACAAGACTCAAAGGCAACTAGTGGGTATGTATTCACTTTGGGAGTTGATGTTGTCTCATGGAAATCCTCAAAACAAAATGTGATAACCAGATCCACTATGGAATCTGAGTTTGTAGCCTTAGATAAGTGTGGTGAAGAGGCTGAATGGCTACGGAAAGAACAACTAAAGGATTTATTACAAGATATGGAATCCACAAGGTTCGATATGAAAGATATGGGACTGGCTGATGTAATTTTGGGAATTAAAATTACAAGAACAGCTGAAGGATTTATTCTGAGTCAGTCACACTACGTTGACAAAATTCTTGACAAGTTCTGCAAAGGTGATTTTAGCTTAGCTAGAACACCAATAGATATAAGCCAACACTTGTCAAAGAATAAAGAGGAAAACATCTCTCAAATTGAGTATGCAAGAGTGATAGGCAGTCTTATGTACTTAATGAGCTGTACAAGACCAGACATTGCTTTCACTGTCAGCAGGCTAGCTAAATATACCAGTAATCCAGGATCTGAACGCTGGAAAGCTATCATGAGAATACTGAGGTATCTACGATTTACTCGTGATTATGGTCTGCACTATACTAGATATCCAAAAGTCGTTGAAGGGTACACCGACGCGAGTTGGATATCTAATATACAAGACTCAAAGGCAACTAGTGGGTATGTATTCACTTTGGGAGTTGCTGCTGTCTCATGGAAATCCTCAAAACAAACTGTGATAACTAGATCCACTATGGAATCTGAGTTTGTAGCCTTAGATAAGTGTGGTGAAGAGGCTGAATGGCTACGGAATTTCTTGGAGGACATTCCAAATTGGTCGAAACATGTGCCTGCAATATGCATATATTGTGATAACCAATCTATGATTAGTAGGGCACAGAGTGCAATGTATAACGGTAAGTCTAGACACATACGTCGACGACGCAAAACCGTTAGACAACTTCTCTCAACTAGAGTCATAAGTATTGACTACATAAGGTCTAAAGAAAATATTTCATATCCACTAACCAAAGGGTTACCCAGAGACCAAGTTGAGAAGACATCTAGAGGAATGGGACTTAAGCCCATGAAATTATAAAGTCGAGACAAAGGAAACCCAACCATGTTGACTGGAGATCCCAAGATCTTAGTTCAAAGGGACAACCTAATTGTTGAAACTGAGTGAGGTCACTGTGGGGGTCTCCCCAGTCCTATTCTATGATGCAAACAGTAACACCCGTAGGAAAAGGTTAAGCATTTCAGCTTTTAATAATTCTTATGCGTCGAAACTGTTGAATTTTCGAGCGGAGTAATGCGAGTTTACTCTTAAGTAAGAATTCACCTATGTGAGAGAGAAGTGGGGCCGCTTCAAACAAGGATTGCTGGGCTAAATCCTTTAGAAACTCTTGCATAACTAGGCAGATGTTCACGACCAAAATGAACATAATAATGAGAACTGAACTTGTGTCAGGAAGATGAGATATGTGATCGTTTATACAAACGGAAAAACAGTTCAAGGACATCGCGTCTACTGATTAGCCAGTAAAGTTGACATGTCTTCATGAGGGAAGGTTCAAATGTTACCCCTACCTATCCTATGCAGGTATCAACCGCAGAACCTATCACCATGTTTTGTCGAGTTCCGTCGAGTCGAGTCGAGTCAAGTCCCAGTCATTCCTGACGTCATTCAATTTCATTCATGTGGGGGATTGTTGGAAAATTATGGGTGAATGAGAAATTGTCACTCATTGTGATAAATTGATAGTCTGGCATTAACTTTGGTAATACAAAAGGTTTGTGTATTAACTTTGTGCAAATGAAAAGCCAAAGGTTATGCAAATGAAAAGTCAAAGGTTATGCAAATGAAAAGCCAAATTTTTTTGGTTTTAATAGCATTCAATTGTTTGTTCCCCATGAACTCTATATAAAGAGCTCTCATTCTCTCCTAAAATGAGAGATATAGGAGTTGAGCTTTTCTCTATATTCTCCTTTCCATAATCTATTCTACTCCTTCTGTTATTCTGTAAAATTTCGGTGATAGACGAAGACTCTAGTTCAAGTTCGCCTGACACTAGACCTCCGATGCACGGTGCTAGTTCGATAGTCATTGTATCCTGGGAGGTGTATGCTCATTCATTCCAGCACCCGTGAGAGAGCGAATACACTTTAAGGACACTATCAAACAGGCATCGACTCTCCTACATTTATGGAGTTCCTCTGTTTGGTTTCGGTTCCTGTTAAGGTTAATTTTCTGTGTAATTTTTTTTACTTGTTTTCTGTTCTCATTATACAGTTTAATATTATTCGCAATCTGTTTATTTACTTTAATAATTTTCTAACTTACTCTTCGAAAACTATAGTGTTTTAGGAGGCAAGAAAAGGCAGATACACAATCCCTTCATTTGGTTGATCTCCTCGTTCATTCCTTCTAATTTCTAGCAAGAGCTAAATCAAAATGTGCACACACAAGATTAAACTCGCATAAGGCAAGAGAGACACAAGGAAATGGACATTCACTACAACCTGGGAGTTTTCTATTGATTCATCTTATCAAGTATTAAGAGAGAAAAGGCAGCTATATATAATAATTGTAAAGCTATTTGGCAACCTTTCATCCCAACCAAAATTTCTCTTTTCGCGTAGAAACTTATGCACAAGGTGGTCCTTGTTGACTATATAATATCAAAATTCTTAGAATTCCAATTCCAATTGTTTCTAAGTGCTACTATTGTCAAACTTCACCTAAATGTGAGGATATAAATAATTTATTCTTGAGAAGCGATATTACTGAAGGAATATGTCTACGTAAATTTTTTGGGTAGATCTCAGGCCGGTTTACCAAAGCACCTTGAAATAGTTTTATCTCAAGCCGGAATGGTTTTGCAGTCAATTGCATTATGTGGTCTTTCGGAGATTTTGCAAGAATAAAACAGTAAAAAAAATGATGCTGGTGGCTTGATTGATGGTATTATTAGAAAGTTAAGAGCTAGATTAATGATGTAAATCCATTGTCAACCCCAAGAAAATATCAGATAGTAGGTGGTTTGAATGTCTTCAGTTTCTATTTCTCAAGCAGTTTGAGTTTGAGATTGTTAATGTAAACAATCACAGACAATCACAGACAGCTAATACAAACAGCATCACAGACAGAAACTGTTAGCTAGTTTGTTAGCTAGTCAATACTCTGTTAGCTAGTCTGTTAGCTAGTCAATACTCTGTTAGCTAGTTTGTTAGTCTGTTAATCAGCAGGCTATATATATAAGAGCCTCTTCATGTACACTAATACAATACAATGATATAGAGAATTGTTCAGAATCATTTCTACTTCATATCATAACATGGTATCAGAGCAGTGAAAGAGTCATTTTTTTTTTCTCTATTAGAAGTTAAACATGTTCTGTCATCTTCAATCATCTTCATCATTGATGAGTTCAACCTTCCATAGCAATATCAATGGCAGATTCAACTTCATCTTCTAGTGCTACTTTCCTTGCAAATCCGAGAATGACAGAGTCCAAACCAGTTGTGTTTACGCATGTTCTATCTGTAAAACTTGATGAACACAACTATTTGTTGTGGAAGCAGCAAGTGTTGGCCACCATCAAAGGTCATAAACTTCAGAGATTCATTGAAAAGGATTCGTTTCCACCAAGGTTTCTATCGATTGAAGACCAGGAAAGTGGATCTGTTAACACAGAGTTCATCAACTGGGAACAACAAGATCAGTTATTGTTTTCATGGTTTCTTTTTTCTATGTCTCAACCTTTACTCACAAGGTTAGTTGGCTGTAACACTTCTGAACAGGTTTGGCAAACTCTTGAAACATATTTCAATTCTCAAACCATAGCCAAAGTGTCTCAATTCCGAAATCAGTTGCAGAATTTCAAGAAAAGAGATCTTTCAATCAACGATTATCTACTCAAGTTAAAATCCATCATCGATCAATTAGCTTCTGTAGGATATCCACTTTCGTCAAGAGATCATATCAATGCAATATTTGATGGATTACCACAAGCTTATGACACCTTTATAATATCAGTCAGTTCCAGATCTGATGTCTATAGTGTTGCAGAGGTTGAATCCTTGTTACTAGCTCAAGAAACAAGGATTGAAAGATATTTGAAGGATCTTGACATTTCTAGCTCTATAAATGTTGCTCAGACTTCGTATAGGCCTTCATCTAGATCATTTATCTCAAATTCATCTAGAGGAGCAAGGTTTCCATCAAGAGGAGGAGGAAGGTTTGGTTCTGGCAGAGGTTTTAAGCAATCTGGTTATCAGGCTAGTTATCAATCTGGAAATAAACCTCAATGCCAAATCTGTGGCAAGGTAGGCCATCTAGCTATCAAGTGTTATCACAGGTTTGATACAAATGTGTCAAACTACTGGAACTCGTCATCATCTAGTACATCTTCTCAGACAAGTTCAGCTCCTCACCAGGCTCCTCACCAAGCTTATTCTGTTTCCAGTCAATCTGCTTATGGTCAGCATATTCCTTCTTCTTGGAGTTCTGCATCTCAGTTGCCACTGCAATCACATGGTGTATCTTCATCAGTAGATCATAGATGGTATCCGGATTCTGGAGCAACTGATCATTGCACACCATTTGCTCAGAATTTGTCAACATCAATGCCATATCAGGGTAATGAGCATATACATGTTGGAGATGGATCAGCTTTGCAAATACAGAATGTTGGTCAGTCTCTTTTACACTCTTCAAATTCATCTAGACCACTGCTTCTTAAAAACATATTTCAAGTACCAAAGTTAACTAAAAACCTACTTAGTGTTTCAAGATTTTCTAGAGATAATAGAGTCTTCTTTGAATTCCACCCTGACTTCTGTTTTGTCAAGGACCAGGACACCAGACAAGTCCTCTTGGAAGGGAGGCTTAACAAAGGTCTTTATGTTTTCCCATCTATGACATTTGATACCTGCAATCCACGCAATCCAGTGTCTTCTTCCAGTTCTTGTAATCCAGTGTCACCTTCAAGTTCCAGTTCTACTGATGATCCTTCTTCATTTTCAGTTCAAACAATCACATCTGATTCTACTGGTGATACTTCTTTGTTACATCTTTGGCATGCTCGCCTTGGGCATCCTTCTTTTTCACTTGTACAAAAGTTACTTGCTAAGTGTAACATTTCTGTTTCTCACAATAATAAAGAACTGTGTACTTCTTGCTGTTTAGGAAAGATACACAAGTTTCCATTTTCATCTTCTTCTACTGTATTCAATAAGCCATTAGAGCTTATACATACTGATCTTTGGGGTCCTGCTTCTACTATATCTTCCAATGGTTATCGATATTACATTCATTTCATCGATGCATTTAGTCGGTTTACTTGGGTATACTTGTTAAGAAACAAGTCTGATGCTTATTCTACTTTTGTCAAATTTAAGTCTCAAGTTGAATTAGAATTTGGTCTCCCAATCAAATGTATTCAGTCTGATTGGGGAGGTGAGTATAGGTCTTTCTCAACTTTTCTATCTCAGCATGGCATCAGACATAGGTTGGCATGTCCTACCACTCATCAACAAAATGGTATTGCTGAGAGAAAACACAGACACATCATTGAGTCAGCGTTAACCCTTATTGCTCATGCCTCTCTTCCTATGAAATTTTGGGATGAGGCAGTTCGGACATCAGTGTATCTACTCAATCGAGTTCCTTCTACTGTGTTGAATGGATTATCTCCATTTGAGAAGTTATATAAAAAGCTTCCTGATTATACTTTTCTAAAAGTTTTTGGTTGTTCTTGTTTTCCAAACACAAGACCTTACAATGCACACAAGCTTCAATTCAGGTCAGTGGAGTGTACTTTTCTTGGGTATAGCCTACAACACAAGGGATATAAGTGTTTGTCTCCAACTGGTAGGGTCTTTATTTCCAGAGATGTCATATTCAATGAGTCCTTTTTCCCATATTCTAAACAGCAGTCTCAGTCCTCATTACCTAGTTTCTCTTCCCCTGTTTCTACTCCTGCAAGTATATCTAGAGTGTCTACTTGTAGTCCTATGCATACTATTAGTCATGATCCTCTTCCTGGTCCAACAACTGGCTCCCCACATATTCCTGGTGACAATGCATTGTCTTCTGACTTTACTGATGGACAGCACAGAGGCCTGTTTGATGCTCAGCATACTGATCAGCATAATGGTCAGCATACTGGTCAGCAAAGTCACTTTACTGATGGACAGCACAGAGGCCTGTTTGATGCTCAGCATACTGATCAGCATACTGGTCAGCAAAGTCAGCATATTATTCAGCACAATGGTGTTCCTGATGGACATTTAACTGGTCATACTGAGGATACTGGTCAGCAAAGTCATGCTCAACATATTATTCAGCACGATGGTGTTCCTAATGGTCATTTACCTGGTCATACTGAGGATACTACTGGTCTTACTAGTGGTCAGTACAGAGGTCTTACTAATGCTCAGAACAGTGGTTTACATAATGGTCAGAATAATATTCAGCATACTCATCAGCAACATCAGCAACAAGGTCTACATGATGTCTCTACTTCTACTCCTAGTCATCCAATGGTAACAAGGTCTAAAAATGGTATCTATAAACCTAAAGTGTATATGGCATCTGCTGAACCATTGAGTTTGAATGAAGCTCTGAACACACCTCATTGGTGTGAGGCTATGCAAGCTGAATATCTAGCATTGGTCAGAAATAACACATGGTCACTGGTAGACCTTCCATCCCATAGATCAGTCATTGGCTGTAAATGGATATTCAAAGTGAAGGAGAATTCTGATGGCACTGTCCATAAGTATAAAGCTCGCTTAGTGGCTCGAGGTTTTCAACAGGTAGAAGGTTTTGATTTTGATGAAACTTTCAGTCCGGTGGTTAAACCACCTACCATTAGAGTGGTTCTCTCAGCGGCTCTCACATTTGGGTGGAAAGTTGTTCAGTTAGATGTTAACAATGCTTTCTTAAATGGTGACTTGTTAGAGGAGGTCTACATGATGCAACCTCCTGGATTTGTTGATCCATCACGACCCAGAGCTGTGTGCAAACTTGTCAAGGCATTATATGGTTTGAAGCAAGCGCCTCGAGCATGGTTTGATAAACTTCAACATACTCTATTTCAGTTCGGCTTTATTTCTGCTAAGTCAAATTCTTCTCTCTTTATTAGATATGGTCCTTCTCCCATTTTTCTTCTGGTCTATGTGGATGATATCCTAGTTACTGGTGCAAACTCTTCTGATGTAACTCAGTTAATTCAACAGCTTAATGCTCAGTTTTCATTGAAGGATCTCGGCCTTGTTAATTACTTTCTTGGCATCCAAGTTCACCACTTTGATAATGGAATGTTTCTATCTCAGACAAAGTATATTCATGATCTTCTCTGTCGTGCTAAGATGCAGTTTGCAAAAGGTTTGCCTACACCCATGAGTGGTGGTGAGAAGTTGTTTGCCAAGGGCAGTGATCCTGTTCAAGATGTACACTTGTATAGAAGTATTGTAGGCGCATTGCAATATGTAACTATCACAAGACCAGAACTGGCTTATTCTGTAAATCGAGTGTGTCAGTTCATGCAAGCCCCTCTGGAATCTCATTGGCGAGTAGTAAAAAGGATTTTGAGGTATCTTCAAGCTACATCTGATTTTGGTCTTCAACTTACTCCTACTCCCTCATTTAAATTGACTGGGTTTTGTGATGCTGATTGGGCATCTGATCCCAATGATAGGAGGTCTACCTCAGGGTATTGTGTTTACTTAGGCAATAATCTCATATCCTGGTCTTCAAAGAAACAAAGTGTTGTCTCCAGGAGCAGTACTGAGGCAGAGTATAGAAGTCTGGCCTCAGTTACAGCAGAGCTTTCATGGCTTCATTCCCTATTCTATGAGCTTAAGCTTCCTTGTACGCCTCCTACAGTTTGGTGTGATAATAAAAGCACAGTTTTATTGAGTGCTAATCCAGTTCTTCATGCCAGAACAAAACACATTGAGTTGGATATATTCTTTGTACGTGAGAAAGTTGCTCGTAAATTACTTCATGTTCTTCATATTTCTGCTTCAGATCAGATTGCTGATATTTTGACCAAAGCGCTTGGCGTTTCTAGATTTCTGTTTCTGCGTGCCAAACTGGGTGTTGTTGATCGTTCCACACTCAGTTTGAGGGGGGATGTTAATGTAAACAATCACAGACAATCACAGACAGCTAATACAAACAGCATCACAGACAGAAACTGTTAGCTAGTTTGTTAGCTAGTCAATACTCTGTTAGCTAGTCTGTTAGCTAGTCAATACTCTGTTAGCTAGTTTGTTAGTCTGTTAATCAGCAGGCTATATATATAAGAGCCTCTTCATGTACACTGATACAATACAATGATATAGAGAATTGTTCAGAATCATTTCTACTTCATATCATAACAGAGATTATGCACTCTATAGTAGTCACTTGGAGAAGACCTGCAACTGGTTATTTTCGCTAAATATTGACAGTTCATCCAAGGAGAATGTGGCTGCTAACCTGTAGCTTGGTAATGAGTTTGCTTTTATGCTCAGTACTTGGAATGACGAAGATTCAAAGTTCAAATTGATTCAATGTTGGTCACAAAATGGTTTTTGAAAATGTAGTTGGGACATAATGAAGCAAATCAATTGTGGATTGGTTGGCAAAAAAATCAAGATTATATGGGGCATCACTCCAAGGTCATATTAGAGCAATAGTCAACATGGAAAAAAGAAAAAAAGTATTCCTTACTTAAAGAGTCAAGAATAAATAAAATGCTTTGTTGATATTATTCCTAAGTATTTTTGGAAGCTTATGATACAAAAGCATCTCCTTTTGCATGTATTTAGATCCTTTAGAATGCTTTACTCCATTGTAATGGGGTAAGGCTCATTTATGTGATGTCTCCACCGCGTCTCCTCTAGAGTGTTTCATCATAATCAAAACCCATTTTCGATACTCTTTTCTGAATCCAACTGAACTACTCATAATTGATTTAAGTACAATGTTGAATTTGTTTCATATTGAATATGAGTTTAATCCTCGATCAACAGGTGATTTGTCACTAGTTCCAGAGCTGCAACATGTTCATAGGTAGGCTGAGGATTGAGGATTTTATTTCAGACGTTCAACATTTATGAAGTTACTGGCAAGAACCTGAATATATTGATGAACCAAGTGATGATCGACCAACTTATGCAACTAAGATCGATCTCCAATGATCTTTGCAAAAGATAAAGGAGATGAGTGTTGACCAACTTATTTGAGAAGAAAAATATTGTGTTATTGTAATGTGCCTAACTTAACTTCTAATGATAATGTATGTGGTAAAATACAACGATTTGGAGGTGAAAGTGTTGGCCAGTTCCGACCAAGCACTGCACTGCGAAATTATTGACCAGGTGTCATCCTTCCACTACGCTATCTCTTTTGTTTATGTTAAATGTACGGTAGATTCTACATGTCGGGAACCAGAAGATTTCTCCCTATCCTGTGAGATACTCCGTGATGGTAGGTGGTGATTTCAACACCATCATCGTTGGTGAATATAGAACATTTTCTCATATCATGTTCGGATCATGCCCCACTTTTAGTATCTCTCCTTCCAAAGCATAGGCAGTGCTTGTACCTTTTAGATTCCAAAGAATGTGGACTACATGTAATGATTGTAGAATTTGCATGGAATATAAGTTGTGCTAGTACGATGCTATAGGCTGGTTGATACAAAATATATTCGAGGACAACGCTCATAGCATGTAATACAAATCCTTTGGGAATATTTTTAGTGAACTCCGCAAACTAAAACTTGAAGTCCTATAGCGGGAAATGATTCTCTAAAGTGGTTGGGATATCCAAGCTAGGATTAATCTAAATCTATGTCAGCAAAATACAAAAAACGACTCATTCACGAATAAAATTTTTGGAAAAAGAAATCAGGAGAACAAGAACTTAAAGAAGGTGAAGCTCGTAGTACATATTTTTTCACTTCAGTTAAATCAAAACAAAAAAGAAGGGCCACATTTGAGATAAAATTAGCGGATGATGGGACTTTGATACTTTTTTTTTTTGGAAAGCGAGCTGGGTTTTAAGGACCCCAAAACCTTTATACAAATAACCTCAGAAGGCTACAAGCATGACCTAGACATGATGAAGTGTATTCCAAAATCAATTAATTCAAATGATAATAATAATCTCCTCGTGCGTACATACTTCGTCTTTGAGGAGGCAAAAAAATGCCAACTTTGAGTATCAGGATAGTGAACGAGGCCTGGATTGGTTAACTACAGCATTTCCAGGCATGCTAGGATATAGTCAGGGGTGGAGCCAGGATTGCAGACAAAGGGGGGCAAAAAAATAAATCACAGATAATTTAATTCTTAAAATAAATAGATAAATATGATTAAAATAAAGTTTTAAAAGTAATACAAGATAAATATATTTTATGTGTCAATGTTGTTGCACATTAGATTTTAGTATAAACTTTCTGCGAGTTCTCATGTTCTAGTAATGTTGTATAATCACCTCATCATCGATTCCATTAAATATATATTTCTCAACATATGTAATCAAACTATCTGCCTCCATTGATCTCACATCTGATTACGTAATTGATTCTTGATAATCTTCATAGCAGAAAAAGCTCTCTCGACACTGGCAGTTGCAACTGGTAATAATAATAATAATAATAATAATAATAATAATAATAATAATAATAATAATAATAATATTATTATTATTATTATTATTATTATTATTATTATTATTATTATTATTATTATTATTATTATTTATTTTAAATTAGGTTGTTGACCCTTTTTGATTTATTTAGTAATCCATGGCCGAAGGCTACATAACTGACCCTATAGGGTTTACCAAATTTAAATTAGGTCGTTGACCCTTTTTTATTTATTTAATAATCCATGGCCGAAGGCTACATAACTGACCCTATAGGGTTTACCAAACCAGGCCCGAAGGCTATAGTGTTGTTGCCACTTAATATCCTCGTCGCCTCCATCTCGCATGGAGACTTTCTTTCGCTCCGATCCGTTGTCTTCATCTTGTATAAAGACGGCTTATCTACGACGTAGCACATGTGCTCCTAATAATCAGGTGAAAACTCACAAAATCCTAGCTGGTGAGTCTCGAACCCGTGACCTCTCACAGGAGAGTTGATGTCTGATCAATTGAGCTACAAATGGTGGACAACTGATAATATTAAGAATGTTACCATCCAATTGTTTAATTGAAGCAGACTACTGTGAAGACTGAAGAGTGTCGATGAGAAGCAAACATGCAAGAAAGAGAGAGAGTAAGACCACCTTCATAAATCGATCTATGTCTAATCAAAATCATATTGTGCGATTGGAGAAATCGATATCCGTTGAAATCGTCTTGTGCGATTGGAGAGGATTGGAGAAAATCGACCTTTGTCGAAATCGTTTTGGGCAATTGAGAATGCCTGAACTTGTGAAGGGTTTGCGATTTTGTGTATATTTGTATTCCATTATCTATAAGAGGGGGCAATCTAAAATTTTAAAGGGGAGCAAGATTGCAAATATTGTTAGTTTGGTGGAGTTTCTTAAAAAACTAAGGGGAGCAATTAGCTATAAGGTAGATCCGCCCTCAGATATAGTGAAGCTAGATTATTTGGGAAGTGGCAAAGGAATTATTCCTAAGCATCTATCTCACCGGGGCTTTGACAACCATTTCATATCCTTAATTCCCAAGACGGATGAACCAAAACATTTCGTGGAATTTCACCCCATCATTTTGTGCAATGTGGCTTATATGATATTTAGCTAAGTTTTTCGTGGCAGACTTGCAGTCACATTATTTCACAAGAACAAGGTGCTTTTGTGAGAAGCCGGTTGATATGTTAGAAAATATTGCATTGGTTAACATACATGAGATATAGTTATACTACAAAGAAGGTTTTTCAGGGGAATGTCATTATCAAACTTGACATGGAAAAAACATATGATATATTGGAATGGGGTTCATCTTAACAGTCCGGAAGAGGTTTGGATTTTGTACTCGGCTATGCTAGGTCATTGTCAATTGCATTACATCTTGTGGTTTTCAGTTCTAGTTCAATGCACCTACAAGGGTCATGTTATATAGCGTCTTAAGGTGTTTAGGCAAGGCGATCCCCTTAACCTATGCTTTTTATCGTTAGAGGAGGTTTTGAGTAGGGGACTCACTGGCGTTTCATAGTGATCATATTAGTTATTATTACACACTCAAAAACTATTTGTGGTTTACACATTTGTTATATGCAGATGATACTTTAATTTTTCTTAATGGCAGGAAGACATTGATGTTGAAGGAGACAAAATGAATTTGTACCTATTTATCAAGAAAGGTGCAAATTCATTTTTCTTACAACCTGGTTGCAAAAATACATAAAACAACTTAAGGGTGGAAGGTGAGACTATTATCACCTGGGGGAGACTAGTATTGATTTGACATGTTTTGTGTTCAATACCCGTTTATATGATTGTTGCTACTTGTGTGCCATGGAAGTTATTATGAATGATTCATAGTATAATTGTAATTTTCTGTATGAAGGAAAACATAAGCGCAATTGAGTTGCCTGGTCAGGTATAAGTAGATCTGACAATTTAACCCGAACACGATAACATGACTCAAAATCGGCCTGATATAAATAGGTTCAGGTCATAGTGTTTTTATTTACGTGTCGTTTTGGGTTGACTCATTAAACGGATCGGGTCATGTTCAGGTTTAGCACCTTGACTCTTGTCAATCTATTTGACCTGTTAACTTTCAGGTCAAACTAGTTTATCATGTCAAGCATGTCATTTCTTGTCAATTTGTGTCGGATTAGCAGTCAATTTCGGGCTAATAGATTGATTTTCAATAATTTTGGGTCGGATCATGTCTGGTCAAAGCAGATTTTTAGGCTAAAACAGGTCAAATGGTTCATGTCAACTCATTCCCTGGCAGGTCGTGTTCGTGTTTATTTTTTTGCTCGATTATGAAACGCTTCGTGTTCATGTCTTGCATGTGACCCGTCAACCCGACTGTCCTAACACAACCCGACATATTTCCAGGTCTAGGTATAAGCCTTCCAATCAAGGAAGGAGGTTTGGCAGTACGGAAAGTTTTCAAGTGGTGAAGGCTTTCTGGCTCAAGGAAGTTTGGAGTCTTTTCAATACGCACTTTGGTGCTTGTTATAAGGAAGTACTCTGCAGAAGGAGTCCCATTGGCAAGCTTGTTTGTCAGGTTGGACACATCGAAATTTATTAAAGAACTCATCGAGATGATGGCGGTGCTCATTGATAATTCCTTGTGGAAGAGTGGCAAAGGTGAACTCAGTTTTTACAATGACATGGTTATGGGCAAACTTTGGCACCCTATTGTGCCTATCAAGGTCTTACACTAGCTTGAAAAATCATAAAAATAGCTCTTACAATTGATAGTTGTATTCAAGAGTGTGGTATTGACTTCGTATCTAGGTGTTGTTGCTGTAGTCTATCATGGGTGAAAAAGACGAAACACCTGTTCACAAAAGGGGACCTAGCCACAAGATATGACTGATAATATATTTCAATTTTCACAACAAGAAGTTCCTATGAATTACAATGATAAAAACTGATAATATATTTCAATTTTAATGGAAGAGTAACCAAAGCTAAAAGTTTTGGAATGAATTGGATTTTTTTGAGATTGATCTATATGATGAGAAGATCAAAGGAGACCAAAACAAGGCCTACACTTTACTCAAAGGTTGGTTTGAATGCGAACAAAGGTTTGCAAATTGGAATGCTTTATATATAACTTTACACTCATGTTCATCCTCTGGGGGATATGGATTCAGCGAAACAATTGAAGAATTATGAAGATAAGACTTGGAGCGCTAACTATGTAAATATTAAAGTTCATCAATGGTTGCAGCTAGCATCAAATGTGTTTATTCAAAGCAAACCAAATTAATTATGGTGGGGAAAAAATATTGAGGCCACTTGGTTTGGCACCAAAGGAGTTCATACCAAAATTGCTTATGATGATATTTACCAAAGCGCTCAATCCATTGACAATAAGGCCATAGGTATTGTTATTATCCATTCTGATGTGGAAAGATGCATTCGAGCTAAATAGATATTTTTTTTTGGCGAGGGGGACCAACAATAAGGCGGAATCCTTAGCTTTATTGGAAGGTTGAAGGATATGCATAACAATCAGTATCGGTAAGGTCATAATTCAGACAAATTCGAGCTCGGTTGTCCAATTGTTCCATGGCACCTACAATTTCCCTTGGGTTTTTTTTTTTTTTTTGCATAATTCAAACAGATTCGAGTTTGGTATAGTTATGGTTGGCCAATTGTTGAAATATTAAGCTCACTCTAGTTACCCATAGGCCTAAATTAACCATTGTTTATCCACGATAATACTGTGTGAGTTTAAGGTGTAGTTATACTATTTGTATCCAATGATGTATGTTGTAGTCCCACACCTCCACTTTAGCTAGCTTCCGCTTGATATATGACTGGACTTGCCATCTCTACAAATTTGAGTTTTTAGATAATCGGAAATTATCATGATACTAGAGCATTGGTCCTCGAAGTCGTGGGTTCGAGTCTTGTCCAACGTGCAATCTGAGAAAAACCTATAGCCAAGGTATGGAATAGTTTTTATTTTCTTCTTAAACGTGCAATCTACTCTTAATGCACATTTGTGGCTATAGTCTTGTCCAACGTTCAATCTCCGCTTAATGCACTATTCCAAGCAAAGATTTGTATGTGTTGGATATTTCAAAACCTTTGTCTGACAATTATTTGGATCCAACTCCATCTTTTTTAGGATATTGGCAACCTGTTAGTAGGGCTGTGTAAAACCGACCAACCCAAATATGTCGCTTTTGGTGTCCTTTTAGCCAAAGTGAATATAACATTTTCTAACAAAAAAATGAATCGAAACGAAAATTTTCAATCTTTGCTAGGAATAGTGCATTAAGCCCTAGTAACTAGTTGACAGATGTGGTAATTACAAATCCAAAAAATATCATACATGTCACAAATTAATATTAGTCATGCTTAACTAGGGCTATAGCCTTCAAGATATTCTAAACTTTCAATCTTAGCCATCTTTTATCTCATGAATAGTGAAACACCCTTCTGATTTGTAATATAGACTACGGTATTTTCCGTGCATTTGACACTCAAATTGTTTGATAGAGTTAGAAAATTTTCACACGATGGACATGGGTATTTCACAATATAAAATATACAAATTTGAAATTGCACACGATGACAAATACTTAAAAAAAACAATTGTAAGTAAGGGTTAAGAGAAATTGAAAGAGTGTATGAGTTATTGAAATATGAGAAATTGTATAAGGTCATTAGATCTTTATGTTGGGTAAATCTCAACCATCTTTTATCTCCGTCCTCAAACACCATCCTGGTTTGTAATATAGACTAGGGTATTCCCCGTGCCGTTGGCACGATAAAAGTTTAACATGATAAATAGAGTTTAGTCTACTTTAAATATCAAAATGTTGGGTATGAGAATCAAACCCATGCACTCTTGGTGCTTTAAGTTTTATATGATCCATTAGATTCTTATATTTGGATAAATCTGAGCCGTCTTTTATCTCCAACCTCAAACACCATCCTGATTTGTAATATAGATTAGGGTATTCCCCGTGCCGTTGGCACGATAAAAGTTTACAACTTGTCAAAACATGATCACCCTTAAGTTTTCATCCTTCATACTCACATGCCTAATCACCACCATCAACAATTGAAGAAAAATAAATAAATATCAAAATGTTGGGTATGGAAATCGAACCCATGCACTCTTAGTGCTTTGAGTTCTATATGATCCGTTAGATTATTATATTTGGGTAAATCTCAACGGTCTTTTATCTCCTATCTCAAACACCATCTTGTCTTGTATATATAAACTAGGGTGTTCCCCGTGCCGTTGGCACGATAAAAATTTAAAACTTGTTGGCCTATAGGCGGCACCTCGGGGGATAGGTTACGGATCCTATCAAACACCGGCTTGCCTTCCAAAAAAAAAAAAATTTAAAACTTGTTAAAATATGACCACCCTTGAGTTTTCAACACCATCATCATCAACAATTGAAAAAAATAATAAAAAAAAATGTTGGGTATGGGAATCAAACTCATGCACTCTTGGTTTGAGTTCTATGTGATCCATTAGATTCATATATTTGGTTAAATCTCAGCCGTCTTTTATCTTTCACCCCAAACACCATCCTGCATTGTATATATAAAGTACAGGTATTCCCTGTGTCGTTGACACGATAAAAATTTAAAAGTCGTCAAAACATGATCACCCTATATATAAAATATAGGTATTCCCTATCTTTTGAAATTACGAAAGAAAAAGATTACATTTTTTCAAGGGTTTATTCGAAAAAATTTGAGGTTTTTTCGTAAATTTCTGAGTTTTTTTGGTAAATTTTAGTAAAAATACAAAACTAGCTACTAAAAAGTACATTTTTCGAGAATGTTTTTGTAAATTTTGAGTTTTTTTTCTTCTTAATTATCATTTATAATAATTATTTATTTATTTTTGAAACCACCTCCTAAATTTCTTTATTATCACTTCTTCTATTTATATAATGATTTTTTAAACTACCCAATGATTTTCTAATTCTCGGTATTTTGATTTATTTACTTGCATGTTATTTTTTCCCCATATTTAATATACCCTTGAAATTCATTATATATTTTATGTATCCTCGAAATTTTTACGTTTTTTCTTACACACCGAAATATTTCTTAAAATCAGGAGGTCGATATTAACTCAAAAAACGAAATCACAATCCTTGGTTGAGCAATGTAGCATTTTTCTTTTTTAATTATCTTGTCATTTTGTTTGTATCCTTTTCTCCCTCTTTTTAATGTCAACATCCAATAATCATTTTTTTCCTATATTGTATCAATTTTTCTAGAGAGCAAGGCTGCACAGCCAGGCCCGCGCCAGGCTAGCCCAATACCATCCATCATCCTAGAGATTGGGACATTTCCAACATTTCTAGGATGATGGATGGTATTGGGCTGGCCTGGCTCTCTAGATTTTTTGATTTTGTATGGAAGGGTTGGGAGAGCAAAATGTGATTTTCTCTCTCCATAGTGGATGCTCAAAGAGAATCTCCAACCATGGAGGGTGGATAGGAGTAGATAAATAAGATTTTTTGATGAAGATAAATAATATCAGAAATAAGAAAAAAGTGTTTGAAAAAACCATCAAGTTGGATATCTTGGTCATAATTTATCATAGCAATATGTATTATCTTGTTCATATTTTATTGTAGCAATATATATGAATACAAATCCAACGGTTGCGACTTAATTGAATTGAGGTAGAACGTGTAGTTTTGAATGAAGGCCAAGCCTTTAGTTAAATGAAAAAAAAAATGATTTTGAGTGATATTTTCTAAACACCCGTACCAAAGTCTAATAATTACGTGATTGCTCAATTAAAATCAAATGTTGTCGTGGTTACTAAGGTACATTCAAAATTTATTTTTCTTTAATTCTTAAAAAATTTATTATATTATTGAAGCCACTCCAAAATTCAACAATTTACTCAGATGTTATTTACAAGATCCTCCAAGCATTCAATATTTATGAATAGCTCCACCATCAAAATTATCCTATACCCCTCTAAATATTAAATTTTCAATTGGTTCTTAGGTAGAATTATAAAATAAAAAATTCCTTTTTTTTAACCTCTAGAGTGTGGGGATGGGGAGCTAATATTATCAATTTGTTTTTTGAATTTACATAGTGTATTTGACTTATCTCATTTAATATTATAATTTTTTTTAAATACTTCAAACCGGTAAATAGATTAATATTCATATGAAATGAGACAAGATAATCTAATTTCCAACAACAACCAACTCATAAAAAAAAAATTCAACAATTCTAGAGAATCAGGTTTGTGAACCACTTTTGAGCCATGTTGAGGTTTTTTGACACTTTTATCGCCCCTTCTATCGATGGTGTTTGTGGTTGTGTTATAAAAAGAATGGGTAAAAGTGTAAAAAAAACCAAAACCTAGTTCATAAGTGGCTCCTAAACCTGGGTCCCTAGACTTACTAAAAAAAATTAAAATGAATGTTTCAGATGATTACTTGACAAATTATGCAAAAACAAAGTGGACTATCTCAAAATTTTATCATATTATTACTTTTGTTACGCACACGCTGCGTGAAAAATATGGCCATGCCAACGGCACATGTACTACACTAGTATATACATATAGCCATATCCGTGAACAAGTGGGTTTACAAGGAATCTTACAAGGCTTTTGAATCATGAGATCTAGGTGATCCTATGGCCTTGATATGTTTGTAAAAGCAAAATTGTTCCATAAATAGTACTCCATCTTTTTCATGCCCAATAAACCAAGAAAAATACATAAAGTGTGTTCTCTTCCTAAATTGCCCCTAAGTCTTCCCTCTTCCTTTCCATTTTTTGAGTGTAGTTATCTTCTGTGTCTTTTAATAAGTTTTTTCTAGTTTTAAATTTCCTGTTATATCAATTATGTTTTAAATGAACATGCCAGAGAGTTCATATTTATAAATCTTTATTAGTTTCTTTTATATACATATTATGTTGATAATCTTTGAATCCTTGAATCGATGACGGGAATATGAAAGTTCTTACATCTGAAATGGATCATGAAATCATATTTTTTCCATCAATTTATATGATGCATGCATTTTAATGATGTTGCATGTTAAAAGGCATTCATAAGCCTAAATTCTTTAAGTGACATGACTATCACTTCCATAAAAAAATTAAATTAAAAAAAAAAATAATCCAATGTTATGTTGAACCCATTGGAGAGAACTACAGTAATTGTTATGGGAGAAGATGAGTTAGCTACTGCATTGTTTATCTGAGAAGAAAACTAGAAAGGAAAGAAAAAAAGGAAACTTGGGGCAATTAAGGAAGATAACCCACTTTCTATATTCCCCCTATGATATTTGGCATGAAAAGAGGAACTACTTGTTTTTGTTTTTCTTATGAAAATATCTTTGCTTTTACAATCATGTCAAGGTCATAGGATAACCTAGATCTCACGATTCAAAAGCCTTGTAAGATCTTCGCGCCAACAATTGGTATCACCTCATACCCGTGGCTCGGATGGTAGGCTTAAGTTGCGGATGTTTAAGTTAGGGACAATATCGCTGCTATGTATAGTAGATCTAAGTGCGCGCACGCGCTTACCGCGCCAACATACTACTATATCGCCGAAACTTTGGCATTACATATAATGTTGCTTAAAAAGTATAACTTTAGTTGAAGTTTTAGTTAATTTAATGAATTAAAAGTTACATTTTGAAACATGCAAAGATATAACTTTACATGACATGCAGTTAAGAAATATAATGCTAGAAATTTACAATCGAGATTACCAGTGCAAATATTCCCTAAGGTAAGGGTCAATTGGGCTAGGAGCATCCGGATCCACCATTACCTATAAAAACAACTAACCTATCAATCATTCCAAAGATCGATTAACAACTTTAACGCGAAAATGGTGTACTAGTTAACTATATGCAGTAAGAAACTATATACAAAATGTGTATGATCAAAGATGAGGTCAAAATGATTGAAACAAACACTTGGTGTACTACTTACGAGCGTGTAGAAGATCCTTAAGTCATCCCCACCTATTTCAACTCGAGGTTGATGGACAACAACTGAGGGTTCGATGAATTCAGAACCATTGGCAACTTCCCTACTCGACCCACCACCAATATATGTGACACTAAGGGGTATAGACCTAGTGAAAGGGTACCTAAAACATCCCCAATCACACACCCAACAACCAAAGCGTCTCTCTTGCGAGGCATTTTAGTTTGTAAATAATAGTAATAATAATGAAAAATGTTTTGATGTGGTTGGTGCAATGAGGGTGAAGGTGGTATATATAAGTAAATGTAAGGGAAGGGAAAATGGGAAGCATCCAACTTTATTTTGAGTTTGATATGCATGAATGGAATCTTACTTTCCAATACATCCAACTTTATTCACTTTGGTTAAAAGGACACCAAAAGCGACATATTTGGGCATTAAGGTTTCGAAATATCCAATACATACAAATCTTTGCTAGCGAAGACATTAAGGGTAGATGCATTGTTAACCGACAAATGTGGGTATTTATGAACTATAGCCAAGGCACTTTTTTCGAAAGGCAAGCGTGTCGCCGGTGGGTATAAAACCCAAGACATGGGAAGATAAACCACTACAACCTTAACCATTCAATCATACTACCATTGGCACCAAGTGTTGATTTTCTTCTTTATGTTGGTGATATATATAACCAAAAACCTTTAAAGAGAAAAAATAAAATAAAAAATAAATGTTCACTTTACATGAAATAGTGTAGATGTTTATAATTTAACATAAGAACATAATTGCATACAAAATATATTAATAGTTAAATACTTAGGGCCATACCCCATACATAATTATTCCACAACCTCGATACATACGTATGTATGTAATGTAGATATTTATATGTATTGTGCAAACATATATATTATTTGGTGAAGTAGAATCAATAGAGATATTCATATATTGTAGATGGAGCACGCAGCTGGAGCAATCACTGATCTACCTTCTTCCACCAGAACCACTCTCCCTTCGACAATTGAAGTACACAGCAGCAACTGGGAGGCCAAGGTTGTTAAGTTCAGCAAATTCTCTTGTGTTGAAGTTTTGACGCCAGCCAGGAGCATATACTGTTTGCCTACCAAGCTGTCGAAATAGAGCCAAAACAAACCTATGTATTCCAACTGTAGGTCTTGGGCTCTCATAACATACCATTTCTTGCCCTGTAGTACAAAACAAATTAAATTTATTTGTGTGAGGCCACATATTAAATATTTTGAGCATGAGTTATATATATATATATATATATATATACATGAATTTTAACTTGTGGTCTTAATTAGTGTCGGGATCATTTGCAAAACACCTGGAATGACCAAATACAGGGCTGGGTTCAGACTCGAGTGAATTCTTTGTTGATCAAGGGCTACCACACCAAATACACCATTGTGGATCAACTATGGTATAGTTCATCTCAATACAATTCGAGTCCAAATGGTCGGCACCATGAAGTAGAGTACTGGTTACAATGCCAGTTAATTAGAAGGAAAAGTATAGTACTTACATTTCGTTGATGTCTGAAATATCAAAAGATGCTTGAAGTAAGTAGATATAATCTTTTTTTGTTTGTTTGTTTTGTTTTTGTTAAAGTTGAAGTAGATAACCTGGTAAAAGCTTAAAGTGAATTCCTTTTGGAGGAGGTACTAGTTTGCACCTTCATCAGTGTGAATGAGATCACTTTGATTTACGTATTCATTGAACTGGAACGATTTGATCATCAACTTAGATGATTTATACTCTAAAATTTTTTGATTTTAGAGCTCAACATGAAATGGATGGTCTTTAATGCGTGATTTTATTAAAAATATTTTCTAATAGCATATAAACTACATCCATTAAACAAGAAGGGAAAAAAAACCACACATAAACCGGATGCTATTTTACTACAATGCTAGGGGTAATTAAGTGTACTACATGAAATTTGCAATCTAAAATTGGTAAAGAAAACATATTTTCAAATATGAATTTCCCTTAAACACATTAATGGCTAGATAAGGTTGAACTCATTGATAGCGACCGACACTTTGTTTTGCAAACTTTATCGATTTAGACAAAACGTAAATTGCTAGAGGGCAGGCGTATCTGATAAAATTTTACAAAAAGTAATATATTCCTCGCACCAAGATTATGGTGGAGTTAAACAGATACCCCATTTGAAAGGGGAAAAAAATGTTTGTGAATACCAATTAAGATAGAGAAGAAGATTGATAGATTATGGGCATTTGGGATGAATCTTAGGCAACAAGAACAATAACAGCAAACATATATCAAATCAAATCACTTTGAAGCACAAGTGTATTTAATTAACTCAAGTGATTCAAGTCACCATGGACACTGTTGTCTCTCTTTTTGTTTTAATGATAAGCTACCTTTTCCCCTAAAGTTAGATCTAGACAGGATATTTGATTAGTTGTGTTTCCACACAAATATAGTTGCCTACAGAATCTATATTTGGAAAGTCATGAAAGGATTTGTCTTTTGCTAGTGAATAGTGTGATTTTTATTGATAATCTGTGAAATTTTCATAAAATGATGATATTACAATTGATTAGTTAGCAAATGGGTTTCAAGATCTATACTACCTTTGAGTTTGGATTAAAACATATTTAGAGGCTAGGTTTCAAGACTAAGGGGGGTCGAGACTCACTGGTTAGGATTTTGTGAGTTTTGCCCAATTATTAGGCGCACGTGTGTTCCATCATTGATAAGCCTTCGGGTATCAAATGTAGCTGCTTAGATGGACTGAACCAAACCGGAGCAAAGCGAAAGAGGTGGAGGCGATGGACCGGAGCAAAAGCAAGCTAGTCTTCATGCGAGATGGAGGCGACGAGAATATTCGGACATGGATTAATAAATAAATAAAAAGGGTCAATGACCCTATTTTTTAATTTTTTTTTTAAAAACCAATCCTTGGAGTTTCATTAATGATTTTCTTTGCTTTTATTTATGAGATTTAAATTTAACATGTCATTAAAAAAAGGGAAACAATACAAGGAGAAGGTAAATGAAGAAGGTCGCTAGCATTCCTTTATATTTGTTTAAGTTTATGAACTCTTATGAATCATTTTATCAATTAAGGTAAACATATATATTATACACACTGGAATGAAAAGATGGAGGATTTCCTTTCCTTTGCAAAAACTCTATTTATATTGACCAAAAAGCTTTATAACACAAAAGTTGCGTTGCGTATATCTAATGTTCTTTTCATTATAATTTTCTTTTGCGAACAGAATATTAGAAATATTAACTAGTTGACAGATGTGGTACTTACAAATCCAAAAAATATCATACATGTCACAAATTAATATTAGTCGTCATGCTTAACTTAATTTCTATATAATTCTTTGCATCCCTTAACACTGATCTCAAAGGTTGAAGTATAATGAAAAGTATTTAGGAAGTCATGGTTTCTTGAAGGACCTTAACTTTTAATTATTGTTTTATTTTTTCAAGCAAACCCTAAGTTAGGATATACTGAATGGTTAAGTGATGATACTGCTACATACCAAAATTTGAAGCTGTAGTTGCCGGAATATCAGTCACCAACCTAAACCCAACAAGAACAGCATGTACATAGTTAGTTCCTGTAACGAGTTTCTTAAATAGTAATAAACTCTATCTATCTATACTACTATATCGCCGAAACTTTGGCATTACATATAATGTTGCTTAAAAAGTATAACTTTAGTTGAAGTTTTAGTTAATTTAATGAATTAAAAGTTACATTTTGAAACATGCAAAGATATAACTTTACATGACATGCAGTTGAGAAATATAATGCTAGAAATTTACAATCGAGATTACCAGTGCAAATATTCCCTAAGGTAAGGGTCACTTGGGCTAGGAGCATCCGGATCCACCATTACCTATAAAAACAACTAACCTATCAATCATTCCAAAGATCAACTAATAACTTTAACGCGAAAATGGTGTACTAGTTAACTATATGTAGTAAGAAACTATATACAAAATGTGTATGATCAAAGATCATGAGGTCAAAATGATCGAAACAAACACTTGGTGTACTACTTACGAGCGTGTAGAAGATCCTTAAGTCATCCCCACCTATTTCAACTCGAGGTTGATGGACAACAAGTGAGGGTTTGAATTCAGAACCATTGGCAACTTCCCTACTCGACCCACCACTAATATATGTGACACTAAGGGGTATAGACCTAGTGAAAGGGTCTAAAACATCCCCAATCACACACCCAACAACCAAAGCGTCTCTCTCGCGAGGCATTTTAGTTTGTAAATAATAGTAATAATAATGAAAAATGTTTTGATGTGGTTGGTGCAATGAGGGTGAAGGTGGTATATATAAGTAAATGTAAAGGAAGGGAAACTGGGAAGCATCCAACTTTAGTTTGAGTTTGATATGCATGAATGGAATCTTACTTTCCAATAATGGAAATATGTTTTGTCATTGCTCAAGTGGACCTAATAATTCAATGGAATGAACAGATATTTTATTAGAGGAACATATATCAGATGGATTTAGCTTAACTATATCCTTACAAGCTCTCTCATTTGTTGAATTAATGCTTGTATTATGGAGAGCCATTATATAATATGCTCTTTGAAAATTGGGTTAGTTTTTTTTTTTTTTTTGAAACTCTGTATTAAATTTTTTTTTACTGTAATAAAATATTTGAGAGAAAATATGTCGTGAAATTGGGATGAAAAACACAACATGTTTAATCTCATTTTTAATTTTTTTTTTTTGGATATTGAGTTAGATATTTGATTTTTTTGGAAACTGTGTATTAATTATTTTTTTACCGTAATAAGATATTTGAGTGAAAATATGACGTGAATTTGGGATGAAAAACACAACATATTTAATCTCATTACTAATTTGATTTTTTTTTTGGAAATTGGGTTAGATATTTGATTTTTTTTTAAACTCTGTATTATTTTTTTTACCGTAATAAAAATATTTGAGAGAAAATATGGAGAGAGAAAATCTATTAGTTTCTTTATAAAATAAGACTTTAAATCTCTACAATTAGTTAGTTATTAGGACTAAATCTAAATTGTTTGATAAGATGTAATCCGACGCTATATATAGCGTGTAAAATTCTTTGTCATAAATGTTTGTCCTTGAATCCCACCCGATATATATATATATATACTAAGGTATTCCCCGTGCCTTTAGCACGATAAAAGTTTAAAACTTGTTAAAACATGATCACCCTTAAGTTTTCATCCTTCATACTTACATACATAATCACCACCATCAACAATTGTCAAAACATGTTTAATCTCATGAACTATTGGTGTTTTAAGTTCTACACAATCCGTTAGATTCTTATATATCGAATCGGATCCGTGAACAAACTAATTTACAAAAGATCGTACAAGGCTTTTGAATCGTGAGATCTAGGTTATCCCATGACCTTGACATGTTTGTAAAAGCAAAGATATTTTCATAAGAAAAACAAGTAGTTCCTCTTTTCATGCCAATCATAGGGGGAATATAGAAAGGAATCAGGGGGGAGGGGGGCTCCTGTGCAGGAAGCACAGGACCTCGTCCTGTGCACAGATCTGGGCCGTCGGATCTGATCCAACGGCTCAGATCGATGGATTTCAAATTAAATTTTTTTTTACTGTAATAAAATATTTGAGAGAAAATATGTCGTGAAATTGGGATGAAAAACACAACATGTTTAATCTCATTTTTAATTTGATTTTTGATTTTTTTTTTTTTGGATATTGAGTTAGATATTTGATTTTTTTGGAAACTGTGTATTAATTATTTTTTTACCGTAATAAGATATTTGAGTGAAAATATGACGTGAATTTGGGATGAAAAACACACATATTTAATCTCATTACTAATTTGATTTTTTTTTTGGAAATTGGGTTAGATATTTGATTTTTTTTTAAACTCTGTATTATTTTTTTTACCGTAATAAAAATATTTGAGAGAAAATATGGAGAGAGAAAATCTATTAGTTTCTTTATAAAATAAGACTTTAAATCTCTACAATTAGTTAGTTATTAGGACTAAATCTAAATTGTTTGATAAGATGTAATCCGACGCTATATATAGCGTGTAAAATTCTTTGTCATAAATGTTTGTCCTTGAATCCCACCCGATATATATATATATACTAAGGTATTCCCCGTGCCTTTAGCACGATAAAAGTTTAAAACTTGTTAAAACATGATCACCCTTAAGTTTTCATCCTTCATACTTACATACATAATCACCACCATCAACAATTGTCAAAACATGTTTAATCTCATGAACTATTGGTATTTTAAGTTCTACACAATCCGTTAGATTCTTATATATCGAATCGGATCCGTGAACAAACTAATTTACAAAAGATCGTACAAGGCTTTTGAATCGTGAGATCTAGGTTATCCCATGACCTTGACATGTTTGTAAAAGCAAAGATATTTTCATAAGAAAAACAAGTAGTTCCTCTTTTCATGCCAATCATAGGGGGAATATAGAAAGGAATCCGGGGGGAGGGGGGCTCCTGTGCAGGAAGCACAGGACCTCGTCCTGTGCACAGATCTGGGCCGTCGGATCTGATCCAACGGCTCAGATCGATGGATTTCAAAAAAAAAATTTGTTTTGAAATCCATCGATCTGAGCCGTTGGATCAGATCCGACGGCCCAGATCTGTGCACAGGACGAGGTCATGTGCTTCATGCCCCCCCCCCCCCCCCCAACTCCTATAGAAAGTGGGTTATCTTCCTTAATTGCCCCAAAGTTTCCTTTGTTTCTCACCTTCCTAGTTTTCTTCTCAGATAAACAATGCAGTAGCTTAGTCATCTTCTCCCATAACAATTACAGTAGTTGTTCTCTCCAATGGGTTCAACATAACACTGGATTTTTCATTTTTTTTTTATTTTTAATTTTTTATGGAAGTGATAGTCATGTCACTTAAAGAATTTAGGCTTATGAATGCCTTTTAACATGCAACATCATTATAATGCATGTATCATATAAATTGATGGAAAAAAATATGATTTCATGATCCATTTCAGATGTACGAACTTTCATATTCCCGTCATCGATTCAAGGATTCAAAGATTATCAACATAATATGTATATAAAAGAAACTAATAAAGATTTATAAATATGAACTCTCTGGCATGTTCATTTAAAACATAATTGATACAACAGGAAATTTAAAACTAGAAAACTTATTAAAAGACACAGAAGATAACTACACTCAAAAAATGGAAAGGAAGAGTGAAGACTTAGCAATTTAGGAAGAGAACACACTTTCTGTATTTTTCTTGGTTTATTGGGCATGAAAAAGATGGAGTACTATTTATGGAACAATTTTGCTTTAACAAACATATCAAGGCCGTAGGATCACCTAGATCTCATGATTCAAAAGCCTTGTAAGATTCCTTGTAAATCCGCTTGTTCACAGATCTGGCTATATACTAGTGTATTATATGTGCCGTTGGCATGGCCATATTTTTCACACAGCGTGTGCGTAACAGAAGTAATAATATGATAAAATTTTGAGATAGTCCACTTTGTTTTTGCATAATTTGTCAAGTAATCATCTGAAATATTCATTTAAAATTTTTTTAGTAAGTCTAGGGGCCCAGATTTAGGAGCCACTTATGAACTAGGTTTTGGTTTTTTTACACTTTTACCCCTTCTCTTTAGAAGACAACCACAAACACCATCAATAGAAGGGGTAGAAGTGTCAAAAAACCTCAACATGGCTCAAAAGTGGTTCACAAACCTAGCTCTTTTGAATTGTTGATTTTTTTTTTTTTTTTTGATGAGTTGGTTGTTGTTGGAAATTAGATTATCTTGTCTCATTTCATATGAATATTAATCTATTTACCGATTTGAAGTATTTAAAAAAATTTATAATATTAAATGAGATAAGTCAAATACACTATGTAAATTCAAAAAACAAATTGATAATATTAGCTCCCCATCCCCGCACTCTATAGGTTAAAAAAAAGGAATTTTTTATTTTATAATTCTACCTAAGAACCAATTGAAAATTTAATATTTAGAGGGGTATCGGATAATTTTGATGGTGGAGCTATTCATAAATATTGAATGCTTGGAGGATCTTGTAAATAACATCTGAGTAAATTGTTGAATTTTGGAGTGGCTTCAATAATATAATAATTTTTTTAAGAATTAAAGAAAATTAAAATTTGAATGTACCTTAGTAACCACGACAACATTTGATTTTAATTAAGCAATCACGTAATTATTAGACTTTGGTACGGGTGTTTAGAAAATATCACCCAAAATCATTTTTTTCCCATTTAACTAAAGGCTTGGCTTTCACTCAAAACTACACGTTCTACCTCAATTCAATTAAGTCGCAACCGTTGGATTTGTATTCATATATATTGCTACAATAAAATATGAACAAGATAATACATATTGCTATGATAAATTATGACCAAGATATCCAACTTGATGGTTTTTTCAAACATTTTTTTCTTATTTCCAATCTTATTTATCTTCATCAAAAAATCTTATTTATCTTCTCCTATCCACCCTCCATGGTTGGAGATTCTCTTTGAGCATCCACTGTGGAGAGAGAAAATCACATTTTGCTCTCCCAAACCCCTCCATACAAAATCAAAAAATCTAGAGAGCCAGCACTACAACACAAATGCTCATTATTAGCATATGACAATAGCATTTTTTCATAAAGTGCTATGAAAAGGCCAAACTTAATTTGTTCAATTTGTAAAATGCTGTCAAAGGCCAAACTTTGTTCAATGTGTAAAATGCTATCAAAGGCTGGGTGGGAGTTGTAATTCGCAGGGCGCCAAAGTGCCCGCTCGATCGAAAAAAGAAAAAAAAAAAAACAAAACAAAACAAAGAAAGAAGGAAGGAAGTAGGAAGCCAAGTTCCTATGCTTCTCTGTCTCCCTCTCCGACTGCTCTCATCTCCCTCTCCCTCTCCGTTCTGCTCCCCCTCTCCGATCGCTCTCCCTCTAGCTGTCAACCCCCTCTCTGACTACCTGTTTCGCCGTGCTCTCCCTCTCCAACGTGTTCTACTTCTCGCCGTGTTCTCTCTCTCCATTTCAGGTCTCTGATTCTCGACACACTCACTCTCTCTTACTTTGCTTTCACCGCAAACCCTAACGATTTTTTTTGTATCAGTTTTTGAAGTAATGGATGTTATGGATTGGTAGATTGAAGGCTTTGAAGGATCAATTTTTCAGATAGTTAATTGTCAATGTTTTTAGGGGAGAGCAATTATAATTTTTTCTTTTTCCTCTTTGATTTCCTTATTAGAGTATTAATTTGGTTGAGTTGTGTTGTTCTTCATTTTGAGTTGTGTTGTTCTTCAATTTAGATCTTTTGTATTCATCAGATTCATAACCTTTTTAACTGGGTCATAAATTTACAGACTTTATTGACCTCAAATCATGTTGTTGCATTTCGATTATTACAGATCTGTTTTGGGAAACCTTGTCAGTGGATGGATTCCCAGTGAAATTCTCTCATTTAACTTGTATGAGGTACCAGCATCCCATGGCTTGTTATTTATATTGTTTTGAGGCTTGTCCTTTCTTCTTATTTTGATCTTGACTCGGTTCTTCTTGATGTCTTCAATTATTGATTACGCTCTCACAGCTGATATGTATTGTTCTTTTTGGGAAATTGTTGGAGCAGTGTCTTGGTGTCATTGTTGCAGGTGACCGAATAGTCACTGGAACTGTTTTTTGTATTAGTTGTATTCTTGGGTGTATTTAATAGCTATAAGTGTTCTGTCTAGGTGTATACTATATAGAGAGAGTAGATATATAGCATATCTGCATACTACAGTGATTTCTACTTCACCAATGGGTTGTTTTAATTAGCTAAAACTAAGACACACAAGACACACTAACTAATACATGCTCTATTTTGTTTTTGTTAAGTAGTATGAGTCATTTATATAGATTATTCTTCAACAAAAAGGTCTCAATTGGGTGGTGGGGTTTGTTTTATATATATTTTCCTAAAGATGTGTGTAAAGATAGCATCTATCGTACTTATGTCGAGAACATCCTACTATGTATGTAAAGACTGATCGCTTCACACTGTTTAATTATGAGAATCAATATTTTCTATAGGAGATAAATGAGGATATATACTATATTACATGTTTTGTTGATTCCAAATTACACCTAACTGAAGCTTTGGATTCTTATATATATGCACGGTCGGGCAAGGCACTGACTCATGGTTGAATGGGGGTGATGAGTTGAAATGATAATGATGATGAATGAGGAAGAGTTAGCTTCAAGACTTTCCATTGGTTTTTTGCTAATTGTTTGGGATTTTATATTCCAAGAGAGTCAACGATGGGTTGTGTTTGTGGAGGAAGAACCTCATTCCTTTATTGAAAAATAGGAATAAGATTCTCTTCCCTTTCTTCTTTCTCTCTCACTAATCACTAAGTGCCCAAAAGTCTCTTATTTCCCAACTATAACAAGCTGATTGACTTGATTTTTTTTTTTTTTTTTTTCTTCTGCCATATAGATATTGTGAATGACTCCTTTCCTTCATGATCATTATCATGAAATTATTCTTTTTGCGGAATGAAGAGTCTTCTCTCCACTTGATCAAATAGAGAAAATGACATGCAAACTTGTCGTGACTCTTGCCAACCAAGAGGACAATGACCCAACTATAATTGCGATAACTCATCATAATAATATAGATTATGGGAGTAGTACCATGCATGTACATAGAATATATAGTGGACAACTCTGTTCATGATCAGTACTGTCGCTCATCCACTTAGAATTGGTTGGACAAACTCAGATCACCCAGGAGATCTAGAGCAATTTTGTTCACCCAAATACATGGATGGATGGTTGATAAGATTAGAGTACTTCTCTATTCTCATGAATTAGCACTAGCATCTAATCCAAAACAAACAACAGAACAGGAAATTGGCCATATTAACACTCTGCAAGTGATCCTTTAAGAAAAAAAATGCACACACACACTCAGCAAGTGATCACTAGGCAATAGGTGTAAATTTTTTTAGGTCAATTATATATGCATGGAAATGATATTGCAGAGGGGATACTATTCAAAAGTTATTTAAATTCTGTTATTTGAGTAATACAATTTTTTTTTATTTTTTGAAAGATGGTGTTTTGATTCATTTTCTTGGTTGATGTAGTTATAGTTTTTAGGTCACTGTCATGTATGCAATGAAATGACGCCGTAGCGGGTATCATTCAAAAGTTTCTAACATATATTCTGAACATATTATAATGTCAATTTCTTTGAAAAGATGACATTCGTTACTACACAACAATTGCTCATTAATAGCATATGGCAATAACATTTTTTCACTTAGTGCTATGAAAAGGCCAAAATTTGTCCAATTTGTACCCCTTCGTCACATTTATGCTGTAGCGTTGTCTGAATTTAATTTCTATCTTTGTGTTTAACATTTATGTTGCCAGTTTGTAATGCTTTCAAAATGGATATGAATATCTATTTAGTATGAAATTGAACTTGTCTTCAAGTACTGCTTATATATATGAAACTTTCAATTACTACATGAAGATTTAAGTAGTTATTTGTTTGAATTTTAGAATTTGTTGGGCTGAGTACTACAAGAACATATGATGCTGGATAAAAGTTGGGTGGGTCTTCACAAGTACAAAATTAGTTGTGCGTAGTTAGATATTTATTATAGAATTAGAAATGTCAGAGGTCTTAGAGCAATAGGTTTTTCTTGTCTTTCTTGTCATAGAGCTGATCTTGAGTACGAGAAAGGAGCATGGAATTTTGTGAAAATGGTTACAAACAACTTGGAAAATCATAAAATTAATGATCTTATGCCCTTGCATAGATTGTCACAATGTAGAGCATCAGTGTGGCAGTACTGTTGTTGAACATTTGGTTACAAGCGGAATGGATGCGAAGTACAAACAAAGTAAAGATTGGTATGAGCATGGGGAGCAGATAATTATTGATGACAACTTTCCTGAAAAAATGTTGAACGACGAGACATATAACTTATATAGAGTTGCCCACTTTTTTGATGAAGAATATATGAAGCCTACTCAGTTGGTTAATGAAGACTACATTAAGCCTACTAAATACATACATGCTGATGATTTTATAGCAAAACTAAAAGATGCAGAAACCCCTTTGTACCCAAACTGTTCAAATTATAACAAGCTATCAGCCATTGTAGCTTTATATCGACTTAAAACTCAAAGTGGTTGGTCTGATAAAAATTTTAGTGAGCTTCTTGAGACATTGGCAGACATGCCCAACTAATTCAGTGAAATATTGTCCCCATGTGTGCAGTGTTTGATCCGGCAGAGCATCATCTCTTTATGTTTTCTGATTTTGATTTAACGTGCACTGTTGTTGATTCGTCTGCGATTTTAGCAGAGATTGCAATAGTAACTGCATTAAAATCTGACCAGAATGAGCCTGAAAACCTATTTGCTTGGAAGTCATCATCTGATCTCAGGAACGCATGGGGCATGCTTTCTAGTCAGTATACTGAAGACTATGAAAAATGCATTGAACGCCTTTTGCCCCCTGAGAAAGGTAAATGACTTGGTTCATTTCTTAGCAATACCTGATACATATTACAAAACTGAGCCATAAATTGTTAGTGAAATGTCCATTCACTTTGTGAAATTCTACCTTTATGACTTCTTGTTCCAACTTCCTGATAGAGAAGGAATGAATTTGCCTAATGGTGTATGTAAACATTTTCTCTAATCAATTTGGGAGTGGTGTTTGTTTAATTAGCTTGTCAAGGTTATAAATTGCAAACAATAATATCTTGTTTTTTCTCAAGAGAACTTAGAATCGGTATTTATTACAGGTGCTGACAAATGCTCTTAACGAGGTGGGAACTGATTTTTGACAGAGCTCACATGTTGTCCTGATTGTGCTCTTATTATTGCTGACGCTGGACAGATGTGAAGTATATTTGCCTTCTATGTTACTGATTAGGCTAGTAAGATAGTAGGAGACAATAAAAGATGGTGCAAGTCAGATGTCAGGATGAGTTTTGATGCTGAACTTGAAGGAATTAGCATAGATTGTGATTAGGTGAAAAGGCAGTTGTACAGGAAGGTGATTATGCTTGCAGTCAGGATATGAGCTTTGAATGGAGACAGGATATTGCAAGAGCTTTGAATGGAGACAGATATCATCTTTCATGGCAGCAACTCTACAATGGCAGCAGAAAATGGAACACAAGCTTTCTTTTTTTTCATGTCCTTCATTCCATCATTATTTGACAAGCATTTGAACCTTAATGTGTCATCGCTTAGCTGCTTCAGATTATGATGTAGGTAGTACTAGTACTAGTACTTGTTTTGAAGTGGGGTGTCTCCTTTTGATCTTGCGGCCAGTTGGAGAGCTTATCAGGAGAATTCCATAGAACGGGATAATGTAAATCCTCTTAAACATTTTGATCTTAACAATGTAACATGACCTAGAACGTTATGTTGTTCCAGCTCCCTCAATTACTGCTGCAAATTAAGGCGTGGTTTATGTAGCTAGCTTAACAGAGACTCCAAGATCAATAACACACGGAAGCACTTATTCCTACGGCGAGTCTTCAAATAGTACGTGCTGTTGGTGTTTCTGGCGATCGACCTATACATAGAAAAGTTGGTGACCCTTGATCTCAATTTTGTAATGTAGCTTTTCTTATAAAAATCTTGATAAATACTTTTGTATTTTTATAACTCCAAAACAAAAATCGGTTATCATTTTTGTCAGTCCCTATGCAGTGGGATTATGTTCGTATTAGCTTAATCTTAGACTTCTACTTCACTTTGAACACAAAATTCCATATGAAATTTCCAGCTAATTGCCTAAGTATTCTGATAATGAGTTGCACAGAGTGTCAAACAATTTTTTTTTCAATGGCAAATATGGTTGGTAATATATTTTTTAGTAACTCTGCTTGTGTCTTTCCCTTCTGCTTATGATAGCTTTATATTGTTATATGCAGCATGGAGGATGCTCGTAGACTAATTGATCTTGTTTAGGGTATTCCATACAAGATCAATCTTATTTCATTTAATGCATACAGGGGATCCGTTTTCAAGCCAACCACTGATGACAAGATTTTTCTACCTTCAATACTTAGTAGCAATGAAAGGAGGTGCTTGGCGTCTTTTAGTTCGCGTTCCACCATCAATAAAAGCATGTAAGTAGAGAAGTGAGGAAGTAGGGAGCATTGATTTTTTAAAGAATTTCATTGAATTGTTTGAATACCATAGTCATTCATTTTGCATTATCAAAGCTATATATAGCAATTGAATTTTTCTCCGATGCTGCTTGTTGGATTTAGTAAAGCTTTAAGTAGGGCTATGTTGTACTTAGATGTTTATCAACCGCACAGCCACTTTGTTCGTTTAAGAAAACTGAATGATTCTTGAACCTGTTTAATAAACAGCAACACAACTCTGCATTTATTGTTTCAAGAACAGTGTGATAATCTTCTTACAAGTGATTGGATTTTCTTTTAATGGTCTACAACTATAATATTGTTTTATTTTCCTTTTCATCAACTAACCATGATTGTATGCTACCTTCTATTCTTCAAAGATATCAAGACGTTTTTGGCCCAAACTATGACTGGCGATCTCGATCTATGGACTTTAGTGGCAGGGATGAGTGTTTGGTTAATGTGACGGAGAAAAAGGAATTAGACATTGAGGAAGAAAACATTAAGCAAGGTGTCTTTGTTCATGTGAGTAACCTGGATTTCTCATAATAGCCAATTTTTTGTTCCAATAATTTTATCACCTAGCTCTTTTGGCATTTCACTTGACATTATCAATTTTTTACCTGGACAGAATACTAAGCGGATTCATCGAAGATCTTCTAGCCAAGACTACAAAAATGTGAAAGCTCAAATGAGTCCCGAGACTTCTAAGTCGAACTATTCACGCTTCTTCTTGTGCCGAACTGATCCATCAGCTTACTCTATCAATAAACGCCATATTGCCAAAGATGATGCAACAAGCATGAGGAAACCAAGTCGCTATCTTCCATCGAGTGATTTCAGAAGTGTTGTTACTACTATTTGTTGTATTTAGACTAAAAACTTAAGACTCTAGTTGATTCAATGGAAACAAGAAGAATAGAAACATACCCGATCGATCCATAGCGATTTCCTCGTTGATTGTGATGAGTTTGGATTGTTTGGATCTTCCGATTGATTCAAGCGTTTTCCCTTAGTTCTCTGTTGAGAGGATACAGAAGACAATGCCAAAAAATTTCTCTAATACGCATACGCTCAATCGGGGACCCATCCTAATTTATAATGCCCATAAGTCACAACCCTTCAACTTACGGGCTGTGAATTTCCAATTCTGCCCCTCATTGAATTAGAAATTACATCCTTATTTACACCATGTTATTTATTAATACCTTATAGTCCAATACCCCTATTAGATCACATATTTAAATGGACTACACTTTAAGATAGCAATACACGTTATATTACATATGTGTGCCCACATTATTGGATTTGTCCAACAATCTCCCACTTTGGCCACATATGTTACCGTTAATGTGTATAACCTTATGAGCTCAAAACTTGCTATCACAAGTAAAGGTATTTCGAAATAATCTCGTCCATTGACTATACTGATATAGGATTAAAGCGATTTGCGTCACAAGTAGCGTAACGAAATCCATCAATAGTCACATATACCAATATAATCAAATGACATGGATCAAACATGGATGTAGAGCATGGAAATTACATGTGATGTGATCCAAACATGTCTATTTCCAACCGGTCCAACTTTAATCTTTAATGAGATCAAACATATAATAAACAGACAATTGACTGAAGACTTTATTTCTGCAGAAAATACTAAATTACACCAATGTGTCCAAAAATTCATCATAGAACAACAAAACTTCCACTAAACCATGATATCCTCATGTGACATAACACCCATATGAGCGGTGTGCTCATGAAAGACCTTGGGTGGTAATCCCTTAGTAAGCGGATCCGCAATCATGGAGTGTGTCCCAATATGCTCTATGAAAATCTGTTTATTCGCTACTCTCTCCTTCACAACCAGGAACTTTATGTCAATATGATTTGACCTAGACGAGCTCCTGTTGTTGTTGGCATATAAAACTGCTGACTTATTGTCACAATATAACTTTAGTGGTCTTTCTATGTCATTCAAAATGCGCAGCCCAGTGACAAAATAACGCAGCCATAATCCGTGGTTGGAGGCTTCAAAACACGCCACATATTCTGCTTCCATGGTGGAAGAAGCTATGAGTGTCTGTTTAGCACTTCTCCAAGAAATAGCTCCTCCAGCTAACAGATAAATGTAGCCTGATGTAGATTTTCTACTATCTTGGCATCCAGCAAAATCAGAATCAGCATACCCTATGATCTCCAACTGATCTGATCTCTTGTATGTGAGCATGTAATCCTTAGTTCTCTGTAAATATCTCATAACCCGTTTAGCTGCTTTCCAGTGACTCATCCCAGGGTTATCCAAATATCTGCCAAGCATTCCAACAATGAATGCTATGTCTGGACGTGTACATACTTGAGCATACATAAGACTCCCAACAGCGGATGCATAGGGGATCTTTTGCATCTCTACAACTTCAAGTTTAGTCTTAGGACACTGTTTAAGACTGAATTTGTCTCCTTTAGATATAGGGGTATCTCCTGGTTTACAATCTTGCATGCCAAACCTTTTAAGCACTTTTTCTATATAGCCCTTTTGTGATAATCCAAGAATACCCCGAAAACGATCCCGGTATATCTGAATCCCTAAGACAAAAGAAGCTTCACCAAGATCTTTCATTTCAAATTTCTTTGATAGAAATCTCTTGGTTTCGTGCAACATGTCTATATTATTAGTGGCAAGCAATATGTCATCAACATACAAAACCAAGAAGATATGCTTACTCCCACTGAACTTATGATACACACAGTTATCAACAACATTTGTCTTAAAACCAAACGAGACAATTACTTGATGAAATTTGTAGTACCATTGACGGGAAGCTTGCTTGAGCCCATAGATGGATTTCTTTAGTCTGCAAACCATATTCTTTGGGTCTCCAGACACAAAGTTTTCTGGTTGCACCATATAAATTGTTTCATCAATGTCGCCATTGAGAAACGCTGTTTTAACATCCATTTGATGCAACTCAAAGTCAAAATGTGCAACAAGAGCCATGATTGTCCTAAATGAGTCTTTCTTTGACACCGGAGAGAAAGTCTCTTTATAGTCGATGCCTTCCTTTTGAGTGAAGCCTTTAGCTACAAGACGAGCTTTATACCTTTCCACATTACCTTTTGAGTCCTTCTTGGTTTTGAATATCCATTTACAACCAATAGGCTTTGTATTTTCAGGTAATGGGACAAGATCCCAAACTTGATTGTCTTGCATAGACTTGTACTCCTCATTCATAGCATCTATCCACTTTTGAGAGTTAGAATCCTGCATGGCTTGATGGAAGTTGATTGGATCATTTTCCACAAATCCATCATTTTCCTCATGTTCTTCGAGAAATACCATATAATCATCCGGAATAGCTCTTCTCTTTTCTCTCGTGGATCTCCTTAATGGCATTTGATCTTGAGGTTGTTGAGTTTGTTCTTCTGGAATATTTAATTCAATTGGAGCAGGGAGTAGTTCAACATTGTCCTGTTGAGGTTCCAGATCTGCTTCTTGATCAATGACAGGTAGTGGAACATGTACATTGTCAACAACAGTAGTAGGAGTCGAAATTGATTCCTCCTCAAAGACAATGTCTCGTACCTGATTTCTCCCCCCAAACTCGACATCCTCAAAAAATGTTGTTGTCCCCGTTTCAAAAATGGACTTAATAGTGGGATTATAGAACTTGCAGCCCCTAGATCGCTCAGAGTAGCCAATGAAGTAGCTGCTCACTGTTTTTGAGTCCAATTTCTTTTCATTCGGCCGATAAGGCCTTGCTTCAGCTGGACATCCCCAAATGTGAAAATGCTTTAGACTATGTCTTCTACCTGTCCAAAGTTCATAAGGTGTTTTGGCAGCTGCTTTAGTTGGTACTCTATTAAGGATGTAAGCTGCAGTCTTTAGTGCTTCTCCCCAGAGTGATTCAGGTAAGGTAGAATGACTGATCATACTCCTTACCATGTCCTTAAGAGTTCGGTTTCGTCTTTCAGCTACACCATTCATGCTGGGTGATCCCGGCATGGTGTACTGTGGGACGATTCCACATTCCTCTAGGAATTTAGCAAATGGTCCTGGACGTTGTTCGCCGGAATCGTCATATCTGTCGTAATACTCACCACCACGGTCAGACCTGACACTTTTAATTCGTTTGTTGAGTTGGTTCTCAACCTCAGCTTTGAAAGCTTTGAACATATCCAGTGACTCAGATTTCTCATGAATGAGATATAGGTACCCATAGCGTGAGTAATCGTCTATGAATGATATAAAATATTGTTGACCATTCCAAGAAGCCGAAGGGAATGGTCCACAAATATCTGTGTGGATCAATTCTAAGACGTCTGAAGTTCTGTTTGCACCTAATCTCTTTTGTTTGGTCTGTTTTCCCTTGATGCACTCAATACAGACATCAAAGTCTGAAAAATCAAGAGAATCTATTATGCCATCTGACACAAGTCTCTCCATTCTCGTTTTCGAGATATGTCCTAAACGTTTGTGCCATAGTTTTGATGAATTTCCTTCATTTAGCTTACGCTTAGTACCACGTGATTCCACATGCAAGGTTACATTATATGAGGCAATAGTATCAAGAAGATATAGGTTATCAAATGTGCTTAATGAACCAGTACCAATAATATTGGAATTTAATGAAAGACTAAATTGATTATTTCCAAATGAACAACAATATCCAAATTTGTCCAACAAGGAAATAGAAACCAAATTTCGTCTAAATGACGGTACTACAAAAGTGTCTTTCAGTTCCAAATAACAACCAGTCCCTAAGAGTAACCTAAAGTTTCCTATTGCTTCCACTTCTACCGATTTTCCATCGCCCACGAAGATGCGTCTTTCAGCATCACTTGGCTTTCGGTAGCTCAGACAACCCTGCATAGAAACACTTATGTGAGTAGTAGCACCGTAATCTAACCACCAAGTGTTTCTAGGTACTGAAGCTAAGTTAACCTCAGAACAGACCAAAGCAAGAAACATACCCTTTTTAGCACGCCAAGCGTGATACGTGGTACATTCCTTCTTTACATGTCCAGGTTTCTTACAAAAGAAACAACCCTCATTGCCTTTCTGTTTCTTTTGTGCTGGACCCTTAGCAGCTTCATTATCCTTCTTTCGTTTTGTGCCCTTATCTTTAGAGGTGCTTGCAAAATGAGCACTTTCCGTTCTGTCTTGCTTCAACCTGTCTTCCTTTTGCACACAGTAGAAAATGAGCTCATTAAGAGTCCATTTCTCCTTTTGACAGTTGTAACTGACCTTAAACTGACTGTACTATGGAGGAAGTGATATCAAAACTAGATGCACGAGTAAGTCCTCAGACAACTCAAGCTTCAGTGCTTTAAGTTTTGAAGCAAGATGAGACATCTCCATGATGTACTCTCTAATGTTCCCTTTGCCTTTATACTTTAATGAAATCAAGCTAGCTAAAAGCGTGCTTGTTTCAGCCTTATCGTTTTTAGCAACACGCTTTTCAAGTTCAGTAAGGAACTCACTGGCATTGGTCACCCTTGCGGATATTGCACCCCTAAAGGCTTCTGGAATACCTCGCTTGATGAGCATGAGACTCATGCGATTGGAGCGTTCCCACTTCTCGAAGTATTTCCTGGCATCAGGAGTACTTGCATCTGTAAGAGGAGCGGGTTGCTCAATCCTTAAGGCAAGGTCCAGATCCATACATCCAAGAACGATTAACACGTTCTCTTTTCAGTCCTTGAAGTTTGTCCCATTAAGCATGGGAATATTATTTACACCAGCAGATATACTAGTAGCAGACATAGTAGCTGTACAGAGAATAAATTACATAAATAACATATTCACATCATTATTCAATTGCATAAACTTTTAAATTCATACAATAGGTAAATAAAAACCCATATTAAGATACCTAGCACAGCATTGTTATTTAGTCTTTGGACAGAAATATCAATCTGTAAGTGGTACTCTTCGTACACAATGAAATCGGCCTAATATTATGTCTTTCTTTGGACTGACATAATAAAAGCATGGTAAAGTAAACTTTATCACATATTTAAGACTAGGGACTATCCGGTCAAAACAATCTTCCTTTGGGCCGATTGTTTCACATGGATGTAGCATGCTCACTTATTTAAAATCAACCAATATTTTCTAACAGTGGTTGCTTTGGCAACCTATTAGTTAAATGGTGTAAATTTTAAATAAGGAACACAATAGTGATACATGAAACCAAAATTATATTCTATGTATAAATAAAATATAGCCATTAATACAATTAAAACATGGGTCTAAATAAAATATAGCCACAATTACATAGGTCCCAATACTTTAAAACAATATTACCAACAGCAACGGGCCCAATAGTCAAAGTAAAATGTACTTACAGGCCCAATTATTAATAACAGCAACAGGCCCAATAGGTGAACAATCACCAAGCCCGTGAACAGTCAAATGAATAGTCACCAGGCCCATGAACAGTCACCAGGCCCGTGAACAGTCACTATACAAGCCCAACATTCGCCAGGCCCAACAGTGAATAGTCGCGGTCAATGTGAACAGTCGCGGTCAATGGTGAACAGTCGCGGTCAATGGCGAACAGTCGCGGTCAATGTGAACAGTAAATGTTTATGCATAATCGCAGATACTGTTCACAGTAACAGTGAAATCGTTTTTCACTATTCACGACATTGCATATCACTGTTCACGAAATCTTGTATCACTGTTCATCGCACCAGTGAAATCGGTGTTCACTGTTCACGAAAACGCATTCACTGTTCACTGTAACAGTAAAATCGGGTTTTTTTTTTTTTTTATTACATCTATTTCACCTTGATCCAAATTGTAATCTATTTCAATAGGAAATACAATTACAATGTAATCACTGAATACAATTACACTCACAATGAAACAGTGAAGACAATTGCCATGAATACATATCTATATAGATTCAAGTCTATAATCATGAATACATAATCACTGTAGGTCCAGATCATGCTATATCAATCGCTGTATTAATCAATAATCACTATATTAATCCATAATCCATAATCACTGTATTCATGCTATTCATATGAATCTATAATCATGTCTTTATAATCATGTCCAGATACATAAACTATATGAATCTATAATCATAAATAACATATAGTATTCAATTGCCTTGCTATTATATGAATATATATCACTGTATGAATCTATATATCACTGTATGTTTTCCTTTATAATTTCACATGAAATCAACAGGAGTGGCTCTGATACCAATTGTTGTATTTAGACTAAAAACTTAAAACTCTAGTTGATTCAATGGAAACAAGAAGAATAGAAACATACCTGATCGATCCATAGCGATTTCCTCGTTGATTGTGATGAGTTTGGATTGTTTGGATCTTCCGATTGATTCAAGCGTTTTCCCTTAGTTCTCTGTTGAGAGGATACAGAAGACAATGCCAAAAAATTTCTCTAATACGCATACGCTCAATCGGGGACCCATCCTAATTTATAATGCCCATAAGTCACAATCCTTCAACTTACGAGCTGTGAATTTCCAATTCTGCCCCTCATTGAATTAGAAATTACATCCTTATTTACACCATGTTATTTATTAATATCTTATAGTCCAATACCCCTATTAGATCACATATTTAAATGGACTACACTTTAAGATAGCAATACACGTTATATTACATATGTGTGCCCACATTATTGGATTTGTCCAACACTATTTGCACCTCTGATGATCTTAGCAACTGTGAGATCTCAGTGCGAGTGATTGCCAAAGCTTGGTTAGACTCACATGGGGATCCTATTCTTGAATCAGTTTTGTCAAATGTTTCTGTGATCGACGGAATGCTTGAGGTCGTGTTTGCTTCTAATGATGATGAGATTTTGGAGTTAGTAATCTCAATTTTAGCAGAATTGGTATCGAGAAATCAAGCTAACAAGGAGATAGTTCTGAAGTCAGACCCACAACTCGAAATCTTCATGAAACTTCTAAGAAGTAGTAGTTTGTTTCTGAAGTCCTCGGTTCTGCTTTACCTATTGAGCCCAAAGCTAAGCAAATGTTATCAGTAGACTGGGTTCCATTAGTTCTTCGGGTTCTGGCGTTTGGTGGTGACCAGTTGCAGTAGTCGTCCAATGCAGTCCCCAAGCAGTAGGTATGAGAAGGTGCAACAGCAGTCAGGAAGAGCACTCTTACTCTTGGGAGGCCAATTCTCTCGTATGGGAGAAGCATTAGCAGAAATGTGGTTGAACATTGTGACTGCAAGTTGCATTTTTGTGCTTGTAAGTTGCAAATTCATATTGCAAGCTGTGGAGCAGTGTTTAAGTACTTGCCAATTGGCTTATCAAGGATAAAATTATCAAGTCTTTTATCCTTGGTGTATTGGCTCGCTATGGACTGTTTGGCGGTGGCGGCGTTGGCTGCTGCGCTGAGGACGTAGTGCTGAAATTAGGGGTGGGCATCCCATCCCGCGATCCCGATCTTGTCCCATCCCGTCCCGATTTTTTCGGGTCTTAATGGGATTGAATAATTTCATCCCGATCCCGTCCCGTCCCGATCTAGAATGGGATGGGATGAAGATTTTCAATTCTGCCAATCCCGTCCCGTCTCGAGCTAATTTTTCATATTTATTATTAATATTTTTATTTATTTATTTTAAGATTGCAATATTTGGATGCCCATATAAATCCTTTTGAGATTCTGTTAAGGAATGAGCAATTGCAAAAGTTCCATTGGCTGGAAGTTGCACATCTGTTGCACGGATGGGGATTAAAATCAATCAGCTCTACAAACCCAGATTTGGCCATCACAGAGATTGCCCGCAAAATAATACAATTTTCCTCACAAAATAAGAAACTTTTTTCTAGTGACACTGAACTTACTAGCATAGACTACTTTTCTACTTCAACATTAGACGCGTATGAGTATGATTGTGCAATTAAAGATAGCAAACATGATCCATCCCACCAAATTGTGTCCCAATGTGGTGTTCACATTCATAGGTAATCTAGGCAATCTCTTTCTGCAGAATAAAGTACAAATCAGTATACAACATTAGAGCTCATTGGTACGTGAACATCAATGAAATATCAGTAGATGGAGATTCTTCATGGTATGATTTTGATTTGTTTGTATAATTGATGCCACTTGTAAGTTGTTCATTGTCATTATAAGTATAAAATAAGGAAGCAATCATACTAGTAAGACGCTAACAACAACATGAGTAATAAGATGACTGTCAATTTTTTTCAGTAAGACCCAAATTAAATAATCAAACTCATGCATTTAGTCAGTAAATTGCAGATTGATTAAAGAAAATGAAATGCATATAATCAGAGCACGTTGATCCCGTCCCGTCCCGAACCCGTTTGGGATGGGACGAGGTCGAGATGGGGTTTTTCCCATCACGTCCCGTCCCGATCCCGTATGAACGGGATGGGATAGGGATGGGTTTATCTCGTCCCATCCCGTCCCGTGCCCACCCTAGCTGAAATTGTCGATGAGCGCTGATTTGTATGGTGTCTTGGGCAGAGTTTGTACAAGCTTTTGGGTCGATGTTTGGTTGTTTACCATGCTTCAACTGAAATAAATGTAGTCTGATCTTTATTATTTGATAGATTTTGTGACTCGATGTAATACATTATCTTATTAATTACATTAATGTGCCTCGTCGTTCATCGAAAAGTGTTTGGCATATTTAGTTTTTATTTTCTAGAAATAAAACTTATAAGATGTTATAAAAAGTCATTTGATAGCACTTGATGAGTGCTATAGAAAAAAAAAAAAAAAAAAAAAAAAAAAAAAAAAAAAGGCATTGAGAAACGCTATAGAAACTAAATACAATAGCATTTGTTAAATGCTACGTGAGGGAAAACAATAGCGTTTTTTAAGTGCTATCACAACCAAAACAATAGCGCTTTTCAAACGCTAGCATTTCATAAATGATATTGTACAGTATACAATAGCGTTTCAGAAACGCTATAAATGGTCTACTTACAATAGCGTTTCTAAAACGCTATAAATAACCTTGTATCTATTATAGCTCCGGCAGACAAAACGTTTTCTAAAACACTATGATAGCCTACAATAGCGTTTTTGAAACGCTATTAATGAGCATTTGTGTTGTAGTGCAGGTCAGCCCAATACCATCCATCATCCTAGAGATGCTGGAAATGTCACAATCTTGAGGATGATGGATGATATTGGTTTGGCCTGGCTATGCGGCCTTGCTCTCTAGAAAAATTGATACAAAATAGGAAAAAATGATTATTGGATGTTGACATTAAAAAGAGGGAGAAAAGGATAAAAACAAAATGACAAGATAATTAAAAAAGGAAAATGCTACATAGCTCAACCAAGGATTGTGATTTCGTTTTTCGAGTTAATATCGGCCTCCTGATTTTAAGAAATGTTTTGGTGTGTAAGAAAAAAAGTAAAAATTTCGAGGATACATAAAATATATAATGAATTTCAAGGGTATATTAAATATGGGGAAAAATAACATGCAAGTAAATAAATCAAAATACCGATAATTAGAAAATTATTGGGTAGTTTAAAAAATCAGTATATAAATAGAAGAAGTGATAATAAAGAAATTTAGGAGGTGGTTTCAAAAATAAATAAATAATTAGTATAAATGATAATTAGAAGAAAAAAAATATACGAAAAAATCCATAAATTTTTCGAAAAAAATCTCAAAAAATGTACTTTTTAGTAGCTGGTTTTGTATTTTTACTGAAATTTACCAAAAAAACTCTGAAATTTACGAAAAAACCTCAAAATTTTTCGAAAAAACCCTCGAAAAAATTTAATTTTTTTCTTTCGTACTTTTTCTTTTCGTAATTTCAAAAGACATGGAATACCTATATTTTATATATAGGGTAATCATGTTTTGAGGAGTTTTAAATTTTTATCGTGTCAACGGCACAGGGAATACCTATATTTTATATATACAATGCCGGATAGTGTTTGGGGTGATAGATAAAAGACGGCTGAGATTTAACCAAATATATGAATCTAATGGATAACATAGAACTCAAACCAAAAGTGCATGAGTTTGATTCTCATACCCAATATTTTTTATATTATTTTTTCAATTGTTGATGATGATGGTGTTGAAAACTCAAGGGTGATCATATTTTAATAAGTTTTAAACTTTTATCGTGCCAACGGCACGAGGAAAACTCTAGTTTATATATATATATATACAAAACAGGATGGTGTTTGAGGTGGGAGATAACAGACCGTTGAGATTTACCCAAATATAAGAATCTAACGGATCATATAGAACTCAAAGCACTAAGAGTGCATGGGTTCGATTTCCATACCCAACATTTTGATATTTATTTATTTTTCTTCAATTGTTGATGGTGGTGATTAGGCATGTAAGTATGAAGGATGAAAACTTAAAGGTGATCATGTTTTGACAAGTTTTAAACTTTTATCGTGCCAATGGCACGAGGAATACCCTAATCTATATTACAAATCAGGATGGTGTTTGAGGTTGGAGATAAAAGACGGCTCAGATTTATCCAAATATAAGAATCTAATGGATCACATAAAACTTAAAGCACCAATAGTGCATGGGTTTGATTCTCATACCCAACATTTTGATATTTAAAGTAGACTAAACTCTATTTATCATGTTAAACTTTTATCGTGCCAATGGCACGAGGAATACCCTAGTCTATATTACAAACCAGGATGGTGTTTGAGGTTAGAGATAAAAGACGGCTGAGATTTACCCAACATAAAGATCTAATGACCCTATACAATTTCTCATATTTCAATAACTCATACACTCTTTCAACTTCTCTTAACCCTCACTTACAATTGTTTTTTTTAAAGTATTTGCCATCGTATGCAATTTCAAATTTGTACATTTTATATTGTGAAATACCCATGTCCATCGTGTGAAAATTCCCAAATCTATCAAACAATTTGAGTGTCAAATTTTTTCCGTAGTCTATATTATAAATCAGAAGGGTGTTTCACTATTCATGAGTTAAAAGATGGCTAGGATTGAAAGTTTGGAAGATCTTGAGGGCTTAAATTTGTTCTCTATAACGACATGTGTTGTAATTATAAAATATGTAGAATGGCAAATAAAATGAAAATTTTGTGTAAAAAGTTGGTGGAATGTACATATGGATAAGAGAAATTTTTTTCTCAAAATTAAAATTGTCATAACTATTTACTTAATTATCAAATCTTAATAAACATGATATTGTTGGAATGCATTTTTTAGGATCTTTCCAATGAAATCAATGATCAATACAAAAACTTAAGTTTTCAAAATATGCATTTAACGTCTCATGCATTTCACGTTGTAGTTTTCAATATTAATCAAAATATGAGACGATCATCTAAAGGCGCATCCAAACAAAGGCCTTGAACTTCATATTTTGGAAGAAAAAAAAATTGTTGGTGGAGTATCAATGACACGGGGAATACCCTAGTCTATATTACAAGTCAAAGTGGTGTTTTATTGTTCATTGGTGACTGGGACAAACAAAAATATGGAAATAAAAAGGGCTAGGATTGACAGTTGGGAAGATGTTGAGAGTTAAGATTCGTTCTCTGTAATGGCATATTTGTAATTATAAAACATGTGGAAGGGCAAAGAAATGAAAAAATTGTAGGATGTACATGTGGCGGAGAGAGAAAATTATGTGTTTTCCTTTTTCTCAAAATGAAAATTGTTATAGTTGTCGGAATTTGGTAAACTTAATTATTGTTGAAATGCATTTTCGAATATCTTTCCAATGAAACCAATGATCAATCCAAATGCTTAAAATTTTAAATTTTGCATTAAAAATAAAAGGAAATAAGTCAAAAGCATTTCACGTCATAAGAAACATTCAAACAAAGTTGATATTTAGGGGGAAGTGAGAGTTTAGGGAGAACTTACTCTTGTTGTTTAAAAGTTTGTCTTTTTTAACACATTAAAATTTTGACCATTCTAACCCAAGTGCAAATGGCACGAGTGATACACCAGTAACAAGGAAGTAGGGCTGAACAAAAAACCGATCAAACCGACTAAACCGACCGAACCGATCAAAACCGAACCGATTGGTTCGGTTTAAATTCGGTTCGGATCGGTTTCGGTTTTAAAAAATTCAAAACCGAAGTGGTCGGTTCGGTTTTCGGTTTCTATGTGATTTTAACCGACCAAACCGAACCGACCGAATATATATAATAAATAATATATATTTTATATATAAATAATATAATATGTTTAAAATAGTCGGTCGGTTCGGTTTTATTTCGGTTTTGGTTCGATTTTAGTCGGTTCGGTTCGGTTACGGTTTGCATAAATTAGAATCGGTTCGGTTTCGGATCGGTTTTGTTAATGGTCGGTTCGGTTTCGGTTTGAAAATTTTAAAACCGACCTAGGTCGGTTCGGTTCATGGTTTAGGTGAAAAACCGAACCGATGGTTCGGTTTTCAGCCCTACAAGGAAGACAAGATATTTGGTAAATATCTCAATTGTTGAAGGATATTTTTTGTCCAACAAGAAGTTGGACATTTCATGTCACTATAGTTGAGCCCAATGTTCGTTATTGGTGTATGGTATTTAGTTAATGTTTCATTCCATAAACACTCCATAGGTGTTTGGGTTCAAAAGATTTATCACGAGAACAAGATGATGAGCAAGGAATGTGATTTCGCGATTCAAGCCCAACTTCAATCGATCAACCATTGAAGGCTTCGATTCAATCAACAGCATCACTCTACTCCTTGCCAGTATTGAAACCCCAAGGCCCCAATTGCGTGAAATCTCCTCGCACTCGAAAACCCCCTTTGGTGGAAGTCTCCTCTTTACTTCAATATTGTTCTTCTCTGGCGTCAGTAATACATATTACAATGCGTGTTTTTTTTTTTTTTTTGGTAAAACTGTATAAGTGTTTAGTATTTAGTGGCTTTTAGATAAATGTGATTGTGTTTAATAAATATATTTTTGGAAGTAACAAAGATATTTAATTGTATGTAAATATTCAATGTCTAAAATATGGTAACATATATTTGATGGTGTTTAATAAGGATATTTCACTAATTCTATATAAGTATTCAAAGTTTACAATATAGTAATATACATCTGGAGGTGTTTAATAAAGATTTTTTTTACTCAATTTTTGAAACAGTGTAATATACATGTGTTAATCTCATTATTAGTGTAGAGTCAAATTAGTAAGAAGTTGGTATTTAGGCTTCATTTAATATGTTTAATAGCTTTATTTAATTGCATATTACTTTTTTCACATATTTCATATACTTTCGAAATTTTTACATTTTTTCTTCATACACCGAAATATTTCTTAAAATCATAAAATCGAAATTAACTCAAAAAACGAAATCACAATCCTTGATGATGAGCACCTGGGAGAAGCTTCATGATCAATGAACCATAAGGTAGACCATGTGAGGAAGCACTCATTGACTCAACAATTAGGTTCCAATGACCAAAGAAGGATAAATAGCAACATGACTTTCCAAGTAAGATATGCTTGGTAGCAAGTCATCAAAGAAGGGTCATTTCAGAACAAAATAAAGTGCTAAGGAAAATATGATGTATAGTACTAAAGATGATGAATAAAAACAACCTGTCAGGTAAAACATAAAGTTTATCTACTGCTAGAGATACCTGAGTTGCTGCTTGATGATGATGTTAAAGTTCATTCACATAGAGATCGCAACTGCATTATGCAAATGTATAAACATATAATGTAGGTTCACACTTGACGAATTAAGGGTCCTTGCACATGAGCATACAAAGTAAAATGATTTTGCATGCTAAGAATTAGTTTACATAATATATGATTTACTTATTCAATAAATATGAAAATACATAAAATTTTCAACAAAAAGCACCAAAATTGCTAATTAGTCACTAAGGTTCAACAAGGCTTTAAACCCTGCCAAAGGAAGGCAGGGCCGCAAATCTTTTGGCAGAGTGCAGATCCTACCTATATGAAAATTTGTGACAAATTTCTGAAATTTGATATTAAAAAATGCTATGAAGTGCTTGCAATGGGCATAGTTCATGAAGACAATTTGGCCCCAAAGAAGCCTGGTTGTGATAAAAACTTTGTTCTGGTGACTCCACTGCTTAGTTTTTTTTTTTTTTTTTTGGGGTTTTTGGGTTTCAGTTCCCCTAATTTAAGATTCAATTTTTATGGAGGCCACATATTGAGAATTTATGCTCTTTCCCTCTATATTGTGTTATTACTTAGTTTTCTAATCCAATTATTTAGATGGGAAATAGAGATATTTTGATTTCAAGCTGTGTGAGTTGGTCTGATAAGTCTTCTTGTTGTAGATTGAATGTGTTTCACTTGCTCTTTTCACCATTCATTAAAGCTAAGAGATGTGTCACCCTGTCATTTCCATGGTGTACATACGGTGGATGCTAAAGTATTGTTGGGATTATTGATTTGAAGCTTGGAAGAATGATTTTAGCAGTCTTCATGTTCTGAATGGAGCTAAAATTGTTCCATTACCATGCTCATGTTGATCACTTGGAAAGCTAAACATATATTGAAAGTTGAAACATAGATTAATTATTATGGAGTCCATCATGTTTATGTTTATGTTTATTATGTTAAGGACTATTGTTGTCACAGCGAATGAATGTGAGCCAAGATCCAAATTCTAGATGAGGATACCCCAACTCTTGTAGGAATGAAAAGAGTTTGAGATCTGTCAAGCAGTTCTAAAGGTTGGTTCTCAGGCGTAACATATTTTGTCTAGTTACTTTGTCGAAGTTGGTTTTGAAAACTGCTCTGTTTCTCTTTGTGACCTTGCCTTTTACAATGCTAGGCTACTTTTGTTACTTTCTTTCATAGAGAGAAAGATGGACCGAGGAAGAACATAAGAAGCTCCTTGAGGCTTTAAAGCTACATGGCAGAGCTTGGCATCGCATGGAAGGTATAATTAGGAGAAGTTTGAAAATTTTCTGGAAAGGTGTTTGTGCTTCATTACATATCTGACATTACTTGGTATTTCTTGCAGAACATGTGGGCATGAACACTGCAGTTCAGATTCAAAGCCATGCTAAAAAATTATTATCCAAGGTTTATTGCCTTTCTAATCAAACCCCCTTTCTACCATAGAAATTTGAAGTAAGTGAAAACGTTCGTGACCCGGAAGCCCGTGCACAGACATTCATATATGGGTTCTGATTGTTTTTTCAGTGGTACATGTTCTCATGGTCAGGTTCCATTTTATTTCATAATTCAGGTAGTCAGGGAGTCCAGCAACTGAAATCCTTCCCCCTCACCCTCAACGGAAACCTATGCATCCTTATCCTCGAAAACCGGTTTATGCTAATAAGAAGAGGAATATATGCTGCTCTACAAACAGAAAGATCCCCTTCTCCCAATCCATGCATCCTTAACTAGATTTTGTCTAGTTACTTTCTGAATGGAGCTGAACTGGTTTCTTTGTTGTGTTGAGAGTCCGGCCATGCTCTCCATTTGGTTTTCTTTAATAAAGAGGGTGGGGTGTCTTCAAGGTTCCAACCCCTGCTTGCCTAGTAAACTACAAAAAGCTTAACCTGTCCCTTATGATTACACTACAACAGTGATTTTTTTTTTGTAGCAAAATATGATGCAAGTAATATGTGTCTTTGTATCAATTATTTTTTCATACATTGTATCACATGATCATGTCACAGTGTGAGATAAGTGTGTTTCTCTAGGTTTCTACTAGCATCACCATTAAGTTTAACCTGACTTGGTACTACTAGCATCACCTTTGAGTTCAGCCAGCTTAGGTAAGTGCCATATTTTCAAGGAAAAATAGGCATTCCCTATTGTGCTTTCGATGACAAGGGGAGAATATATCTTGATGGGTTCGGAGGGATTGCTACAGTGTATTGTGGGCACTGTCACCCTGATGTGGTGGAAGCCATTGTTAACCAATCCAAGAGGCTGCAGCACTCCACCATTTTGTACCTTAACCATGCCATTGTGGAGTTTGCCGAAGCCTTGGCTTCGAAAATGCCAGGGGATCTTAAAGTAATTAACTTAGCTCAAATTTTTTGATTTGTTATTTTGTAATGGAAAATGGGTTGAATTTTGTCTTTGTGTTGATGATCAAGTTCTTGTTTTGCTTAATTTGTTGTTTAGTTTAGTGATTTGAGTGGGATCTATTGTTTGTATTGATTTTCTTGATGAACATGGGGTTTTTTATTAATCTTTTATTTGTTGTAGGTTTTTTTCTTTACTAATTCAGGGACAGAAGCGAATGAGCTAGCGATGATGATCGCTTGGTTGTATACCGGATGCCATGATGTTATTTTGGTTAGGAATGCATATCATGGTAATGACGCCAGGACAATGGGAGTTACTGCTCAAGCTAATAGGAAGTTCTGTACAGGTATACCTCTTCTACAATCAACCCTCTAATATGGGTTGCTTGAGTTCTGATTGTAGGAAGTGTGACAATGGTGTTTGTGACTATCCCATTTGTTAATATGGTATTCATAGTTATATTGTGTTTTAGAGATGGACATTTTATTTTTATTTTTTATTTACTCTTGGATTTTAATTCTGTGTCCCAAGAATGCAAAGCATCCCCTGTGATGAACCGATGAATAGATGTTTCCTAAAAAAAATTGAGTTGAGAGCTTGTCATTGTAGTGGACTGATCCAAAGGGCAAATTATATTTTCATAGTTCTGTTTGTGTGATGAATATTTCAGTGTTTGTTTTGATATCTTCCAAAACTAGAAACATCACTCTGTGTTTTTTGTTGGAAAATGCAATAATGAGTCTGAAATAATACCAAATTTCTTATCTAATAAAGCTTGGGTTTTAGTTTACTATAAACTTACAATAATTTGTTTCATCGTCAGAGTGGGGTTCATCATGTGTTGAACCCAGATCAATAAAGAGCTGCCTTCAGTTCAGATGGAGAAGTATACAAAAGATGTCCAAGATATCATTGACTATGAAACTTCTGGTCGTGCCTTCAGTTCAGATGGAGAAGTATACAAAAGATGTCCAAGATATCATTGACTATGAAACTTCTGGTCGTGTGGGTGGTTTCATCACGGAGGCCATACAGGTATTGCTTTCATCTTCCTTCCATTATTTTCATATGAATGCTTCATGATCATTGTATTGAAATATATGACCGTCTACAGGGTGTTTGTGGGATCAAAGAATTGGCACCAGGTTACTTACCTGCTGCATAAAACATTGTAAATGAAAGCTGGAGGACTTTGTATCGCTATGAAGTCCAGTCAGGCTTTGCTCGTATAGGAAGTCATTTCTGGGGATTTGAGGTTCATGATGTTGTGCCTGATGGCAAAGACAATTCATACGATTTCTGGTTGATGGAGAAGCCCAAGGAAGAAGCATCATGGTGTTGGCAGACTTCCCCAAGGGGGCAGCTCTTAGGCACAGGAATCGCACAGTTTGCTGCTTGCAAATGGTGCACTGAAAACTTTGTCAAAACTAAAAAGATGGGGGGCGGTTCAGGATAATACGTGCTTGCCGTGCTATCAAGAGGCTGAAACTGAATCTCTCATGTTCTTTGCATGCACATAGACAAAGTTGTATGGAACTATATCTTGTTCTATCTTGGTTATACTAGATAGATACAAACTTTTAGGGCAGCACCCTTGGGAGCAGATTGAAGATGGTTGCACTTAATGCAACAGTGTATCACTTGTGGGCTGAATGCAACAGGACGGTATATCAACAATCACATATGGTGGGTATTGAACTGATGAAACGTATATTTGAAGAGGTAAGGCTTAAGTTCATTGACTCGGATTGCAAAGTAGAAGACAACTCCAGCAATAGAGAGTTGTTTAGTAGATGGAGTATGCAAATGAAGTTCCAGTTACCAAATCCAATAAGGTGTGTTTGGAAAAAAACCAGCACAAGGATGGGACAAGCTCAACTCTGATGGCTCATTGTGAGGAGATAGAGGAGGGTATGGAGCAATTATTCCTAGCGGGAATCTATCCAAAGAATGTGTTTATTGAAATTATTCCTAGCTCATTTGCGGAGGATCTTAAGAAAAAAGTATATGATGATAAAAATGGCAGAATGTGTGAGAGAATATAATCAGTTATGCTTGTCATTTTAAGGTTTGGGGATCCTAAATAACCCCTACTCACTTTCCAAAAAAAAATTTCATACGACTTTATTCTGTGCGGCTTTCTTTAGAGGGTACCATAAGATTATCTTATTGTAGCACCTTTGCTCAGTTCTGCTGACAATTTTTGCTGTAAATGTTGCTTTCAGTCTGCTGACTTTGTTACAAACAGCTTCTATCAAATTGAAGAGTGGATCACATACTTATATCAGCACTGCGGACCAGGAGAAATGGGGGCTCAGTGAACAAGCGTTCTACTTGGCAACCTGTTCGACTCATCTTGCTTCAGTTGTGTTCTTTATTGGATAACTATGCCATTTGTCGATGAGGTTTTTGGTTAATTCATAAAGCTTTGTGACAGAATCTTGTAAAGCAATGTGACAGAAATCTTAGTTAATTCGTTTTTCTACTATAATTGTCTTTGTATAACTGAATATTCATTCTATAATTTTACGTTGCGAAAGTTACAAAATATCATTCAACTTGAATGCCAATTGATGAGCAATTTTTCACTTGACTCATCTCTGTATGGGGAGTCAGTAGCCTTTTTAGGGGGAGTTGGTATTTACTCTGACCTTGATTGAGTTTTTGTACTCATAAAAACAGATTGAGAAGTCTATCAAAGTTCAAGATGGTATTCATACTTCTCTGTGGAAAAGATTTCTTCAGGGGGGAGAAATTGGAATTTCAATAGTTTTTATCTAGTCTTTCAAAATCAATTTAAAGAGTATTAAAAAAAATCACTTTGAAAAAGAATTTCAAATAATTTTCTTTATCAATTTCTCATTATGATGTTTTTATACTTTCTCTACTAACTTGAGCCTATGAATGGTAGCTTCACAATTTTTATATCCTTTAAAAGATCAAATTTATAGCTTGAGCAAACATGAGAGAACATAAACATAGTTTTGATGTGTTTTTGTAATAGGTTTGCAAAAGAGGAGATCGAAAGTCTAATTTGTGAATTATACCAAAAAAATGGTTGAATTATATAATATAGATTGAAAGTTGAGCAATAATGTATAAATGTGCGGTTGAATTATAAAGTTGTACATTTGCGAGTGATATAGGAAAGGGTTTATTTGCATCTAATCCTATAATTTCTACTAGTTTTGAGTTTGGATTTCAAGATATTCTAATTGTGTCTTATTTTGACTTTCCTATTCTAACTATTCTATTCTTGTACTTTTTATTCTTTTATTTTCTTATTTTTGTAATTTCATATTCTTGTACTTTTCTGTGAATCAATCTCGGACTTGTATGTTGAGTGCAAACCCTACATATTCTAACATAATCTTGGTCCCAAGACCACGTTGGCCTTTTGACCTTCAACTCTCCATTATAAATACAAGACCTAAAAAACAAAGTTGGTACAAATTGTGGGACATAAAGTCTAAGTTTATTTAAACCGCCAAACTCAAAGTTAGTATAGATCTTGAAACCCATTTGATAACGAATCAATTCTACATTCCGCATTTTATGAAAAATTCAAAGATTATCAAGAAAAATCACACAATTCACTAGCAAAAGCCAGAGCCTTTCATGGCTTTCCAAAGAAATAGATTCTATGCGTCAATGGTATAGTTTAACTTTACAGCAACTATGTTTGTTCGTGGAAACAAAACTATTCAAATGTCCTTTCTAATTCTAACTTTTGAGGATATTAGAGAGACAATAGTGATTTGATTTGATATGTGTTTGTTGTTATTGTTCTTTTTGCCTAACATTCATCCCAAATGCCCATAATTTATCAATCTCTCTATCTATCTTTCTATCTGTTTCTCTATCTTATGTTGTACGTACTGATCAAATCAAGTTCATTCTGTTTCCACCATAATCTTGCTACAAGGAATATATTCCATCCTTTTTGTGAAATTTTTCTAAGACACGCACTATATCAATTTATGTTTTGTCTAAAGCCATAAAATTTAGCAAAACAAAGTGTCGTTCGCTATCAATGACTTCAACTTTACCTAGTAATTCATGTTTAATGGAAATCCATATTTGAAAATTCTTTACCAAATTTTGTATTGCAAATTTCATACACGCATGTACGTAGTACACTTAATTACCCTTTTTTTTAGTTAAAGTGTTGTAGTAAAATAGCATACAGTTTATGTGTCCTTTTTTTTTTTTTTTCTTGTTTAATGAATGTAGTTGACACGCTTATTAGAAAGTATTTCAATAAAATCATTCATTAAAGACCATCCATTTCATCGTTAACTATAAAATCAAATTTGTTTTAGACTGTAAATCATCTAAGTTGATGATCAAATTGTTCCAATTTAAGGAATACAAAAATCAAAGTGATCGTGTTCACCCTGATGAAGGTGCAAACTCTACTTCATGGTGCGGACCATTTGGACTCCAATTGAATTGAGATGTTCTACACCATTGTTGATCCACAATGGTGTAAATTCATTATATATATACCTAAATCGAATAACTCATGCGCAAGATATTTAATAGAGAGGGTACTTTTTTGAAAATGTCTCTATCATACTTCATGGTGGTGAATTTTATAATGAAAAATATGCAAAGTTTTATGATAAACATGAAATCAAGCACGAGTTCTCAGTGTCGAATCCCCACAACTGAATGGAGCTGTAAAAAGGAAGATCATAGTCCTTCAAGAAATGGCGAATGTGATGTTGCCCAATAAGAGATTGTCCAAGAATTTTTGGACTACGACTTTCTATATTTCCAACATTTTACTTGAAAAAATGAACTCATAGCACTCCCTACATACTTTGGAGAAGCAAGTCTCATTCAGTCAAACATTTCAAGGTTTTTGGAAGTTTGTATTATATCTATAAAGATTGAGAAATATTTTTTTTGGATATTTTCCTCATAGTAAAGCAGATCGAGAAATCTTTATCGTATATATAATCTTGAGTGCAGATGTGTGCAACTATCGATCTATGTAAAGTTGGTGAATCCAATATGTTGGAACAAGTTGTCACAGACAATCCAGGTCTTTATGATGAGTCACCGATTGTTTAGGATGTTCCCAAAAGAGAAATACAAGGAAAATTTAAAGAGAAATACAAGGAAAATTTATCAACTGAAGTTCATCCCCTAGAGAATGCAGAAGTAGAATATCAAACTGCATGTGCAAATAATCAGCCTTCACTTCAGAAGTTACCAACATGCGCATATGGTATTCCTCAAGATCAGATTATTGGAGATCCATCGAAATGACCTAAGAGGAACATAACAATGAACCAAGTTTCACACTTGTGCTTCAATACTCAAGTCAAGCCCCAAAATATATAAAATAAAATGAAATAAACATTTACTGATGAGATCTAGATTAATGTTATGCAGGAAGAGTTGAATCATTTCAACAAAAATAATATCTTGAAGCTTATTAAGAGCCTACATGTAAACATGTGATTGGAACCAAATGGATATACAAAAACAAGGTTGATGAGCAATACTACAAATTTTGAAATTTGGTACCCTTATGAGACCCACTCTCATGTTTCCGGATTTAAGCATGCAGATTGGGCTGGATATGTGGATGTGGTATAGTCTAAGGTGATCAATTCATTAAAAATGAGTAATTTGTGTATGACAAATAAGGTATGGACACGACGGTATTAGTTGATAACTTATGACCAATTGGTAACTCGGTTTGGAATGAATTTGTAAGTTAAAAGACATAGTTCTAAAAAAAGTGTAAAATGTTTTTTTTTCAAAATTTTGTACCTACGGTAAGTTACTCAGGTTTTAAATAGATTGGACAATCTGTAAAAAAAATTGGGTGTTTGAGGCCTTTTTTTATTACTCTAATTGGGTTTTAGTAAAGGACGTCGTTCTAAACACTTTTTACTGTTTGAGTTTTCCCAAATTCTGACTGGTTTGGTCAGAAATTAAAAAAAATTGATGCAGTAAGAAATTTTGAATTTTCAGTTATTTATTTCTAGCCGTTTGTGCAGGATGGTAAGTTTATTAACATTTCTGCAGGTCAAACTTGTCATGGTCAAACTCCATAGCGTAAGTATAGCATAAGTATAGGTAATTAAATATTTACGTTAAATATCATAGTAACTTATTTGAATGACATGATTGCCTCATTGAAGAACTACATATCTATTAGTAATTATTTTCTTTTGCATGAAAGTTATTATCATCTGAAAACTTATTTTATTTACTAGAGATGAAGATATTCATACCATCTACATCGCTGACCCAAGTAAGTTTATGCTTCTTGAGTACGTTCTCATTGGAACCTAGTCAATTAGCCTTTATTATATTAGAAAATTTTAGCGGCATTGTTGGCGGATTATTTTGTAGGGCGATCATCTTCAAATAGTTTACGGGTTAGAGTCTTTTGTCTACTTCAACTATTTCATAAATGTTTCTTTTGTTGAATTTTCACGTCCGAATTTAGGAAAAACGAATAATCCTACGTGGATATAAGGTTTTCGTAATCTCAAAATTCGGGGCATGACAATTTGGTATCAGAGGCTAGGCCTCATGCAAAATGTAAATAACTCAAAGTCAAAGAAATGACCAAATTATCCTTTCTTTTTTCGTTCAACTCTCATTTATTACTTCTCAAAAAATATTTACAAAATCACGGAAGTACATTACAATTTTGCCCGAAAGAATAAAACAACAAATCCATTTCAAGCTCGCACAACTCCTTTGAAAACAGAAGGCCCTGATTCAAAGCAAGACCACTCCCAAACCAAAACCAACCTGCATGAGACCACTGACAACCAAAACTGCAGCAGCCCTAATAACCCAAAATCATTACTGCTATCGCTTGATCCCTTAGCAGAAAATTTTGCACAAAACATAGCCTATTTTCCAAAACATTCTACACCAACCAAAGCATATTAGACTGCTGGAAATTTTGCACCAAAACAACGTTTGACTTGCTGCAATAAATCAACTGCATACTCACTTTCGTCCGCAATAAATACTGTTGCAAACATAAGCTTAATTGCTGCTGGAAACAGCACAAAAAACAGTCTATAAGCTGACAATTTTGCATTAAATTGCTGGAACATCTGTACCAAAAACAAGCCAGACTTGTTGTACATCAATTGCATATCCTCTGCCTTCTGCATCAAAAATTGCTACAAACATAAATTGAATAGCTGCTGGAAACAACACCAAAACCTTCTCGGATAGAAATAAAGCATTACAATGGGGAAATAAGAGGTCGGACCCAGACAAGTTATTCGGATACTAACTAGCCTAACCAAAACCCATGGATCATTCTATGTACTTGTTGTTACGTTTCTTAGTTCTAGAAGATCTTCGAGGACTAAGTTCGAAGTATTTGGTGCAGGCGTTTGGAAAATTCTTAGCAGCCAATTCTCTAGCAATATCTTCACTTGAAATACCTAGCTCATGTTCTTCTTCAGAGATCTCATAGTGTTTTTGACCCAACATATCTTTTTTTTATCAAATTCTTCTTTTCGAATGTCATTTAAACATATGTGATCTTCATTTAAACCTGACAGTGTTCTTGACCTAATAGTGTTCTCTCTTCCTATGTTTTCATCCGACTTATTTTGCACCAATCTCCTGTTCATTTATCGTGTGAGCCTGATCAACCAAATCAATTCCATAGCTCTCCCTAAATGGTATTAGAATCACAGAAATGCCCTGCTTCGACCGAAATCGAACAAAACTAGGCGCCGATGCCTGTTGTTTAGTCGCCACCAACCTGATTTCGCTACTCAGGTAACCAACATCTTTTAAATCCGCTTTCAATTTAGACCTCGATGAAGCCATCACCACCGTGTCCAATGGAACATGCTGCTAATCAAAAACATCACAAACGTTCACCAAATTTGGCCCCATATTCATATTCTCACCAGGTCCAAAATCATCACGTTGCATGACCAATTTCGGACGCCTTTCCTCACTAGTTGCCTTGCTATTTGTTCTGACAGTAACTGAAGAAATACCCTACTCCCCAAGCCTTACAGCTGGTAACTTTTCCAATGCCTCAAAACCTACCCGCTCAAAACCTATCTCAACTATATCCTGAGCAGCCATCGTTTTCTGTCCTGACTATTCCTGCATTGGTACCTGACTGCTAGATGAGGAGTCATTTTCCACCATGTTTCGGTAACCGCTGATGCTATCTATTTGAGTTGCGCTACCAAGCCCCTTTGCTGCCATGTTTCGGTGCTTCTCATCCCCAGATTCTTCACCATTGTTCTTCTTTTCCAAAGCACTTTCAATCGCAACAGGGAGCGTCCCCAAAGCAGTTGATCTAGAGACCAAGAGTTCTGTCTTTTTTCCTTGAAACAGAGTGATTAGTAGCATCCAAATCCTATGTTTTGTTGGTTGATTTATCCTGCACCTTGAGCATTTTTTCAGTCTCACTAATTGTGTACCCTGCCTCAACAAGGCCTTTCCGGTCATTCTCAATAGTAATTTACCAGTTCCACCATTCAATACTAGCCTATTATCTATGTTATTCTACTCAACAAGGGATGTTTCCATTTTATGTTTCCATTTTATGGCATGAATCCACTTCTTCCTATGTTGGATCATCCACTAAAGTCGCAAATTTGTTCGCCACAATAATTTTTTTGGACTCCTCGCCCAATGGCTTCTTTCCTCCCTTTCCTTTTATCTCAATACCTTGACTATTTTTTCCACCGCTCGTGCCAATGTCTACGTTAGCATCTTTCCATTTTTTAACGACTGGAACATAAACTTGTTTGATAGCTTTAGACTCCACTTTGTTTCTCTCAGCTTTTTCCTCTTTCACTATTGAAATTCTGGGAGCACTTTCTTTCTTACCTAGTTGCCTCTTACAGTAGGCAACCTGATGTTCGATCATCGCACAATGTTCACAATATTTGAATCCTAGATATTAATTTTTCTGTTAGAATCCCCTGTTGTTCACCCTATCAATCCAAACTCTTGTAGGAAGTTTTTCCGCCAAATTCATCTCAACGTATAAATGGGCAGCACCCAGACGAGTTAAACATCTTGTATGATCATCCATTCATAGGAAAACTTCGAAGGAGTCACCTATTGTTTTCAAGATTGGGGGATGAAAAATGTGCAAAGGACGGTTTGGCAACTCAACCCACAATGGAACCAAATTTGGATTTGATTTCAAACTAAACCCGTCATGCCAACAAAAAGTTGTAAACCTAACTCCTTGGATAAGGAGTGAATCCCTTGCAAGAACTTTCTTCGCTTCTATCTCGAATTGTAACCTCACCAATACATGTTGCGGGTCAAGTAAAACCATCGAAAAGTCGCCCATGATTCCCCATGTTCTATGGATGGAAATCGCGAATAGCTTCCAACATAGGCCGGTATCTTGAAAACTTTAGAACTATAACATGTTTTTCATGAAAGATTTCCCTCGAAACTCATCTGTAGCGGTAATGCCAATGGTTGGATCTCCCTTTTTTCATAACCAAGTACCTTCTACTGGCGTCTCTTTGATTTCTTCCACGTGAATCTTTCCAAGGATTTGTGCAAACGAAGGTTTAGGCGTCTCAATCATGTTTCCCCCAAGCCCAACCGAATGAGCAACCTCCTTGATAGTTGAAGGAGCCGCATGGGAAGAGACTCGACCTAAAGCCAATAGTCCAGATAGTACCTTGATGAAATCTCACAGCTCTGTTATTTCCATTAGACCAAAGTCGTTTTCAAAATATCCTTTTTCATTTAGTTAAATAGATATGGTATAAAAGTAACCTTATTGGAATAACAAAACAAAAAAGCCTTAAAGTCAAGTCATTTAATTATGCCGACTCGTTTCAAGCATGAAGGCTTATTGACTCATTTAATTTACACTTTTGTCATTTTGCTTGTATTCTAAAATACTAAATACATATTTAAAAAAATATTGTTTTCTGACCTATCTAAAAAAATCCACAATAAATGGAACTTTATTTTCCAAATATTATATTTTCAATTAAATTTGTATTGTATTACTAAAGATTATAATTCATTTTAGATTGTATTTAAAAATGACTAAAAAACCATAAAATTTGTGGTGTACATGTGCATGCGTTTGATAACTAGTTACTATTATAAGGGGCATAGGGTTAAAAGGACTAGTTTGGGCTATTACAAGGGGCATAGGACCCTATATTAATATAGGTTGTAATATGATGTGAACCTTATGGGGGCATATCTCGACTACCCCATTATTAACTCTCTTGCAACATGGGGGCATAATATAGGTTGTAATATTATGTGAACCTTATGTTTTGGTTTGAAGTTATTTCAGGTCTGAAAATCAACTTTCACAAATCAAGGGTGTTGCATATTGGAGATGTCCCTCATCTGCACCAGTTGGCGGGTTTATTGGGTTGTTCAGCAGGTCATCTTCCAGTTAAGTATTTGGGAATGCCTTTGGGGGCTAGTTTCAAAAGTAAAGCTGTGTGGGATGAGACGATCGAAGGGATGGAATCGAATCTAGCGTCTTGAAAACGCAAATTTCTCTCTAAAGCATGCAGACTAGCTCTTGTACAATCCACATTAGCTTCTATCCCGGTGTTCATTCTGTCTCTTATCAAGGTTCCGTGTTCAATAGCAGCCAAGATGGAACAGATCATGTACGATTTTCTTTGGGGTTCTACTCATAACTCTAGAAAGATGCATTTAGTGGGCTGGGAGAAAATTTGTTGCCCTAAATCTCAAGGTGGTTTAGGCATTCGTCAGGTGCTCACTTTCAATATTGCATTACTTTCTAAGTGGCTTTGGCGATTTGCAGAAGAAAATGATAATTTATGGAGATCTCTCATTATGGACAAATATGGGCGCAATAGATGGGTTTGGGAAAAGAGAACTAAGTACATTTCCTACGGATGCTCTTTGTGGAAGTCCATCTCCCGGTGCGCAAGTGGCTTCTACCCTCACACCTCTCTCCATTGTGGAAATGGTGATCTCATCTCTTTCTGGCATGATGTTTGGTGTAGTAACCAATCTTTGAAGGATTTGTTTCCAATGTTGTTTATCATTAACAACAATCAATATGGGAGTGTGAGCAATTTTTGGTATAACGGCAATTCTTGGGATCTTTCCTTTCGAAGACCCCTCAATACTGGGGAGCTAGAAGAGTTCGCTAATCTAATGCATCTGTTGGATAGACAAATGCTCTCCGAGGGGTCTGATAGTTTGGTGTGGAAGGGTAAAGGTGTGGGCTTCTCGGTGAAAGAATTTTCGGATATGTTGGCTGCATCTCATTATGAGACCCACTCTAACCCCTTCATCTCCTCTCATAAAAATCTGGTATGGGTGAAAAACCTTTTTCCTCGGATTAATTTCTTTAGTTGGTCATTATTGCATGAGAAGATCTTGACTAAAGATAGGTTAAGGAAAAGAGGAATCCTCACAGGGAGTCTTTGTGTGCTTTGCAATGAAATGGATGAGACGCTGGACCATTTGATGCTTCACTGCAGTTTCTCCAAATCCATTTGGAGCAGTTTCTTGGCAGAATTTGGTTTGAGTTTGTTGTTTCGATGCTCCATTTTAGATTGGCTAAGTTGGTAGTCTCAAGCTAATCCTTCCCGTCGGGGGGAGTGGTTATAGCGTAGGGTCCCTCACGTTCTCATGTGGTGTGTGTGAAAAGAAAGAAATAAAAGGTTATTTGAAAGACTCAACAGATCAGAGCACTCTATCTTTATCGAGATTAGAAAATTGCTGTGGAGGATGGATTCGGCATGTAATTTGTTTAAGGATTTGGGTTTTGACACTTTCATGGTGTCTTGGCATTCCTTGATATAGGAATGTTTCTCTTTATTTTTTGTTTCCCTTTCTTTCATTAATAAACATCTTCGTGTTTGACGAAAAAAAAAAAAAATGGACATGGACGGTTGAGATAGGCCCCGCACCGCAAAAGTAATGTGTAAGTGCAACCCACTAAAAAAAACTAAATAAATAAGTAATCTAAAAACATTTTGTGATTGGTTCTTTTTTTTCTTTTCAAAAACAAAAGATTCAAAAAAAATAAGTAAAAAGAAAATAATTTCTATTTTTGCATTGGACCAATCAAAATATTTCTTTGTTACCAAAATCCTGAAAGATATGGACCAATCAAAATATGGAGCTCCTTAACATGAATGAACAAACTAAATCTATGACCCCCCATTGTCCCACACATCACCACACAAGAGGGCCAAAAGCAAGATATATGCTTATTACATGTCCCAAGGGGTTTTGAGATTTTGATCCATAAAAATGTTTGGTAGGCTCCACTTGCATGTACCCTGAGTGAACCAAGTAGGTTTAGATCAGATTCCCTGTAATGAATCAGCATTGAAAAGTGGATGCTTCCCTATCCTATAAATACCCTTCCAATATTCACACAATAGCTATACCATCAAACAACCATTAATATTTTCAGTGGGATATTATTTATTAATTATTTGGGATATATATATATATATATATATATATATAGTACCAGTAATTAATAATAATAATGATGCGTCGAGAGAGAGATCCTATGGTTGTCGCGGGCATTGTAGGGGATGTTTTGGACCCTTTTATCAGAAGTGTACCCTTGATGGTTAAATATGGATCGAAGGAAGTTACCAGTGGTTGTGAGTTTAAACCCTCCGCTGTTGTCAATCAACCTAGGGTTGAGATTGGTGGTATTGACATAAGGAACTTCTATACTCTTGTAAGTTCTCTTTTAATTATTGGTTTTTGGTTAGAAAAGTGTGTATTGTGCGCTTTTAAGTTAACTACATTTTTATTTTTGTTGCTTTGGTTATTTAAATTTTTTTTTTCCAACAATAATGCAGCTTAACTATCTTGCAGGTGATGGTGGATCCTGATTCTCCAAGCCCGAGTGATCCTAACCTGAGGGAATATTTGCATTGGTAATTAGCCAACACACACTAACCTTATAAAGGACTTGCACCATCTAATGGCTCAATTGCATGAAAACAATAGCACACATATACTAGCAGGAGGCTAGCATCCTGTGTTACTGCATCTCTATGATGATTATAGATGCAACAAAAGCTTTCTTTACCCCACACCTTACCACAAAGATAACTTGTATACATCTATATATATGATGATTATAGATGCAGCAGAAGCTTTCTTTACCCCACACCTTACCACAAAGATAACTTGTAGACATCTATATATATGATGATTATAGATGCAGCAGACGCTTTCTTAACCTTACCACAAACATAACTTACATACTTCCGTGCCAAAGGTAGTCTGGTTAAGATGGCTAATGCAGTGACGGTTTAACCCTCATGTTGTGAGTTCAATATCCACTAATGGCACGCTTTCCTTTCAAAAAATTGAATTACGCCCTAATTGAGGTATATTATAACTTTATTCAAACTACGGGAAGGAGGAGCAACTATGGGATGCCATAAAAACGAATTACACGCTAATTGGGAGTACATTACGATTTTACTCGAATGAAAAACTCAATTTTGAAAACGCTCAAAAAAGAAGAGTTGAAGTGGACTTACTAGATAACCCTTAATGGCCATTGGGAAGTGATTGTGCACTGGTTTCCATTGCAATTTCACTTTTGCCTTTTTCTTTTCTTTTATATAACTTTTGTGGTGTAGTTGCTACCTTTTTTTCTTTCTTTACGAAGAATTCAAAATCTGGACCAATCACTAACTTTGATGGAAAACCAAGAAGCTCTAAGAAAAAGATATGGATTCGGTGGTTGTACACACACACATGCATACTTGAGCTGTTAGACAACTACTACTTACAAATTAATGGTACGTTTATAGAATCTTCTTGCCTGAAATGCATGGTGAGCAGCAATCCATGTAATGTACAAAAAAAAAAATATGTAATGTTCAAATACATGCATTACATCAAATTGGCATTTTTGTAACAATCCGTAAAATAGTATCACTTTTGAGCTGTAACAGTCCACCAAACAATTTCAAGTCAAAATTAAATTCAGTAAAAAAAAAAAAAAAACAATTTCACAGAAAAAAAAAATGACACAATAAATTGGATCACCATGAAAAGTATCACTTGTACCCACCATACTCTTCATAGTGATACAATTATCGTATCACTTTGTTTGTGAAAATGTATTGGTGGACTGTCACAGCTCAAAAGTGATATTGTTTTTTTTAGGGTTGTTACAAATGTCAATTTGATGTAGTAATGAGTATGGCACAAATGTCAATTTCGAGAAAAGTAGTGTATTTTATGTTAATTTTTCAACTAATATGGTTTACTCAACATCCAATGAGTGCTTTGTAATTGCTTACATGAACAACTATCTGCTTATTATTTCTCCACCCTTCAGGTTGGTGACTAATATCCCAGCCACAACTGGAGTGTCATTTGGTGAGTCAAATTTGCATAACTTTAATTGTTATTGTCATTTGAAGTTCACAAATATTTTTTGCAGAGTTTTTCTACCTTTTTTTTAGTAAATTGTTGCACCACATATTGTGATGGTTTCAGGACAAGAGGTTGTATCCTATGAAAGCCCATGTCCGACAATTGGAATTCATCGATACGTTTTGGTATTATTCCAACAACTTGGAAGAGAGACTGTTTATGCTCCTGGATGGCGACAGAATTTCAATACCAGGGAATTTGCAGAGCTTTACAACCTGGGATCTCCAGTTGCTGCTGTCTATTTCAACTGTCAAAAGGAGGGTGGCTGTGGTGGAAGGAGAAGGTAGAGAAGAGAGTAATTACCTATTTACAGTAATATGGTTATTAAGCAATATAAATAGCATAAACAAAATAAGTTATAGCGGTAGATCGATGTATAAGATAAAGAAGGATTTACTTTTAGTTCTTCTTCACATAAACAAACTACATGTCATGTTTTCATGACATGTAGTTTGTTTATGTGAAGAAGAACTAAAAGTATGTTTGAGATGTAATAACTTCTTTTTTTTTTGGAAAGCCCTCAAACCTTTGTATTAATATAAAGGATTATCTCCAAAGTACAATCTCTTGTTTGCTACTTGTTTTTACATTAATCGAAACATCAAGAAAAAGATATATATATTTCTGTAAGTCCTCAGCAAACTAACTAAGAATAACCTCATGGAGTCCATGCTAGTATTTAAACTCATCAAATGACTTGTCATGGTGGTACCACCAAGACGCATATTTCTTAAATTATTTCCCCCAGATGTACAGAACATTCATTCAATCAACCGAGTAGGTAAACCATGTATAGAGGAACATCTCCTTGTCTTGAGATGTAAGAAAAACGAGAATAAAGTTTTGTATGAGTGCGAGCTTGGAAAGCATCATTGTCAAAGATACCTTTTTCTTTGGTGTAACCTTCCCCTATGAATTAGTATGATCCACTCGATCTTGCAAACTACTCCCTATTCCAAAACCTGCAGCCCTGCAAAACAAATCATGGCCTGCTCTGTATAGCATTCAGCGGCATGAATCCCAATGTCGCATTGTCTTGATCTAAACCAAAGCATCGCTGACAATATCCAAATTACCAACACACATACGACTGACCAAGAACAAAGCTAACCACCCTCGAAACTCCCCAACAAGTTTACCTCTAGGAGGTTCTTATCTTCCAAATATGCTTTAAGTGCCTCCGGGTCGTCTAGATTATGTAAAGGCATTTCAAAATCAGTTAGATCGGCGATGGCATTCTGTGCACAAAATAACAACAATCAAACTAACCTTACAAATAAGCAAATTTTAGGGTTCAAATATTAATAACTAATCCTAAAAATAACAAATTTGCTTCAGATAAACTAAAAAAGAAATTAAACATGATATTACGATAAAGACAACAAAAAATATACTCACGGGTCATGCAAGTCCATCTCAAGTTGAGAGTGTAGCTAGAGTAGAGTGGGTCATTCTTCGTCTTGAAAATGTTCATCTTCTTCGTTCACACGTATAAATGGAGTGCAATGCTGACTCCCACTGCAGCATTATTATCTTGAAGCCTACCAACCTCATTTTAACTGAACTCATCTATTTCTATATGCAAACTTCAGCAAAACCCTAACAAAGTAAGATAAATAAAGAGACAGACAACAAGATGTAGAAGAGAGGGAGAGAAGTCGATGTTGGGGTCGTCCGGAGAGCTTGGAATGGAAGACAACTTTGATAAAAAATAAAAAATAAAATGGAGAGGGGAATGGGCGTTTTCTCGCGAGAGAGAGCAAAAGAAACAGTAGAAAGGGAAAGGGAGGATGACGACGAGTAAGAGAGGAAAATGGAAGCTGAAGACGATGGCCGACAAGTATATTTCCAACGAGATTGGGAATAGAAGATAGTGGGAGAGGGGTCAGTTCATGTAAGTGGGAGAGAATGAGTTGTTGGATTTGAGAGGAGAAATTTAAAATATATATATATATATTGGTGGTGTCCTTTAGTAGATTAAAAAAAAAATTGTTGATGGTGTCCGAACTTCATCAAGATCACCAAACAAATCAAACAAGATAACGAAACAACCCTAAATTGACCCAAAAAGTGAAAATCTGAACATTAACTCGGCACATCATGGGTCCATACCTAATTGCAATGGGGAGAATTTCTCAGGTTGCTAAATCTAGAAATGCCTATTGGAAATACTCACAAGAACTTTTACTTGAGGATATATAGGACATTTCTGGAATGTGCAAGTTACACCATGATGTTCACAGTGCCAGCCAAAATGGTTGATGTTCTGGAAATAATTAAATGAAAAACCCAAACATACCCTTAGTTCACTAAACAAAAATAAATAAATTATTCACAAAGGTGCAAACAACTCTACATTATATTCCCAACAAACCATTTTAAAGCTTGGACAAATATGACAACTACTAGGAAACTGTGACCTACATTTTCTTCAAAAATACTGAACTTGTCGACACATTCTGCTAATGTACATGTCATGCACCAATCAGCTTGAAACTTGATGCATACTGGATCATTGCACATATATAAGCAGAAACTCAAGAACTATCAGATGAACCATTTGAGATAGCTGGAGCCTTCTTGAAGCCCAACATCTTGTTAAGTGCACTAATGTAGGCTTTCACACTGGAGACAGTAATATCCATTCCAGCCCCAGTACCACTGTCAAAAGTAAATAGATATAAGATTTTAACATTTTAACTAGAAAACACACTAGTAAGAATGGTTCCGAGCATGCCACACCTGAAATTGCGATGAACAGTTTCTCCAGTGAGTGCATGAGTGGATGTATAGCTATTTTCTCCTCGGATTGCCACTCGTGTAGAAGCTATTGCATCAATGCCTTCTGTCACTGCACTCATGGAGTACTCCAGTAGCATCACTGGTACCTACAAAGGGCAAGGAAAAGCTGCAATTATAAAACCAATTTAAACTAGGGAAATTTTGTCCAAAGCTTACTGTCAGAGACTATTTCATATCTATCAAAGATTACTAGAAGACCTATTGCTTGTGCAACTGCGATGCACGGATCAATTCACCCTCAATCAATATGCATGCTGATAGTTTTGGAAGAGGTGGATCCTGTTGATGAACGACTTGTAGAGAATGAGGGTCATATAAGATTACTCACTGGATGAAGCTTTTGATACAATAGACGTTGGCATGTCTAGGAATAGGTGAGGCTAATATTAAAATTTAAACAATGAAAAATCCACTTTATCAATGAACCCAATTGACTTTTCTTCTTAGTTACAAGGGATACAAGGTACAAGGATGATGAAACATATGTAGTCTCAGGGGACGCCTAGGCGAGTAGGCAGAAGTTTCATGACCTCACCTAGTCCAGGCGTTGCTTAATATTGGTGGTCTCGAGCAGTCGCCTTTTTGACTATGACTATATTGGCTTGTTGTGTTTCCACTTGTTTTTTATGTTTGTTATAGGATTATGACTATTGATGCTTTTGAAGTTCATATGTGTAGTTAAATTTGTGTGAAATTACATATGTGAAGTAATGTATATATAAAGGCTTCGAAAAATCTTACAAAAGTTGCCCAGGATGTTAGGCGATGCCTAGGCACCCAGGCCACCCTCTTCACTTCACCTAGCGCCTAAGCCTACATAGGATGAAACAACGAACGAAGGAAAAAGGGTAGCATCATCGTTTTGAGCCTTGATAGATGAAGTTCAAAAGAGGAAGAATTTGATGACAAGTAGATTCAGAAGTCAAAGAGGTTTCAGGATGTTAAAGCAAGGATGATGATATTGTTGACAATGAGGATGGGTATGGCTTATGGATATGAGGAGGATGATGGGTATGACTTATGGATATGAGAAGTTAGATTCTGGTAATTAGCATTTACCCACTCTTTGTATACGGTAGGCATTCAAATGTTTTTTTCATTATTATTTCAATTTTTTTGTGCAGGTGGGTGGGGGTGTGTTGGGGGGGACGACATTCTTTATACAAACTCACATATATATAAAACTTTCACCGAATCTTACAATACGGGTTTCTTAAATTTGGGCCTTCGGTATACGATATAAGTTTTCATAACCATCACATAAGCCTCGCTCATTGATATTTCCTATTAATTAAAATTTTTTGCTTATCAGAAAATAGGGGTTATCACTCATTGGTAAGCCCACAACCCAACTCGACTTCTTGATATGAAACCATACATTGGTGTGACTTCACTCTCACCTCCCACCCGTTGATAGAGCAGTACAAGCGACTTGATTAATCCCAAGTTCGGATAAAATCTCCTTAATCATCTTCCCATCTCATCTGTACATCACATTTTTGCCACACGTGACACAGTAATATTTCTAGCATTCCAGGAAAATCAGTATCACAAAATCATCTGTTAGTACTCTCCCTCTCCATCTGCTCCAAGCCCACCCCCCCCCCCCAAATTGTAAGATCTCTTTCTAAAACTACATAGTAGTGGGGCCTAGTGTTTTATTTCAGCCTTTGCCCCCTTTCAACTTTCACAACCTTTTTTCTGCTGTCAAACTTCCTCTATAATCTATAGCAAGAAAATGGGCCAGGTTTTAGTCTTTATTTCAGTTGTACCCTTAAAGTTGACAAGTTATTCCTACCTCCCTCAACTTAACAATTTTTTTTCCAAATTATACAATGTAAGTGGGCCAAGGAAGCACAAATTCTTCAGAAAACTTGTACCCGTGTCTGAGTCTGACACGTATCCGACACCAACACTCACCCTACACGCGTTGGACACATGGTCAATGTGTCGACAAGTATTGTCAGTGTAGTCAACGTGTCGGACACACCACCAACACACCCAAAACTCAGTTAGAACATAATCAAGACTCGAGAACCAATGTTATTTTATTTTTTACTTTTAGGTGGACGCATGTAACTACCTAATTTGAAGGTTGTTAATCTATCTAAAGTGAAAAACTTAGGTAATTTATGCTTCTTCCCTCATTTGCATCTTTATCTCCTTTACTTCTAAACTCTGTTTTTTTCTTGAGACAAAGTATCATCTTCTTCTCCACATTTTTACACTCCTATATATTTTTTCTTCTTTATTTCTTTTCTAACACAATTTGTGCTTCATTTTCATCTTCATACTTCTTGTTCTTTTTTACTTAAAATTTTTTCATAATTAGATTATCGTTTATGTTCATATGATTTATTAAAATTAAAAAAAAAAAAGTTTGACTTGTTGTCGTGTCCCCAAGTCCTAATTTTGTATAATTGTCGAGTCGGCATGCGCATCCTTGAAGTTGGCTCAATGTTTGTCAATAAAAACTATTTCCTACTCCAAATTTAATCCAACATATTTCAATGTTGGACTATCCCAATTACAGCCCAACTAATTGAATGATTCACAACTATTCATTAGTCATTCCGATTGTGTGATTAGGTTTTTTTTCTTCAAATAATTACTTTTAATTGTTTTCCTTGTCGATACTACAAGTAAATTATACACATTCTTTAGGTGATTGTATTATGTTCGTATTTGGATATGGTAAAGAATATTAATGTTATGGTAAAGACTATTAATGTTATGGAAATTTTGATTCATCCAACAAATGTAAAAAAGGCAAACTATTATATTCATAGGCAAACTATTATATTCATAGAAAAAAAAAAATTGTGAACAATGTCTAATTTTCTTGAAGTTGTTGTTCAAAAATGCACTATATATGAGTATCATTTTTTCTTTTGGGGTATGCCACTCCTCTCCCCCACCCCCACCCCCACCCCACCCGGTGGAAATCCTGACTCCACCCTAGGCTCCAAGTTGTTTCATGTTTTCCATCGTCTGGGAGTTTACAACCCTATAAAGTTGTATTTATGCGGAAGCCATAAGCAAAACAACCAAAATAAAAACAACTGTGTATGCTTTTTGTTGTTCGCACAATGCAACACCTTCCACACACAATTACATACTGATACAGCTCGTGAAAATTCCCACTGTCGTTCGCATGGTCAGCATCCAAGACAATGAGACCCGAGGACTTCTCGTATACACCCCCTCCGTCAAATTCAGCACCCAATTTCATCTTCTCAAGATCTGACCAATCTATCATTAAAAATTTGTTGGTCCATCTTTGCACTCAATCAGCTCTGAACCATGTCCATCATGAACCCATCCAACAACGAATGTTCTTTTGATAACCATCACTTCTCTCAAATCTTTGCTAAGTTTCAGATGTTATGCAAACAATGTGTTTCAAAAATTATGAATTTAAAGTATGTCCAACCAATAAAATACAATAGCAGTTACATGGGAATATTAAATGGGACTTATTTCACTGCATGACATCTTAAAGGAAATTTTCAATCAAAATAGAGTTAGTTTCAAGGTCAGACCTTAACAATCTGATCTATGGCTTTATAAGCTGCATCAACTGGTCCTGTTCCAACTGAACAAGCAACATGCTCCACTCCATCTTCACCAACAAGTTTCACAGTCGCGGTTGAAAGACCAAGAGTTCCACATGTGACCTGCATCCTTCATTAGTTTCTAATTATTCCTGACAAAGCTATCAAAATCGAGTGTGAAATCAACATTAGGTATAAAGTTTCATATTCACCTGCAAATCACCAAGCGACCAAATCACTTTTGGCTGGAAAATTTCATCTGACAACAATGCTTCTATGTCACTGTCAGTAATATGCTGCAAGAAGAGCATTAACAGCGTAAACATGTGAGTTCTAAAAAGTACCAACAAACAAGTTTTCTAAAAATAATAGTTGACGCCCATCCTGTCGAGACGACCATATGAATCAAGGCAAGCGAGTAAAAGATAAGGTAAAATTAATATTTGTTTATCTATCACGGACAACTCATCTACAAGACCAATTCAGTATAGCTGTTAGAAATCTAAGCCTGGAATTATAGATTTCTTTATTTTTTTTACTTTTTTTTTTCACATCTTCAATCTTCTGTAGCTTTGATATCTAGCAATTTTTGTATTAAGCAACTTTCTATGCTCAGTTTCAAGCTCATTTGTTTCAAAGAGTTACGGCGCATTGGGTGCACTAAAATCCAGCTTATCCTTTTAATAAGACATTGTTTTACTAAGATCTACATTGAGGAGAACTTATAACTTTTCCTGGGAGCTTACTCCTAATGATTGGTTCATCTGGTTTAAACTATTATATTGTATAATGGAAGCATCTTGTACAATAAAAGCATTTACCAACCAGTTTAAGTGTTCTTTTCTATAAACAGCTTTCGCTTCTAGGTCCTCTGAGGTAACCATGAGATGTTTGAAATCAAGATCCTCGAGAACTAATTTTTTTGGTTCCATGTTTCATAAAAACTCATTTTTTCTCATTGCTTGTAGAATAGGCAGAACTTGTTCGATCACGGGAGAGTCTAATAGATGTTTTGCAAGATTTTTTACTTTTCGACTCCAACGGTTTTTTGGTTGCCCATTTTCCATGGAAATTGGAATGTCACGACGGTTTTCTTTGTTTAGTTGGGTGTTTAAAATAGGGAATTGGTTTCTATATGTAACCATGTTTTTCCGACTTTGACGTGAATTCAAGTTCAAGGCCCCCTTTGGAATCCAAGTCACTGTAAACTGGGTTGTTGTTTTCCCCCATATAAACCTATCAATCCTGGTAACAACTCCCCACAATAGCTCATCAAAAATAAAAATAAAAAATGAAATAGCTCCCATCTCATTTTCTAGCTCTGCAGCTCATGAAGGCATCCCTGCAAGATCTCCCCCTCCTCTCATCACCCTTCACTCCCTATCCCTCTTCCTTCTCTCTTTAGCAAGCAATCCTCATCTTCTACGTTAGAGTAGATTGATTTGTTCGAAACTGGAATAGAAACGATTTTAGCAAAAAACGAAGAAAGAGTTTATCAATCAAACAAAACCTCCTTCATCATCATCCAATTTAGGTAGAACATGGTCTAATTAGCTAAGAGAATTCCACATCGATTGAGCAACAACAATGTAATTTCAAGCAAAGCTTGAGATATAAAACTTCAATTTATGAATTGGTAACAAAAAAATTAGTGAAAAGAGATTTTACAGGAGTGCCAAGGATTCTAATGGCCAAAACACACCTCTGGCTCTAATGATGTATGTTGTTGAATCCCTGAAAGGTTTTTCATCATAGGTATCAAAGGTAGTTATGGTTTTAAGTGAAATGAGTTGTAGAAAGGAGGAGATGGTTGGTATGAGAGAGATGGAAGGAAGGGTAGTGGTGGTCGTGGAGATTCAGTTGATTGCAGAGAGGGTTTGGGTTACCCAAGGAAGAAGATGAAGAGTTTCATTTTTTTTTCTAATAACCACTGTAGTAATTTTGGATCATCAATTCATAGCATTAAAATAATACACATTTAAAATATATTAATTAATTTTGTTTCAATTTTTAACAGAAAAGTATTGACAACCAAACAGTTCAAAATGGAATTGGAGAATTTTTTCCATTGAAATGACCAAACAACAAAATTAGTCTTTTCTATAGAATCATATTCTGTTGAATTGGACTTCATATTACTGGTTTCTTTTCTCATGTCAGTTTTCCATGCAACCAACATATACTTGAGGTTTGGGTCTGTCTAACTCGTACTCTAAGAGTCTAAATATTTCTATCAATTTATGAGTTTTTCCTCTAGCTTTCCACAGAAGTTCAAAGAAAGTTTTTTTTTCTTTGTTTCTTTCCTCTGGCTTCAAGCTTCACAACAAATTTAGATGGTTGTATGTTAATTTGCAACAATTTGATGAATTTTTTTTAACTTCATTGTCTGATTCTCACTTCTTACTTGAGAAATTTGATTTTTGTTTTGAGATTCAGAAGTGTCGAAGATCTTTGAGATCTTATATTCTTTCTAACAGAATTTTAGGTTATTTTATTATACTTTGTTTTAACCTTTAAGCGGAATTGTTAGACCCGTACAATTGGACAAACACAGTTTGGGGGTATAACGGTTCAACTCGCATCACTGATTCGTTTTTCAACCTAGATCATCTGACTCATTCCATAACACTCGTCAAAATCAAAACCCTATTTTGTTAAACCCAAATTAGAAGAGAACTTGAAGAATCAATTAGAGATTGAAAAAACGAAGGGACTGTGTAACTGAAGGGAAACGAGGAAGAGATTAGATCTTCAATTTATGGGTGAACTGAGTAAAGAAAACCCACAAGGCCACAATTTGAAGATCGGTTTGCAAAATTCAACAAGAGGAGAAAATATCAAGTGAATACAGCAAGATCCACTTGGAACCCAGGCAATTCCTTTGAACCCACCAAAATCCTCTCAGTATCTATCCCTCTCGCCCCATTCCCCCACACAAAGCTCATTGAACCCAAGCAATCCCTTTGAATCAACTTTCTAACCAAATTTTCCAAATCCGTAACCCATGAAAGCAAAAACAGACGTAAAGGGAGGACAGATAATAATATCCTACATTCCCTCATGTTAGAAGTTATGGCCGGTAACCCAATACTCCAATAGGACATTCTATACAACAAAAAGATCAACCATATGAATGTTATTGTTTTGTCCTGCCTAATTGAAATACAAGTATCAAGTAATCCTATTACGCAAAATGTCTCTAGTGTGATAACTTTAAGATACCCCAAGTATAGCCCCAAACCCAAAGATTCTCAAATGTACCAATTACAATTTCTCAATTTCAAGAACTTAAAATTCTCAGTTTATTTTTCAAACTTAGATTCTCAGATGAACCTATTACAATTTAATAAGTCTCTTATTTTTATTTTTTTATTTTTTTTAAGTCTCTTATTTATTAAAACAATAAACACTTAACTCTAAGACGACATAAAGCATATTCCCCATGATATGATCATCTCTTTACACTCACTTTCTATTTATTATTAAAAATAACACCCAACTCTTTTTACTTTTAATTAGTAGGCTTGCGGGATCATTTTCAACTACAATGTTCTTTACGAGAACTATTTCCCATGTGAGAGCTATTACAATTGATCACTTATAACTTCCAAAACGGGGAATGACTGTGGTTCATAGATGATGCATGTGCAACCATCAAGTTGACTGATGGAAAGTCTTCCTTTGTGAGTTTGGAGAGCAAAAGACAATTCAAGGTTCTCTCATAGTCTCATTGTTTGGATTTCCAATTGGAAAGGACTGGCTGTGGAGTAGAACTCCATATTTCATTTGCTGGGCTTTATGGATGGAACACACTAGTCGCATCTTTAATGCTAAAGACACCGGAAGATTGACTAGTCACTGATTTGGCACTATGGGCAGGCGTAAAAAGTTCTAAACAATGTCAATTTTGAAATTTGTTTGGATAGCACAATGTGATAACAAATTGACTGCACCTTCCATGCTATAATGATGATAAGTTAAATTAAATAATACTTGAAAAGTTGATTTTTCACTACTAATTTTTTTTTATCTTGTTTGTACTTTATATGAAGGAGGGCGGAAAGGAGGTAGCAAAAATTAAGATAAAAGAATTCATCAATTTCCTTGCCTCTAATAGTCACTAGAAACAGATACATAAAATAAACATACTGAGAAAGGGGAAAATATAAATAATATATGATTTCCAACATTACATAACAGCTCACCTTTTTTGACTCAGACACAGCTTTGAATCGCCAAAACAGAACTTCAAGTTCCTTATCATCTAATTCATAACCAAGCTGAGGACGAAATATAAAAATAGTGTTAAACATAAACCAAAGTTTCGATAATAGTTCCACAAACTAAGCTACACACCTCCAAAAGGCGAGATCTCAAGGCGTGACGTCCACTGTAAGAAAAGTGAAAGAATATTATCATGTCGTATAAAAAAAATAGAGGAACAAAGTGAAGCGAATCAAAACACACCCTTCCGTAAGCAGGGAAAAAATGATGCTCAATGCATAGAAATTAAGGAAACAAGTATATTCAAGCATATAAAGAATATTTTAAGAAAAAAGAGAAATATCCCAGCCAAAGCAAGCGATTCCTGAGTTTTCTTTTCCTGCTTGCTCTCGTATATCAAAGAAAATTTGTCACCCATATTAAACAAACACATGAACAAAAATTGAGACATCCAATCATGTTTTAAAGTGAAGGTCTGACATACAGATGTTCCCATCGCGCAATATGCAGATGGAACCATCATTTTCCTTGATTCCTGCCTAGCCCAAGTTCAAGCTTTGCAATCGATTTTGCTCTGGTTTGAAGTGGTGTCTAGTATGGGGATCCATTACTACCCCATTACAACAAGAACACTAATTTCCCTGTTGGTTCAGTGCCTAATATTGAAGAACTAGTGGAGACTTTGCGTTGTAGAGTTTTACGGCTTGTGGGTCGTCTTGAAAGAAAGAAACAGTAGAATTTTCAAAGGCACCAAAGAGGATCTCAACACCATTTGCTTGGACATTAAAGCTTTGGTCTAGCTTTGGGGTAATATTTGGGACATATATAGGGGTGTTGAGTTGCACAAGTGTATTAGGGAGTGGGCAAAACCTGTTTAAATTATTATGAGTTTTCTCTTGTACCCTCTGTTTATTCTTATGATTTTCTAGATCCCAAGTTTATTTCTTTGATTAATGGATTGATGTTGTTTGAATGATATAAAATATTAAGAAGAAAAAATTTGCATCCAACCATGAGATAATAGCTGAGAAACATACCTGAGTTTTCCAAGGACAATTCCTAAGTTATTTGATCGAGACAACCCAATATCTTCAGGGGAGATAATCTCATATGTATCTTTATTTTTTAGCATTCCATCCTGCAAAATAGAAAGTCGTCTGAGATTACTATTGAGCACTCCTCTTAATCAACATAAAGTACATAAAAATTTTCACAAAAGTGTAATATAAAAATAGCAATTATGCATGTTGAGATTATTCTTCCTTTGTTTTTGACAAAAGAAAACAAAAATATACCAATTGACTATAGGTACAATATAGTGTATTTTGGAGGGCATTCCGTTCCGTACATGTATTTTTTATTAGGGGATATTTGTTTAGTTTGTGAGGGCCCTTTTGGGTTTTTTTTTTCTCCTATGTATTGTCTATCTTAGTCACCTTTTCCTGTTAATACAAATTCTCCTATTGTTTGAGGGTCACTTCTCCTAAAGTGTCCTCCCCTCCCCCCTCACATTCCCCAAAAACAAAACGATCGAGTGCAGTCTTTGGCTCATCCCCTTCAGCAATCCAAACTTTGATAATAAAAAAAAATTTAAGTTAAAAAAAAATACAAAAAAAATAAAAATAAAAAAAGGTAATTATAGGTACAATACAAATGGAAAAATATTGTACCTACCATTTCTCCTTTTGGTCTAGTTTCTTGTGGTTTTTTCCCGATGGATCGCTAGCTTTTATGTACTGATCAAAATACATTCGAGGCTTTCATTTTCAAATTGTGGTTGTCCCTTTTATCATAGTTGCTTATGTTTTTGTCAACGAGGCTTAAGACTTGAGGCTATATGAGGTAAGCCTCGTCTACAACAGTCAACATTAACCATTGTTTTCTTTTTTCCTTTAAACCTAAGGCTTAAGCATAGTCAATGATACGCGTGAGGTTATGCCTAGTGGCAGAGCATGATATCTATGAACAATATTATGTTATTTTATCTTATGCTTGAGTTAGCTTGTGTTTTTTTAATGATGGCATTCTATTATTGTATATATGGTTGGTTGGATACCTGGGATGCACGAACTCGGATACGCGTATCGTATTGGACACGGATACGGCGATTCGGCAATTTTCAAAAAACTAGGACTCGGCGACACGTCAAACCTTATTTTTATTTTTATATTTTATTAAAAAACTATTAACATAATGTCATAACTCATAAACAATAATTAATAATCTAAATATATCATCATCATCATCAAAGCCCATTCCCGAGATTTTCGGGGTCGGCTACATGAATTTTGGTTCTCCAAGCAATGCGATCTTCCCACATTTCCTCACCTAATCCAAGCTCAATGATATCTTCATTCACCGTCTTCATCCAAGTTTTCAACGGTCGTCCCCTCCGTCTACACCCTCCATTAACTTGCCAATCTAAACATTTTCTAATTGGCGCCGTGCTTGGTTCCTCCGCACATGACCAAACCAAGTTAAACGTCTTTCTCTAATTTTTTCCTCTATGGGCGCTACACCTAAGTATCTCCTAATTCTTTCATTTCTAATCTTATCCTTACGAGTTTTACCACACATCCACCTTAACATACGCATTTCTGCTACTGCCATCCTATGCGTATGTTGTCCCGTAGTAGCCCAACATTCTGAACCGTATAGCATGGCTGGTCGAACAATTGTCTTATAGCACTTCCCTTTTAGCCTTGCAGGCATCCTTCTATCGCACAATACTCCTGACGCCATTCGCCATTTCAACCAACCAGCTTTAATCCTGTGGTCTACATCTGCTCCAATAGCCCCATTCTTTTGAATTATAGACCCTAAATATCGAAAAGCCTCACACTCCGGGACCTCGACACCTTCGATCTCAATTGCATGACTTCTCCCTCTTGGTTCACACCCAAAGTTGCACACTAGATACTCCGTCTTCGAACGGCTAATTCTAAAACCTTTACTCTCTAAAGCCTCCTGCCACTTAACTAATTTCTGACCTAAACCTGCACTAGTCTCATCCATTAAGACAATATCATCTGCAAATAACATGCACCAAGGTACATCTTCTTGCAGATGTCTCGTCAACTCATCCATGACCAAAGCAAAGATATATGGACTTAACGCCGACCCTTGATGTAGTCCTACTGTCACTGGAAATTCACTAGACATCCCACCTACTGAGCGAACACTTGTTACAACCCCTTCATACATATCCTTAATGATATCGACATAACATTGAGACACTTTCTTCCTTTCAAGCACCCACCAAATTAACTCCCTGGGGACCCTATCATATGCTTTCTCCAGATCAATAAAGACCATATGCAAACTCTTACGTGTCTCTCGATATTTTTCTACAGTTTGCCTAAGCAGGAAGATGGCCTCCGTAGTAGACCTACCTGGCATAAATCCAAATTGATTCTCCGAAATCGTGGTTAAACTCCTAAGTCTTTGTTCTATAACCCTCTCCCAAAGTTTCATCGTATGACTCATAAGCTTTATCCCTCTATAGTTCGAGCAATTCTGGATATCCCCTTTGTTCTTATATATTGGTACCACAATGCTATGCCTCCATGAATCTGGCATTTTTCTAGTTTCCAAAATCCTATTAAAGAGCTTAGTTAGCCATTGAATCTCAACTTCTCCCAGACATTTCCATGCTTCAATTGGTATATCATCCGGTCCAACGGCCTTCCCTGTCTTCATTCTTTTTAAAGCTTCTCTCACTTCTGTGGCACTAACTCTGCGATGGAACACGCGATCTCTCCCTTCCTGTGAAGCATACCCCTCCAAGTTTAACTCCCCTACATGTGTTCCTCATGCTTAACACACTTAACATGACTTAAGTCCCTAGTTTTTTGTTCTCTAGCCTTCGCTATCTTGAAAATATCCTTCTCCCCTTCCTTCGTACCTAGCCTATTATAAAGAGCATTATACGCTCTCTTCTTAGCTTCCCCTACTGCTCTACTACTCAACTTCTTAGCCTGCTTATAAAGCTCATAAGACTCTAGGCACCTATCTTTTTGCCACGCCTTAAAGCATCTTTTCTTTTCCGCAATGGTTTGTTGCACATCCGCGTTCCACCACCATGTCTCCTTACCATAGAAACCTCCTCTTTTGGCCTGTCCTAGCTCTTCCTTCGCACATCTTCTTATTCGGTTTGCCAAATGTTCAAAAAGATCCGCGCTACTAGTCCTATCCTTTGGTTCTAGATTCTCCCCACCCTCTGAAACTGACTGGCCACCCAAAATCCTCTTTCGAAATCTTTGGCACACATCTCCCTGTAAGGTCCACCACTTAATTCTCGGTCTAACCTGTTCTATAGCAGTACGACCCCTACTCTTAAGACAAAAATCGAGAACTAACAGCCTATGTTGGGATGTCAGACACTCTCCTGGTATAACCTTACAATTTTTACACCTACCTAAATCGTGTCTCTTCACAAGAAAATAATCAATTTGACTTTTATTATGCCCACTCGCAAAGGTCACCAAATGATCTTCCCTCTTCTTATAAAAAGTATTTACGATCCCAAAATCCTGAGCTAAAGCAAAATCTAGAATAGAAAACCCCACAGTGTTTCGATCTCCAAAGCCTTGACCTCCATGTACCCTCTCATACCCAACTATATCCTTATCAACATGGCCATTCAAATCCCCGCCTAGAAAAACCCTATCGGAAGAGGGAATTCCAAGAACTAACTCCTCTTTCCCGTCAAGGTTCCTATATAAAACATCTAAATGCAATGAGCTTAATTAATGAAATTATTTGAATGAATGAAAAGTTTGGGTACATGAGTGAAAATTAGGGTAATGAATTCTAATATGGGCCGGGCCTAATTTGGACCCTACCCAACTAATCCACATAAATAGCAATTTCCCTCCCCCCCCTCTGTTTTCCTCGCCATTTCCCTGTTTTCCTCGCCATTTCCCTCAACAATTAGATGGGAGGCGCAGGAGGTTGAAGATGGGAGGCGCAGGAGGTTGAAGAAACAGTGATGTGAAATGCTCGATCTCCCCTCCCAGTCGCTCGATCGACCTGATCTCCCCGCTCGATCGATCGATCTCTCTGATCGATCTGATCTCCCCGCTCGATCGATCTCTCTGATCGATGGATCTCCCTGCTCGATCGATCTCTCTGATCGATGGATCTCTGTGCTCGATCTCTGAGTAGATTTCAGCCGTACGATTTTATCAAGATCTGAAGAAGAAAAAAATTATTAGCAATCGAATCCTGACCGTGTCCAGACCGGGTCAAGCCGTATCCTGACCAAGTCACGTTGACCGATACGTTGACCGCGTGTCGGATATGTATCGAACGCGAATCGCACGCGTATCCGTATCCGACACGCGTATTACTAGGATTCGGAGGGTTTTACCGAGAATCCGTGCTTCCTAGTTGGATACTTATGATTGGGCCAAAGGTATTAGTGATTAAGGAAAAATCCAACGCCTCACTTTTATGTCATTTTTCATGGGGGTCAATATTTTATATTTTTTGTGATTTGATGATTTATAAATTTTTCCAACACCTTTATTTAGGATTAATTGAGGCTACCTTTGTGCCTTAAAGCCCTCGAACACCAAATGCCTCGATTCCCAAATTAGCATTTTTGAACATTGGTGAGTACCAAGGATGCACGGATACGTGTGTCGTGTCGGACACGACCCCAACACACCGACTCGACAATTTCCAAAAAATAGGACTCTGGGACACGTCATACTATTTTTTTAAATAGTCATATAAATATAAATAATAATATAATAAAGTGCCTTCCTAGAGTGTCTTGAAGGATAGAAGAAGCAAATGAGAGAAAAATAAGAAGCATAACTTACATTTATGCTTTAGTGGTTTTTTGCCCTATGTCTTAAATCGCAATTGAAATAGTTTTTCACTTCAGATGGATCAACAACCATTATATTATGTGGTTATTTACAAACATCTAAAAGTAAAAATAAATAAAAAATTGTTTATACAAGTCTTGATTATATCCTGACCAAGTTTCGGGTGTATCGGAGGCGTGTCCAATGCGTTGACCACATTGACCATGTGTCTGACACCCGTCGACACATTGACCAAATGTTTGACGCGTGTCAGAGGCGTGTCGAGCAAATGTCGTGTGTCGGACACAGATACGGCAAGTTTTCGAAGAGTTTGTGCTTCTTTGGTGAGTACCAAGAGGCGCTAGGTGTTAGCGGTGATGGGCGATTAAGGCGATCATCACACCTAGACACCCACCTCGGCTAGCGTGCATTTTGATTACACAACTTATGGGATGAGTGTTTCATAACACAACTTATGGGATTAATGTTTCAAAGACACCTAATTTACTAAGAACATGCTATTTCTAAAGCAAGGTAGGTGACTCAATCTCTCTTTCCCTTCTACTTTTTGCACGCCTCCCACGGACCACCCAGTAAGCTATGAGATTTAACCATTAACAGTCAAACAAATTATGCAATAAATTAACTACCTGATGAATGCCACTTTCATGAGCAAAAGCATTAGCTCCAACAATTGCCTTGTGTGGCTGTACGTGCAAACCAGTATACTCTGCCACCTACAAAGAGAATTTTTCAACACTTACATGAGTCATAAAAAAAAGCAAATTTGATCAAAGAGGCCAAGATGATCTGCAAAGGAAAATGTCACTATTTTGAAAAAGAAAAGGCTAGAAAATACCATCTTGCTTGCCATGACAATGTGCCTAGTATTGATCATTGTATAAAGCCCTTTCAATTGCTCCGTACCACGGCATTTCATAGCCATGACAACCTGGAAAGCAAATTGCCAAAAAAGCCAACCAAGCATGTCATGAACAGCCTATGGTAACTGAACAAAATCTAATGCTTAGGAAACATTAGAAATGCATATGAAGTTCAGGGTTTGGTCCCTCAAATAGATGCATTACACTGGGGCATCTCAAGTTTCATGATAGTTTAAAAATAATAATAATAATAATAATAATTTAAAAACAGCACATCATATGTAGACGTCCTAATCCTTCCTAACTTACAGAGACGGGCCCACTGGTTCATCAATAATCAGTTTTGCATCTAAAACATTTAAACCAAGTTGATCTTTAAATTATCTTTTTTAAACTATGAAAAAACATCAGACTACTATATTTTCTTCTTTCTTTCTTTCTTTCTTTTTTCATTCACTCTGGCTTCAGTTTCATATATCTTGAAGCATGACATTGGAATTCAAAACATATAAATAAATAAATAGAATAAAAGGACATATTGCAACTAATAATGAAAGGATATATACTTCAAAGGGAAAAATAATTTGTAAATATCCACTACTAGAATTAAATAAAACCATATACACGAGTATACTAATGTTTAAACAAAATTTAAAAAATAATAATAATAAATAAATAAATATATAATAAAATAAAAACCCTGTTTGGTGAGAGATTCCAAGGGAGTATGGGTTCTCTAATCAACTGAGTTTGCTATGAATAATGAACAACTAAAATACCATCATATAAGGGGGGAATGAAGAGAAATTTTGTATATTTAATAAATATCTTTAATCCTCATTAACCAAGAGCTATTTTTGTTGTTCACCACGATCCAATATGAACAGTGTGTTTTCTACCATCCTTTATCTTCTTCCATCTTGCACTCTTCTCTTCTTCCAGAGAAGTTAATCTTCTGTCCTTGTTTCTTCTTCCCCTTTCTTTTGCTTTATCTACTATGATGCAAAACAGACAGTATTTTCATTAAGTTTGGCCGTTAAAGATACAGCAGAACGAATTTAAAGCCATTGTTGTCTTTCAAGAGAATGAAGCATGATCTGCAACTTGAACTTTCGAAGAACCTCACTTAATGGATCCTTTTTTATCAGTGAAACCAAAATTTTCATAAAAAGAAAGAGCAAGTGCACAGAAGGGGAGAAAACCTCTCTGAACACAAGCATCAACAGTAATACAGTATGCATCACATGTAACTATTTATGCACCATATCACCCCAATCAAACATACAAAAGAAGAAACTAGCATCCTTAAAAAAAAAACCCGAAGTGACTCCAAATCCATAGAGCCATTCGGATGTCTATCGACTCTATCCACAAGTTATGTACTGATTTATAAATATTCTTAAAAAATTTATTGTTTCTTTCCCTTCAAACTATCCAAATCAAGGCATGTAGCTACCTTTCCCATATCCAAAAACCCAAAGGAATAAGCTGCAAACTGTCAGCATAGAGAGACCTCATCGCCAATGGTGTTATGGTCTAGTGGTTAGGGCTGTGTGGGTTTATCTCCCACGTCCTAGGTTCGAGACCCACCGGCGGCATGGTTACTTTCTTATGGTGTTGACCTGTAGGTCGCACCTCCTTGATAGGTTATGGGATCCTATAAAAACCCAGCTCGCTTTCCAAAAAAAAAAAAATAGAGAAACCTCATCCAACTCACAGAGAAAACCTTACAAAGATGTAGATTCCAGCTCATTGCACCATCATCACAACTACAAAACTCCCCTACCAGTCCAGGAAAAATAATCTTGGGAATTTGATTTGTGTACAATAAATTATGTGTCCAAAGCTTTTAAAAAAATACCTATAGTAAATAAAAAATACCTCCTCCAATGAAGCATTTCCGGCACGTTCTCCAATTCCATTAATAGTTACTTCTACCTGCCTGGCACCTGCATCTGCTCCCTGGATTTTAGAGTGCCAAAAAGTAAGTACAACTTAGTGTTCCAGGTAAAGCAACAGCTAAGAACAAAGAATGGTCATACCGCGATTGTGTTGGCAGTGGCAAGACCAAGATCATTTTGACAATGTGTGGATATGATAACATTTTCTATTCCAGGAGTGTTAGACTTGATGTCAGCAATCAACTGTCCAAATTCATGAGGCAAATTATACCCAACAGTATCAGGAATGTTGAGGGTCGTCGCCCCAGCTTTAATAACTTCCGCCAGAACCTGATATAGGAATTCCCTCTCAGATCTGTAATATTAAACAAAGTTCATAAGAAACTAATAATATTAATGATAACAATAATAATAACAAATAATGATAATAATAGTAACTAATAAATAACGAGTCTTTCTCAAGAATAATAAATGCCACATATGATTCGATATAAGCGCCATAACAAAGAATGAAAACTTCTGAGGGACCCCCTTCCTTCATTGAAGAATGGCAGGAAAGCCTCTCGGGGACTCCGAATGAGATTTACCATTCATCAAGTCAATATGAACAAGAGAAATCAAGACAGCCCTCACTAGAACATGCCACTTCCAATCATCCACATCATTATTCGGCATAATCAAATAAAGGTTATCCATCAAACTACCTACCTTTTCCAATTCCATCTATGTTAACAATGATATTCTCTTCTAGGGTGAAAATTCGACCCATCCTCGTCCACATTTCTAAGTAAAAGTCTTTTAGCAAGCCACGATCAAAGAATTGAAAGAAACGAGGAAAACTTTCCTTAAGAGGCACTTCGCACCACTCATAAAACTTAATCTTGTGGCACCCAAATTTCCTATCCCGAGGAGAGTTTATGTTTACGTCAGGTGGTGTTAAAAAGGTGCTTCCCGAGGAAAGGTGATGATTGCACAAGTTTTAATCCCAACCAATCCCTCCTAGGAAAGGTACTTCTTGCGGCCCTCAGAACGTTACCAAAGCAAACATCCTATTAGAGACTACTTGAATGATAGGAACACCTTCTGCAACACCAATCAACACGGATTTTGAGAATTTATCGTGATGCATGATGCCCCCCCAAACAACAACTGCATAAGATTGGTCACATGATCCAACCTATTTGGGGAGGGAGAGGGATCATTTTCTTATGCACAACTGGTGAAACCACCAAGATATCCAACTCTCTGACCCTGAGGCCTTGAGAACCAATGTACTCAAAGATGTCACAACAACAGTGAAGAAGCAATGAGATAATTGATTTCCCTCTCTAATGCCCCACCCAATTTCTAAAGAAAACAATCGGAACTCAAAATCAAATCATTATTGGTATAATATTTTCCGTAGTTTAGATAGATAGATGCTAAATATGAATATACATTGATATTTATATATGTGGTAAAAATAAAAATAAAAGGCACACATACAAACCTTCCTGCATCTTCTGGACTGAATTCAACATCTTGGCACCCCAAACTCCTCGCATAGGCCACCATTTCCCTTGCAATTTGAATAACCTGCTCTTTGGTCTTCTTCAATTTGTATGTCAGATGAATCTCACTTGTTGCAATAAAAGTATGAATCCTAGGCCGCTTCGCATACCTAAAAATCCAACCAACAGTGTTTACATTGCAATGCAGGGCTACAAATTGATATAGCAAATTAGAGAAAATTACAAACAAACAAAAAACACTAATAGAAATAGATACATACTTAACAGCTTCCCAAGCAGCATCGATATCGCGACGATTGCATCTAGCAAGTCCACAAATTACAGGAACGTAGCCATAAGAATCGACATTGTTTCCAACCTCTTTGGCAATCATTTTGACAGCTTCAAGATCATCTTTCGAAGCAGCAGGGAAACCAGCTTCGATGATGTCGACGCCAAGCTTTGCAAGTTGTCTGGCCACATCAATCTTCTCTTTGCTAGTCATTGTGGCACCAGGAGACTGTTCTCCGTCGCGGAGAGTTGTGTCGAAGATGCGGACATATTTTGGATCTGAAATCCGGTTCGGGATGTACTCGGGACGACGGACATCAACACCAACACCAGAAGGAGAGACGCAGCACTTGATGCTGTTGTTGTTGTTGTTGTTGTTCAAGAAGAGAGACTGTTGTTGTTTTGAGGAGGGTTTCGAGAAGAAAAAGAGACGAGATTGATTGATGAGACGATTGGAATGAGCGGCTGGTGATGTACAGTGAGAAAGGCTAGGGTTTAGGTTCAGAGCAGCAGCCATTGTTGTTTTTCTTCAAGGGTTTAGCGAAACCAAATAGAGATAGACGGAAAGAGATGACGATGTTCAAATGAGAGAGGAGGGGAAAGAGGGTCTATGCATAACCCCAGGATTCCTGTTCTTGGATCCGACGGTCTAGATTTTAGGCCCTTTCTAATAGAATATGGAAGGGACCACTAGAACACAAACATTTTAGTACCAGAACTTTAAGATGGCGTGGCGACTATGAGATTTGGGATGTGGATTAATGAACCGTCTAATTAGATTATAATAAGAGAGATTCTACCTGGCGCGAGGAAACGGGCGAGGGAGGGTGGCGAGCACGTGCAGAGGTGACGTGGTAAAAAAAAAAAAAAAAAAAAAAACGGGGGAAATCCAAAATTTGGGGGAGAAGAAGAGGGAATCGAAAGCTTCTTTCTCCCCCATTTTCATTCCCTCTCCCTCTGTGGCGAAGATTCTCCCTCTCCCTCTCCCCATTTTCCATCTCGACACAGATAGAGAAGGCCCCCTCCCTCTCCCCCAAACGAAGCTCTCCCTCTCCCCATCATCGTCATCGACTGAAACGAATGAGAAGAGAAGAAGGTCAAACGAAAATTAGGGAAGAAGAAGGAAAGAAGGAAAAGAGAATAAGCTCTCCCTCGTCCCCTCCCTCTAGCAAAAGCAAAGGTAAGTCTCCCCTTAATTTCTAGATCAAGGGTTTTTAGATCTAGGGTTTCTCATTTTAGATCTAGGGTTTTTTATTGATCCAGATGAAGGTCTATTCTTGATTTACAAATATGTCTCTTGGCAATGAATTCCTATTTATGCTTTATCTGTTTTCCCTTTCCACGAGTTTCTCACACATGGGAGGAGCATATTTTTCAGTAAATTTATTGTGTATATAAAACATTCATTTTGAATATTTTCAATTCAAGTGGGATATATTGCATCTGAAGTTACAGGAGCTAAGGTTGTGTTATTCTCTATATGAAAGGTGTGTGATATGCATTTTGTTGTTTTATGTGAACTGTAGGCATGGCTCCTACTTCATTTGTATTTGCTCTTTATTAATGAAGTTAGATTTCAGGTTCACCACTTTCATCATGGCAAATAAGATTCTTGGTCACATCATTTGGGATATAGCTGTAGTTACAACATAGTTCTATTCTGTTTTTATTTACAATTTTTTACTCTATTTGTATTTTGTAACCAGGTGCAAAATTTGATACAGTTTTGGTATTAGTATTGCCTTCTCACTGTTGGTAATATTACAGGTTGGCCTCAATAACATAAAGGAGACTGATTTTGTCAATGTCACAATTCAATCTTTGATGTGTGTTACTCCTTTAAGGAACTTTTTCCTTATCCCCGAGAATTATGCAAACTGTAAGTCTACCCTTGTTCATTGATTTGGAGAACTCACTCGAAAGATTTGGCATGCAAGGAACTTTAAAGGGCAGGTTTGTATTTGCGATAAATTTTCGTTGTTTGCTGTTCTGAATATTATATTGATATCTGACGAACTGCATTTATCAACAGGTCAGCCCTCATGAGTTTCTGCAGGCAGTTATGAAAGCTAGTAATAAAAAGTTCAGAATAGGTGCTCAGTCTGATCAAGTTGAATTCATGTCTTGGCTTCTGAACACATTGCATAAAGATCTTAGAAGTTCAAAGAAAAGTAGTAGTATCATCTACAAGTGCTTTCAGGTTTTCAAATTTATCTTAGTTTTTGTATGTTCAATTCTCTTTTTACCATTCCTTCAAGTTTTTGTTTGTTGAACTGCTATCCTACAGGGAGAGCTGGAGGTTGTGAAAGAGACTCGCAGGTCTTCCATTGAAAAGAAAGAAAATGGTGACAATGAGAGTGAGGATTATCAGACCGAAGCAGGCGATATTGTCTGGCAATCTTCTAAAATGGAGTTCTTGATGCTTGGGCTCGATTTGCCACCACCTCCACTATTCAAAAATGTGATGGAGAAAAATATAATACCTCAGGTATAAACTATTTATTTATTTATTTTTGCTTCTAGAATTGCAGCTGCTGTGTAAAATATTATAATCAACATAGCTTAGAAATTCTATTCTACGGACTATATAGACGATGCTACTTATAAATTTATTCACAGTTTTCTAATCCAATCGCTTGAGTAATGACTATAATTAAGAACTTGCGTTCGAAGTATGACTTGATTGCTACTTATATTCCTCTCCCAACACCCAAGGGGAATGCTACTTGGGTAATGCTACTTATATTCCTCTCCCAACACCCAAGGGGAATCAGAAATTGCGTTCGAAGTATGACTTGATTGCCAACATGGTTCACGATGGAAAGCCCGGTGAAGGGGTTTATAGAGTGTTTGTACAACGAAAATCTAAAGAACTATGGTAAATTGATTTACTTTTTGCTTGGCTTATGGATTAGAAGCCTACGATAAATCCAAATTCACGCTTGACACTTGTATTTATTTTCATTTTTGTAGGTACGAGATGCAGGACCTCCACATTGCAGAAACTCTTTCTCAAATGGTTGCACTTTCTGAGGCTTACATGCTGATTTATGAGCAGCAGAATTGAAGTTTCTATTCATGAAGAAAACACACTCGCGTAAACACAAACACGCCATTTTGTTAGTGTTTGTGCCAAGGATGTATAAGGATAATTTGTTGTATCACATTAGACTAGTGTCTGGCGTCAGAATATCCCATGATTTTCCTAATCAGGCGATCCAAAGAAAATCAGAAATTTCTTCAGGTTAGTGCATCAAGATGTAACCATAGGGTGTTGTTTTTGTTCCAATAATCTCTAACATGTTTCACCTTGTGCTATGAGGGTTTTTTGACAATAGAACATTTTCTTTTAAAATTTTACTGTACAAGGTGTATAACATTATTACTAGTATTATAGAAGTCGTTTACCTTGCAAATATATATTGACCTTCTGTATTTCCATCAAATATGTTATTGACTTTCAGTATTGCACGTTTGAGACGAATCCTTGAATGTTGCCTTTCTTTTAACCTGGGTTTTAGTTTTCTAAGATATGGCATTGCAGGTGTCTAGCATGTATGAAAACTTGTTGCAGTAGTACTTTTATGATGTAATACATTTTCACAAAGATCGACTTGCACATTGTATGGCATGCAGTTTTTGTTCAAGGAAAACAAGTATGATGCAAACTGCCCTTGACTGTTGAATGCTTCAATGTCCAGCAACAAGAGTCTGCCATGGCACTAGACATGAGAGAACAGAAGCTCGAAAGTCTCAAAATTTTTCGTCACTGCCACGATAAAATTTAACCTTGGTTCTGAACTTATTATAATGTATGTGAGAGCATGTAAGGTTCCTGTGTTCAGTCACATGAAGTAACAAAGCACTATTAAACTCAGTTAAATTTTCTGGACATGCCAGTACTTGATAGTATTTTAATTGGAAGCACGACTAGAGATCGGATTCTGGTCTCTTTATGCTACGATGAACTTAGTTATGTTGAGATGCTGTACTCATGTTGAACGTTAACACTATCAAAATGTTCGCGTGAAAACTCTCAATTACTTTAAGAATACAGAAACCAATTTGATGCACAACAACAAGCCAAAGCAACTCAAATTCCTGACACAAAATGATCACAATCCAAAGGCATAAGCCACTGTAACAGAGAGCCCAATAGCGTACAACAATAGGTTGCTTCGAGATCGATCAGCAGAACTGCAATCATCATCAGTTCCACTGTAACACCCAGGGCACTTGAGCCTTTGCCAAACCACCATCTAAAACAAAGCTACTGTTGGGTTTGCCACTGCTGAATAAAATGCACCATAAATATGGGGAGCCTCCGTCACTGCCACTCACAGCTGCTCCTACTTTAGTATGGTTCTTATTGTACAATATGTCCAAGCTCTTCTGGTCATGAATAAGAAAACTAAAGAATGCTTCAGAAGCACTGACATATTAGGATTGGCAGCCAAGTAGTCGGCCAGTGATTGGGGCCAACGTTGTAACTTGGACACCACAGTTTGGTGCAAAGGTCTGAGCAAAGTCAGCATCCGCAGGCTTCTTGTCATCCACATCACCGCATTGCCCTTGGTATGCTTTTATGTACTGTAAAGCAATGCAGCCAAGACCTGGATTGTGCGTGAGGGAAGATGATTTATGGGCAATTCGATTGCTGATGAGCGTGGCTGCAAGTTCATCAGCTGGGTTATCTGATATGTTCAATAAGAGATTTGCATTAGATTATGAGCACAAGTATACAAACCAAATTGAGATGGAGAATCAATAAATAAATCAAACCAAGAAAATTTATTAACTTATAAGATCTTTATGCAATGTGTTCAGAAGCCAAGACATGAATTCAACTGGATCAGACTGAGCACCTATTCTGAACTTTTTATTACTAGCTTTCATAACTGCCTGCAGAAACTCATGAGGGCTGACCTGTTGATAAATGCAGTTCGTCAGATATCAATATAATCTTCAGAACAACAAACAACAAAAATTTATCGCAAATACAAACCTGCCCTTTAAAGTTCCTTGCATGCCAAATCTTTCGAGTGAGTTCTCCAAATCGATGAACAAGGGTAGACTTACAGTTTGCATAATTCTCGGGGATAAGGAAAAAGTTCCTTAAAGGAGTAACACACATCAAAGATTGAATTGTGACATTGACAAAATCAGTCTCCTTTATGTTATTGAGGCCAACCTGTAATATTACCAACAGTGAGAAGGCAATACTAATACCAAAACTGTATCAAATTCTGCACCCGGATACAAAATACAAATAGAGTAAAGAATTGTAAATAAAAACATAATAGAACTAAGTTGTAACTACAGCTATATCCCAAATGATGTGACCAAGAATCTTATTTGCCATGATGAAAGTGGTGAACCTGAAATCTAACTTCATTAATAAAAAAACAAATACAAATGAAGTAGGAACCATGCCTACAGTTCACATAAAACAACAAAATGCATATCACACACCTTTCATATAGAGAATAACACAACCTTAGCTCCAGTAACTTCAGATGCAATATATCCCACTTGAATTGAAAATATTCAAAATGAATATTTTATATACACAATAAATTTACTGAAAAACATGCTCCTCTCATGAGTGAGAAACTCGTGGAAAGGGAAAACAGATAAGGCATAAATAGGAATTCATTGCCAAGAGACATATTTGTAAATCAAGAATAGACCTTCATCTGGATCAATACAAAACCCTAGATCTAAAATGAGAAACCCTAGATCTAAAAACCCTTGATCTAGAAATTAAGGGGAGACTTACCTTTGCTTTTGCTAGAGGGAGGGGACGAGGGAGAGCTTATTCTCTTCTCCTTATTTCCTTATTCTTCCCTAATTTTCGTTTGACCTTCTTCTCTTCTCCTTCGTTTCAATCGATGAAGATGATGGGGAGAGGGAGAGCTTCGTTTGGGGGAGAGGGAGGGGGCCTTCTCTATCTGTGTCGAGATGGAAAATGGGGAGAGGGAGAGGGAGAATCTTTGCCACAAAGGGAGAGGGAATGAAAATGGGGGAGAAAGAAGCTTTCGATTCCCTATTCTTCTCCCCCAAATTTTGGATTTCCCTCGCCTTTTTTTTTTACCACGTCAGCTCTGCACGTGCTCGCCACCCTCCCTCGCCCATTTCCTCGACAGGTAGAATCTCTCTTATAATAAATGAGATGTTAGTTGCACTAACTTTAGTTTGTACCTTGCTAGAGAGCCAGGCCGACAGCGTCAGCCGGCCCATCACCTTCCATCATCCTAGAGATACTGAAAATAGGTCCATCTCTAGGATGATGGATGGTGATGAGCCGGCCTGGCTCTCTAAAATCAAGGTTTTAGTTTACATGTTTAATTTTAAGGAAAACGACTCCAAACCTTCTCCCCGTCTTCCGTTCATCGATTTGGTAATTATTCTTTCAATCAACCATACAATAGATTTACAACTACAATTATTGAAATAAAAAAAAATATCATTAAGAAAATTAGATGTAGTTATAACTCTAATAGCATTACAATAGTTGTGAATAAAAAATTCTCAAATCTAGCACATATTCAATGCACATGTATGAACCCAACTTCAAATGTCATTGATTTTTTTGTTCTCAAATAAATAAGGGCACTCAATAAAATCATTTTCATAAAAAATGTAAGTTAGTGTTACGTATTTTAAGTTGGTGCAATAAAACGAAACATCCCAAAAAGCCAGTGCAACAAAAAGTTAGTACAAACGAGCCAAATAGTCGGGTACACGCAGCAACTCCATATAATAATAATCTCATAATCTCAAAGGAATGCTAAGAAAGTTCTCAACTTACTATCACCTTCTCCTCATCCAACGATGACTAGATCGACATATGCATCGCTCATCATCGAATGTCTTTTTTTTTTCTCAATCGCGACATATCTTGCAAATGGAAGACTTACCGCGTTCGCTTGAAAATTTGGATAGACTCAAGTTTTTGCTCAAACTCAGTGGATCCTGCGAATTTCTTAATCCAATTCGCAGGATTTTCTGAGTTTGGACTGAAAACCGAACTTTGTACATTTTTCAAATTTTTTTGTTTGACCCTTTTTTCAATTTCTATAGTTTATATAGACTCTTAACAAATGTTTTTATTGCAAAAACGTTATTTCAACGATGTAAAGTAAAAAAAAAAAACTCGACTTCGAAGGTCTCGAAAGATGGATGCTCAACAGATAATGTCCAAAAAGCGTTTTTGCAATAAAAAGTAATTTGTCACGAGTGTATATCATAGAAATTGAAAAAATTACAAATAAAAAAAAATCAACATTTGTTTTTAATTAGAAAGTCATATTTTCTGTCCAAACGCAGCAGATCCAGCGAATTTATTTTGAACAAAAACCCTGACTCTGTCCAATTTTTCAAGCAAATGCAGCAGTCCGTGCAAGCTTAACAGGGGGGTATTCAATCATGGATTTTAATAGAGTCTGAAAGACTTTAAATCTCATGGATTTTAAAATATTTCAAAGGAGTTTACAGAATCCACTGAATTTTAATGGATTTTAAGTGACTGAATTTTGTGAAATTTACAGAATCCACTGGATTTTAATGGATTTTTATTATTGGATTTTCTGAATTTTATAAAGGATTGTTATGGATTTCCATTGATTCCTCCACTTCCATACCAAACATCAATTAAAAGGAATGCCTTCTAGACTTGCACTTGTATAAAGAAAAGTAGATGGAACTAACTCAACCTAATTGAATTGACTGCTTTCTCACATAATCTAATCTATAATAAAATACTTATATTAGGTAAAAAAACCTTTTTTTTGCAGATTCCTTCAAACAATAGTGTTTCTCTATTCAGCTCTAATGATGCTGATATGGGAAATTGCAAAAGGACGATCATCACCAGTACAACTCTTCGTCTCTTCCATCTATATTTTATTGAGATCTGAAATATATCAAGGATGAGGGATTCATAACGAAGTCCTTCTCAACCATCAGCTCTCTAACTACTCAAGACACCAGATCAGATTAACATTTATTTTCTTTTTCCCTTTCATGTTCCTTAAACAAAATAAAAAATAAAAAATAAAAAATAAAAAATAAAAAATAAAAAATAAAAAATAAAAAATAAAAAATAAAAAATAAAAAATAAAAAATAAAAAAATAAAAAATAAAAAATAAAAAATAAAAAATAAAAAATAAAACAAACAAAAGCTATTTTCAGTTTCTTTGGATTGCATCCTGAAAGAAATAGAGCAGATGCCAACACAGTCACATGTCCATCTAGAACACAACACAGACTCAATCAGCGCACAATTCCAGATTTAAAGTCAGCAAACTTCAAATATCAAGCTCTTCGAAAAAGAAAAAAAGAAAAAAAAACCTTCAATAACAAGCAAGAGGTTTTACAGGTTTGTAACATTTACTTAAATATAAAAAACAGAAGTATCTTCTGCTACATGTCTCATATCATGTACATCAACTGCATGGTATTACATTTGATAACAAACCAGAGTGCACATAGATGATCAGCCATCTAATTGTCAATGTAAGATTTCAGTACCAATTCAGGCATTTTGTAACCAGGAGACTGGGGAGGTGAGTAAATGGGAGACAGGCACCAGTTAGTCATTGCAGGTATTGCCAGCTCAGCTATTGGTTCCAAATCCAAGTACCTTGGGGGACTGCACAAACAGCCTGAAAAACTAACCAGGGTATTATTAATATTATTATACAAGCCTGTTACTACAGAGAATTAACAAATGAATGATAATCAAATAAACACAGCACCTCTGCTAGTTTTGACATTGGTGCAGAATCAGCACATGGTATACCTGCGGAGGAGAACGGGCCTTCAATCTTTGAAGATAATAGAGTAAACAGCAACCAAAATCAAGAAACTAAATGGATATATTAATACGAGTGGAGTAGTTTATTCTAGTTACCATGATCAAAGAGGATTGTATCATACAGATACTGATCCTTATCGGCTTTCTGAGCTCTCATGCACTTGTCATGGTTATGCAAAAATCCTTCTTCTGCAACATTGATATTCTCGGTATTCTGATTTTGAATCTTTGAGGACACCTCTTGATGAAGAGATGCTGAGTTTGAAATGTCCTGCAATGCTTTCTGATGGCTAAGGCCTCCTTCATCTTTCTTTTGAGAAGTTGTAGAGATAGTATGGAGTGCACCCTTAACGCCTGGCCCTAAATTGATATTAGAAATTTCAGTACATATCAACTTTCAAAAATTGTTCCCAAGAAGAATAGAAAATTCTGGTGGCCAGTATATCTTTATGAAGAATGCTCAAAATTTCAGACTCAAATATCTTCCCTGTATCTAGTGCTTTCAACATTGATCCTCTCTTGTCAGCAGGGTGGATGGTCAGTTCTGCCATATATTATTATGCATTGAAATCAACAATTAGAAATACAGAAAACCCGGCTCAGGTATCAAACTATCTACCTATAAAAAGAAGATCATTTATCCCTTTAACATTCTCAAGAGGTGATATCTCCCTGTTTCAACCATTTCTTCCTGAAAATAAACTGGCTCTTCATCTAGAGTTTCAACATAGAATAGGTAGGTTTTTTTATTGGTGTGTAACTCAAGTAATGCAGAAGGCACAGGACCATAACCAGCCACACAGAAAGCAAATGTGCGCTTTTAAAGTTAGCAAACTTCATATTTCAAAGACAAAACTCCTAACATTTTTGTATACAATAAAACTACCAAAATCGCCTTAGGGTAACAGCCATCAAAACATGACTTCCAGTTCAGGGCAACTCATACCGTGATGAACAATGCAAAGGGGGGAGTCAGTGGGAGAAGGAAACCAATCAGTCTTTTCAGGTTTCTGCAGCTCAGGTATTGGTTCCAACTCCAAGTAACTTATGGGGCTTACACGATCAGCCTGAAATTTTTTTGCCAAATACTAGTATTATATTCGTGATCTTGTTAGTATCAAAAAATGATCATCAAACAAATTACCTCTACTTGTTTCAACTTTGGTGATGAATCAGGATGTGACCAATCTGCAGAGAGGAATCCGGTTTAAGTTGACGCAAGATTGTGGAAACAGCAAGACAAAATCACAATAAGATAGATAATAATACGAAAGGGTGGGATACTCTAATTACCATGTTCACGTCGAACTACATCATGTAGATACTGATCGATCTCAGCTTTCCGCGTTGCTACACACTGTTCATGATCATGAAGAAATCTTTCATCAGCAACACTGAACTCCCCCTTAGTGGGGACCTTCTTCTTTGATGCTTCTTGACGAAGAGATGATGCGTTTGAAATGTCCTGATGAATTCAGACTTATTAAACGTTCTCAAACTCAAGAGTAATCTTGAGTACAGGTGAGATGTATAAGTTCTAGGGTAAAAGTATGTTATAGTATTTGTATAATCAATAAATAAAAACTGTCACTTTGACCCTTCATTTTATCAGTAAATGCAAGTCATAACAGCAAATCCTACTGTATAAATTTGTCAATATAGTAGTTGTTTAGACGAGAACATACATTGATACTCAGTTCAAATGAATCAAATCTATGTGATAACTAATGACAACAATTTGGGAGAGGAAAAGGAAATGAATATAAAAGATGTCAACTGTGACTACCAGTCTATGTCTAAGTTCATTGTCATATCACAAAGAGCAAACTTTACAGATAACCAATGTTTTCAGAAGCTTCAGAAATTAATACATTGAAGCACAGACACGACCGAGGTTTACAAGAAACATCTAGGCATTTAAAGGGTAAGTTTTCTTTTCCTTTCAAAATGCTTACACCCAAATGTTGGAGAAAAAAAAGCATTTAGCATAACAGTTAGTTTTGCATCTTACCCACAAATTATAACCTATTTGAATGGATCATATAATCAACATGTATGATTACAGATTGAATACACGAGCAAAAAATTCAGTCATAGAAAAACACCAAAAATAAAAGATCTGGAAGCACCCTTGGGGTATAGAGGGAGGGGATAATGAAATGAGCACGTGGATACTGAAATTTTTCAATATACATGGCATGATTTATGAAACAAGAACATACATCTAAAGATAAAACATTTAAGCTAGATGATCAATGAATATTGACCAAATAAATATGATACCAATCACTAATGAACACCTATCATGTGCTATATCAAAGCGAGGAGTCGACGGTGATGGCTGCCTGTGATGGGCCATTGTAGATGGTCCTGGTGGTTGGAATAGGGGCGGTGGTGTTTACTCCTTCTTCTTCTTCTACTCTAGATACTCCAGAAACCTATGGGTATTCATTCATTAGTTTAGTTTGGGTGAGTTGGGTTAAAGGGTTCCTGAGGTTTTCTCAAACCCTAAACAACCCAAACTTCCCTTCCCTCATTTGATTTGATTTGTGGGAAAAGAAAGAAACCCTAGCTAACTAAACATCGAAATCGAAACCAATAACTGGTACTATAACTAGTTGTAAAATTGAAACAAGAAAAGAAAAACAGATAGAAAGATGACTCACTCAGTCGGTCTCAGATCAGGTATTTTTTCAAGGAGCTTTGCTTTTGGATAAGTGAAGAAGATGTGAAGAAGAAGAAGAATAACTGAAGATGTGAAGAAGAAGAAGTGGAGAAAAGGCGAGCAACGCTGGGGAAAGCTTTGCAGGGGAGAGCTAGCGCAGTAGAGAAGTTGTTGGTGAGAGCGAGTTGGGACGAGAGGGAGCAGAGAAATTGAAATCCGTGGGTAATAGGCCGGATTTGAAAAGGACTCTGATATTTATATCTTTCACACATAAATCCTTCAAAGTCCTTCAAAGTCTATTAAGTCAACAAATCCATTAAAATCCACTGCTATTTGAATACTCCTAGATTTTATTGTATTGTTTAAAATCCATGATTGAATACCCCATGATTTTAATGGATTATAAAACAATCATTTAAAATCTATATTTGAATACCCTTAGATTTCATTGTATTGTTTTAAATCCTTAATTGAATACCCCTATATTTTAATGGACTTTAAAATCTTTCAGAATCTATTAAAATACATGATTGAATACCCCCCTGTAAGTCTTCCATTCGCAATATCCGTTGTGATTCATCACCAAAGCCCATTCCCGATACTTTCGGGGTCGGCTACACGGATTTTGGTTCTCTAAACAATGCGGTCTTCCAACATATCCTCGCTTAATTCTAGTACAATGATGTCTTCCTTCACTGCCTTCATCCAAGTTTTCAACTATCGTCCCTTCCATCTACATCATTTCATTAACTTGTCAATCTAGACATTCAACGATGAGCGAACGCACGTGTAATGGTATCTAGGATTATATAATGTCGTGCAATACGCGCCGTTGAAATTTCGACATTTCCTTGCATGTCGTTAAGAATATTTCATAACATTTTTTGCACGTCGTTAATGATTACGTAAAATTATAAATAATAAATAAATAAGAAATGATATGAGTTTATGATCACTTTGGTTGATAGGGTTTTGGTTGATAATATGGGAGCTGAAGAGGATTAGAGAAGAATAAGATGAAGATAAGATAAGAGGAATATAGGAGATAAAAAGGAAGAGAATAAGAAAAAGATGACAAAAAAGGAAGATAGAACAAGAAGAGGAAATAAGATGAGAGAGAATAAGAAGAATAAATAGGTAATAAGCGGAAGATAGGTGCGGTTGATGGTGGCAAGGTGGGTGGTATGGGTGGTGGTGGTGGGATGAGGTGGTAAAGTTGTTTGTGATAGAGAAAATATGATAAGATAGGGAGACATGGAGAATAAGAAAAATAGTGACTGAGCAGGGGTTTATAATGGTAGTGTCCTTCAACACATTCAAATAAATGGTGGTAGTATCCTTTGGCAGAAATAGTAATGTCAAGATGCATGAGCCAAAAGAAAGTGTTCAATATTAAAGTGTGCCAAAAGAAGTTGACCCTACAATTTAATAGAAGTCTACAACAAAGTTCAGTTCACCTTTAAATGACACAATATTTGATCCCTTAGCCAACCACGTGATATTTTTTCTAACACTAAACAACAAATAGACCTTTGAAGTAAATAAACTAACTAAAAATTAAAATAAAATGGCATGATTGTTCGGAGATAGCATACGTGGTCACATAACATAATTGTTTGATCGTCAACTTCGTGACACTCGAGTCATGAACCCTAACTATTTAAAAAAAAATGTTAGTCAAAATACAAACACGAGGCAATATATTTTCCACTTTCATCGCATAGAATAATTAGAGAACAAAAATATATATGGTTCATGATGAGTAAGACTTTGACTAAGGATAAATAGCCGTCATTGGATTTATACGATTTACAAACAAAAACTGATTGGCAATGAAACAAAGGCTTGTTTTAGAAGGAAATATTCTTCACAAAAATTCGAAAACAAAAGTTTCAATGCACTGAAAAGTTGAATGCAACCCTAAGCTCTCTATCATCAATTTGAATCCAATGCAATAGAATTTTAGCAAAACACATAGGAACATTTGTTTAAAAGCTATAAGTCACTGAGAAGAGAATCGTAACCTTTTTTTAGTGGAGCTACTCCCAATATATGTATTAAGTTCAATGTTTTGAAAATAAAATAAAATAATAAAGACTACTTTGATAAATTAATTTTTATCAATTAATAAATTATTAATTTATTAATTAAATAATATCTCTTTTATTTAATAAAACTTCATGATTTATAGAAGTTTTAACTTTAGTAAAATTAAGATTTTTTTTTGATTCTGACTTTTTTTTTTTTTGGGCATTGGGGGAGCATTCAATTTAGCTTTTCTTTATGGGGGGCATTCAAATATCCTTACAAACTTAGTCAACTTGGGGGGAAAGGAGTGAGTGATCTTTATTATTATGTACTCAAAAGTGTCCACTAATAACATGGATGATGAAACCTTTAATTACTTCTAAAGTAAGTTATAATTTTATTTAGTCTTCTCTTTTTCCCATTTCTTGCTCATGAAAAAGAAAGGAGTGATGCGAATTCGCGGAGATAAAAGGAAACGAAAAAGCAAACCATACTACGCGGCCAGTAGGAGTCCCATGCTTTAACCAATAGGCTTAAACAATTATTGAAGACAATATTCCAATTTCTAATAGCTTTTTCTATCTTTCTTTTTTACTTTTCTTATTATTTTTTAATTTATTATAATAATACATCTTAACAACATTAGAGAGGATGGGACATGTCGTATCGATTTCTTTATCATGGGTTATGTCTCAAGATAAACTTTCAAAAAATATATATATATATATATACTAAAATTAAATTATTTTTACTATTTTTTATTTATTTCATTATTTGTGTATTTCCACTTTCATTAAAACACCACTGATACAAAAATACATAGTTCCCCCCTTTCCATAAGCTAGGTTGTTTGTGTTAAGCTTGTGTTTATGTTATTTATTTATTATGTAGCATAAGGTTAGCAACCAAAAGGACCCTTGAACTTATTGGGCCATTTTGTTATTATTTACTAAAAATAATGAGGGGTGCATGCATTTCAATACATAACAATATTGGATGGCTGAAAACATTCTCTTTGCCTAAGATTCCATTAAGTATATGATTAATTTGGCTTGGAATGTTTTTGATCAATGGACGTGAGTGCTCTTGAAAATTAGGCAATGTTCTAAAAAATGCTAGGTGGTGGCGGGCGGCGAGCAGGTGCCTAGCGCCCAGGGGCCTAGGCGGTCTTAGGTTTTGTATTATAACTTTAATAATTTACAAAAGTTAAGCATAATACCTTATCAATTATATCCAATTTAATGTCAAGATACATATGCAAAATTAAAAAACCTGAAAAATTATCAATTATGAACATAATTTATTAAAACTCAAATGACTGAAGTTGGTCATGATGGGTGCTTTATACAAAGTTGAATTGTGGACAAATATCCAAACCTACTCTTTTATTTTTCTTCAAATTGCACGAATAACCTCAGTCATGTTTGATAAAATCTACATTACTAAAATTGGTACCGGCAGATCTTTTGAGAATTCCATTAAGTAATCATCATTTGCCACATTTAGACATATACTGAATAAAAAATAATTAAATTGTTTATTTCCAAAAAATAGAAAAAAATAATAAAATAAGAACACAATCGGCCTTATTAAAAATAAATAAATAAAAAACTCGCTCAGACCCCGCCCAGAATCCGCCCAATCTTTAATCTGTGCGTTTTTCTAACGCATAGTGCCTAGGCGCCGCCTAGCCCGATTTTTAAAACACTGTAGGTGCACCTCACATTAGCTACGAGTTGTTGGTGATACTTAGTGAATAAGCAAAATTGAGGAGGTGGTGGAAGGTTCCATCTCCTCAATCCATAACTTAAGTATGAGGAAATTTGAATATATTGTTTGCTGCTCTTATGTGCCAGCTTGGACAACTCAAATTGAGCTTCGAATTATGTTTATTGATGTCACCTGCACCTCCTCAAAGGTCTATATAAAGACTCTTAAGGGGTCTTAGTTAGTAAGCCCCATTAGTCATTTGTAATCACCCCAGTGAGAGTTGTGAGAGAAATCTCATTTGTATCCGAAATTTGTTTCGAAAAATTTGACATCAAGTTAGTTTGGATTGGATTTTCATTTTCTTATTTATTGGGGTTTTGTGTTTAAGTTTATTTCGAAAAACCAATTTGTATGGGTAGTTGAAATCTGTTTGTAATCTGAATCTGAAGTAACAAGAGTTGTTATTCGTTGTGAATGTAGGCGAGTTTGCCGAACCACATAAATTGTTTGTCTCTAATATTTATTATGTTTGTTTGGTAATTTCGCATTTGACATTTGTAACATTTTCGCGTGCAGCAAGTGCACACCCAAATTACAAAGCGCATCATTGTTGCTTGGTTGACTTATTGAACTCACCAACAACCATTAGATACAGGGTGCTAGAAACAACAAGTAACTTTAGAACACAACTCCTTAAACTCACCCCATTTACCTTCCAAAATCACAAAAATGTATTAGGCAGGATTCATATAAAATGGATTATGCAAAAATGTGAAAATTTTAATTAATTAAATATTTTTATTTTTACTTATCTCTATCTCTACAACTATATCCACAAATGCATCGAATGAACAATTCACATATCTTCAATCTAATTTTTCCTTTCTAATTTTGTACTCCAAACTCTAGGGTATTACAATTTTTTATCAATTCACCGTTCCAAATTTAAATTATTACGATCAAAACTAGTTCATATAAACATTTATTAATTATACTTAAATCTTATATATAATTTATTTAAAATTCTCCAATTATCTATAAATTATATAATTTACGGCCCTCTCTCGGCTTCCTCCCAATGATTCTAGGCCGTCCAAATCAGTGGGGCCCAGTGACAGATATATGAGGATGGTTGAGTTTCCACTAGATGCAAAAAACTGTCAACCTCCTTTTCGCTCTCTCTGTTTCGATTCTTTCTTTCTTCTTTATAAATCAGTCAGTGTTACTATTGCTTGCAAAACACTATTACAAAGCATAGAGAACGAAAAGAAAAAAAATGGCGGATTGATTTCAACCCTCGCTCGCTCTCTCTCTCACACACACTCATTAAATAGAGAGCGAAAATCAATGGAGAAATTCTGGACTAAGAAGACCTTAGTAGCTCTTGGATTAGGGCAATTTCTGTCTATACTCATCACTTCCACTGGATTTTCGTCTTCGGAACTTGCTAGGAAAGGTGAATTGCTTCTTCTACTCTTTATTGTTTTTATTTGCTTTTCGACTTAAATTTTTGTTCGATTCAAACAAGAAAACACACTGCTGCTGATGAATGAATGAATCTTTGTTGATTTCTGTTTCTCAGGGATTAATGCACCGACGTCTCAGTCGCTCGCCAATTACGTGCTCTTGGCTATTGTCTATGGAAGCATATTGATTTATAGAAAGGAGAAACTTAAGGTTTCCTTTTTCTCTAGTTGGTTCACTTGCATTGAATAATCACTGTTAGATTAATGCTTAATCATTTATATCTACTTATTTCTTAAAAAGTTTTTCATTAAGGATATGTTTGGTTAGTCATTTTCCTTGGGAAATGTAGTCCATTTATCTTGTTATGCAGATTTCCGCCGCTTGGTTGTCTATTTACTTGAGGAAATCGATTCTTCATAAAACTGTTTTTCCACATGAGTTGTAATCCAAATCCAAGGGGAGGCCTTGGAATCGAATTCACGAAAACGGTTTCAATTTCCATGTCTTTTTTCTTTGCAACCAAACCGAAAATAATTATATTATCTTTATGCTGGTTAATTACTAATTTATATTGAGCACACTCTGCATCAATTTAGGTGCTATTTTTTTTCCCAGGTGTTTTGAATTATGATCAATCTTAAAAATGTTAAAGTAGTGAAGTATATGTCCTATGATTGTTTCCTCCTAGGTAGATTACTGGATAAATGTTGTGGGTGATGATACCAAAGGTCTGGGTTATGATGTCAATGAAACAGGCTTTACCCACACATTGCTTAGCTTGTGCAAACAAGTTTGTTTTCTTCACCTCCAAGAAACGAATACGTTCTGCAAGTTATGTAATGGGTGCTATTTGGAGAAATGACAGCCCGTACAATTATTATGTTTAGTTTTTGCAAAATGCCATTTTTCAAAATTCAAACTTTTCATTTTTTTTAAATCATATTTCTCTTCTACAGGGGGCCGAATTGGTTATTGCTTTATTATGTTCATAATTTCATATAACAACTTAACAGAGCTAAGGGTGTGTTTGGTTGTATGGAATTCATGGGGGACCATTTAAGATAACTTTGGTTAAAATGTGGTGGACTACTTATCATGGATTTCTCAAAATGTGGGAATTGAACTCCCATGAAATATGAAAATCCTAACTTCTTACCCCCGGGCACGAGGAATTGGATTCTTATTTTTCATGGGAGTTCAACTCTCACCGTTGATCAAGCTCTAGAATTCACAATGTCTGGTCCTCCACATTTTGATCAAATTTGCCTTAAACACTGGTGGTCCCTCCATGGATTCAAGTGGTCTCCCCATGGATTCCATGCAACCGAACACACCCTAACAATGACTTCACGAGTAACAAGTGACTTTACTATGCTATTCAATTGTATGCACACTTGATTTGACTTTAGGGTTATCCCCCTTTATACCTTGTGTGCTTTAAGTCATGATTTTCTTTTGTCATCTTGAGGGCGTTGCTAGTGGCCCTTGTAGGTTTTGTTTTCATTCATTTTGTTTATCTATTTCCAGAGTGATTGTAAAATTTCCATACTTATATCTGTACTTTTCAGCTGGTAAAATATATTGAATTTTATTGGTCAAGAAGTTGAGAAAAAGTTGAATGAAATTAAGTCACCCTTATTCAAAAAAATCACAAGTATTAAACTGTCCATACAGCATGGATGAAAACAATGTGGTAAAATGTGAAAATGGACATAGTTCCTACTTTGCATGAAGACAAGATAGCTGCTACTTTGTTTTTTTTAATGATTCTTGCCTGTTTGACTCTTGTGCAGGCAAAATGGTATTACTACTTAGTGCTTGGTATTGTTGATGTAGAGGCCAATTTTCTTGGTGAGTATGAAATATGAACATCAGCATACCTTTTCAATCTTAGTTTGCTGCTACTACTTAACATCATCATCGCATTGTGCTTTAGATTAATTAAATAAAGTGGTTGCTACATATTCCGTAGTATGATGTTGAGCCAACTCTGCCAAGCTTTTGATTCTAAATTGTGATTCTCTCGTTACCCGAAAGTAGGTTGCTTTTGAAATTTTGTCCATTCAAGAACCATGAGAACACAGACGTGCCTAATCGACAATTTTTCAAAAAACTAGGGCTCACTGACATGCTGACACATCAAACCTTAATATTCATTTATTTATTTATACAAACATAAAGAATAATCAAATAAACATAACTAAAAATCAAAATCAAAAGTGGGTCATAAATCTTGCACATTATGTTAATCAGTACATAACTCGAAAGTCTCAAGTCAATTCATAAGCAATATCATAAAACTAAGGAAATTTTTTTATTTCAGAATGAGTTGTAAACATTACCCCTCCTGGTTATTTGTACCTATTAAAAAAAGCCTTCCACAACGGCGTCTATGTTGTTTCCAACTCTCAGTCAAATTTCCTCTACTCGTTGACCACATGTTCAATACATATGGGACTCAGAGAACGGCATGCTTTTCGAAGGGTTGGTCTTCCTTGGTGAGAAGATTAGCAATCATGTAGAACGATGTTTTGTTTACCTGAAGTTCCAACTCCTTTCTAGGCTTCATTGTTACCTAGACATTCCAAGACACTCATTGCATGAAAAACTGATTCAACGTTGTGAATCTTGTGATGGTGCAAATTTGTTGATATGCAGTCACTAAAGCATAATCTTATGTTTATGAAGGTTGAACGATACCCACTATTTCAACTACAGGTATGCCATTAAATACATAGCTGTGTGCATTTTAAAATAAATAGTTTGATACTTTTTACTGTATTGTTGAGCTGAGTTTTATCCTTGGAATTTTAGTTCGACTCTCATACTGCATTTGTATAATACTGTTATCATAATGGATTACTTATTCTTTTATGCAGTGGTGAAGGCATATCAGTACACCTCCTTAACAAGTGTCATGTTGCTGGATTGTTGGACAATTCCCTCTGTTATATTTCTTACTTGGTTCTTTCTGAAGACAAAATACAAATTCAGAAAGTTTGTTGGTGTTGCGGTTTGTGTAGCAGGGCTCGTTATGGTTGTTTTCTCAGATGTGCATGCTAGTGATCGAGCAGGTAAGCCACACTATCTTTTCCTTAATATATGTTAGTGTACTATTTTTTTTTAACAGCTGTAATTGTCATTGTTGTCTTTAGTCTACTACTGTTTAGAGAAAGAAGAAATAAGGAGTTTATTTTATAATCATTACTGGTGCCAGTATTATAAGTCTTAAAATTTAACTATGATTGTCTTTTTTAGTTTACATTGATTTGGTTCCCTTCATTCTTTAGAGTCTGGCTAGCATGTCTTTTGATCCTTTTTTAGGACTCAATTTACTTAGTTATTACTTATTAGTTCCTGATGATTGTAATATGGGTTGACATGACAGTGTGTAACCTATTTATTTCAGGTGTGAATCAAATTGTATGGATTTACACGATTTGTACCAGAGGTGTTTATGTTGGGTGAAATTTGATATGTAACTCATACATGAAATCAACGACAATAACTCCTACATGAAAAAGAACGCCAAACTTACTCTAATTAAGTATACTCGTTCCAATCTACCTCTATTACTGACAGAGGGCCTAATTCAGTCATTGATGAGCTTTGTAGGAATTGCAGGAATTTCTTGTGGGATCATGAGGAGGGAGTTCACAAAGTTCACCTCGTTAATTGACAGTGTTTATGTAGAGAAGAGAACAGAGGGTAGGAATAAAAATTCTTGAAATGATGAATGTAGCCTTATGAGGAAATGATTATGGAAATTTGGGTAGGAGGTGAGTAGCTTATGGAGTTGGGTATTGTAGTGCGATATGAGGGTAGATTGGAGGGTGGGAGAGTCAAGAGTTTAGAACTTTGTATGGGTGTATGGTATGGAAGGGTATATTGAGTTGGTTGGATAATTTTAGGTAGTGGAATAGATTCAAGGTTGGTATAGGGGATATGTGGGGTGGGGATGTGCCACTTTGTGAGTCTTTCCTAGGGTTACTCTATGTACTTCATTGTAGATCGGATGACCCTCCACAGGCCTTCTGACCTATGAGAAATCATTTGAGAAGTGTTGGGGTTGCGCCTCAAACTCAATCTCTAGCACCACCTCACATGAATACTACATGTAGACGACGGAGATGTATGAAACCAAACTCAAACAGCCTCTCATATGCTGCTGTGCAGCTTCTGAGAAGACCGGACAATCTATACATCTTGTAAATTTATGCCACCAAACAGGTGTTATAAGTCAAGGTCCCTGATTTATACCACCTATATCACCTAGGAAGGTGTTTTTTGAGGAAGGTGGTATAAATCAGGGACCTTCCCTAAAAAGATTTCCTACAATAGATGGCCTTATTACCATGAGGAATCTGTTGTCCTTCTTACCGGTTTGGCCTTATTCCTTGTTGAGACAGGGATATGTTACCTTTTATAGCAAGGTTTGGCCTTATTCCTTGTTGAGACAGGGATATGTTGGTTCATGTCGTGTAAGATTAGGAACTCTTTTCTTGGTGGTTAGGAGCCGAAGAGAGACTCTTATATTCTTTGACCTTTTGGTTGGATAGCAAGGGGGAGAATTCGAGGATTCAATTCCTGAGATTGAGCAGTGATTTTTGAGATGAAGAGTCTCCTGTTTAGTTGGTGCAGGGTTTTCTTGGGATCGAGGGCTATCACTTCAAGGATTATGTCGTTAATCGGATAAATATATATTTTTTTATGTATTGTTCTCTTTTTGGTCGAGGTGTTTGTGTGGTAGTGTTTGGTTGTGTAGCCTATCCCAGCCTCATTTGCATCCTGTTTCGTGCTCATACACTTTGTTTATTGACAATAAAGTAAAATACCCTTAATTTCATGGTGGTGGTGGTGGGTGGCACTGCTGATGGTAGTCACGAGAATGATTGAAGCAAGTGATGATGGTAGTTCAATGAAGACAGTGGTGTTATGGTGGTGCAGTGGTCGTAGTGGTCATCTTTGAGATACTGATGGTGCAAGTGACACTGAAAGTGGCAGTGGGCATATGGGTTGGACGTGGTGGCATTTTTGTAGCCATTTTATGTTTCAAATTTTATAACTTCAATTCTCTATCTCTATTGATTTAATGTGTTTCAGTATGGCTTAATTGGTTGGTTGGACATAGATTCTGGTCAGAAGGGGAAAAAAAGAAGCAAATATCAACATCATATTTAGTATTTGCTAACTATGTATCTCAAGCTAATTGCAATTTGCTCGAATTACTCTCAAGTGTATATCTAATTTTTAATAGTGCAAGTCCACTGTTTTCTTGAGAAAGGGTGAAATTTATTCAAACTATAAAATATACAATATAATGGGCTTCAACGAGGAACTAGAGACCCACAAAATAACCCAATTTGCTATAAATCCTCAAAACCCACCCTTTTGAAACCAGTATTTAAAGATGCTCTATTATAAATACAACCAGTAAAATCCACAAAAATCTTCTAAGATTACTTCCTCCCTTGAAGATTTTGCATTTCTGGCACTCCAAATTACCCACACTTTTTTGAAAAAAAGGCAATGAGTAAGAGAGGATAACTATTTTTCATCGTTGATTGTAAGTTACAACTTTCCATTATGATGTATTTTGTAATTTTTTTTTTTTTTTTTTTTTTACTTTATACATATTTAGGAGTAATCCTATTATTTTAGCTGGTAACATTTACTTAATGTCTCATAGGAGGAAGCAATCCTGTTAAAGGAGATGTGCTTGTAATTGCGGGGTCCATGCTTTATGCAGTTTCTAATGTTAGCGAGGTAAGCTACTGCTGCAATATCACAAAATATTTCTGCAATATTGGCTTTAAGGATTTACTTGGAATAAGAGGAAGATGCCTTGCAATTTGTGTTGTTATTTTGAACTTGGCTAGGAAATGCTGATTAGACATTTTAGATCTATTTAAGAGCACCTTTGTCAAAAAGCACCATCACCAAATAAAACAATAATCTTTTATTCGTTAAGCAACTGACGAAACCAAAACTCCTACCTCCGAAAAAAATCACCTGAAAAATGCCATTTCTGATCTAAATGTTAGTTTGTAATAAAATTCACAATTTTAGAAAAGAATTTGCGAGATCTTTAGATGAGATTATTGACGAATACCAACTTTGGCAAAACAATTGACTAAAACAATATTCATTGATTCAAATGATTTTTTTTAAAAAATAGATTGATTGAGTGCCTCATTTCAGCGAGGCTTACACCTCATGCCTCATGAAAGAGCCACGCCTCATTTCCCGATTTAGATTTTTAAACCTTGGTTTCAGTCAACTTGTGATATGTTAGCAACACTCTTTTCAATCAAGCAGATGTTCATATCAAGTACTTCTCCGGGAAAGGAACCTGATCCTTTTAAATCATTCCTGGCAAATTCTTCTTTCGTCTTTTGTGCAGGAGTTTTTGGTGACAAACGCCGACAGAGTTGAGCTCATGGCAATGTTGGGTTTATTTGGAGCTATTATCAGTGGATGCCAAATGTATCCTTCATTTCATAGTCAGCTAAATATATCATCATTTCTGTTTAGTAATTTAACATTCTATCAATATGAAGTCTATCAGTGGATGCCAAATGTATCCTTCATTTCATAGTCAGCCAAATATGTCATCATTTCCATTTATTAATTTAACATTCTATCTATATTAAGTCAAGAACAGAACTTATAGTCATAATATCTGTCGATTTCATGGAACTACGAAAAATCCTGGGTGTCATCGCCATCATGTGCTATATTTTGCATGCTCATCACAAACAATGGCTACAAGGATGATGCAGCATGCATACATTATCTTAGACATAAGATATGACATCCAAGTGTTCAACAAAGTTATGATTTCTATTTTAATTGTTTCTGTCCAATAAAATAGACTGGTTATGTTTAAAAGGATCCATATATTGAGCATTGTAACCCTAAACAACTTCTCTAGAAGCATACTTGAACGTGAAGAGCTACGATCTATTCACTGGTCAGCTGGTGCAGTAAGTTTGTCTCTTTTTCTCCTATTTCAGTTCGGTTCTTATATATTCATGTGGTAGCTATAGATAGAATTACAAGATGAATATTATTTGTTTAGGCAATAGTTATTCCTGATAATCAACAAAATTCTTCAAAGTTTCAGCTCAAACGGGTTAGCGAAAATAATAGTTCATGTAAAAGTTGGTCCTTGAAATTTGTTTAAATTTAAAAAAAAAAATCTAAACTTTAGGTCCTACAATTATACAATATTTGAAATTTTTTGTGGTCTTAGTGAAAATAATAGTTTATGTGCAAGTTGGAGAAAATATTACTCATAAAATTTTCAAAATAATATTAGGGAAATTTTGAAAATCCGGCCTTTAGCCACCTTTCCTGTGTCCAATATGCCTGAAAACATTTACTAATCATCATCAAATTCTTGTTCTTGCATCTCTTTTCTCTGGGGAAATTTTCATTTGAACCAAGCACACCCTTAGTTATGATGATCTTTTTGTATGATTATTTCATTTTCCTCTCTCATGATTGTGCATCTCTACCTTGGTTCTTAGCCTTTGATTTATTTATTTTTATTTTTCTCTCCCCAGATTTATTGCTCATGGCTCCAATACATTTACAGTCTTCAACCCCATGGATTTTAAGCTCTATGTGATCATATAGTTAACTAAACCATAATCCGTTCAAGAGCGAAATGAGATTAATTCGGATTAGTCAAAATTAATCGGATTAATAGCTCGCCATTTTATGAATATATTTTTCGCTATTCTTCTAATTAATGTGTACTACAAGAAAAAAAAAGAAGTGAAGGTTAATCATATTGAAGTAGTAAACATCATATGCAAAAATTCAAGGCATGTTACATCAAAATTAAAAAAAAAATTAAAAATTTTCAGTGTCAGATAAATATACGGCTTTCCCCCTTCTTTGGTTTTGCTTTTTTCCTTTTGACCATAATTTTCTCCTATCCGTTTCCGTATGATCTTTATTATATAATCTTTTGTTCTTTCTGTCTTTCTTTCTAGTCTCTTCACACACTCTTAATATTTGCCATAGTAGGTTAGGGTAAAGGAAAAAAACAACATTAATTATTTCTTATATATAACAATATCAAAGACCGATCAATCGGTGAATTTCTGAAGTGATTAAATGGTAATTCGGCGAGAAATCACCTATTACTCGTCCTAAGATGGTAAAATATGCTATACAAGTAAGAAATTTTTTAACCATTCAATTTTGTACCTTATAACTTGAAAACTATACTTGAGGGAGTTAGGAATTCAAAAAATGAACTAGTTGGTGGTGATATACCTGGTGAGGAGACCATCCCCACAAATAAACAACTCACTTTTGTAATCTCTATGAAGGTGAAGTAGGTGCTTAAATCTGAGTTAAAATAACGTTCTTCCAATCTTGATCCAAATATATTCAATTGGAGAAATGGGAAATACCAACTATATGTAATTGATCTTTTATTTAATTGTGGTTTAAATCTAGGTTACCTCAGAAGCCAGAAATCACGAAAGCTTATATTGTTCCTCTTCTTCCGAAAATTTGGTCAACACAACAATACCCGTTCAGAAAAAATAAATTTCATCCTGGAGGAAATTCCTGGCTCTGCCCCTGGGCATTGTATTGAGTCAATGTCAAAGAATGAGGCGACATTGAGGGGTTTCATGGTACAAGTCTCAAGGGCTGTAGAATATCAACCCATCTAGGCCTTCCACGGCCCATACTTCTTGTGAATGCCTAACAATTTATGCAGGCCTTTCACAGATGATGACACCCTCCTTGAGCACCTTTCACTACAACCAGTTAGATCTCCACCATTTATACACTTGAATGGCTTCTCTTATTCAAGTTAAATTGATCGAAAACCCACATGAAGGTTTTATTTGGAATTGCATTCATAGGAAAGAGAAATACCAAACTCATGAAACCATCACATTACTTTTTGAATCCAACCGCCCCAAGGAAGCTATGACCAACTCCAACAACCACCACCCATAGGATTTTTTTTTTTTTGATAATTATCATTATTATTGCTTACTTTAAAGTCCTCCAATCTGTACCCTGATCAGTATGGGAGGAATTTTCTCAACCTATCATGCCAGTGTTGTTCCCGTACTTAGTAAAACTGTTTGAGATTTTGGGCATTTTAGTATTTGGTTTTAGTGTATGAAGTTGATTTTGAAAAAGCATATGATTCACGCTTTTCTGTTCTTTTGAATAGTTCCCAATCGGGATGTTAAAAGAAACTGCACAATAACTTGTTCTTCAAATATTTTATGTAAGAATCGTGATGGATGCATAAAACATTGATGGTCAGCTGTTCAGGCCCGAAAAAAGATTTTTGTCCTAGTTGTCCAGAAGTGGTCTTGTTTTCCTTTATAAACTGGGGTTCTAATTTTGATTACTGTCACATTCAACTCCAGGTGCTTCCTTTTACCGGATATGCAGCGGCAATGTTTTTGTTTTACTCCTCAGTGCCAATCTTGCTAAAGGTAGGTCTGTCTGGTTATATGAGTTAATACTTGATACACTTGTGCTACTAGCACCAAGTGATGTCTACCATCTTAAGTTCTGGACCATCTCATGAGAACGAGAGTTCTGTTTCTGGTTCCACTTAAAATTTTATTCTGTGGCCAACCTAATGGCTACCCCTCTTTGAACGGTGTTAATGTTTACTCCTAAGTTTAGGTGCATTGCCAACCAAACTTTAAAATGTGTTATTGAAGATATTCCATTTCCTCCACACAGATGAGTGGAGCTACTATGCTAAATCTCTCTTTGCTGACATCAGACATGTGGGCTGTCCTGATTCGCATTTTCGCTTATCATGAGAAGGTTTGACATCCTCTTTTATTCAACAAAAACGTTCATGTTGTTTTGTTAAATTACAAGAAATTCTTACAACCTTGTGATGGTAAATCTTCTTCAGGTTGACTGGATGTATTTCATAGCATTTGTTGCTGTTGCGGTTGGACTTGTTGTTTACTCTGTGTATGTTCTCTTTCAGCCAAATTTATTTCCTATTTTCCAATCTAGGCATTTCGTACAAGTGTTTCATGATGTATAATACGTGTCAAGAATTAGTACTTACCTTTCGATTTTGATTGAACACTAGCAAATATTACATAGGGTCATATGCACAAGAATTTCATGATAAGAAAAGGCTCACCTATGTTATTCATACTTCATATACTTTTGAAATTTTCACCATATTCAATTGCTTAGTAAATCAATGGCTGTCTACTTTAGATAGGATTATATGATAGACAGGTCAGAGAACATGATGCCATTTGTTACCTTTTATTGTTTTTCTTTTTTGTAGGGGCAAAGAAGAGAATGAAACTCAGGTCAGTAGGGATGCTGGTGAGCAAAACAAGGAAAGGGATGAAGAGGCTGGTAATGGAGGTCAGCGTCATGGATTGATGACTGGGAATTCGAAAACAGGCGATGGTAAATATGATTCCTCTGCTACCACAGGAATGGTTGACATTGGTAGTAACAAGGATAGGAAATGATCCACAAGAGCAGAGATCTTGATGCGTTTTTCTGTTTTCTCTTTTGACACCATAGGGAAGGGGCCTTATTATGTGCTTATTGGCACTGAGCCACGGCAATAGGCAATGATACTGCCAAGAACACGCTTTAGTGAGTCGAAAATGCCCTTCACCAGCATCATTCTCAAACAGGAAAATCAATTTGTACTGATAGCTTTGCATATTTGTTGCACGTGAGACTTTATTAGCTAGGCATCATTATTTATATATTTTTACTTTAAAAAATTTTGACATATAATAATTAAATCAGTTTTTGTTCCAAGAAATATTATAACTAGCGTCACTAAAAGGTTATAGATACTAGTGGCAAGTTCTCGCTATGTGCACATATATATTTGTTTTTGTTCTTTTCATGATTAATAATATGTGAAATTTATATATTCTTTTAACGGGTTTACTTTGAATTTATGTATGTCGTAACTTGTTGATTGACACCAAAAACGAAACACTTTATATATATATGTATGTATGTTAATTTTACATCTTCTAATCAACTGCTCATTCATTAGCAAAACAAACAATTCATTTTGAAGCGTAGCTTCTAACCACTTAAAAAAACAAATGCTTTATAAAAAGTGACCTAACAATATCACATTGCATGAATCAGAAACTAGTTTTTTTAATGTTTCAGCTCAATTTATATTAGAAGAAATATAAACTTAACATCCCACCAATTGGCTACCTCAATCTATATTAATGATAGTAGTAGCAATAACAGTCCTAATGGTTTTGAGATGGGATGTATTTTAAACAAAAATAGTTTTTGCCTTTAAGTAATGCATTTTCAGTTCTTTTTTTTTTTTTTTTTTTTTTTAAAGTGGTAAAATTGCAACAAATATAAGTTGATTTCTGAAATGAACCTAAAATCGCATTCCAACAGTTCCACTCCCTGGCTTATTAAGACAATTCAATATTTTCACATCTCTAAGTATTTACAATCTGCACAGCATTTCAAATAATATATCTTCTGTACATTTTTTTTGAAATGAGAGATTATAAAATAGGCCAAAACGAAAGAAAATAAAATAAAATATGCCTAATTCTAGGGTCATACCAACACCATTTAACCACACCCCCAAAGCCACTTGGTTATTAACCACACTACACAGAGTTCTCCCAACCATGTCCAAAAACTTCCCTTCTGTTCCATGCAATCTTGCTTTTCTTGTCACAGGCAAGACACAGAAGATGCTAGATGGATTACCTACGTCATATTTTCTTCATAATCTCTTCATTTATGCGGTGGTAGTATGTCATTCTCCGAATCGAGTTTATGGCTTCCTCAAAATTTCTGTTCCTAAATGCATCTCCAAATGATTTCGACCAAGTTGTCAACTTTTCATTTACCTGCATTGGTCACAATGCAGCCAAGATCAGCAAATACCATCATGTCCACTCGTATCCTATTCTATCTATGTGGCAGAGTTGAAAGCAATAACTTTTACTTGCTTTCTCGACGGTTTCTCACATTTTCAACAAAACTGTAGAATTTTAATAAAGGTCTAGGCTATTTATACATGCAATTTTTACCATTTCCTTTTTATTCATGTCAGCATTTTTTATAGAAGTATATGTCAGCAATAATGTGCCTGCCCATGAGGAACCCACACCTCTAACCACTGAAAAGAAAAAAAACAAAACATTACCTGACACTGGATTTGCTCTAATGTGCCCCTTGTCAGTGGCCTCATCAACAGCTTCCCTGATTTCCATGATCTGTACAAAGATTATAACATTCACATATGTTAAATGGGGATATGTTTACTAGCAAGGTTATTCTCTATAGGTATCAGAGGTTTCTGTAGAGTTGTCAAAAGAAAAAGATTGACCTATAACTGTTTATGTCGATTCCACACTTCAATTGATTGAACATCTTATTTATTTACTTATTCATAAATTTACTATATTACTTTTAACGTTTTCCAACTTTCATCATTGTAGATTACGGGTGCAACTAATAAAATGAAAGGCAGCGAGAACAAAAATATCCGTTTCATTCATATGAGATAATTCCATAGACGGGGAAGCTCCCTCTAAGCAAGACTGATGAATAGTACTGTTTTCCATCAAAGAAGAGCTCACAAATTAAAAAAAAAAAAACACTAATGCTGTATGAAAGTAATTGTTCTCTATTTTATTCAGGAATAGCCCAATCCTACATTGTCGACATTCCCAAATAGAGAAGTCTACTTCGGTCTTTGACTGTCTCAGTATCATTTTACTCTATCAAGGATTTTCTGTTGCAAAGAAAAACATTTTCTTGGAAATGGCTACACTTTCTGTTTAACACATAAAAAGAAAAGGGAATCATTGCTTTTAAACACTGGTATCAAAAAATATGTTCAGAAATTACTGATTCTTGATTGTATCTCATCAAATACTTCTGCATTTTCGCCTATAACTAGTTCCTCTGCAAATTCATAATTCATTAAAATCTTGACAATCCGTAGTAAAGATAACATAAACTTTATTTATACAAATGGTTTTTTGCCATATTTAAGAATCTCAACATCATTCTCTGCCAAATAGTCCAGCACGGCAAATTTGTTTGGGAAGTAAAATAATCATTATAAAATCCTTAATCGAAACATCCTCCTTTGCTTCCTCAACTGCCCAATCAGTTTTTGCAAAGAGAAGGAATAGTCTTGCCCTTTCAGAATCTTGCGATATTTTTTTCAGATAAGGAATTACGAGAATTTTAATAACTGCAGACTCGTATTGATGCCACATACTTTACATCTCTTGTTGTTAACTCATTTTGGAGTTGTATGTTTCTTGTACCAATATTTTGATGAAATAGAATTGAAACTTCTATTAAAAACTATAGATGCCGCATACTATGTTAAAAATGGTCAAACTGGCAGAAGTATCCAGATTTTAGCTTTTGTTACAAAGCGTGATTTGCCACCTCTTAAATGTTTTCAAATAGAAAAGCTGTTTATAAACCAAGAAGGCAAGAAACCCCTCCATTCATGTGCAAAAACTCAGAAGAAATAAAGGTATAACAATTGAGGTTCAAGAAATTACCTCAGCTAGCAATTCTGGATCTGACACTGTTTGTTCTTCGTCAACATGAACACCTTCCAACCGCAACTGTAAAAAATCAATAGACTTATCAGAAACAATATTTAGGTGAAACAAATATAATCTAATAGGAGGAACCAAAAAATAAAAATAAAAAAAATAGAAAGGAGGAATAGCTGTGGTGCACTTAGGTCTCCAATCTTACCATTAGGTTGTAGGATAATGCTGAATTATTAATTTAGGTCCCAGGAAATTCCATCTTAGAGTCTAGTTATGGTCTTATGAATCCACATTGACTCTCATTGGTTCGTTTGAGTTTTAACACATGGACATTTGCTGTATAAGCAATATTAATGAGAACAACCCTAAAGCATGATTACCTCGTACGGGGAACAAGAAGGTACGTGGAACATGAACAAATTTGGGATACGTTTGTTTCCATGGTACAGAGTTCAAAGGGGTAGGCAGAGTCATTCCTCTATTTGGGGTTACAATTTGCATATTTTTGTTTATTCGAGGCACAATAATTATTTTATATATACCAATATATTTGTATAATAAAATATATAGGAAAAGAAAATAATGTATGAACATATGAACGTGGACTCGATACATGATATTTTATGCAATGATCAAATTATGATAATTTGTTGGAAATCTGAAGGTGTCTTGGAAAATACCAACTCTCTTTAATAAGTGCATGACCCGAGTACTCTCGTTTTGGATATGATATTCTCCTCCTTATTCTCACTCATTTGTCCTCTTTTTAACCACATGGGTTGTTGAAATTCAACAATCTAAACCATATCGAAGCCATACGCGCGACCCAATTCGAAATTTGTAGGAGGGGGGAGGGTGAGCGATCATGCATCTATGACCTAAAGGCAAAGCAACAAGGACAATTCATGTAACATTAAGAAAAAATAGTGTCTATACGTTTAGGACACTCACACTCAATCGAACCCTCCAACGAACACTCCATGCTTACATCATATGTTTTACAAAACTTGCAGCCATATCTTTAGACATGCTATGAGTATATTATAGCAAGATAGTAGCACATAAGTAACCTATGTTGTCAAGGGCGGGGCAAGACATGAGAAGCCAAGGCGAGTACTAGAACCTAGCTAGAAAAGGCACTGTAGCGACAAAGCCTTATTTTTTAATGGCAAAAATTGTGTGGTTGTACTCGCCTTAAATAACTGTGTGACCACAGTTATCAAAACGTATATAGTATCGTATATTATAAACCAAAATTTAAGATACATGTATTGTAACAGTCTCGTGTATCGTAAGATACAGTGCAAAAAGGTGTTGCGGAGGTGAAGGGGTATGTCGATCAACCAGTTGAATTGATTGAGTGGTTGATCGGCCCAATTAAGTGGTTGTTGGAGGGTATAGTGGCCTGAGGCGCCGCAGTTGACGAGGAGGGTTGTGGGCCATTGTCGCTGTAGTTGGCGGTGGCGTTGTTTGGGTCTATCCCATGGCCCTTTTATTGCCTCACAGGAATCTCGAATATCAAATCCAACCTCTCCAATGCTCTTTCAATTGCCTTCTCTAGCTTCTCGACCGTTTTTTCTACCTTCCCTGGAGTCTTTTTTTTTTGTCATCTTCCAAGCTTCTCTTCTTCAAAACAAAATTTCTTCAAATCGAACCAAATAAAACTGAACCATTTCGGCTTTTATACCAATTGAGAGAATTAAAATTGCAAATAACAATAACTAAAAATAAAACAAGAATCAAAAGAAATAAATCTACAATAAAACGAATGAACAAAATAAATTCTCTTATTCAATCAACCTATTAACAATGAACAATCTATGTCCTTTTTTATAATTAACCTAATTTCTCTAATAAGAAAACCTAACCCTAAACCTAATTGAAAAGATATCCTATTATAATAATACTAGAACTGATACTGCTAAAATACTAATATTACTAAATAACCCAATTACATCAAATCACCTATATGTATCGTGTTGATATGTCCTCAATTTATTGAAAAGATCTATTTCAAAGGTGATCATTATGTAAAGGGTGTGTGCGTGGATGTGTGTGGTTACTAGGCGGTTTTTTTTATAACATTGAAAAGGTATAATAAATATATTGTATTTCACTTTACTCAAGGCAAAAATCAAGTCAGGCTTACTTCATTTTACTTTAATCGAGACAACAAGTAAACTAGGTCATTATGTAGCATTTGAGACTAAGAGACAGCTATGGGGGCTCCTTTTTCATTTTCTTCCACTCTATGACCATTGTTGAGACTCATTTGTGAACTACAAGTTGTCCTCTCCATGTGGGGGACCTGTCAATGAGAAGTGAGAACAATTAGTTGTTAGATTTCATCTTTTTTTTTTCTCTTTTTCCTTAGAATTGGATGTGGGGTCTTGTAATTCATGGATTAGTCATTCAACCCACCAACCACCAATGGCAGAAAGGGCTTTGCAATCACACACAACACAAGTCCTTCCCCAGACAGTATTTTTGAATAGGCTAAATAATTTCTTGGACAGAAAGGCTTAGGGCAGTCTCTCTCAGTTGGGGATCCTTCAAGGGAAACGAAGAGGGTGCACAACCTCTACCACGGCCAGAGATCCGCCACCACTAACTTTCAGAGGTCCACGAGCGTCGGTGGTGAAAGCCCTAAGCCAAGATTAGCAATCTCGACCAAGATCCACCACCTCGGAGGTTGCCAGCATCTAATGCACCACCGCCCGATCCACCACAGCCAAGATCCACCTGCGTGGAAGTCGTTGTGACAATGAGAGTGGCGATAAAAGTCGGACTTGATAGAGTCATTGTGATCAGGATCTCTAATCCGCCCGTTGACGCTTTAACTCCAATTAATTTCCAATTACCAATTTTTTTGAAATGTTTATGAATTTGTGTTTGGATCACTGACCTCTCTCCCTCTTTGAAACTTTCGAAAATTTGACAAAACCAAAAAACTGATCCAAACCAAATCTAAAGTGGTTGTATCGGTTTTCTGTGGTTCAGTTCGATTTTCGGTTGATACAAAGAGGAAACCGATGATAGCCGGTGGTGAAAAACCACCGGTTTGATTTTCAGCCCTAGTGTATCCATTTGAGGTTGAGATTGGATATGCTCCGATGGGACATTCAACAAAACAGTTGGCAAGAAAAATAATTTGGAGGCAAACAATGGGTTTTTGTACTATTTGCCAGTTGGAAGTTCAAACGGGTCAAATTAGTCATTTTGAGCATATGACCATTTCGCATACCTAGACCCGCCCAAATGAAACCTCCACCCCATTGAGTTTCCAGACATCATTGGAGCGTGAAAATACACCATCAAAGCTCAATCGGAACCCATATTTGACTTTTGAGCTTGCAGAGATGCTCTAAGGTACTTAATCAAAGTGAACCTAGAGTTTCAGAAACTTTTGGTTCATACGCAAAGTGTTTGAATTTAAGGATTATCCAGTATTTCAACTTCAAAATAATATGACTAGAGTAAAAATCCATAAATTAAAAAGTAGATGCCCCTTACAAGGTATATTGCCCTCAATAAAGGTGTTCTGAGTGTGCGGTAAGCTTCAATGACCTTAGAAGACTCTTCAGCAGCATACTTTTTTTCTTCCTACATAAGTGACAAGAAATTAGGAAAAAAAACATAACTAAATTAGGGAAAAATCCAAAAAAACAAAAGATCTTATGCAAAACAGACCTTAGATTTTGTATGAACTAAATCAGGATGCAATTTCTTCTGCCAATCTTTGTACTTCCTCTCGAGATTAAAATCCTCAATTTCATAAGCTTTCTCCCTGTTATCATTCCAATGAAGCTCTTGAGCAGTTCACATTGTCATTTTGCAGATATTTTGTTTTTTCGATTTGACACATGCTATAAAATGCTAGAAACCTTATATATTCTGTTAGGCATGTATAAAAATACAGTGACACTCATTAAAAAGGGATTCAAATAGTCTAACCTGATAAATGCACCACCTACAGTGTTCCATTAGATTTTAAACTTGATACTAAGGTTGCAATATAACCAATTGTAGGCAATATTCAATGGATTAAAATAAAGAGAAAATTCATGAAACTTACAAACCATATATCTGGAAGTAATCCACAGAAGAGTCCGCTGGTTGAACAGTTTTACAAGAGTCGCAAGCAAGAAATGGTTTTGAGATAGCGGCTGCATTGCAATTCCAGCACCTAGACACACTAGCATTTGATGACTCTGAGCAAAAGCTCTTCGCAATACACATGTCCTTTGTTTGATAATGGTCATTGCAGCTGTGGAAGACCTTAGAATCCCACAGATGACTATAAGAGCAAGAGTAACGTGTGGAGTTGAAATTGGAATTGAATTTTGAAGAAAACCATCGGCTTGAGCGTAGATTCGAAATGGTAGAGATCCATAATTTTCTACTAGGCATTGTTAAATAGCTTGGAGGTTAGAAGCAAAGTTTTAAGCGGAAGAATCTGAGTTCACTTTGTAAAATGAAAATAAGGAATAAATTTATAACTTTAAGTGTGTGAAATACGGTGGATCGTCACAATGTGGTTCTTTTCTAATTTATGAACTGATGAAAACAAGAACACTCTTCCCTGAAAAGGAGAAAAAAAAAACAGCAAGGTGAGCAAGTTTTGTAGTTTAAAACTTTTCAGTCATTTGCATTGCATGTCTTTCCTAGACGTAAAATAATAGAAATCATAGAAGTCATTGACATTACAAGATATATAAATTGAAATGATATATTATATGGATATAATTTCCTTTTTTATGATTAAAATATAAAAAGAAACACCGATGTATTCACTAAATCAAGGACTAAAAGCTTCTCAGACCTTTGCAATACTCACGATTGATATCTTCTATTTCATAAATAGTGCCAATCTACTTCTCATAAAGTGAAAATGGGACATTGTAGTATTAGTGTATGTGAAGCCATTTTGGGGTGTAGAATGGAAAATATATAAAGAGCAGTGTTATCAAAGGCTAACCTAGGTGTGATGCGCAACATGGCAGCCTCGCCTCACAATGATGCAAATGTGGTGTGATCATGTGCCGAGGTTAACCTAGGCTATTGCTTCGACTGCCTATTCCTACCAACGCCTAGCGCCACGATCGCCTCCTTCTATGATTGTGTTCCACGACTCACTGTTTAATTCTCTTATTCTCTTCTTTCTTTTCTTCCCTTCTCCTATTTTGCGATTTAGGCATGTACTATGCGTTTTCCCCTCATTCCGATTCTCCATCCACACACATTTTTACTTATTGACTTAGTGATGAGAGAAGACGGCATGGATAATGAGGATGAAGAGGGAAGAGGGCATGAGTTGTCTGGAGACGACAAGGATTGAGGTAGAGAAGGGGAAGGTAATGATTGGGATCAACTTTGTAATACATGTGGTAGACTCACTTCGTTGCTAGATTTCTTCACTTGATCTGAATTATAAATCTAATATATGTAATATGATTGTATGAGCTTGATTCGCTCGGTTTGGATGCGTTAAATCATACTGTGTGTGTGTGTGTACAAGTAATGCTAGGATGGATCGCCTCACGCCTCAAACCATCCAGATTAAGAGTCATCAAACAAGCACTCAGCAAATAACAATGTCAAATGGGAAGGTGATCCTTGCCTGATCACCACTCTTTCCAACTCCCTTCGCCAGCTGACACAAACAACTGGTCCTACAACCACTTTCCTCTGTCGAGAAAGGTCTCTTCTCTTGCAAAGCGATTGCCATACCCAATTTTCTCATGGAAGTTACACTACAGCTAGGAGACGCCAAAGGCTGATGGTGAAAGGACATGAGAGAATGTGATTAATAGACTCCTGATTTTGCTCACAAAGACTACAGCGATTTGGGATGATAAGACCCTTATTTGTCAGGTTGCGATAGTTGAGATACGTACATGCGTAATTGTCCACAAAAGGAAATTGAAACAGGGAGGCCTTTGTCTCATACTTTGCAATAGCTCTTGAAACTGCCATCGTTTCAAGAGCTAAATGTACAACATCAAACAATATAATCCTTTTCCTAGTAACTAGTGTATGAATGACGGGTGTTTTGTTGTATCGACTCTCATAATCCTTTTTCCTTTACAAAACCCCAAATCAAAATGCTAAAGATGAAAACTGAAATAGAAAGGAAATGCATGAAAACGGGTAGCTCCAAACCAAGATTTCAAGGACAATAAGCTATCAATTTCTTTTATTCGTTGAGAAGAAAGTTTTCTCAGAAAAGAAGTTTCATTTTTGTTTGTGATGAATGAGCGGGGAAGGATACAAACTGTTGAGCAGCTCTATGAAGGGGGATATCTACCTTAAAGCAATTCAATCAGTAGGACATTTCAAGGAATGAACTACATCAATGGGGACGACCTTGGCACAGCTCCGCGTCATCATTTACACTGCATCAGATTTGGGTCTGATTCCAAACAAACAATCAAGATTTAGGATGCATAATACTTCTACCAGTTTTGACCAAATTCGCAACTTGGACCCTTTGCATGTAAGTTATGCTATGCAGACAAATTCAATGCTCGTCCCAAAATCAAGGATGGTTTCAAGTCATTGTGGCCAAGCACTTTAGTAGTGACCCACTACAAAAAGCGGAAAGATGTTTAACCATGTCTAAAAGGTGTTATTATCACATGGTAAATTCACCTATAATTTGGTCATCGTAGCAATGCAGTTAAGCCACTTATTTAGAAGATAAAATTGAAGGACAAGAGGAGCAATTTCAATTCAAAATGGTTTGTGGGAAATGACGGATAAAAAAAAATGATTTACTGTAAGATCTGGACCTGACTGGTTCTCTAATAGAAGAATCGCAAGGGGGGGATCAATCCTTTCCTAGCTCCAAGAGAGATAATGGTATCACCTGCGGTGAGAAGTAAAAATTAACTGAAGTAAGACACGAGTTTTCTTCAGTCTTCACTTATATGTAAATCTGCAAACAACATTAAGCTCATGGCTAAAAACTTGTAAAAGGCGAACATTTTACCTAGGAAAGATACAGATACAATGACTCTCCATTAGTGGTGGATTTGGGTCCATCGAGCCCCATTGAAGTTTTTAATTGACCTATTGCAACTAGTGTCTGTCATTGCTTCTTCGATACACCAAGAACACAGCATGGAAGGATCAAGTAATACATACATCACACTATTGTTTGCATACTGTATTATTTTGAAGAATCTAAAAAACAAATGCTCAAGACATTTTAAATAAATATGAACACTTTTTTTACATTTTAGAATTGAACCCTGTAAGAGAGCTTTCAGCAATATACAAAATCAGCAGCAGCAGAAGCAATTTTTTTTTAGTCTACTCGTACATGTCAGGCTAGACTGAATCTCTCTATTTGGGCAAACAACCATTCAATTTCTAGTCCTTAACTAACTGTTAAAACATCTTTGCAAGATCACAACCATAGTCTTGTAAAACTCAATTATTTATAGCATACTCAGGCATCATAGTGTTTTGCAGGTACCATCCTTCCATCTCAACCAAGCCATTGTGTTGATTTGAAGAATTATAGTCAAACTTCTTGCAGACTTAGTAAGAAGAACATCCCAAACAGCCTAAACTCAAGTCATTTTTGCAAGTTATATGTACAGGTACACAAAGTACAAACTATTCCATCAAAATCAAACCATAGCTCCAAAAATTATGTAAGAAAAAAGTGCAAAAGTATATCAAAATCCAGTAAGACTGAAGAAATAGAACAAAAGGAGTGGCCAGCAGCTATGGGGAGGTCAAATTTTGGGCAAAACTGAAACTTTATGCATGAAAACCCCAATAACACTAACATCAATTTTGATTTTGATCTCAAACAAGCAAAATCTGATAATTTAATTGAAAAACCTAGATCGTAACAACCTTCAAAAACATCAAGAGAAGTAGAGAGAGAGGGATTTTCTAGATCTGCTTCAAGCTGAAGAGAGAGCTTCGAAAAATTCAATGGAGGATAACGCTTACAGGATTGAAGAGGGGCGATGTGAAGAGAGACGTGATAGAGATTTTTAAGATTTTAGTCACGCCAAAATTTTCCCTCCCATCAAAGGTGGGAATTTGTGGCATCTCATGCTCATGAATAAAAACTTAATCAAACACCTAAAATCCTATTCCAAGTGGGAATAGAATTCCAATTCCAATTCCCATGAAATGAGTGCAACCAAACACACCCTAAATAGAATGAAGCAGCTGAAACCCAAGGTAAGGAATTCCCAACCAATTTGAAATGAAGAAAAACTCAAACAAGTACCAAAACACAGACAGACAAGTTGAAAAAGGGAGGGAAGGAGAGAATTACATTACCTGTTTGTTTGAAAAAGGGAGGGAATGAGAGAATTAGAATGTTGCAAAATTTTAGATATTTCCATGTAGAAAGGAAAACTTTTATTATTATTATTATTATTATTGTCTCTCTATCATGTATCCTCTGTCATCAAATCTTATTTGGTCAACATTTTCTCCTCATTTTTCTTATTAATTATATACAAGTCCTGGTCACTATAGGGCTAATTTGGGTTAAATTAATGGTGTGTCAAGAAGCTACCTTAAGGAGCATAAATGTTCTTCCATGCTTTGCAAACCAGCTGATCCACACTCTTTGTGAGATAAAAGAGTGTGGTGATTTGAATTTATGAGATTTTTTTTTTTTTTTTTTTATTTTTTTTTAAAGTTGCTACTTATTTATATGAAAAACTAAGGGTGGGCAAAAATCGATTTGAATTCGGTTAACCAACCGAACCGATTATAAACGGTTCAAAATCGGTTTACTGTTTTGAACTGACCGAATAATAACCGAACTGACCGATTAATTAGATATATATAAATAAGTAAATAACAGGTATGTGTCAATACCTTATTAGTGCAACAAATGCACTGCAGTTCACCATGTTGCACTGAATCACCCCTCTTCTCTCAAAGTTTTCAATTTTGGGCTAAAAATTAAGTCTGTAAAAAAATTGAACCTATAAAAAAATTGGACATGTTTTAATGAAAGTCTTTCAATTGCTTGAGCTCGAAATTTCGGCCCAACCAAACCGAACCGATCTGAAATTCGGTTCAACCGAATTCATCGGTTTACAAATACAAAATTCGATTTCGGTTTCGGTTTTGGACAAACCGATGGCTCAAAACCAAACCGAACCGATATTGCCCACCCCTATGAAAAACTTAGTACATACTGCGGAGATACTGAATATCCCTACAATTATCATACAAAATCAAGAATAATTCTTTTGTAGGGGGGATCGCGTAACACTGATAAAGGAATACAAAATAGTAGCTAGTTTAGCAAGGTAGTTAGTCGGACCATTTACCTCCATATGACATGTTTGATAGTGAAGTTCTTGAGTTGTGATAGATGTTCCTTGATTGCTAATAATATCGATTTTGAAGTTCTTGAGATGTTTGGGATAACATTGATCCCCTTGGCTGCCCAATTGAGAATTGTTATGTTCACCCTACAAATCTTCCTCTATCTACCTTATTGACTCTTTTTTTTCATAACTTCTTCTCACACCCCATTGCACAACCCCCTTATTTTACTGATGCGTCAAAAAATCGTCTTCCTGTGAGTTTGATCTGCAAAACAATCAATAGACTGCCAATGACTACATTTTTTGTGGCCGAAGACAATCTGATGCTTAAGTCAGTAACTTTGTTGAGAGAACGAAGTAAATCTTAATAAAACTCAGTTAAAGTTGGATACCCGTGTCAAATACTCTATTTACCTTTTATAATGGTTGCGGTTAATTATCTGCGTAACTTAAGTATGTGAGGCACAATGGAAGGAGATGTTTCTAGTAACAGTCTCTTCATTGATGGAGATACGTTCGTGAAGGCGTAACTCCCTCCACGACTCTTTTCCAGTGTAACGCATATTTTCTTTATGAGAGAACTCGTGTCGGGCCTGAATTTTGGCTCCGAGTCATTCGGGCCTTGTTTACGTCTTCTCGAAGGCGGGCCTTGTCTGGGCCTTTGTAATTGGTTGTATTCTTCCTAAGCTTTATGAGTTGGCCCAATAGATTAGCCGTTATATTCTCGTGCTGAGTTTTATGCCACGTGTACGACCGTGATGATCTGTCTATTTTGATGTATCATCACTTACTAATACCAACTTTCTCCCTCTCCTTCTTCTCCGATCTACAACAGTGGGTGGTGGTGGTGGTGGTGGTTGTCTATTGACATAGAAGGGTGTGTAGTGAGGAAACTTGGTTGTTAAGAGAATTCAGTACAATTAATTAAAAAGTAGACGATTTATGTATATTTTTTGTTGACTTGCATTACTTACAAAACTTCAATGTTAACGTGTAGTACATCTTCTACATGACATTGTCATAAGTATGTGATACCTACGGATAATTTGTTTTGATTCATATGTTTTATGATTTTGGTGATTTTTAGTTTTAATGTGTAATATATGCTATATGTCTCTACTATATTTATATGGCGCATGTTCAGTTTATAATAACAACTTAGACCCAAAACAAATTCATCATTGAAAAAAATTTCACAATCAAAACAGTACAAAATTTGGAAAAAAAAAACCTTTGAAAAATCAAACAATCACAAATTTTTTTCAAAAATCAAATGCACGATGTTATCGATTTCCAATGATCACCACCACCAGCAGTAAGCCTACCAACGACCTTGATCCAAACCCAAACTACCATTAATAAGTTCTGGAAACAAAGAGCTAAACTTGAACTTAATAACTACTGGAAAGACAGACTAGTTTCATATTGAGCAAAACAAACAAATCTCAATCAAACTTTGCAGCCCATGAACATTTCAAACTAGGCTCCAAACCATCAACAAGAAACCATTAAGGAACAGTAATAACATACAAGAGACATAACAGACAATCACAACATAATTCAAGTAGAAGATAACAAGAAAAAAATTTATATTTACATTACACAAAGGGCAGACAAAACTGACTCTCTTGATCTTCCATACTCACCAAACCTTCCTTCTTTGCTTCTCCTAAAATTCAAGCTCAAATAAGAAGTAGAAGGTTTTCTTTTTTGATTTATCACCTTCATATCAGTATATCATAATAAATCCATAAGACTTGCCAAAATGGTTTTCCAAAATCCATCAACTAGCTACTTGACAGTATATCATCACAATATCTTTTACCGGAGCAAGAAATTAACATCAATTATGCATTAGTATTTGTGATCGAGCATCGACTTCGACATTTGGTTATAATTGTAGAAAATGTGAAAGAGCAATTTGGTTATGAAAATGTAATAGTGTTTTCTATTAAAAAACATGAAAACTCATTGTCACTGTTCATATACCTCTTGATTTTAATTTAGGAAAAATGACTTAAAATGCCTATTTTTATAATTATAGACGACATATTACTCTAACAATTTAAAATGCCTCAAAAAACCTATTTTTTTTTATAATTAAAGACTCTTAAAAGCCACAAACACAACCCATGGTTTAAAAACTATTATAAAGACATTCTTACCCTTTAACTTAAGTGATCAATTTTCAACGGAAAAATCTGTGTTTTACTTCACGGAAAAGTAGTCTTCGAATATCCAAGGGGGTAATAAATATTCAAGCAAGTTTCAACAATACCATTGTAACGGTTACAGATCCGATGGAGAGAATAACTTATGATTAGGTTTTCGATAAATTTCCAAATGAACAATTTCAACGAAATCTTTCAATTCTTATTTTACTATGTTCAACTCTATGCATTCCTCTATCCGTAGAGTACATCGAATGTACAGAAATGTCTATAACAGAGTTTCTGTTATTCATATTAACAGCTACTCTAGGAGGAATGTTTTTATGTGGTGCTAATGATTTAATAAGATTAATCAGCCAGAATTGATCACTTGTGTTTTATGGACATGAAACAACTTTGGAAAAATATCAAATAGCATTAAATTTTGCATATTTTCACTTATTTCAATGTAATTAGAATTTAAATACATAAATAACATGTTAATGTGTCTAGGAATATGTGTATATTTATCTTTTTACATATCTTTTAATCATGGTTTAAGTTTGTGGCGTTTAATAGTCTTGATTTTTTTTGTCTTGAATTACAAAAAGTAGGTTTTTTAGGCATTTTCAATTGTTAGGGTCTTACGTGGTAAAAAATTATAAAAATTAGGCCTTGACATTTTTCCTTTAATTTATCCGAGAAGATTCATACCAGTGAGTCCCTAACAAGCTATTGAGCCTTTAGTCAAGTGCCTAGGATGCATAGAGGCCTTCTGTTCCATTCTGCAAATCAGGGCAGGTTAAGGCACCCTTCTCCCCACAATTTGCGTTAAGAAAAGAAACGATCCAATATCTAGAGAATCGCTAATTGTGAAGTCACCAGATCACATGAATCTCATTTTCTAAACTGGAATTTGTCGATACAACTAAAAGTTCTGCTCGAGGGCATTCAACACCACTGTTTGTATACAATGACACGAGAACACTTGCCTTATTGAGCCAAAATTTACGTAACAAACATTTCATTGCAATCTTGAATATCCGTGGCCAATAAATAAACGAGTGCCAGTGTGTGCAAGTCCGGTTTGATTTCAGGAACTTTTAACCCCATCAAAAATGGTATCCAAGTTGCAATCAAGAGTGAAGAGTCTACCTCCATGCTAACCAATATTTTCAACTGTGGCAGGATTGCAGACGAAAAACAAGTTTCTCTAGTCTCTGTCAAGCATCTCAAAGTTCGTCCAGTTTAATCAAGTCACCACACCAGTCCACCTCTTCCAACTTTCCCTTTGCGTCGACTATCATAAGATCATTCTGATGCTCTGCCAAGACCTTGTCCAGTGAATCAGCCAAATCGATCTCCCCAAAACCTGACTCGCACACTTTTTTATACGCTTCATATCCTGCAGCTCTTAACCCATCTGATATAAACTCCCTCAGACCATCATAACCATTCGCTCCTATACCCATTACCTTGAGTAATGTCTCAGCTGAACTAGGTTTCGAAAACACTACAATAGCACAGCTCTTTTCCACTAACCTAACCTCAAAATCTTCCAAGAACACATCATGGGTCCCACGTAGAAAGCTCTTTAATACTCCAGCAGATATCCCACTTCTAAACCCCCACAAGAAAATCAGATCTTTTGTGTTCACCCTTTTTGAGTTATTCATCCATATGTTATCTTCATCAATTAGCTCCTGAAGGTTAGTTGAGCAGGGACCAAAGATGTTTGCAAAGTCGTACACTGAAGTAGCTAGGTTGCCATTTATACGTTGCCGAGTATCAGGGGCGAGTTTAAGTACAGAACTGAGCTTAGAGAATAAATAGGCTGTAAAAAGCACATTAAGCCCATGAGTCCTGTCTTCTTTTCCTGGTGCTGAACAACAAAATGTGTAGTGCAAACCATTAGACTTTGCCATAGAGAAAAGGGCACACAAATTATATGTACAAAACACACAATAGAAGAGAGCATTGGGAAAAAATGTGAAATGGTTACACTGACTTGCCTCGATGAGAAATCTCTGTATCCAGCGGTGCAAAGAACCATCTCTTTAAGTAGGAAATAGCAGCAGGTACACTCCTCGCACTTTTAAGAGGCACAATTTCCTTCAATAAATGATTGACATCAAGTATGTGGGGGAAAACCCCGTGTAAAGAGCACATGAACTTGCTCATACTTGAAGGAAGGGGACCAATGAATTTTGAGTGAATGAATGAGAATTCTGCACGACATGAATATTCCAAAACCAATAAATTAACAGGAAATAGGTAGGCACATTCAAATTTTAAGAGAATCCTAGTGAGATCCTAGATGTTTACCATTCAGGCAGTTATAGGTTACAATTGGTTTCTGGGAAGCAGATATTATGTCAATCACTTCCCGAAAGCCACGAACTTTCTTGTTTTGTTTATCTTCAAGATCTTGTAGCTCCCTCTGTAAAGAAAGTTTATTATTAAATCTTCATGCACGACTAACAAGCATTATAGGGTGTTCATAGTCCTTACTTCAAGAAGATTCTTGTCCTCCTTTGAACTTGTCAGCACAACACGGACTGACTTGGGTCTCCCACCCTTGTCTGGAATGATTAAAGGAACAAGATCATCGGAGAAATCTTTCAAAGTCTGCAGCCAAACACAATGAAATGGAAATACTGTTCATATCGACTTAACGCAATCCCTCTAGAGCTACAACATGCTATAACAAGAAAATGCAATAGTTTTGCAATACTTCTAGATCCAATGAAGGAACTAAATATACCCTTACAATGTCATTGTACAGCTCCAATTACAAGGCTTTAAAAACATTGAAGTAAACTGATTCAATGGTATAAATGTAAACCAACACGGAAAATTGCAAGTCGATTAAAATAGAGTTGTCAAGCCATACTTGAGCCATAAGAAATCAAATCTAAAACTGGAATTGTTTCCCTCTATTCATGTGTAGTTTTCTTCTCCACCAAGCTCCATTCCTCGTGTGTGTGTGTGTGCTTTTTCCCCTCCAAAGCTTCAAATCTCTATCCTTCTGTCTCAAAATCTAGCAATGAAGAAATACACATTCCATCTCTAATTTAAAACAACCAAACTAGAAGAAAAAAGTAAAAGTTATGCCTGCGAGATCACCAAACATAGCTCTAGTTCTCCGACAACTTGGGGGCATATTTTCTTCCAAAATCCAAAAAAGAATAGTAACAAAAGCCTACTGACAGCACCCACTTTGTGATATTTGCCTATGGATTTCTTCTTGTATTGTTTGACTTTTGGTGTCTGCTAGAGCTAGACATCTGTGATAGCTTCTCTTTATAGGATTTGGTGTATTACATCTCCATTTAGCAACACCGGCTCTTTCTATTTTTCATGTCAGGATAGATCGTTGGGTCGTTTGGTCACAATGATTTAGAAGCCTTGTAATTGGACTTGTATAACAAAAGTCCTGTGATGGGATTCGGCTCATAGAAAGAAATGACACAAGATTCCTAGTATACCTCTAGTACAAGCTGCACTTGGCGTTCATTGCACACATCTACATTCATGCATGGCCTCGAACCATAAGTTTCAACACCTAATATGAGCTTCTTTAGAGATCTGATTAGAACTTCTGCAAAAGATGGTAAGCATACTACTAAATTAAAAATAAAAAATAAAAATAAACATACACAAACATAAATAAATCTTAATAACAAGGAAATATCCAGGCATCTCGTACAATAACTGTTGCAGCATTCTACTGACCATTTGCACCATCACTTTGATCTTTACTAGCAAGCCTCCAATGACGAACTCGTGATTTTACTCTTTCTGCGAAAAGTGCATCAGCTACTGATGGAGTTGACAGGGGTTTCGTTGAATGTACATCACTGATTGGATTTCCAAGTCGATGTTTGGCACTAGATTCTTGTGCTCTTGATAAGTAAGATATGCCTGATAGAATTTTTCGTTAGTATTAACATCTTTAAAAGACAACATCTTTTATTTATTTGTTTAATCTAAGATGAAGAAACAGTACAAAGGCAGTCTGAATCTCCCGTCTCCCGTCTCCCGTCTTGTTTAACATCCTTGAGACTGCCTTTTGAAGTGTTTCTTCATCTTGGATTAAATAATAATAATAATAATAATAATAATAATAATAATAATAATAATAATAATAATAATAATAATAATAATAATAATAATAATAATAATAATAATAATAATAATAATAACAACAACAACAATAATAGTAACAACAACAACAACCACCTAAACATGTTATTCAATTATGGGGGATTGGGTTTGGAGTCCCTCAAATTCCTCCATTTTCATGTTTCGCGTCTTTACTGCCTAGCAAAATTTAAAAAAAAACAAAAAAAAAGTATTTAACTTGTTTGAGCTGAAATTTTCAGGAAAATTACAAATTATCAATAGAACATGTACAAATTTTGGTTTTTTTTTCAACACCGTTCCTCGAGATACGTGTTTAGGTCTATGCGATAAATATCTTGATAAACGGTCTTTGTGAGTATTTAAGCACCACCCTTTCGGGTGGTCTTGGACAACGGGCACTAGCCAACCTGTGTTGCACCCAAAGTAGGCCCCCATTCGCTTTGTGATATTAATAGAGAAATCCATGTTATCCCATTTAACATATATCTCGGGGCACACATGTCGAAATAAGTTGAAACTTTGACACATTGTTTCTGATATGAATCTTGAATTTTTCTCAAAATTTCAGCTCAAACGGAGTAATGGAAGGTTATAAAATTAAAAACATGTTTTGCACAATGCAAAACATGTGCAACTTCAAGGACTTAATTAGAAAAAATAAGTAGGCTATTATGCAGAGTGCATATTAGTGCAAATGATACTTGAGGTCTATTTCTATTTAATTATACACTCAACTAGCTACTCGCCTTGAAAAGATACACTTGGTGTTATTTTTTCCACCCCATGTTTTACTAAAATAACCCCAAAAAATAAAATGCATCTTAGAAGTAATTTTTATAAAAACACCCCAATAACTAAAAAACCTCCAACAACCAAAAACCCCAACAATATCCACACCAAAGTTTACTTTGTTCTATTAATTTTGGAAGGATTATGTTTTTGTGAAAAATCACATTATTGTTGAAATAACTAACTTTTCAATTTGATATTTGTCAAAATGACAAGCTTTAATCTTTTTAACGTGAAAATGACTAGATGTGATCATGTATTGATGGAAATGAGTTTGGGATTGTCGAAAATACTAACCTTAGTTAAATTTCGATGTTTGAAGCATCCAACCTGGGTCATTTATATTTGTGACAAACTAAGAAAGATTTACAAATTTAGGTTACTAATCCATTTCCATTGTGGTTGGCGTGATTGAAAGAGAGCTCGTTACATTTGGGAGGGCAAAAAAGATGGAGACACAAACTCATTGATTAGTTGAGAAGGCTTGATTACTTGTTTGCTATCATCGAACTCACTCGAATAATAGCTACACAAGCATAATCATTAGAAACTCAATCAATGGAGAGCGAACTAGAGAGAAATGAAGTAGAGACTATTGGAGATGTTGAAGAGCAAGAGGAGGTGGAAACCTAAGTTGCTCAATCCGATAAGGGGTCGTGTTGAAGTTTTTAGGTTTTCAAAGTTTTTCAAACTTGAACGTTTGGTTTCAGTTGAGGGTGGGGTTTATGTCAATGAAGAGAAATGTTTCACTTAGTTTGTGGTGTGATTTGGGTGTTTTAGAAAACCCAAACCCAAACATGGGTTTTATTAAGTAATTGGGTGATTTTAGTAAAACATGGGGTAAAAAAACAACACACCCCCAAAAAATTAATTGTGCACTAGAGCATGAGAAGTACATAATTGGTAGAACAAAAATGAAATGTGTGGGGGGTACTTAAGATTCCCATAGTCTCTAGTCACAGTCTTCCCACATATGCCTTAAGTTGGTAATGGGTTTACTGTCATCTAGTACTAGGGCTGCAAGTGGGTGGGTTGGTCGGCCCATAAGCAACCCAATGTTTGGATGCTTTGCCCATTCCCAGCCTAACCCAACCTTTGTTGGCTTTTATGTGATATGACCAACCCAATATTGACATCTAAGTGTCCAGGTTGCCCATTTGCCCACATAAGAGGTGTTAGTAGTTAACTAGGTGTTTGTCTAAATGTTTAGAGTTTTAAAAATAATTTCAAACAAAATTGATACACTCAAATAAATTGGGTATCCTCTCTTCAATTGGGTTAGCTTCTTTCATTTGTAATAAGTTGCTCTTTTGGCCGATTTTATGTATTGTTTTTTTGCTCTCTTCTTGCTCCTTTTTGGGATCTTCTGAGTGCCCTTCTTGGCAGCTGCATCATTTCTTTTGATTTTTAATTTATGCTAGCATGTGGTTTTATTGATTAAATAATCAAATAAATTGAGCATTAAAAAGTGCAAAATTAACTTATATATTTCAATTCCATCAAGATCTTCAATTTGTTCACACAAAAAAAAAAATCAATTACAAAAAGGCTAAACTCCTAGCATACTTATATGTAATTAAAAAAAAAAAAGTCAGAGAGACAATATATATCTAATAATAGGTCCCCAAACGTGTGTTTTCCAAATTTGCAATAAATTGATCCGCGTAAACTATTCATTATGGATTTAGTATAGAAAAAGTAAATGAACTTGATATTCGTGCCAAAAAATGAGGGAATATGTAAGCCAAAAAGTGACTAGATTCAGTTTTGCACATTTTATAAAGAATATTTACATACTAAATATTCAAATTTTCTAATTTGATATATTTTCAAAAATTATTATTATACATATAGATATAGATATCGGGCTCGGGTTGGTCCAGGTTAGGCAACTCAATTGCCCATGCCCAACTTAATTTTTTCGGGTTGAATAATATGTTGATCATGACTGAACCTAATCCAAACTAGTTATTGCCTATACCACCCAAATCTTGGGTTGGGCATGGGTTGGGAGAGTCGAGCCTGCCCAAGTTGCAGACCTATATACCACGCTAACCTCTTTCCCAATCAAAATATAAAGTGGAAGATGAGAAGACAAATACCATACCAATAGCGTGATCAAAGGGATCCTGAATCAACAATCCATATGGCAGTTCACTGGATGAGTTGTACAAAAGCAAATTATGGAAATAGAAGCAGCAGTGTGGACCTAATAGCTGGAAAATAATCAATATCCATCCTAGATAAAGTAACAATGTGATATAGAAGTAGAATAGATTTGTGGCTACAGTTTGTGTCATAGCTGACCTCGTCAGTGAACCTGATCTTGGATTGACATTTGATACTAGGGAGGTTGGATGCCCAAGTGTATCCCAGCATTCCCTTAGTAGGCAATCGTGCCCCACAGTTATTACACATCAAGACATCCTTGGTATCTAGCTTTCTTCCCTTATATGTATCGACTTTGTTGCAGTCCTGAATACCAAGAGAAAAAACTTCTCAAAAATGGCACCTGAGGTTAGGTTTAGGACAGAGAGCCTTGATGCAATGTGCATAGACCCATCTAACGAACAAAAGGACAACCCTCTTTTTATTTGTTTTAGTAAAGTATCTTGTCAGTGTTGTCACTCAACTTAGGAATAAGGCTTAGGCTAGTCTTCGTAATCACACATTCAGAAGTTTTGTGTACAAGTTTTACGTTATTGAGGATTAGGAACTATCATTAACCTTCCAGAAAAAATCCTTCTATCTATCAAGGGTGCTTGAAGGGAAGGAAAGGAACAAGAGTGTTTGAAGGGAAGATTCGTTTTTCTTTTCTTTTCTTTCGTTTCTTTTCATTTTTATTTTTTGATTAAAAAAGGAAGGAAAGAAGAGTGTTTGAAGGGAAGATTCTCACTCCACAGTGCCTTCCATCTGTCAAGGAGGATGTGTGGCATTGGGGAATAGCCAAAAGGCCATTCAGCAAATTTCTTTTGATAGTTTCATGTTTACTTGGGATGATGTAACTATTGCATAGTCTTTGTCTTCTTTTCTTCTGTGAGCAGCTCACTGGCCTTTGTACTTCTTTTTACCTCGTTAATAGAAATTTTGTGTGTTCAATCTCAAGAAGAAAAATTTAAAAAAAAAAAAAAAAAACAAGAATCAATAAATTTCCAGGGTTCACATGAAAGATTCTTCAATTTTTGTAGATTATTTTATTAGAATTTTCTCCTTTTCTCTATCCACGAAGGGTTTGCATCAAAATCAGTATCAGAGCCTTTGGACCTTTTGCATAATGGATACTTGTGGACAATTGGCAACAAGGCGTGTACAAGGAAGTTCAACCAAATCTACCCTCATGGTCAGAAAGGAATGCACAACAAAATAAAAATCAAAAGGGTTTTCAAAGTGAAACATTAAATTTTACTAATAATCCCTAATTCTCAACACAATCATTGACCTGTTAAGTAAAACTTCTAAACATGTGAATAATTGGACTAGCATGGGCCCTTATTTATATTGTTGCTAATTCGCAAATGAGATACTTCACTAAAACAAATAAATGAAGTCAAATAAAAATAAAGCGGCCCCTTTATTGAGCAACTTTGCACCACACGCAACACATAAGTACCCCCATGGAAAAGCTTGTCCTTGAACTTATAGAGGAGGTGCAGAAGAATCAACAACTAAAACAGTGACAAATGGCTTCGAAGGGGTACGATATGGAATGACATTATAAATAGCCAACTCAACAGTGGGATCACAATCAACTTTGGGAGCAGTCCACCTCCTGCCCTAGGATCAGTTAGTAGACTGCAGACCACAGCAAACCAATTAAAAAAAGGACTGTGCCTTTATTGATCTTTTGTGCAATTTACATATCCCATTAGTATCCCAACAAGGAGAAAGCTCATTCTTGTGCTTAGACGGGAGGTCCAATAGAATCAACAACCAAAACAGTGACAATATGCTTTATATAGGACGAAGATCTGGAGAAGCATCACTAATAGTCGAGTCAATAATAGGATCACCATCAAGTGTGAAAGTAGTACGCTGCTTTCCGTTAGACAGCAGCCTGGTGACTGAACTCACCACAACCATAACAGTTTACACTAACAGAAACAGAAGGAGGTCTAGCGAGAATGGGCGCAAGCACAGGGCTGGTGAAAACAACAACAATCAATTGGTAAGGAGTTCCAATCTTTGAGCATGCATAAGAACATCCACAATGGTGTCGATTTCAACAAAAGTCAAAACAGCTTGAATGGTGGCCATTAGAGAATGATGGAACTTGAACTTCTTTAGATTGTGCCAACTACAAACAGATGCATAGTACATTCAATTTCTCTGTATACCTGTATACTTGATAACGGTAGATAACTTTTGGCAAATTTTGCGGATATGAACAAGATAATGCTTGTATGCATTGTGACTAAACTGATTATCTGAGAAGTTCTGAATTTTGTCCCCAAAAAACGCAGTTTCTTTACATCAAGATGTTGCATATGGGTTTAAGCTCCAACTCCATAAAGCGATAGTCAAGGGGCACAGAAAGGGGATAAAGTCACATCACGGCTTCGAGAACTTATTCAGCCCTCAGGTTTTGTAGTGGATCAACAATAAAAAGCGTATGAACATGCGAAGAAGAAGTGAGACAGATGATCAATGATCATTTGTAAACCCCGTTGAAAAATCATTGATCAAAGGACATATAAACTAAAAACTTCCTAATGGGCCAATTATTAAAAATTATGTACAACTCTTTCAAAATGGAGTTCCAGATGAACATTCGTGAAATAAAGTCGAAGAGTATATCAGACTGGAGATTCTACCCTCAAATAAAGACTCAGAAAAGCTATTGTTGCAGGTAAACTAACACAAGCTCATGGTCGGCTAGCTGAGGCAAATCATCTTTGCGGTTTTTTATTGAACTCCTCTCAGTTTCAAAGAACTAGTAATTATGAAGTCCAGGGAGGTTATGGACCAAGAAGGTGTTCCAGTGACTTAAGTTTTTATTCCTCCTCTCTCCTTCCGCTATGCTGGTGTTCCATGTCTTAGTTGGTTTTTATGTGCATGGGCAGTGCCAGGATTTTCGTTGAGAGAGGGGGGCAAAGTACTGATATATATATATATAATTAACAAATTATAACATACTATAAGAATTTATAGTATTTTTCCTTATTGAGCATTTTTCAAATCAAACATTTTGAGCAGTTGCATATATTGATAAATCAAAAACCACATAAAATGATTATTTATTTCTTTATAAATTATTAGTATTATGATTTTTTTCCAAAGAATTACAAGGAAATATATCTACTAAATCATGATAAAATAGGAATTGAGAAGAACTAAAATTTTGATCAATTTTTTATAACCAAAGATCAAAATACATATTAAAGTCACCTTGATTTTGAACTACTTGTTGAGTAGTTTAGAGTTTTGAACATTGAAATTAGAAGAGTTGTATTGGAATAGTTTGATTGAAACATGTTAAACATTGGGTCAAGAAAGATTTTCACAGAATTAAGGGGGTAATAAGTGAAAATTAAACACTGAGCACTACTTAGGTTATACACTATAAAAGGATATTAAATTTTGAGGGGGCAAGTTATATCATTATCCTGTCAAATGCAATAAGTTAAAAGTGAATATGGGACCCAGACACCCAGTAAGTTTTACAGGCTCGAGAAATCCAAAAATTGAAGGAGGCAAGAAACAATTTAGGTGATGTTAGAGGGGACGGAAGCTAAAATATAACATAAGATATGCTATCTCACTGTAGGTTACAGTCAGTTTAGAAATAACTTTTTAAAGTTGAGAAGGGTCAATTGCCCCCCTTACACTGGTAGTGACTCCGCCCTTGTTAATGTGGTTTGTTTGGGAATAGTTTGTAGGCTAGTGTTTTGTTTAACCTCCTTAAACCTACCGGTAAAAAAATGATCATTGAAAATTTTGTGTGATCATGAACGATGCAAAATTTTATGATCAAGATACCCATTACTTTTTTTTTCCTTGTTTTCACAATTTCTTTAAAACTAAAATAAACCAATCAAATTTCTAGAAACTTCAATTGCTACATGATTCCGCAGTACTAAATACAGCGATCAATGCTAATGCTTCTACCAAAATCAACTGAGTGAGAGATCCTCTTACCATCATAAATGCATACATTGAAGTCAAAACCCCCCCGAGCCATGGATGTCAAAGTAGAAGTTTGACACGAAAAGCTGTATGAAGGCATCCCTATGTTCAACTCATCCCTTGGAAACAAATGAAAGTTGTACCTGTAGCAATGTTGAAAAAGCTATTCAAATTCAAAGTAAACCATGGCTCCTGCAGACCATTTTTCTACTTGTCATGCATTTCATGAATTTTCAGAAATACAGTGTAGAAGCTTTCAAATAAAATAAAGAAGTATGTAAGCTTTGATAATTGGACTTAGGAAAAGGAAAAGCAATAAGTTGATAAACCAAACATTAGGTTTCATTACAAACTGTTGTACGTCTCGTAGATTTAAGAAAGTGTGCTTAGAAAAATCATCCATTGTTCAAGGTTTTAGATTCTAAAGAATCTCTGAAACTAACTAGAAAAAGCCCTGGACATTTCTAAACGCGCAAAAAAATTTCTTCCCAATAGGTCTATGATAGAAATAACTAGAGAAAATTAGTGGCTATCAAATGTTCAAACAAAACTTTCAAAATTCTTCAATCGCAAGAACTAAGAATTTTTTGTTCTTCTTCAAGTTCACTATAACCAGTTACATTGTAAACAACCTTATTCATATTAAAGAGAAATCTTAATCCTACTGAAAAAGAAACTCCCACAATGGCTATACCTGAGATATGCTCCACTAAACACACGAACTTTCTTACCAAGCAAATAAATCAAAGAATTAAAATTACATCTCTTTTATTTAATAACTCTTATGCTCCAAGGTCAACTAGAACAAGCGGTTGACTTCTATCAGTCTAAATCATAGTTATTAATCTCGGATGCACGATTGGTATACCGGCCAATATATACCATACCGGCTGTCAACCAATCACATTCTCGTTTTTTTCACAGGAAGTGATGGACCGATCAATATATACCGCTTTATCGGATGCACCAATCGATACATCACATGTATTGTGTACTGGTAGGAACCCATTTTGTAAATTTAAAAAAATAATAAAATACTTTTGACCCTTGACTTATCCTTTATCTAGCCTCTTTAGCTTGATAACACACTACTTCATCTTCTCTAAGAGCTTTTGAGAAGAAGAAAAAAAAACTCATGTAGACAAATCACCAATATCCTCGTATCTCACTCCTAACAACTTGAAATCACAATCTTATTTTCGTGGGTGGTTTTATTTTTCGAATGAACACGTAGTGCATGTGTTTGATCGAAGGTATGATGCCTCCACATGAAAGTTCCATCACTAACCATTGTAGGTAACTTTGTGTTACTTTTTGGTTTTTCCCAAAACTTTTTATAGTTTCTTCTCCACTATTTAGCCATTAATGATTATTAGACAATTAGTTATTAATATTTAGAATGAAAATTAAGCCGATTTTTGTATATGGTGGACATTGAACATGTTTTGACCTTTTGGGTGCCTAGGGTCACATATGTTTTGGTCGTTTTGGATGATATTGATATTACTTGCATATGTTACACAAGCACTACAAGAATGAAAATGATTTTTTGGACCTATTTGCTTAAAAATATTTTGTTTTTTCATATCTCTTACGATATACGTTACGGTACGATATATGTAACTTGAATTTGGGTTTCCGAAATACAATATGAGAAACGTTTTGCCAGCTATGGTCTATGTGATTCAATATTTGTTCCAAAAAGACTTCAAAGTTGGTTTGTCCAAAAAATAGTTTAGTTAACAATGAACTCAAACAAGAAAGGACGACTATTTAATTTATAATGTAAAGGGAAGATTTTAAGTTAAAACCGTAATTTAAGTACCCTATTGGTAGTTTTTCTTGTGATTCATACTATTGAATTGAATTACAAATCTTGTTGTTGTCATGTAATGCAGGAGGTTGTCAATGGGTCAGGAACTTGAGACCCAAACAATTTCGATCAGATAAGTCCAGGCCCTATAATTTTAGTCCAACAAGGATCTAATCGAACAAAGATCAAATTTATTAACTAGTTGGAACTTGATGTAGGATATCATCGTACAAACTTTGTTTTCTAGGCAAAGTAAGATTAGCTCAAATATTTATATTTCATAGATTCAGTAGGATTATGAATTACAGTTGCAAGTATTTCTATTTTCTAGCTTGAGTTGAATTAGGAAATTGGCTTCTCTATGAAATAGTCTTCTCTTTGTAATTGATTATATTATTGATTAATGAAATTCAAAATTCGAGTTATCTTCTCTATTTGACTTGTGAATTCAAGTTTGTTCATCTATACTCTTCTCCCAACTACCTCGTGATTTCAAGCTTTCACCATTACTCTCTCTTATTACCTTGTGGATTCAAGGCTTCACTTCGTTAGAACTTGTCTGCACCAACACAAATATTGATATGTGGTAGCAATATGCAAGTCAACTTTACCAAAAAACAACAAGTTTTGGATTTTCCAAGTACATCGAAGGTGCCTTAGTAGGAAACTTAGTACAGAAAATTTGTCGGTCAAATAAACAATAAAATATCTACTTACCTTAGAATTTTTAAATAAACAAATACATAGTAAAGATAATTTATCATTTAAAGTATCCAAAAATGAAAATTAAAAATAAACATAAAATATTTAACATCTGTTTGACCTTTCATCAGGCCTGGACCAAGTAACTCTTATCAGATTGGATTTGGTTTCAGATATATATAATATTTATGGGGTCTGGCCCCATGACTTGATTCATTAAATTAGTTTCAGACTGACTAATGACAGTTATGATTATATTATGTAGCGACTTACATGTAATTATGTAAAGTAAAATTCATGATATCAAATTGCATTGTTTTCACTCTCTCTTCTATCTTTATCTTTTTTTCCTCACTTTCCCTCTTTGTTAATTCACCTAATAAAGTAGTTTGAGAGTCTCATGATGTCAATATGGTATTGTTGCTATCGCTTTCCTTGACAGATACAAGGCTCATAGGAATGAAAGACCAAAGAGTTCCTAAAGACAACAAAAGATGACCACCAAGGATGGAATTTCCACTTGAGAAGTACATTAAACGACGGGAGCTTCAACAGATAGCACATGCTTCCTGGTTCAGATTATCGGCCTATCATGAATGGGAGGATTCTCACAGTAGTCTAATCATTCTCAACCACTATGTAAGTGTGTGTATTGTGTGAGAAAGCTGACGAATGGTCAAGAATATCATGTTTTCATGTGATCTCATTGTTTCTGTTTGGAGAAAATGCTTAGTTGAGTTCAGAGCCAATGCCCCAACCACAACCGCATTTCTAGACTGGGTGGAATTATGTAGATATTCGAAAATAAGGAGTTGAAGTTCACTGGATTGGGTTGTGGCTTTGGGAAAACACATGGGATGCCTTAAGGACTCCCACTCTCCTCTTGTATGTTTGATTGGGAAAACATTGTGCATAAACCAAATACTTTATATAATTCTTTGTGCTTTCCTTCTCTGAATCATCTTTCACTGTTGCTAGCTTTTTTAATGAAAGTTTTGTTTTGCTGCTCAAAAGGAATAACTGGTATCACATTATGCTGTAAAAAATCCACTAGAATCTCAGACTGCCGAACCAGCTAGGTAGTCAACTACTTATTACATTGGGCAAACCCTTTGCCTGCGCTGGCAGCCTCACGACTTCAACCCTCCTTCCCACCTGCCACAAAAGACCAACCGATTCTTTTCCCCATGATCTCAATTTTGCCACTTTTCAACAAGCAAATGGGGTTTTGCCGGTTACCCAAACACAACAACCCATAGAGACCTTGATTCACAAATTTCGGAAGGGGTGGATCCTTTGTGAACCCAACAAGTTTTGGGAATCAAAAGGGTAGTTATAAACCTGAACAACACAAACAATGTTTCGGATATTAACATGGTGTTGCATATGTCCCACCTCTTAGGCAGTAACAATCTGATTTGACATGCCATGGTTGGAGGCACGACAAATACAAACGACCTCTGAGGCATGATCTCCTTGTTATTGAAAGTTACGATGGCTTGGATGAAATTTGGCATGAAAGTTCAATTGATACAAATTTAAAAATGTTGTGAGTTGTCAAGAGGCAAACAATTTGGAACTATTAATTGGAAGGTTCTAAGTTTCATTGCTCAAATGAACACAAATAATTTGTTGATTCGCTGAACAAAGTCGATAAAATTTCCATGCCCTTCTTTTGTTCCAGTCCATCTTTGCTTCTCTTATTTTCCTTGCTAGAAATTCAATATTAAATTATCACGACATATAAGTTTCTAATGAATTACATGTATACCAATATCAGTTCATACTTAATTTTCTTGTGAATTATCATCCACATTGAACCTACTGTGATAATAATTAAAAGGGGAACTAAAATAAGAACAAAAGAAGAAGGAGAGAATGACTTACGGGTGGGCGACGAGCTTAGTATTAGAAGTGGAGGTAGGTGGGTGTAGAGAGAAAGGGCAAACCATCAAGTGTAGAAGTTGAAACCTCTCTGCTGCATCTTTGGCTTTGAGATAAGCTGTTTCATTGGTGTCTAGGAAAGGAAGGACGCGACGCCATGAATTAACAGAAGAAGAAGAAGAACCAGTTGTGTGGGATGAAATGGCGATGAAGTCAGAATCCCTTATTTGATTCTTCAAATCTTCCAAAAGGGTATCTGTGAAATTGGACTTTGTCACTTGCTTTACGCTCCATGCTTCTCGATGACTCTCTGCTGCTAATGCTGCCGCTGCAGTACCATTAGTGGTGTTGCATAGACAACGCCTTTGCAGCAATCTCCAAGCTACCATGGCTTCTTCAGTAGTAGTAATTGTGGAGGAAGTATGTCAAGTAACTTTTCCAACACTCACAAATGGCCTTAGGGTTCAGTCTTTTATTGATACAAATTCTGTCCGGCAATTGATGCTAAGTGATGTGCTTCCTGGTTAAGAGACCTAAGATTAAATTAAAGAGACCATATAAATTTACAATACCAACTAGAAAGGCTTGAGAGAAGTGATCGGATACTACTAACTAAAGGGTGCCACATTCATCTCGAGTCTGAATAGTTGTCCTCCATTTTTTATTGCAAAAGAGTATGAAGGTTCCTAGAGTCTCCGTAGCAGCCATGTTGACCACTATCGTGCCTGGATGGGTAGCAAGTTTCTCGAAGAGTGTTGCTTGAACGACTTCCGCAGCAAAACATTCGACCATTGTGTTATCCATAACACGGCCTTAGGGTTCTGTCGGTTACAAAAAAAAAAAAAAAGGGTTACTCAATTAATGGTGTCACTAAGAGAAAATTGTAGTGTCACAAAGCAACTAGCTTTAAAGCTAGGTTGGCACATCGTCTTTCATTAACTAGGATGTGGACGCACTCTACGTGCATGGATATTTAATATATTTTTTACAACAATTCAATAATAAGAAAATTTTATTATTAAATTTTTAAACAAAATAATTATATAATATTAAGAGCATATGTATAGTTTATAAATAAATAAGGAGTTTCAGATAAATTATGTTAGGAGCATAGGTATAATTAATCAATTTTTAATAGGGGCATGTTTGATTGTAAAAGTATGAAATATGAAGGGTAAAATGAAAAATCCAAAAGTTAGATGTGAGGACATTTTTATAATTTATAAATAATTGATGAGTTTAAAATAAATTACATTAGGGAGTTAGGTATAATTAGTTAATGTTTAAAGGGGGTTGGTTTTGATTATAAATAGTTTAAATATGGGAGAGTAAAATAGTAAAAATGTTCAATAATATTTCTCATTTGAATGACATAAACACCCTATTTACTTTTTATCCACTTTTGATTTTTCTTGTAAATACTATAGAATTGAGAGGATAAGAGTGGAAAGGAAAATCAGGTTGAAAAGACAACCTCCACTATTCATTTTGGGGAATTCTCGTTATAGATGATGTAAAAATTGAAGTGGACTAGCAAAAAGCCATCGAAATTAACTGTTGAACACAACACCCAAAATGCTTGAGCATTGTTGAATGATCTATTGTATACCTCTACTTCTAGCTTGTTATAAATACAAAGGTTTAGTACTCCAACTCCAAAATGACGCCATTTCGTCATTTCTTCACTTCCCTTATTGTTGTTCATCCCCTTCTCTTTTTTCTTCTCCATTCAACACTGCTCTTATGCAAAATGTCACGTAGATGGTGACATTGGCTTACTCTCCTTCAAATCCGCCATCACACAGGACTCATCTTGCATGCTTAGCTCGTGGAAGCCATGCATAGATTGCAGCACATGGCCAGGCATAACCTGCATATACGGTGACCACCGAGTCACCAGTCTCTCACTACTAGGCCAATTCCAAGACAATCCCAAATCCTTTTTATCATGTACAACCTCTCATTCACTCTCCAAACTCACTCACTTAGATGGAATTTACCTTCAAAATCTCTGAAACCTCACTAGAACTTTCCTACATTTATCTTCAGTTTCCCAAACCTCAAATATGTTTACATCGAAAATACACAAGCTCTTTAGCCCGATCCCAGTTGAACTATAAAACAAGTTCGGTCTCAATGCTCTCAGTCTAGCTGGAAACAGTTCATTGGCTCCATACCAAATTCAGTATCTTTGCTCACACAGTTGACTCAACTCAGATTTGGCAACAATCTTCTCTCTGGCCCCGTACATGACGGACTAGGTAGATTAAAGAATTTAACACTTATCGGTCTTGCTGGGAACAAGCTATCCAAAAAAAAATGTATGCAAACTAGGGAAGGCATTGCTCCTTCCAAATTCTAGCATAATCATGGTTTGGAAGCAAAGCTTCCCCCAATTAAAGCAAGTAGATGCATATGGCAAGAAAAAAAAATGACATCTACACTGGTAAGGATGTGTTTGTTTTTGCCTTTTTTTTTTTTTTTTTTTTTTAATGTTGGTTTAATCCCACATTGACTATTTGCGTCCGTGTGAATCCAACAATCATAATATGTTAAATGAGATTACACTTAAAATATGGCACATGTTATATATTTGTATACACTAATCTAAATCCAGTTCTATGTCACGTGATATAGTGTCTTTACATTTTTACCTATGTATGATAATGTTATCGTATTGTCTAATGATTATTAAAAATGGGAGATTTTTAGTAAATTTTAATAGTTTTAAAAAGTCCGACCCAACCTAACCCTATGTCTGGGTTCTTGGTTTGTGCAGCTAAATTTGCATAGTTTGGCCCATAGATCTTATATACCCTCGAAATTGATTATATATGTTTGACATATTCTCGAAAATTTTACGTTCTTTTTGTACACACATAAATGTTTTTCAAATAAATTCTTAAATTCAAATAACCAAAATCACTTTGAAATCGAAATCATAATCCTTGGGTACCGTCACTAAGTAACTATTTGCAATTCTTGGAGTATGTATATATGTTTCTTCTTGACACGATAGTTGTGTATTTTTCAAATAGATCTGAATGTACACAGTTTTTGCATCGAAATAACAAGAATTTTTTTGCACTTACAATTTATTTTTGTCTTCATAAAAGTAATAAAATATCGATTGCAGTGCATTATTGTTACTAATTATTTGATAAAAATGATATATTATTTTTTGAAATTTGACAGAAAACTAGTTGCTCGCACATACACAACATGGTTTTCTTACAATATGTTTTATAGTTTGATTAGAGTTTACAATTTCCTTTATGCGAGCATTTTTTTTTTTTTGCAAAAACTTTCAATAATCTTTTGCTCCTTCAAGTTGTAAAGTCCAATACATCCATAGATTGGGTGGAGTAGAAAATATGAAAAATTGTATTATAAAATTGCAAGATAAAGTGAGAATAAGAAGTAAGAAAAATATACTAAAGTAGGATAATTGATGGAATAATCATAATCATCTGAACCGTAAATCTAATAACTTTGTTACAAATAGGGAATAGATAAGTGCCAAATACGCCCAACTTATTAGATAATTTGAACTGTGAATCAACCCCCAACGACCTGCAAGGTCCATCATTATATACAAGGCGGCGACTACACCACACCATCATCTAATCTCTCTCACACCACCTATATAAATAAAAACCATCCATTTTTTTCTCCTCACCATTCAAATCGACAATGGTTCATCCCTCTCCCATTCGAAATCTTTTGCAAATATCTTCCAAATCTCCTCCCATTCTCTCGAAAACTCTCAAAATTTTTCTCAAAGTCGAAACCCTTAAACCCAAACTCAATAAATATGCATAACTTAACATAATAGAGAAACTCAAAACGAAAAAATGCAAAATATGATAAATTTTTACCAATTTAAACCCTCAATTGAGACCGATTTTCAAGTTGATCAAAACACAAAAATTGTAGTACTCCGAGTTATCTAATAAACACAACTTGAATCACTTTAAAATATTTTGAAATGAGCAAATTATGATCAGTTTACTAAAGTCGCGCAAATCTGTCCGAAAAACTTTCTGTTCGCAGAGTGCACTGCGAGATATCTGGGATACCCCGCATTGCACAATGCGAACAAGATATATATATATATATATATATATATATATATATATATATATATATTTTTTTTTTTTTTTTTTCTATTCGCACTGTACAATGCAAGATATCTCCGATACCCCGCAGTGCACTCTGCGAACATAAAATTTTTCGGACAGATTGCGCGACATTAGTAAAATGATCATAACTTGCTAATTTAAAACATTTTCAAGTAATTCAAGTTGTGTTTATTAGATAACTAAGAGTATTGCAACTTTGGTGTTTTGATCAACTCGAGAATCGGTCTTGATCGAGCACATAAGTTGGCCGAAAGTCAAGAACACTATCCCATTTTCATTTTTCAGACAGATTTGCACGACTTTAGTAAAATGACCATAACTTGCTCATTTCAAAACATTTTCAAGTGATTCAAGTTGTGTTTATTAGATACCTCAAAGTACTACAACTTTTGTGTGATCAACTTGAGAATTGGTCTTGATTGAGCACATAAGTTAGCCGAAAGTAAAGAACACTATCCCGTTTTTATTGCAAAACTGATTTGTGCGACTTTAGTAAAATGATCATAACTTGCTAATTTCAAAACATTTTCAAGTGATTCAGGTTATGTTTATTAGATAACTCATAGTACTACAACTTTCGTGTTTTGATAAACTTGATAATCAGTCTCAATCTAGGGTTCAAATTGGTCAAAAGTTACCCTATTTTGCGTTTTTTTCGTTTTAAGTTTGGATTTATCTGTTATGCATATTTATTAGTGGTGTGAGAAAGTAAATAAAACAAATAACTCAACGGTGGTATGGTGTAGTCGTTGCCTATATATATATATATACAAGAAGGATAATTCATGGAATTATCATGATCATTTAAACCACAAATCTCCCAAATAACTTGTTACAATTAGGGAATAGATAAGTTTCAAATAAGCCTAACTTTTGGATAATTTGAACTTTGAATCAACCCTCAACAACAACCTGCTGCATTATACATATATACAAACTAACTTGGTCATAAACAGGGAATATATAAGTGCCATATATGCCTAACTTTTTTGGATAATTTGAATTGTGAATCAGCCCCCAATAATCTGATATACGAACATAAAGCGAGAATAGGAAGAAAATTAATTGAAGTAGGATAATTTACACAATAATCATAATCATTTGAACCATGAATATGCGGAAATAACTTACTACAAATAGAGATTAGATAAGTGCCAAATACGCCTAACTTATTGGATAATTTGAACTCTAATCAACCCTCAACAACAACTTATATATATATATAAATCATAATATTTTGAACCATGAATCTGCCGAAATAACTTGTTACAAATAGGAAATAGATAAGTGTCAAATTTGCTTAACTTATTTGAAATAGATAAGTGTCAAAAAAGTAAGGCTAGATGTCGAGGAAACCAGCGAGGAAATCAGCGAGGGGGGGATCGTCCATCCCCCAGGATGCGCGCATGAAATCAGATGGCACGCATCCCAGGGGGATGGACGGTCCCCCCTCGCTGGCTTCCTCGACATTTAGAATTGCTGGTGTCAAAATTGACAATGTATAACTTGATTTTGCACTCCATGGACTTGGTATATGGTTGATTTAAAATAATATCTTATTGTAATAAAAAATTTATTGTTTGAAGATAATAATAATTAAAAAATAAATAAATGGAGAAACTGAAACCATGGAAATAGAAATTAGAATCTGTGGATTTCAATTGGAGAAAATAGAGAGAGAGAATCCAAAAAGAAGAGAGAGACAAAGAGAGACAGAGACAGAGATTTCTTCTTCTTCTTTTTCCTCATTTGTTGCGTAGCTCTTATTTTTCTTCATTTCTCTCTTTTGGGTTTTTAGGGTTTCATTATTCTCCAATCCAATCCATGATTCTACGATTGATTGATTGATTGAATCGAAACAAACATATTGAATAGTGGATTTGGAGATGAATCTGTAAGCAGAGATCAATTGTGGATCGAGAGACAGAGAGAAATTGATCTATTATTGATTCGTAAATTGATATTGATTCCAGGACACGGTTCATTTTTTATTGCTTGATTCAATTAAATTCAATTAGATTTGCAAGAAGGATTTTGGTTTGAACAAATTTGGGCCAATTAGAGCAGAGGTACGAATTACTTTTTCATTTTTTTTTTTTTTGATTGATTAGTAATGGAGTTTAATATAATTGTACTATCTCCTTTATGAAAGGGTTTTTTTTTTTAGGGTAGATCTCTTTTTCTAATACTCTACTTAGCTTTTTGGGCTTTAATAAAAAAAATGGGTTTTTTGATTTTTAGTTGATAGTGTGTAATGTTCTTGTGGAATCTCATTCCATTAAACCTTTTGTGTTTCAGGACTGGGCAATTGATCTTTGAAACAAAAGAGGAATAAAAAGGGAAATCAGAGTTCGGTTTCGACGGATCTGTCTATTGAAAATAGGGGGTCTTATTGTTTGGTTGGTCTGGATTGCCTACTTAATATCATCAGGGCCCTTAGTATGGGGTCCTGTTTATCGGTGGATGGGAGGAGCTCTGTCTCCTATTCATCCCCTACTTCTTCCACTGGGGGTAGGAAGAGAAGGAATTCAAAGAGAAAACAGAGCTCCCGGAGTTCTTCCTTTGAATCCAGGAGGGAGGAACAACTCCATAGAATCCCTGGTAGGATGTTTTTGAATGGGGCAAGTGATGTTGCTTCATTGTTTACTCAGCAAGGCAAGAAAGGAACTAACCAGGATGCCATGATTGTCTGGGAGGTTTGTATTCTCTTATCTTGATGTTCATGTTTACCATTTCGATCGTTTTACTTTTATTTTTTCTTAATCACTTGATAATCTTTAGGGGTTGGGAACTGTTGCCTACATTGTAATCTGCTTAATTGATCTGAAGTTTGAGAATCAATCACCCAATTAAATTTATTATTTAATTTGATTTAATATTGAAGCAGTCACAAGTACTAGAGTTGGTGTCCAGCTGTCACTACAAACATCAGAATCAATTATACTGATTTAAACTACAAGGGCAGGGCATCTTAAGGCACCAAAGCTTATACAAAAAAAAAAAAAAACCTACAATTGGATGCATTGGTAGTAGACTCATCGGGGTTGGGTATCTAGGCGGTCTTAGGTTTTGTATTATAACTTTAATAATTTACAAAAGTTAAGCATAATACCTTATCAATTACATCCAATTTAATGCTAAGATACATATGCAAAATGTAAAAACATGAAAAATTAACAATCATGAACAAAATTTATTAAAACTCAAATGACTGAAGTTGGTCATGATGGGTACTTTATATAAAATTGAATTTGTGGACAAATATCCAAACCTACTCTTTTATTTTTCTTCAAATTGCATGAATAACCTCAGTCAGGTTTGATAAAATCTACATTAGTAAAATATGTATTGGCATATCCTTTGAGAATTTCATTAAGTAATCATCATTTGCTACATTTAGACATATACTGAATAAAAAATAATTAAATAGTTTATTTCTAAAAAAGATGAAAGAAAAATAAAATAAAAACACAATCAACTTTATTTTAAAAAAAAATTAAATAAAACCGCTCAGACCGCCCAGACCCCGCCCAAACTGCCCAGAACCCGCCCAGCCATTAATCTAGGCGGTTTTCTACCTTCTAGCGTCGCCTAGGCCGATTTTTAGAACACTAAAAAAATTAATAATGTGGTGTGGGGAAGGAGAAGAAGCAAACAATGGCATGTGTGCAAATATTTTGGGTTGTCAATTGGTTGGTGTTGCCAACAAATTATGTGGGGCATTCGTAACCATAAGGAACAAAAAACAAGTGTAAGCATCAGTGGTGGACCTAATATGGAAGAGATTGGCTACCTGGAAGGCAAAGCCTCTGGAGGGAGACTTGCATTGATAAGGAGCGCTTTGGCTAATATGCCTATTTATTATATGTCGCTATCTCAAATTACTTTTTCAGTGGCCAAGAGAGTTGAGAAGATGTGGGGATAAAAGGCTTTAGTTATGCTCTCAATTGGGGTTTAGTATGCATGCCTTTGTGCATATGGTTACGGAGATATGATAAGGAAAGACAGAGTTGTGGAAAGAGGTGATTAGAAGTATGTTATGATGGGAATAGTGGATTCCAAAACATCCGAGGATTTCATACATGGGACAATTTCTAATTTCAAAGAGGATTTTTTCCATGACATTGAGGTGGTTCTTGGAGAGGGGACGTAGTTAAGTTTTGGCATGAGATATGTAGGGGTGAATCTTTTGAAGATAGATTCCCAAGATTGTTCCCTTTATGTGACAAGAAGCATGGGGAGCATGGATTGGTTGGAGAGTTTGGTAGTCGTAATTATGGAAGCATGATTCCCATTTTTCATCTTAGGAGAGGTGAGCCTTACATGGGAGGGTTGCTTGAGTTTGTCAATTTGCGTGGGGTTTTCGAGAGTGTTTTTAAAGCTTCAAATATGTGGTTTGGAGGCTTTTCAATTTGTTCATTGTTTCTAGGTTGGCCATGAATCGGTTGATGTAACGTAGGATTTAGTTATAAGCCCATTAGAATAATTGGAGATAGGTATCCAATAGAATGGGCTTTGATGATGATGAGGTATCCAATAGAATCTAGGGTTATAGCTTATGCTTTTGGATTCGTGGGTTCGATTGAAAGTAGATTGAAGGAGAAAAGAGAAGAAACAAAGTTTGATTAAAGATTAAAAGAAATAAAAAAAAAAACCAATGTTCATTTGCACTGTTCCAGCCAGCAGGTTATTTACAACGAGTATCAATTAGAGCACCCAACACTAAAAAAAAATGTGCGATCTATATTATTTTCAATATCCAAACTCCTATTATTCCTATTCATACTTATACTATTCTCCATCCCTATACCATTATCCATATAGTCCAAGTCCAAGTCCAAGTCCAAGTCCAAGTCGAGTCAACACCCCGCGGTGTTCAATACACGTAACCAATTTTATTATCCATGACCATAATACACCTATGTCCCCCAACCTAAACCAGTTTGCCCTACACCACCCCCACCCCTATCTGATAGTGATGTACACTCCATTATCGATCCCACTATGCCACTAGTTGAGTCGGAAAGGGAAGAGTTTTGGAGATTATTTAATGCATGGAAAGAGCAAGAAGAAGCAATGAAGGAGGAGAGGTATCAGTGCATAATCAAGATATTTGACGACTTGATGAGAGCGCTTTAAGAAATATTGGAGAAAGACACACTTGAACATATGCGAAAAGAGGAAGACGAGCCATTTTGTTGGTTAGAGTCCCTCTAGCTTTTTGAGGAAGTTAAGGGCACCATCACACACACTCGACTTCTTTTTCGTTTTTGAGCAAACAAACAAAGTGAGTGATGAAGATTATATTGACCCATAGTGGGAGCATTTTGTGGCATGAGCTTATGCACAAGAGTTTTCTCAACAGGTTTATTGCAAAATATGGTTCTTTGAGTTACCTTGCAACTTTTCTGAGTTGGTGCTATCTATGGCAAGTGTGTATCGTGGCAAGTTTCGCGGTTGTCTACTTTGTATACACTTCACTTTGTGTTTTATAACTGGATGTTTGTGTTCGTCGGACTTCTTCGACTTCAAGCTTGAGGACAAGTTTCTTCAACCCGGGGAGGGTGATGTAATGGGAGATTTAATTATTTATTTAATTTAGTTTAGTGGTTGGGTCGGTCCTAAGTAAGCCCCTTCGAATAATTGGAGATAGGGCTCGAATAGAATCTAGGGTTAGGTTTAGTATATATAGAGCCTATAGGCCATTGCTTGTAATTGTTTTTTTACGAATGAAGAAACTCCAATAGAGATTAATTATGTTTATTTAGTTTTGTTTATCTTTTGCGTATATTTGTTTTATTCGTAGTTTAGATTACACTACGGTTTCTCATCGGTGCTTGTGCTAACTTTCCTTCAAAATTGGTACAGAGGGAAGTCCCTCTAGTGGTGGATATTGATGCGAGTTTGCACCATGTGCTTGTTCTCCTGAAAGTGCTACACATTTGCTACTTCATTATGGGTGGGTTAATTCGGTTTGGAAGCACATTATCAGCCTTTTTGGACTCTCTTGGGTAATCCCGTGATCGATCAAGGTGTTGTTAAGATTGTGGAGAACTCCAAGCCATCATAGAATGTAATTGTAGAATAGTTTCTAACAAGGCGTTGAACTGGGAAGTGGTTGCTATGGAGACCTTGATTTCGTTGTCGAGTGGGTGTCTCGTCTTCCCTCCTTTGAATGGTGTGTTTTTTTATCCGTTATAAAGCAAATTGGGAAACAATAATGTTGAGACCTTAAATTTTGTAAGGTTTCCATTCTCTGTAATAAAAGTTGAAAGAAAATTTTACCTTTTAAAAGAATATCTATAATCTGAAATTGAAAAATAAAATGCTACACATTTGTACCAAATGTTTCCGGGGTAATTTCGGTCAACTGATTTTAAGAAATATTTCATGAAATATGTAAAAATGTAAAAATTTCGGTTGTAATCTACGATACTTTGCAAGGCCATGGTCTATATATGTTTTGGCTCTTATATCATTCTGAAAACTAGGGCCGCAAGGCTTTATGATTTCCATGTTTGCTCTATGTGTGTTCATATGGATTTCTACTAAGTTAATATCAAACCATATGCATGCTTTGCATGGTTATGTTTGTATCCAGAATTTTGGATCCCGAACAGATACCATATTCTGCGGAGTTTTTGATGGCCACGGTCCCTTTGGCCATATGGTTGCAAGGAGAGTGAGAGATTCTCTTCCTTTGAAGCTCAGCGCACACTGGGATGTAAATATAACCAGCGAAGAAGGGTTGAAAGTGAACAGTAGTATGCTGGGAAGCATGAATTTTGATGAAACTGTCTCTTTATGTGCTGACGAGGAATCCGGGACCTTAATGGACCTTGAAGATAAGGAGAAGCACCCAGAAGTTTTCCTGACGCTGAAGGAATCATTTCTGAAGGCTTTTAAAATTATGGATAGGGAACTGAGGGTGCACCCTAGTTTTGATTGTTTCTGCAGTGGCACAACTGCAGTTACCCTGGTCAAACAGGTAATCAAAATCTTCGTATCTACTTGGTTTTGGTATCTGCATTACCTAAGAAATGCCTTGCTGCATACTATAGGGTCAGGATCTTGTTATTGGAAACATTGGGGACTCGAGAGCCATACTTGGAACTAGAGATCAAGATGATTCTCTTATTGCGGTTCAGTTGACTGTAGATCTCAAACCGAATCTCCCAGGTTTTTTTCTCTCTCCTTGTGTTCCTTTCTTATCCTTGAGACGATTGAATCCTAATTCGCATTGGAAAATATTTTTACTTCAGTGTTATGTTTAATATCTTTATCTTGCTGCTGAAATACAGCACCTTCATTACTCAGTTGAATTATTTAACGCATGTGAAGTTATTTCTTAGCATCTGTTAAGTTCCCCGTTCTCCCCTTTCTTGTGTTGCTGAAAGCATGAATTGAAGATTTGTATGAGTTGCTTTCACTGTGCCATACAATAAAGTGCTAAAATAAAGACCATTGTCAGAAATGGTATGGAATAAACTTGATTGATTAACAAGTGAGCAATGTCCAACCAAAGAATTATGCTCACAGTAACTTATGTTTGGAACTTCTTATATAGATAACTCCATTTTACCAAATTTTCATCCTTCTAAAATATTTCAAAATAAGTTTCTAACTTCCTCAATCTATTATACTCAGGTTGGACACTTTTGGAAACTTTTAACCGTATCTCAGATTAAAAAAAAAAAGATGAGTTTTTTTTATTAACATAGAAACTCCTTAATTTACTTGAACTCCGATTTAAAAGACTAAATATATTCATTGAAATTAAATTCTAGTAATCCTAAACAAGAGGAATGAAGAGAAATATTAAAATTATATTTATCATAAATGGTAAACTTCTGATTTTTTATTAAAAAATAAACTATACAGAGAAGCTGCTGCTCCTATCAACATGACAACATAACAAATTAATGTAAAATGTTTCCAAACATGTAGTAACTCTATGAATGAACAATGTGCCGCGCTCTCTATCTCTGAAGCATTGGGTCAATGGCACTAAATTGCAAGTATAAACTTATACCTTTGTGTTGATGTGTTCTCACTAGTAGTGATCATTTTTCAACAAAAAGTTGATATTCTCGTCAGATTGAACTCTCTCCATAACATCTTGCTCTATTAATATGTGTTCTTCCTGTGATGCAATGCTCCATAATCCGGAAAATAGAATCGTACCACCTGTGGTTTAATGGGCCTATGATATAGGAGTATCCTAGTTTGGGAACTTGGGGTTCGGGGTGGAAACGGGAAAGCTGTCTTGGTGGGAAAAGAAAAGCGAAGCATGAATAACTTTCCTATTAGAAATAGGTTTTCCTTGTTTGGTTTGGAATTGTTTAGCATATATATTGGATCTTTATATGTAGGTTTAAACATTCAGGAAATTAGCCTCTCGAGAGTTTGTTCTTGAGAGGGTTGTACTCTGTTAGTTAGTAAGATAATAAAGGTTCGAACAAATTCTCTATTTCTTCTTTTATTATTTTCACATATACTCGTGAATCAGCTGCGTATCATCCTATGAGCCAGGGCATGTCAAACTTGGCCAGTCAAATCACGAGGTAAATAATCAGATTCTATACTTCTTTCAACTGCTTGTTTAAGAGAAAAATAAAATGAAGTAAAATGAAAATATCATCACCTGGCACAAGGACCATAGTGCCCATTCCAAACCTAAAATTCGTAGCACCCTAACATATGTCTTAGGTGAATTCTCCATGACAAAATTAACCTGTGAGAACATCTTAATCTTGAAAGCCATAAATAGGGCATCTTATGCATATGCTTAGTAGGCCACAACGCACCTCCAAAAAAACTAATTAATTTTCATATACACATTTCTCTAATAAATGAAAAAAGAAGAAAGAAGATAAATATGGTCTTCAGAAGAAAATTAATAATAATAGAAGTTTTTAGGCTTACCATATAACTCATGACATTTTTTTTAATATTAAAAGCACATAATTTGACAAGGACCTCCAAAATTTTCTTACATCTGAATGTACCTTTATATTGTGTACTTATTTCGCTATTCTATCTTGATCTTTGATGTTGAATGGGATTAATGTTGCTCTTAGTTCGCAAATCATTTCAAATTTCTCATTCTATTTAACTAAAGCTGATAAATATAAAATCATTATACATCAAAACGATTTTTATTTTTTATTTTTTATTTTGGCTTCTTGATAAGCCATTTAATGGTTCACGGATCCAACAAAAAGCCTTAAAAATAAACTATCATTGCGAAAGTGGGTTTTTCAATTAAACTCTTAAACCCTGACTTCAATAAAATCCCACTCTAAGAACTGAATATATTATGAAGCTTTAGGCCTTATTTATACTAAAAGTTATGGTATGTTTGGTAGCTCATTTTCTATGGGGAAGGAAGTCAAAATCCCATGTCAACTGGATTTTTCGCTATTTAGTTGTCTATTTAACAACATTAAACCAATTATGTCTGAACTATTCCTACCACTAACAGGAATCCAAGTTCTTGGCCCCCTTTTCCATACGACCAAACAAACCCATAGTCTAATCAAAGAGGAGAACAGTGCGTGATTCTAACAAGAAATCTATAGCAAATCTTGACAGGCAAAGGTACTAAATGCGACCACAACTTATTGGAATATTTTACAGATAAGCATAAGAATATTAATCCTAAAATAAGGTGTTAATCCTATCAAGGTCCCTAGCATGGAAAAGCTCGTCCTCGAGCTTTGAGGACGGATTCTCTGAAAAATGAATCACATATGATCGACCTTCAAAATTTCCCTTGTAATTGTAGAAGCCTTGAATGCTACACCAAACAATTTTCAGAATGAATCCAAACCTTCCACTTTATGAACTGAATTTTTCCAAATACATACGAATATTATCCTAGAACTTCAGCTGGAAATTGTTCCAATTTAAATGAGTAAATATGCATTAATAAAAATTCAACTTCTATAAAAAAAAAACTCAAATTACAGTTGTATACATTGTGTAATCATGTGAGGAAAGTTATGTTTAATCCTTATAAATCTAAAACAGACTGTAACAAAATACTAAAGGTGCGTTTGGTTGCATGGAATCCATGGGGGACCACTTGAATTGATAGGGGCTACTTGTGTTTAAGGCAAATTTGATTAAATGGTGGTGGACCTCTTGTGTTTAAGGAAACTTTGATTAAAATATGGTAGACAAAGTAATTAAAATGTGGTGGATGACTAGTGTTTAAGGCAACTTTGATTAAAATATGGCTAACACTTATTATGAATTCTAAAGTGATTAAAGGTGGAGAATCGAATTCCTATGAAATATGAGAATCCAATTATTTAGGGGCTAAAAGTTGAGATTTTCCTTATTTATAGGAGTTCATTTCTCACGTTTGATCAAAATGTGGAGTTCATGATAAGTGGTTCACCACTAGGGATGACAACGGGGCGGATTTGGACAAATCCATCCCCGCCCCGCTAGAGATCACGGATATCCAAATCCGCCCCGAATATCCGTTTACCATATTTTGTAAAAACCATCCCCGAACCGGACGGATTGGCGGATATCCGCCCCGCCCAAAATACCCTAAGGAAAAAAAAAACAGATTCTCAAATATCGAATAACAAAAATTACAAAAAAAACAGATTACAACAGATTATACATATTTGGTTTCTATGAGATCATACCGAAATTACAAAATATTCCAAAAATTACAAACTATACAAAAATTAACAAAAAAATAAAAAATTACAACAAATTAAAAAAATTCGATCTCTGAGATCAGATCAGATCTTGAAATCTAATCATGATCAGATCTTGATCTTGAGATCAGATCACTGAGATCAGATCTTGATCTTGAGATCAGATCACTGAGATCAGATCTTGATCACTGAGATCAGATCTTGATCTTGATCACTGAGATCTGATCAGATCATGAACAGATCAGATCTTGATCACTGAGATCAGATCTTGATCTTGATCAGATCCGATCTCAGTCTCAGATCTTGATCTTGATCTCTGAAGGGGGAGATGGAAGAAACCTTGTTCTTTCGAGAGCAGAGGCAGATCGCGGCGTGAGGGCAGCAGGGAGGATCCGCAGGGCCTGCGGGGCGGATATGGCCAAATCCGTATCCGCCCCGAAAAGTGAACGAATATTTTTTGGATACCCGAAAACCCATTCAGCCATATCCAAAACCGCCCCAAACGGATTGGGTGGGGCGGATATCCACCCCACTGCCATCCCTATTCACCACATGTTAATCAAATTTGACTTAAATACAAATGGTCCCCTATGGATTCCATGCAACCAAACATACCCTAAATGCTACCTATCGTAACCTAATTAAGTATTTTACAAGCACAAAAGCGTTAACTCAAGGGCGCCAATTCCTGTCAAAATCAATCTTAAAAAAAGTGTTTTTCATAAAGAATAAATGGTTTATAGGAGTATTTAGCCAATAATTTTGTTCCTATAGAAAAGGTTGGTCGTTTATCATGTTTTTATTTTTCATTTGGAGTTTAGCTAATATGAAGAACACCCTCATCCATATACTTACAATAAAAGTGGTTGGCTAAGTGATAAGTCTTTCTTGTTATATATATAGCTACTGACGTGCAAGGGATTTTCTTGATTCTTTTGGGAATACATATTTTGGTTGGTGTTATTGTGGATTTGCAAAGCGAGTGAATTCACGTTAATCAAGTTCATTGAAAATTCAAGCACCCTTTGATCGTAAATATCACATTTTCTAGAGGTTGTTTTAGGGATAGTGAAAAATGGTGTTGAATGAAAATAAGTATTGTAGAAATTTGGCTCGGTGTTTATAACTGTAAAGATTGTGCTACTAAAGACCATATTTTTGGCAATTTGCAAGATGGAGTGATTAGACTGTTTAAGCCCCATTAATATAAATCAAATTATAGAATAAAACTTGCGGAATAACGAAAATTGAAAGATACTACTGGAAACTAAATAAAATAAATTGAATGACAAAGTAAATCAACGAAACTATAAATAAACAAAATAAACTTCTCATCAATCAACTAAAATGGGCAACCTGCGACCTTATTTATAACTAACCTAACTTTTAAAACAAACCCTAAACCTAATAGAAAATAATGTCCTAATAATACTAGAATTCTTAATATGCCTAAAATACTATTATTGCTAATATTACTAAATATCCTAATTAATTAACCTCCCCTGGTTGAAGAAGCTCGTCCCCGAGCTTAAAGCCGAAGACTAGCAGCAACAGAATGTGAAGTGTCCAAGCAAAAGTCAACCTCTAACCTTTCCTTTGTAATTACTGTGAGCACAAACAAATAATTTGAAATCGAGCCACCAAAAACAAAATCTTAGAAAAGTCCTCGGCTCAAAGGAGATCCAATTCAAAAGCTCAATGTATGTAGGCACAAATTTCTGGAAAATGAGCTTTAAAACCGTCCTAAAATGAATAAAAAATGTCTTGTGGTGATAAGTGGTGGTACATAACCTGATCTTGAAAATTAGAAAAGACAGATCCTTGTGGTAGTACATGTCTATGCATGCAGCTGTAAATATCCTGATCCTTAGCAAGTGGTGGTACTGATTGAATGTGTAGGGGCAAATAGCTATAGGACTTGAGTATAATTATTTGAACGACGCCTGCAATAAAAGTGGAACAGAGACTTTGGAATTTTTTTTTTGCTTTCTTCCTCATTCCACGGTCAGTCTGAAACAGAGTAGGGAGGGGTTGGGGCTGCAATCTGTGACAAAGAGGCGGGTGACGGCGCTAAAGGAGAACGAGGGTGGCAAAGGGTACGATGGAGGAACGGTGATCAAAGGCGAAGGACGATTGAGGTATTGTAGCAGTCGAAGGGGAAAGGGTGGTTTGCCACAGGAAAAAGGGATTGTGACAGATTGAGTTTGAGAGTAGGAGAGGTTTCTTCGACGACGTCGATAGTGACAAAAATGGGCGAATCTGTGGGGATGAAGGGGGTGGTTTCGAGGGAGGACAGGAAGGTTGAGGGGGTTGATCGATCATGGAAGAGGGAGGAGGGTGAGTACATGTGAGTTGATCAGTGGTGCGATACGCCCTTATTTATAATTAAACTAACTTATAAAATAAACTCTAAACCTAATAGGAAACAATGTCCTAATAATACTAGAATTCTTCATGTGTCTAAAATACTACCATTGCTAATAAATATCACTAAAATATCCTAATTACATCACAAACAATATATGAATGGCCATCTTTTAAATTAATTAAACAAAATGATTTCATTAGAAAAGAAAAGCAAGTGAACCATCTCCCCCAAGTGGCTCGGCAAGTCACTTGATCTCTTTTTACAAGTTGTCAATAGATTTATAAATTTTTTTGAACAATCTGTTGTTTCTTTCCCTCCAGATCTTGTTCATGGACTCATACAATCCCTCCAATTTAACTTGGGACTTTGCAGGTGGCGCAAACTGTTTTAGGCTTGACTCACTTCCAACTTAAACAAGGATTTTGTGGGTAGCGTAAATCAAAACTAATTGTGTTTTGCATGTGTATTTATTGAAATGACTCGTATAACTTTGTTATTGGTGTCTAGAAGTTGTATAATTTATATATACAATAGCCATCATGATCAATGTGCATGGACTCGTACAATCCCTCTGACTTAATTTGGGACTTTGCAGGTGGCACAAATTGTTTTAGCCTCATTTCCAACTTAAATGAGGATTTGTGTGCAGTGTAAATCGGAAATCGGAAGTAATTGTATTTTGCAGGTGTATATATTGAAATGACGTGTTTATTTTGTGGTATCTAGAAATTGTATAATTTATATGCATACAGTGTACACTGATGCAGTATACATGCTGTTAAAATCATTCTTAGACATTAGCTATTAGAAAATAGCACTTTCTATCAAGTTATGTATTAGACACTTTAAAATGTACTCTAATTATTCCCTACAACTGTCACGAGATTTTTAGCTTCCAGATGCAAATCGGGGTTCCTTGTAATGGATTCATCATTGATACTGATATAGTATGAATAAAATAGCAAAAATCAAAGCAGCAGGAATAAAGTCCATATTTGTTCTGACTGCCATTTCTGCCACTTTATAGGGGAAGCAGAGAGGATCAAGAAATGCAGAGGCCGGGTATTCGCCCTTCAGGATGAACCAGAAGTTGCTCGAGTTTGGCTGCCAAACAGTGATTCCCCTGGCCTTGCTATGGCTAGAGCTTTTGGGGATTTTTGCCTCAAAGACTTTGGATTGATCTCTGTGCCTGAGATTTCGTACCGATGTCTCACTGATAGTGACGAATTTATTGTGTTGGCTACTGATGGGGTATGAGATATGAAATTTGTGGCTTTTGATATTTTAATGTCACTGCTAGAACTTACAACGACTATTCTAACTGCCATGTTTTTCTGATTAAAATAATAATTATTATTATAATAACAACATTGGTTCGATTTTAGGTCGGGTTAACATTGTTTTGTTTCTCTTATTATCATCAAACTTATATGACCATGATACTTAGTAGGGGTTGGCAGCTTTTTCCCAAAAAAATGGAAACCAAATTGAAATCGTGTCATACTGTCCTATTCCCACCAAACCCAAATTTTTTTATTTTATTTTATTTTTTTATACTATTTTGGGTCCACGTACCAAACTGTACCAAATTAATTCGGTACGACTCCGGTTCCGGGTTTTGAATGCCGAATTATTCCAAACTATAAATAATATATTATTAAATATTAAATTATCAATTAAAAGAAATTATTAATAGACTTTACTATGTTGGTTGGACTTTGTTTAGTGGCTATTTTTGCTATTTTCATATTTTGGTTGGACTTTGTTTGTATATTTGCTATTTTGGATGGAACTAAAAAATGTTTATTTTATTTGTGCATTGTTTATTCTGCAAATTTATATTAAGTGAAAAATTTTGAACTAATTACATGAAGGTGTACAAAATTACAGATTTTGGGACGGACCGAATTGGTATCATCCCGTGCCCGATGATACAGTATCAAAATTTTAAAAAACTTATAACTGAACCGAACCATCTTGAATTAAATTTTGGGAACAATACCAATATGGGGGTGGTACGAACCGTGCCTGCTCCTAATACTTGGACGGAAATTTTAGGAGTTTTTTGTGATCTTGCTTGTTTTGGAATGAATTGGTTTAAGAAAGCTTGGTCGTTTGTGTAAACATATGTTTTCTATTTGATCAGGTATGGGATGTGCTCACAAACAAAGAAGTGGTAGACATAGTTGCTTCAGCTCCAAACAGATCTTCTGCATCTAGATTTCTAGTTGAGTCAGCTGTGCGAGCCTGGAGGTTGAAGTACCCAACCTCGAAGGTTGATGATTGTGCCGTCGTCTGCCTATATCTTGACTCCAAGTTGAACTATTCTTCTTTTAATTCCAAAACTGATGTACAATCAACAGTAGAGGGCCAACTCAATGAGAAACAAGAAGAACCACTCATGGGTGAGTTGGATAGATCAGGCACAGTGCGAAACTGCCCTGAGATTCTGTCGGAGGAGACTGAGCAAGAAGCTTGCAATAAAGAAGCAGCTATTGCTCCCATAGGAATGGGAGAAGATTGGTCAGCCTTAGAAGGTGTATCGCGTGTGAACACACTACTGACTCTTCCAAGGTATGTGGAAGCGAAAAAAGAGAAGCCGCTCATCAGAGAGACCAAGGCTTCAAAGTGAAGGAGTTGCTCTGAATCTTTTACTTTCTGTGATAATGATGATTAAAAATCTTACTTGTCAATGTCCTTTATGGTTCCCTTTCTACAGACAATGGAACTTTTTTGTTTAGGGATGGCAGATAGTTTTCTTTGTTCATTTAAATAGGAGAGGTGGACCCAGCTGTATTAGTTTGTCTGGGAACCCTCCTTTCTGTGTCTGGCTCGCAAAGCCTGGGTAGAAATGGAGTTTTTGTAAAATCCAACTCTCCTCCTTGTTTGTTTGTTTTCTCTATATTTTTCTTTCCAGTGTTTGGTTTGTTTTCTTAGTGCGATTTGTTGCCAGCTATTCTGTCAATGTGTTCTGTGAACAGTTTGAATAGCCATCGATCTTACTTCTTTGCCAGTATTTATTGGTTCTGTCATTTTTGTATACATCATTGTTCCATCTCTTGTACTGTAAGACCAGGTTAATTTTCTTATGCTGTGAATGATTTGATTCATAGCTTTTGAAGCAGTTTACTATATTTCCTTACATTTTCTGAAATCTCTGGTTTATTTTTTACCTGGAGTTGTTAACTTAGGTACTACCCAATTGTTTGGCTGGCCGCCTTTCGCTGATTCACCTACGGAAACCTGGTTATGATTTCTTCTTCTAAATAATAACGTTCAGTGGATTTCTCGTGATGTCGCTGGCAGCGAACCACCAAGGTCGACGTGATCCGAACACTTCACCTGACTATTAAATTGGTAGGAGCGATGTGCGGTGAGTACAAAGGGCCAGAGGGACATAGTCAACGGGAGTTGATGACTCTCGCTTACTAGGAATTCCTCGTTGAAGATCAACAATTGCAATGATCTATCTCCATCACGATGAAAATTTTCTAACTCAAGTTTGTAGATTTAACTTCGAAAATTTACTACACCAAAATAAGACTCATGTAATTACTGCAGTATGTAACTGAAAAGATCAATATCACATGGGAACCAAAACACGACTCCTCATAATTCTCCTTAATACCCAGAATGGTGGCTTAGTTTTCCCTTCGGAGTCCAGGCTTCAGACTTTGTACTAGAGTGACACCAAGCCAATGTTTATAAACCTAATATAGCCTTTATGAGTCTAAAGCCAAAGTATTCAACTAACATGCAAAACACACAAACCACAATATTCAACAATAAATACATTTGAGTGATTTACCATAGTGCCCAAAACAAATTACATCTCATTTATCGAGGTAGACAATCAACTATAAAACACCACTAATTATCTACCTCCAAGCATATACAATTCAGTATAAAAGCATAGACAGTAATGTTATACCATATACTAAACATATATGCATAAGCTATTCATTGACTAACACATGTCTCAAGGTAGACCGTCAATCGACCTACCTCTCTATATGCACAATTCTAAATATATATAAGTTCACATGCTATTGTCATCATATACCCTATCGCACCTACATGTGTTAAATGTGTCTCAACATGACACACCTCCACACATGCATCGACAACCACTTCAAGTATGTATGTATCTCAGATGGAGTCTGACCTATAAGATACATACTTAACCTTGAAATACTAATCACATGGGCCACAATCAAATCAAATCAAATCAAACGTGCACACTTCAGAATAGCAGAGCGAGACTTGCTCCAAAAAAAAATTTCCATGTATTCCTTAGGAACTCTCCATTCATATGCAATATGATGGCTTAGTTTTCCCTTTGGAAACACATGGATCCTTCGGAACTCTCCCTCATACCCAGTATGACAATTTAGTTTTTCCTTTAGAGTCCAAGCTTTGTGCCAGAGTGACTCCAAGCCACTATGTACAAAATACAATCGTTACGGGTCGTCTCATGAGTAGCTTCAAACCATAGTGACCCCAGGCCACTATGTCCTAAAAATTGCATAGATAATAGCTTCACTTGCCTGAGTAGATTATATATGACATTCATCCTAAATTGAATAAAATCATATAAATTGAACACTTTATTCAATTCAGGCATTCAATCATTATTCATGCAATTCATCATAATGCATTAACATAAAATATATTGCCCTTAACATGAAACAACAATCTTCATGCTTCAAAACACAATCATAGATCGAAAATACGCATGTCGAGGCATGGAAGGAGCAAAAATGTAATTTTATCAAATTCACAAACACAATTTTATTTTATAGACCTCGAAGCAGGGATCACAATGGTGAAAACAATATCAAAATCAGAGCTACAGAATATGTTTTAGACAGTCAAAGTTTAGGTCAAATAAGTCAAAGTCAACATATGACTTCAGTGCGACAACGTCGTCTTCCTTAAACACCACCTAAAGTACTATCCCACACCACCATCCAGATTTTTTTTACCTACTAACCCACGCCACCCAAAAAACTGTATTTGAAAAAGTCAGTACAATGAAATCACAAGAAGAGAACCATCCTCATCCACTATTCTCGGTTTTTTTTCTTCACGTCTTATAGATCAACATACAATTAATGGATCAACACCACCCCGCCCCCTGCCACCGCCGACCTCCCCTCGTCTCCTTTCTTCGCAAAACAACCATAGCCATCACTCATTCAAAACATAAAAATATGGTACTGCCCCTAAATTCATGCCAATTTAAACCCTCAATTGAGACAAATTCTCAAGCTCATCAATACATAACAATTATACTACTTTAAGTTACCTAATAAACACAATTTGAATAAGTTGAAAATGTTTTGAAATGAGCAAGTTATGGTCATTTTACTAAAGTCAGCAAATCTAACCCAAAAAGAAAAAGGGGTAGTGTCCCTGACTTTTGGCCAACCTATACGCTTGATTGAGACTGATTCTCAATTCATCAAAACACGAAAAATATAGTACTCTAAGTTATCTATAAACACGATTTGAATCACTTGAAAATGTTTTGAAATGAACAAGTTATGATCATTTTACTAAAGTCACGCAAAATTGTCCAGCAATGAAAATGAAGTAGTGTCCCTAACTTTCGGCCAACTTATACTCTCTATTGAGGCCGATTCGCAAGCTTATCAAAACTCGAAAATTGTATTACTCAAGTTATCTAATGAACACAATTTGAATTACTTGAAAATGTTCTGAAATGAGAAAGTTATGTCCATTTTACGACAGACACTCAAACTATCTAGAACAAAAAGTTTGTTTTAACCCATTCGCAATGGAAAATGCGAGTTCGAGTCTCACATTCCCAAAGGTCCTTGCAAGTGGAAGTCTCACATTTGAAAAGATCTAGGCGAATTGGAGACTTTAATTCGCATAGGTATGGACGAATTTGACACTCCTTGCAAGTGAAAGTCTCACATTTTTAAGTGATTCAAATTGTATTCATTAGATAACTTAGAGTAACACATTTTTTTTTTTTTTGATGAGCTCGAGAATTGGTCTCAATCGAGCATATAAATTGGTCGAAAGTCAGGGACACTATCCTTTTTTCTTTTCGGGACAGATTTGCGTGACTATAGTAAAATGATCATAACTTACTCATTTCGAAACATTTTCAAATGATTCAAATTGTGTTTATTAGATAACTCATAGTACTATATTTTTTGTATGTTCTTAATAATCGGTCTCAATCGAGTGTATAAGTTGGCCGAAAGTCAAGGACACTTCGTTTTCTTTGCGGGACAGATTTGCGTGACTTTAGTAAAATGACTATAACTTGCTCATTTCATAATATTTTCAACTGATTCAAATTGTGTTTATTAGGTAACTCATAATACTACAATTGTTATATTTTGATGAGCTTGAGAATCGGTTTCAATTGAGCATATCAGTTAGTTGAAATCAAGGACAATACCGATTTTTTTTTTTTTTTTTTTTTACAGTTTTGAGTGAGTTTAGTAAAATGACCATAAGTTGCTGAATTAACAACTTTTGAATTAATTAATGCAAATTGCGTTGATTAGATGACTAAGAGTGGTACAATTTTTATTTTGATGTGCTTGAGAATCGGTCTCAATTGAGCGTTAAAAATTGAACCAAAGTCAGGGATAATATCATGTTTTTAGGGAAAAAAAAGGAGAGAGAGGTGGCGACTAGCAAGGGTGATGGTGGTGCTTGATGGAGAAAATTGGGAAAAAGGTGGCAATGTGGGAGGGAAAAAGGTAGCGGTGGCGAAGTGGTGGTGATGGTGGCAGGGTGGTGGTGGTGTCTGATGGAGAAGAGGGGGAGAATGGAAAAGAAAATGAATAGAGGGGAGGTGAGAGAGAAAATTTATTTTTGAATTTTTATTAGTGGTGTGAGAAATAAATGGAGTGGTGTGGGATAGAAAAAAGTTGGAATGGTGGTGCTTGATAGTATTTTTGGTGGTGTTAAACAATGTTTGTCTGATTCAAGTTTCACTGAAACATGGCAAATTTCAAACTATCATAATTTCCGCAATTAACAATGAAATATTGTGTCTTATATATGAATAGAAAGCTTACCATGTAATTTTTCTAATGGAATAATCAATTGAACAAAATTTTAAAAATTGCGAGAGTAATTAAGTGCGAAACCTACCCATATTTTCGTGTATGTACAAATCGCTTTCGTATTTTGACTTCGATTGCGAATTACAACCTCCTCAACAATCTAATTCCACTCCAATATTTTTTATGCAATATAAATTTGATATATCAAACAATATCACAAACAAAACTTCACTAAAACCATCAAATAGACCCAAAATTGAAATCTTCAAGTTCACATTGTTCAAAAAATAAATGAAGTATAGATCAATCCATTTTGATCTCAACTCTTCCACTGTCTCACTTTTCTCTCCACTGTCTTCGCCCTCATCTTCTAAACGACCTCATTGATTTTAAAATGAATAAGAAAATGGAAGAGAAGATGAGTGAGGGTTTATGCGTAGTACCTGTCTAATTTAAAATGCAAATCGTGCGTAAAATGTTGATTCAACACCAATCAAAATTAAAAATAATTATAAACATTTGAAAACACCTAATAAATGTGTTCGTATCCATATGAGCATGGTTCGCTAGACAAACGCGAACCTCGCTTCCCGTCTAAGTCCGAAATTTTCAAAAGTGCCTAATTGCCAAATTACCTCAAATGACTCGACAAAAAGCACGAAATGACCAACATATGGAGATAAATAAATTCAAAATGAAAAAAATGAGAAATAACGAGGTTTCACAAATGCGTGAAGGGTTTGTGACCTGGGAGAGGGCACAATAGTTCTTAATAGCTTTAGGGTCGGGCATGGTGGTGCAAGAACAAACTTAACGATTCAAATGCAACAGAGGGTTTTCTCAAGTTCTAGATCCAAAGGTTATAATTCAAGGTTAAGAGATCTTGTTCCATACATAAAAAATGACGTTCCCTTTTAAGATCCTAATGCTATAAAAGGATTCCTAAGTGCATACTAACTCTAAGAATGCAAATGAGGATGCAAAACCTACAATAGACAAAACCCACAAAACTAAACACAATCAACAACCAGTTAATGCGCAACACATATGTCTCCTTGAGCAAACAACAATTTAAAATGCCAGTGATAGCCTGGTTGGATGGTTAAGGTCGTGGTGGTTTAACCCCCACGTCTTGGGTTCTATACCCACTGGTGGCACGCTTGCCTTAAAAAACAATTTAAAATCCAATTATCTTCTTGTCTTTGGGGGACAATATTGATTAAACAGTGTTATCTTATGCCTAAATGAACATTGAGCGAGTGCTAACGGTTGTTCCTAAAGGTGTGTATCAATCAATGCAAACTCAACAATCTATTGGCCAGAGTTACGCTTACAAAAAGCTGAATCGTTGCACGATTATAGGATATCACAATGGTCTAATTAAATACAACCTCATGCTATTGCCCTGTAGGCCTATATGTGAGGACGATTTAGTGTTAAATACACATTTGGCTTGTGTGTTCCTAACCTTCTTGAGTGCATCTTATTTATGACTCGACATACCTAGTAAGTTAACCATATGATAGTGGCCTCTCAAAGTTAGTTGAAATGATTAAACCCCTCGTCATTTTAGCCTTGTTCAACAACAACAAAAATATATAGTGAATTCACCTTGGTTTTAGGTGTCATGTGAACACTATCCTAAATACCGATCGACTTACCTAACTTGTTGCCAATTGATTTTAATTATTTTGTGGCTATTGGTTGCACACAACTGGAATGATAAGGTGGTGATATCATGTTCCACCGTTTTCTATTTATGATTTGGGTATGCTCTTTATAAATTACTAAAGTTTATTAGCTCCATGAGTACATAAAATAAACAGCCACAAAACAAGTTCATAGAGCATGCCGCTTGCTAATACTTTGCGTGAGTTGGAGATGCATACCTAATGCGAGCTAGGACATGGGTATCAACATTGGTGAAGGGAGTAGGTACTTTGCACCTCAACTTTGTTGTCTACAATCCTAGCTTGCTTTGAGAGAAAAAATAACTTATGTTATTTAAATTCTACCCCCGCTTCCTTTCCTTCAATGAAGAGTTAGCAATTAAATGGATTTTTTTATCGTTCTTCTTTTAACCTAATCTAAGTGTTGTTGGTAAATAATTTAGTGGTCATGCCAGAACATATAAAAACATTTTACTGGTCTTGGTCAATAATAACGATCTCCAGTATAAACCAATTCAAGGAATTTTGGGTTTTTAAATTGAAAATAACTTCCCTTAGATTGTCCCAAAGAATAAAACAAAAGTCCAAAGTGTTTTTTTTAGCAACTCTGCACTCACGTATTGAGGCACAAAAATAAATTTTTTTAAATTAAACTCTCATCGCCAAAGAATAATAATAAATAATATAAAATAACATTGGGAAAGTTGTCGCTTAGTGTAGTTTTCACCCAAATTAAGTGCTTCAACAGTTTCCAGTACTCCAACAATTACAAAAATATTATAGAAAATATTTCTCTTTGTGCTGGAAGATCTGGCAAAGTTTCAAATTCAACGCACAAGTATAAGCTATTCTATTATGCTTTTTTCCAACCAATCTGCAAAGTAATGACAAATAAGCCATAGCGTTAAAAGGAAAAGATAAACAAATAATAACGCTAAGAACTCATTGTCAAATTTTAAATGTATACCACAAGTACATGGTATCTATTGAAGTTAGATTCGGCAAGCATGGATCGATCCCGAAGAGTTGTGGTTTGTGATTATCAAAAATTAAAACAAAAGTTTTTTAAGTTAAACATGATAAAATAATAAATGAATTTTTTTGGTTGCAATGAAATGCTACGATGATTAAATGAGAAAAACACTAGGGTTTCAGTTTCCCCCCAGTTCATTACATGTAACAAGCCTTCCCTCATTGCAGACAACAATCACAAGATCTAAATTCATCTTATTTACAACATCTATTGAGTTCGATAAGTATCTAGATGACGAAAGTGAGAACTATAAAACCATTGTCGCTAGGTGCATTTGATATCTATTTGGATATGTTTTTACAGGTTAAAATCCCATATCCAATTGTTTCCCATATTTTCTTAAATGTGTAACATAATTCATAATTTAGAAAAATACTTTACCCAAAAATAAGCCAAGATAAGATTTGGCATTTCCCCCCATGGATTATCCTCTAAAAATACACCCCAACATACTCTTCTATCTTATCCATCGACACAATCATCAACCACTGATTTTGAACAATGTACATGTGATTCGGAAGAGTTAAGTGGTCGAGCAATAAAAGGGTGGGTCTTGGTGGTCGTTGAAAGTGCACTAAAATCTGATGAGCAAGACTAAGAGGGAAATAATCTCTTTCTGAAAAGTCTGAACTTTGTCAAACTTTGTAGAAAAATGTTTGAAACAAAGGTAAGCTCACAAACACTTCGAAGAACAAATCAAGTTTTAACCAAAAAAAAAAAAAAAACAAATCAACATTGTGTTTGTTTGACTTCACTTAATTCAAACACCAATAATAAAAAACTTTAAATATAGTATTTTTTACCCCATGCAACCAACCTAGATTTGAAAAGAGGTGAACAATGAGTTACTTTGAAAAAACCCAAAACATTGCAAGTGAAAGTAAAGAAATATCAATGCAAAAGACAATTCCAATCAACACCCAGATATAACGAGGATCACACAAATTGAAGCTCTCATTTTATAAATATAAGTCCCTCTCATTTGCTTGCAACAACTTTGAATTTATCTGAAACTTGAAATAGAATAACAAAAACATTTTGGGAGATAGGTTCAAGCAAGAATAATAACAAGTTTTCTCTCCAAATTCAAGAAAACTCTCTATCATCTTATTGAGTGAGCTTTACAAGAAAATGGAAGTTATATGGCTTAGTTTGTGAGCTTTATTTAGACCAAACAATTTATTTGTTTTGATATCTATACCCAAGAAACATAGTTTTTTTTTTTCTCTCGCCCCCCAACCTTAATAAATAAGTTGACTACCTTGTTGCCTTTAATTTCTTTTTCACATCAAAGTCGAAAATGACTCTTTGGTCACCGAGACATAGCATAGTCAACTATATCATGTTCTAGATCTAAATTTTGAAATTTAATTGCCCAAACTCTTTTGGCTATTTATTAGAAATTTACCCATTCCAAACACTCACAAACGCAATATGCACATCCCAATAATTCAATCACACACTTTACACATTTTCTATCAACACTCAACTTAATGGTTTTATAAATTTAACTAATAACTGTTTTTTTTATCCAATTCATAAATTACATTGCGAGTCGAGAATAGACAAGGTTTGTTAGATTTCTTCCCACTCTAATGGTGATGGTGATCCAATCTAGTAGTGATAGTCGATGGCGATTTATGTTAACCTAGCTTCATAAGAAAATCAACGATGTAGGGTTGTTGTTGGAGGTGGTGGTGGAGGTGGAGGTGGAGGTGATGCGGTGGTGTCATTTCTCAGAGAATACATGGGCAAAATTAGAATTATGAAAAAAAAGTTGGCATTTGATACACACGTGGGGCACTGGACACACACAGTACAACACAATTACACGCAATACAGCGCAGCAAAGCACAAGAGGAGGCGAGATCTCCCGAGTCAAGTGAGTGCTGTGTTACTTGTGCGTGTCGCCGAACCCTAGACCGATCCTGCCTTAAATACCTCCTCCTATTTCTCATTTTTCTCTCCCTCCCTCCCCTCGCTCAACTCTCTCTTCCACCACCAAAGAAAAAAAAAATTAGTTTAGCTTCTTGAAACCCTAAAATCCTCCTCCTCCTTCTTCTTCTTCTTCAATCGATCGATTCAGGTTCTTGAATGGATCTTCCGAGTCTCGCAGTCACTCTTCAAGCCGCTCTCAGTCCCAATCCGGATGAGAGAAAAGCTGCTGAACACAATCTTAATCAGGTCGTCATTTTATTTATTCTTCATTCGTTATCAATGTTAGTTCGATTGTATTCTCTTTCGAAATTCGATTTAGTTTTGTCCTTGTGACAGTAATCAATCATATAATTGTTATTAGTTAACTTAATCCAAGTTGTTTTTGTCCATTGACTTTGATATAGAGTGCAATAGACTGATTGACTTACTTTCTGATTCGTTTCACAGTTCCAATACACGCCTCAGCATTTGGTGAGGTTGTTGCAGATAATTGTAGATGGAAACTGTGACATTGCTGTCAGGCAAGTTGCCAGTATTCATTTCAAGAACTTCGTCGCGAAAAACTGGTCTCCCCATGATCCTGGTATGTCAGTTATCCTTTTTTTGAAAGAATGATGATGATTTTTTGTGGATATATAGCAAGACTGTTTTCGATGTAGATTTAGTTGACATACAGTAATGAGATTTGGTTTGATTGTGTAGATGAGCAACAGAGAATACTGACAACAGACAAAGAAACAGTGAGGGAGAATATTCTTGTTTTTGTAGCTCAACTCCCTCCTCTATTAAGGTGTGTATCAAACCATAGGACTAATTGGTAGTCTATGAATTCAATGTCCATCATGGTAATCAATGTAATTTTCTTGTTAGTATATCACATCATCAAAATTTTGTTTGTAAAAAAATACTGGTTGTTTTTATTCATATGTTCTGTAGTTAATTACATTTTGTCATATAGTTTCATGGCAATGGGTTGTCACTCATGATTTCGTTCTTTAGAGCGTGTCGTTTTGTATGCAAGTTTTTCATATGGATATCAGTCACCCTTTTACATTCTCTGACACTTCCTAGAAAATGTGGTGGAATGTTTACTTGTTTGTTTACTATAAAAAATTTGCAAGCTCTCCATTTACAATTTGGGTGTGTTCACCACCTCCATTACCCTTATAAACAGTGTATAGATTTGGGTTGCAGCTACTGCTGCTAGGCTTAATTTGTCCTTTGTGGGAGAGGACTCTAAACAATAGTATTATGAGAAATGTCTCCAAAGATGTATATAGTTTGTTGATAGATATCAAGGTAAATTTGTGGGTGTGGGGATACATGTGGGGCATTTTTAAAGACTCCCTCTTTTCCTTTTGTATGTTTGATGAGGGAGATATAGAGTTGAACATAAATACTTCATGTATACTTTTTGGTCTGGTAGTTAGTGGTTCTCTCCCGACTGGTTACCAACTTTTTCTCAATGAATTAAAATATTTTTGTTTTGCTGAACAATAAAAAAAAGCAAAGTTATCTGAGCATGAAGTGCTTGCCCAAGTGCCCATTATCGCTTTACTAGGCAAATCGATGTTGAGGGGAGGCAACCAACATGCTTATTAAACTATAAAGTAAGGGTGCAAATTAAAAGTCCAATTTTTAACTGAAGATCAGTAAGATCTCAACAAGTATTTCAAGTATTTTCAGGATAATGGTCATAGATTTATTGAAAAATTGGTAAGCATTTTATTCTTATGAAATTTTGCATTAAAATGTTTGATATTATTCCCCAGGTTTTCAATTTAATTGGTTTGCCGATATTCATTCTCTATGTTTTCTTAAAATCGGCGTTGGCTGCATGAAAGTTTAAGTGTACTGGATTTCATGCAGAGCACAGATTGGTGAATGCCTCAAGACAATAATCCATGCAGATTATCCTGAGCAATGGCCCGCCCTTCTCCACTGGGTGAAGCATAATCTACAAGATCAACAAGTCTATGGGGCTTTGTTTGTGTTGAGAATTCTTTCTCGAAAATACGAGTGAGCATATATATATCTTTCCATTATTCCTGAAAACTACTATATTCTCTTTTGTCTCTTTCTAGGACTCTGATGTACTGCTTTGATGGGAAAAATATTTGTTATCATGTAACCCAAAATAATTATCAAATTATTTTGCAATATTTTTGGCATAACATTGTAAATTGTAGCTTGAAATCAAAGGAGAATGGAGCCGCATGCAATGATCCATTACTATTAAGATGCATTTGCTGTTATTTTGAAAGAAAAATACATGATTTGCTTTCTAGGGACGCTTCTTGATATAAAAATATATCTGGCACTAATTAAGAATCTATAATGTGCCTGTTGATAATCCATATATGAAAGCACATAGATGAATGTTATATGTTCATGTATGCTAGTACAAAATATTATATCAATTTATATTAACTACACTTCCTTTCCACTTAATGTTTAGTTATACCTTTCCATAATAATACCTTTTTTTTTCCTGACTTTACTTGTTTCTGAAGGTTTAAGTCAGATGAAGAAAGAACACCTGTTTATCTCATCGTTGAGGAGACATTTCCGCATCTCCTCGATATATTCAACAAACTTGTTCAGATTGTCAACCCTACTCTTGAAATTGCCGAGCTAATCAAACTCGTCTGCAAAATATTTTGGTCATCTATATATGTAAGTTAGCCCAAATATGAAAGTTTTTGCATTACGTATTTATTTTGAGATTTACCCTATTTTAACCATCATTGCCATCTTTCTTCCAGTTGGAGATTCCAAAGCAGTTGTTTGATCCAAACATTTTCAATGCCTGGATGGTTTTGTTCTTGAACATATTGGAAAGGCCTGTTCCTGATGGCCAGCCTGCAGATCCTGAGGTCAGGAAATCATGGGGATGGTGGAAGGTGAAAAAATGGACAGTTCATATTCTGAACCGTCTATACACTCGGTTAGTACATGCATTCAGTGGCTTTCTCTGAATAAATTCGAACTTTATAACAGTGTTAGTAATTCTGTACTGGGATTTCTTCACAGATTTGGAGATTTGAAGCTTCAAAAACCAGAAAGCAAGGCTTTTGCTCAAATGTTTCAGAAAGTTTATGCTGGGAAGATTTTGGAATGTCATTTGAATTTATTGAATGTGATCCGTTCAGGTGGTTATTTACCTGATAGAGTTACAAACCTCATTCTTCAATACTTGAGCAACAGGTTAGCGTAACTCCAATCCTTAACCCACTCCCTGATTGAAATTTTTTGGTTTCCATAGCCCAACCGAACAAATGTTACTCAAGCAGTTCTACCTCCTTTTTTTTCACCAATAAAACAAAATAAATAGAAAAAAATTTGCTGTTTTTTCTTATTTGCATGAAGCTTCACAACTAGACAGGCTCAAAGCAAAATTTCTGGAGAGATTTGAAAGCTTATCCAAACTATGATAATTCAAAATCACTCTATTCTTTTTCTTCTCTTCATATATCTTACCTGAAATCATTTCAATGGGCCACTTCAATTTATTTATGATGCATTTAGATTAGATCACAACATTTACCAATTTTCAATGCTAGATGTTTGTGTTTGGACATGAATTGTATGCCAAGTGTACAAGTATATGGTGTCAGTTTCTATGTGTGCATAAAGCTTGTGGTTTCATAACATATTATCATTTGTGTCGAAGTAATGTATTTAGGCTTATCTCATCACGATTTATAGTTTCCATACATTTTCAGGCACATTTTTTTTTGTTATTCCACACAGGATTTAAATGTTTCGCAAAGAATTTCCATTTCCTAGGGGACCAAGGCTTTGTTAAAAAACGAAAACGCGAACCTTGAATTTTATCAACAATTCAGCTTAATTTTCATCTATTATATGTGCTCTCCATCTGAGGTCATACTTTATATTAGCGAGTTCATTTAGACTTGCATTCAGTACATGATAATTGATCATGTCTTTCTTTTGAAACATAATCCTGATTTTATACTAGTTTATTAACCTGAAAATGCTTGCCATACATATTTTTTTTGGCCAGTATTCCCAAGAATAGTATGTATCAGTTGTTGCAGCCGAGGCTTGATGTTCTGCTGTTTGAGATAATTTTCCCCCTTATGTGCTTCAATGACAATGACCAAAGGTTATGGAATGAAGATCCACATGAGTACGTAAGGAAGGGTTATGGTGAGTTGTCAACTTCATAATGATGTTCCGTCAATGTGAAGGCAGATTGTTTTACACTTTTATGATTTACAGATATTATTGAAGATCTGTATAGTCCTAGAACGGCTTCCATGGATTTTGTCAGTGAGCTGGTTAGGAAACGGGGAAAAGAGAACCTTCAGAAGTTCATTCTATTTATCGTGGACATTTTTAAGAGGTATCTACTGAATTTATACTCTAAAATTTTGTAATATATTCTGCATGAAGTTTTGCAAATCTTTTCAAAGGTAGTGACTTGCAGTAATCCTGCTTTGATGCAGAGAAAGAATGTTACATTTCCATCAATACTTTATGTACATTTCATTTTATGCAGAGAAAGAAAGAAAGTTACATTTCATTTTAGACTGACATCTTTTTGGGAAAGCAGTTACTGAAACTGCTTGCCAGGTCATGGCCTATTTATTCAAAGTATGGTTCTGCTGTGTTAATCATGTTATCATTCTCATAATATTATTGTTGATCCAGATATGATCAGGCTCCAGTGGAATATAAACCTTATCGACAGAAAGATGGTGCCCTTCTAGCTATTGGAGCACTATGTGACAAGCTGAAACAAACCGAACCTTACAAGTCTGAGCTTGAGCATATGTTAGTTCAGCATGTTTTTCCAGAGTTCAGCAGTCCCGTTGGGCACCTCAGAGCTAAGGTTCATTGCATTACCATCCTGTTTTATGTTCCCCCATATTTATTATAGTGTTCTATTTAATGTTGCAGAATTTTATATAATTATATCTTTTTTAATGTCTCTGCTACTTATTCAACTCCCTTGCCTATTTTGTTTCTTAGTGTTAATGATGTTTTTGAAGTGGTCAGGTATCAGAAATGTTTTTTTTTTTTTTTCCTGGTAAAGCCAGGAGGTATCAGCTCCTAGATTTCAGGGACGAGATTTTTAGACGTGCTCTTTGGATAGGAAATGTTGATACAGTGAAAAGCATGATTAGAACTTCAACTTATATAGATAAACCTTAGAAATATTATCTGTGCCTAGCCACTTCCTGTCAGCATTTAACGTTGACATCCTGTCCCATACATCTAACATGTGGTGGTGTGCATGTGACATGTTGATATTTGCATGTGGTGTCCCTCCAACAAAATTTCATGTGCCATTACTTTCACTAAAATGTGGCACAATCTATGATACAATGTTGTCACTAGCACAATCTTGTAGTTACCTAGGGATTTGAAAATTCTTACATGGAGAGGTTTAAAAGTTCATTTTTTATAGTTCTCGTGCTTAAAATACTACAATAACTTAATATAACAAAAGTAGAATTTTTTTTTTGATGCCTTACTCAAAAGGGTTTGTATTGTATCCTTCATTAGTTTCAAAGCTAAGTCCCTTGTAAGTTTTGTGTCCCTTTGCAAGTGAAGTCCCTTGGATGCTTGGACACACGTTTGGACACCCCAATGGACACACAACTAGATCATCAATGTTTTCACATATCTAAAAACTTTCTAGTTTTTGGTACATATTATGAGTATGTTACATGTTACTACGAGATAGTAATGTCTAAGCAGCACCTACAAGTAAAAAACATATGTCTTACATTTGTAATGGGAAAGAAAAAAATCGCGTACTGTTGGGTTGGGATACCTACCCATATTGGTGTTTTTTTTTAACCCTTAACCCCTCCCACCCCAGATGCCGCCGGCTGGGTTTGAACCCGTGACCTAGTGATACATCCGCCACCATTCAACTATTGAGCCATCACACCTTTGGCGAATTGGTGTTTCCAAATTGTTGTCTAACACTCTATACAAGTGTTGCACTTATCTTTGATGGAATCTAATTCCAACATACTTGATCTAAATTTTGGATGTTGATTTTGGAAACTGACATACTTACCCATGTTGTTATATTACTCATCTTTGAATATATTTGTGGGAGATGGTTTCGTATGCATGTGCTCTTCTTTGGCTCTCCCCCTTTCACATTGCTGTCTATTTCAAATAAAGCAGTCGGTTGAATACGTGTTCCATTTATCACGCATCCTTTGGTTATCCTTTTCAGTTATTTGCAGTTATTGTTGATTCTCTTTTATTATTTTGTCTTCCTGGAATATTAGGCAGCATGGGTTGCTGGACAGTACGCTCATATCAGCTTCTCAGACCAGAATAATTTCCGAAAAGCGTTGCACAGTGTTGTGTCTGGATTGCGAGATTCTGAGCTCCCAGTTCGTGTTGATTCAGTGTTTGCTCTACGCTCCTTTGTAGAAGCTTCTAAAGGTATGTCTCCTGAATCTCCTAAATTATTTTGGAAGGTTTCACACTGAATATCGTTATCATCCTATCATCAGTTGTACATTGACATTTGATTACCATTCCACTGTGCAGATTTGAGTGAAATTCGCCCAATTCTTCCTAATTTACTTGATGGTATGTGCTTTACAAGATATTTACTAGTAATCTTACAGCCTGCATCCAATAGTTCTTGACATGTCGAATGTCCATCTCTTGCAGAGTTCTTTAAGCTCATGAATGAAGTTGAGAATGAAGACCTTGTTTTTACCCTTGAGACAATAGTGGATAAGTTTGGTGAAGAGATGGCACCATATGCTTTTGGATTATGCCAGAATCTGGTAATTTACATACTTATATTCGACATAGTATACATTTCAGCTGCAACTTGATTCTCTTGTTTGCCATCAGGCAACTGCCTTTTGGAAGTGTATGAACACCAGTGAAGCTGACGACGAGGCGGATGATCCTGGTGCTTTAGCTGCAGTTGGTTGTTTGCGTGCCATTAGCACAATCCTTGAATCTGTGAGCAGGCTTCCAAATCTTTTTGTCGAAATAGAGCCAACACTGTTGCCCATAATGCGTAGGATGTTGACCACTGATGGGCAAGGTGTGTATGTTAGAACTAAGGATGTTCATATTGCTTATCATTGACACTAGATACGGTTCTTTCTTCGAGTGTTTAATATTCTAATTTGTTCTCATTTTTAATTAGAGTAATTTGCTATACTACATCACTTAGATGTTAGGTGGTGTTGGTGTTGGGAGCTTAGCATCGATTAGCATTTGCGACCTTATGTTGCTATTGGGTGGTATCGTGTTATCTGGATTGTTTTTGACTGCTTGTATGCTAATTGGAATATTCTAATTATGGGGCGTCAATGATTTTAAGATCCCGTTCCTTGTGTGGTCACCCGCTTATACTTTTAACAAAATTATCTGGTTTGCTGTTTAATTGGCATCGGGTTGGTCCTGTGTCTTTTCTGGTTTGGAGATCTCCTGGATTACAATTTATGTGTTTACAGGAAAATTGGTGTAATAAATGAGTAACTTATGATAACTAACACTTATTAATCACTTAACCAGTAACTGCTATTTCTGCTTACCAGTTCATGTTTGTTTTCCCATTATGAAGTTACTCTCTTTGGTATTGTGATGTATAATCTCTCTTGTTTATCAACTAATGTGAGGACCTTCCCTGGATATGTAATTGAAGTATCATCTTTGTCAATACAGTTATGATTCATTTCTATGTTCTTACAACTGCATTATTTCTCACTGTTTTCTTCAGAGGTTTTTGAAGAAGTTCTTGAGATTGTTTCCTACATGACATTTTTTGCTCCAACAATATCTTTGGAGATGTGGAGTCTCTGGCCTTTGATGATGGAAGCTTTAGCAGATTGGGCTATAGATTTCTTTCCAAGTAAGTTCCTATTCAGTTGTTTTGTTTTCCATGCTGTAGTTAATCTTGTGCATTTTTTTTTTAAAGTTTTATTTATTCTCTCCTTGGTCAACATAACAATGTCTCGATTTAGTTGTCCAAAGTAGATTATGATCTTTTAGGCATTTAACGTTAATTCATGATGTCCTTTCTATTGTCATTTTCCTTAAACCATCCCTTGTTGCAGTTTTTAACCAAAATAATGTTGTGTTAAAGCAAATTCTAGAGCTTATAATCTTTGACTTTTCTAATTAGAGATACCTCCATATCTTCCTATGCAACAATGACAAGTCACTTCCAAGTTCCAAATGTTCCCCTGTCCGCAGGTATTGGATATCAACATACATGTCCGTACGATAGGATTTACTGACGGTCACTCTATTTTTTGAATTTGCCTCCATTACTTTGGTTGGGGAATAATCAAGACTTATGCCTCCATTATGCCTTAATGATAGCCTCATGTAATGACCCAATCCACATGGTATGATAGTCCACTTTGGGCATAACCACCCTCATGGCTTCATATCAAAGGCATACATATATATGGTTCATCCCCTATCCCTCACCCAGGCAATGTGGGATTATAACCCCCTTATAACCTGCCAGCCTTACCGCTCAGCCACTCCAAGTGTTACAATCCACATGGTATACAATCCATCGCCCCGATCCACATGGTATGATATTGTTTGCTTTGGGCGTAACCACTCACGGTTTTAAAACATGTTATACCAAGGGGATGTACTTCGCACATATAGCTCACCCAGGCAACGTGGGACTATAACACCCTTGTAGCCTGCCGGCCTTACCGCACTCACCCAGGCAACGTGGGACTATAACACCCTTGTAACCTGCCAGCCTTACCGCGCGCCTACACCTCACCTCTTGAAACCCCATCATTGAACACAATAGTAAATTGTAAAGCTATATGTCTGCTAATTGTAATGATTTCAACCAAGCATTAAGCATATAACTTATCACTACTGAAAACAAAACTATATCACATAATGATTATGTGAATACTATAATTATTGTATGAAGTAAAGTGTGAATGATGCTTCGATTCATTCAACTATTAGTTTGATGATGCTTTGTCAACATGATAAAAGGTAGGATTGAGTTTTTTTTACGTATTTGAAAATTTTGAAGTGAATTTTGTTACTTTTTTGTCTTCATCTACTTTCTTTTCTTATATATTTCATCTATGTAGATATACTTGTCCCACTGGACAATTATATATCCAGGAGTACTGCACATTTCCTCACATGCAAAGACCCAGACTATCAACAAAGCCTTTGGCATATGGTTTCTACAGTAAGCGAACTTCACTGTTTCCTATGTCAGTTGTACTGGTCTATGCTAAAAGAAAGTGAATGGTCATGGAAAAATATCATTTGTTTTAGGCTTCCCTATTTTCTGATGAATACATTGTTTGTTCTTCTGATATGCAGATCATGACAGATAAAAATATGGAGGACAATGATATTGAGTCTGCTCCAAAGCTCATTCAAGTAGTTTTCCAAAACTGCAGAGGCCAGGTGGATAATTGGGTTGAGCCATACCTTAGAGTCACAATCGAACGGTTACGTAGGACTGAAAAGTCTTATTTGAAATGCCTTCTGATGCAAGTGGTAAGAAAGAAACCTTTTGCCTCATTATTTTGAGAAAAGTTTGCTGAAATTTTGGGTTATTGCTTTATCTTTAGTTAGGCATTGCTCTGTCACACTTGCAAGGCATTGTCAAGGATGTGCTTCGAGCCATTAACTTCTTCATCTTTTTACGGGCACATTCTATGCAAGGTCAGAAAAAAGAAACTTGTGTACATCTAGGCTATTTGAAAGAGAGTTGCCTATTGAAATGTGGAACAGGTGGTGTTTGGTTCTCGTCAGCATGGGCTGTAAGCTGTTGGATTAAGTCCTGCCACTGTTGGGTGTGGAACCTAAACAGTCTGTCAGCAATAAACGGAAGGATGGATTTGAATCCCTCTCTCCTTTTACTCATTGGACCAGTTTCTTTCTTTATTTTGTTTCATACATGGTCATCTTCTTAAGAACTAATGTTGGCGCACAGTAGCAAATCCTCCCTCTGGATGAGTAGCACTTGAAACTGGATTCCTTTCAGACTATGGTACACGAAGCTCAGTGCAACAAGATATCCATGTTTCCACTTGAGATGTCCTTTGAAGATGCCGTTGTTCCATTCTTGCCATATCCTCAAAGAATTGCATAAGTAAGCTATTAAGCTCCCAAACAACTAGTACACGAACTCCAATTCAGCAAAATATACATGCTTTGTCCTTTGAAGATGCATTGCTTCATTCTAGCCATAGCTTCAAAGAGTTGCTTTACTAAATACCCAAGGAACTCTGACGAAGAAGTGGTTCATTGAGCTAATGACTGATCCACCCAATCTTTGGTAGTGAATTGATGTGAGAACCATCCGAGAGCCACTCTTCTTTATCTTCAGAGAGCAACCTGTCATCCTTGCCAAAAGTTGGGGTGGCTGCTTGATTTCGCACTCATTCGACTTTCATGTTCTTCCCCTCTTGCTATTCAAGGAGTTGCAAATTTTTCAGAATACTTTGGCAAGGGGGTTATCTCTAAACCAATTGTCGGCCCAGAATGCGATTGGGTCACTGTTGTTACCCCTTGTATAGTATGTGTTGCTTAAAGAAATGCTTTAGGTTGATGATAGATTACCAGAGCCCACACTCGTGAGTCCCATTAGTCTGCTTAACGAAGCAGTCGTTATGGGTCACACCCTCTCAAACCAGAACCTCCGAAACCCATTTGCATAGGAGAGCTTTATTGAAGCCTCACTCCTTTCTAAAACAATGCCACTTTGTTCCTTGAAGATGCAGTCTTTACTCTTTACTCCAAGCAATGAGATGATTTTTTTTGTGCTAGGCCTTGTTTATAGCAAGTGTCCCCGCCTTTAATATGCATATCTTCTTCCAAGGGAACCCCAGCCCGCCTGCAATACAACTATCAGACATGATATCTTGGGTGGGGTCCAATATTTCACATTTGTATCAAAAGAAGAAATAAAAATCATCTAGCTGATGTTTTGGGCATAGTGTCATATGCCAAAACCTAAATTTTATAGAACTTAGATTGAAATTAAAGTTCCATCTAGTTATTACAAAAATGAAGGTTTCTTCACCTATGATTGAAATCTATATCTGATATTTGTGGACATTTAATCTTTGTAATTCTCATACATTAATAAATTAAGATAATGAGGCATCAGAGTTCTTCACACTAATATCTCCAAAAGAGAAGCAAGGGGGTCGGTTGATGTTGGTTTAAAATATGTTTCTTGGATGCAAGTACATTTTCCACGGAAAATATGATTTTCAATGACTAGAATTGATTTCTGTGTTTATCATACAAATTCAAAAATGAATTTGCAAAACTTTACATTGCTTGGTCTTACTGTGCTCATTATTCAGCTGATCAGGTTATGATCATAACACTGCTGACCAGGATATGATTCTGGTGCGTTTTAACATTAGATGCAATGCTATTTCCTAACTTTTCTTCTCAAGTTGAACAGGTCAATATGAATCCCTTGCTTTCCCTTCACCTCTTTCCCGAGTACAACAGCCTCAACAGTTTGGCCATTCGAATAAAGTAGTCTCAACATTGTTGGTTTATGGTTAGGTTATTGAAAGTTGTACGAATTAGGACGTAGGTACTAGTCTTGTCCCAGTTTATAATAGCCTCAACGGTTTTGTTTGGGGTTGTCAATTATAATGAAATTTCTGTGAGGTCAGGATGGATATTTTGTTTTAGGGTTAAGCTTTGGTTTGTATTGCTGTGATTGTGAAGATATATCAGCTTACTGGTTGTTTTTCTTCTTAAGCATCGTTCTGTTCCTAGTGAGCTTTTTTCCCTGCCCCTTTTTAACATATGGATCTCTTTCTTCAATCCTACCGTTCTTTATCTTTTAGAGAATCTTTTCTCATAGGTTCATACTTAAGTGAAAGTTGTTTCAGAGACAATGTTCAGTAATGGAAACATTAATATCATCTGCAGGTAGCTGATGCTCTCTACTACAATGGGACATTGACTCTTAATGTACTTCAGAAGCTTGGGGTTGCGACAGAAGTTTTCAATTTATGGTTTCAGATGTTGCAGCAAGTAAAAAAGAGCGGTGTACGTGCAAATTTTAAAAGGTGCCTTGTCCCAAGCCAGATTTTACTGTTTTTAGTTTTGTTCTATTTTATTTTCTTTCAAAATCTTGTGCTCATTATTACTCTTAAACTTGGTTGAATTGCAGGGTACATGATAAGAAAGTTTGCTGCTTGGGTTTGACATCACTTCTTGCGCTTCCAGGAGATCAATTACCAGGGGAAGCTCTCGAACGTATTTTTAAGGCAACACTAGATCTTCTTGTTGCTTACAAGGATCAAATGACAGGTTGCTCTACAATTCATCACGAATTATATCTTACCTGTTGAATTTTGTCTTTTCTTACTCTTCATTGCTTCATTCATTTTTGTGCCCTTGTTATGTACAGAAGCAGCAAAGGAGAATGAGGGTGATGAAGATGATGATGATATGGATGGTTTCCAAACTGACGATGAAGATGATGAAGTTGGGTCTGACAGAGACATGGGAGTTGACATCGAGGATGGAGATGAAGCGGACAGCATTAGGCTTCAAAAGTTGGCAGCCCAGGTTGGTGATTTTGATGACACCATTTTCACTATTCTGATTCTTACTCAAGTCCATTCCATCCTGTCCTTCATCAACCTTTCTTGGCATACCTCATTATCACAGCCAAAGGATTTATGTGGGCCATGAAAAGGATCAGTCAACCATTTAAACAATTTGGTTATTTTTTCCTTTTTGGCTCTTTGAACCTTACAAATTAAGAAAAAGGTATTCAGTAAAACAAGTAACAATTCTTGAATATTCTAGTGGAAAATACTCAAATGTACAGATCGTCTGTGTCATACCGCTCAAGATGTTTTTAACCCAATCGTGTGCAGTTTCCTTGTGATGGCTTACCTATGATGGATTTTGTATAACAGGCAAAAGCTTTCCGCTCAACTGATTCAGATGATGATGATTCAGATGATGATTATAGTGATGATGAAGAATTGCAGTCACCTATCGATGAGGTGGATCCATTTATTTTCTTTGTGGAATCTGTGAAAGGTAATTGAAGCTGTACCTTAAACCTTTTTTTTTCAAAGTGTACCTGTTGCAAATGTAATTGCACTCAGCTTTCACTGGTTTTTCTCTTAAAGCCCTGCAAGCGTTGGACCCCGCAAGGTTTCAGAACCTCATGCAAGTGATGGACTTTCATTATCAAGCACTAGCAAATGGTGTGGCTCAGCATGCTGAACAAAGGAGAGTAGAAATTGCGAAAGAGAAGCTTGAGAAGTCAACTGCTGCGAACTGATGATTATTTTAGGTCAAGCAACAGGTTTCAATCCAAAAAAATTCTTTGCACCTCTACTCTTGCTGGATCTGTATGATTAGTACTGGTGCGGTTATCGTTGCGATTACAAGGTCTTTGTGGAGAAATTGTTCGATTCGCCGGTGGGGGTAGTCAGTCAAGAGTCCTAGTTCAATCTTTCTAGGACCTCAGAGAGTCTTGGTTCCATACAGAATGACAATATGGTATAGGAAACCCTGTTGTCACGAAGATGGAGCAGCCAATAGCTTGAATGCAAGTTGGCCAGCCATACATTGATCGTTTTGGCTTTTTTGTCTTGTTATGTTTTTTTTGTCCTTACAGCAGGAGAGCTGCCAGTTCCATTTATGTCCATTATAGGTCTGTCGCAATACTGATTCATATTTGTTTGGGAAGGAATTTCCCATTTTTAATCGGAGGTCTTAGTTAAGTCCCGGCTAAGAATATTGTTGCAAACCCAGGGAGGGTTCAAGTATAGAGTGTATATTGTTTCTTTTTCTTTTCTTGATCTGGATCCCGAATCTTACTGAGGTGATGTTGGCTGTATTGGTAGCATTAGTACATTTGTTTTGTTTATTTATATATATTTGGACTTGGAGAGTTATTGATAGTACCTGTGGTGGATGATTTGCTGTTGGATGTAAAGCAGCTTTCTCTATTCTTTAATTTTGGTTAAATCAGGAAGTCTAAACTCTGTTGGTGCTCTCACAGGACTCATTCTTCCCAAAAGAAAGCTTCCTTTTTGGTGTTGGTCACCGGTTTCCGAGTTGCTTTTTGAAATTACAAAAAGAAAAATGGCACAAGAAAAAATTACAATTTTTTGTAGGTTTTTTTCGAAAATTTTGATATTTTTCGTAAATTTTGGAGTTTTTTTTTTTTTTTCTCTCTAATCATCGTTTTTTTTAATTATTTATTGATTTTTAAAACCACTTCCTGATTTTCTAAGTATATGTTGTGTTTAGGCTTCATTTTGTATTAAATAGATTTATTTACTTACATTTTTTTTTCATATATTTTCATATACTCTTGAAAAATTATATATATTCTATGCATCTTCAAAATTTTTCTTTACATTGAAATATTTCTTAAAATCAAGAAACTGAAATTAAAAATCACAATCCTTCCTATTCACTAGGGCTGGGCACGGGATGGGACGAGATATATCCATCCCTATCCCATCCCCCCGTTCATATGGGATCGGGACGGGACGGGATGGAAAAAACCTCATCCCGACCTCGTTCCATCCCAAACGGAATCGAGACGGGATGGGATCAGCGGCATCCAAAAAATTTGAAACAACATCCAAAAAATTTGAAGCAATATATACCTGTAATTCTGTAAATAATTTGAAGCAAAATCCAAGAAGTGATAAACTGTAAATAATGAGCTTCTACACTCAGTACAAACAAAATTTGAAGCAATATCATAGAACACTGCAGTATCATAGAACACTGCAGTGATTTATTGTCAATTCGTTATGCAGTATCATAGACATAGAACACTTCATTATGCACAACTCCATGAATATCTCACAATTAACTGGAAAATCTGTTAACCAAATCCCTTTTAGTCTATGGTGTGCTGTACCCAATGACACCAAATGGCAATCATAACCATGACAAGATGCTTGAACCTTGAAACCTTTCTTTGAACTGAAGTTCCATCTATTTCTTTACATATAGAATATGGAAACATAACACCTTCCTCCCTTTTGAAAATGTTTGACAATTGTACCTTCACAAAGTATCTAAATGCCCAGTGGACTCCAAACCTCTCCAAAAAGTGCCTCTACATGTTGAAACCCCAAAAGAGATGATCCTCAGATTTCATCTCCTACCAAAACCGACACAACCATGTCAATGACCATACCCCCGTGAGGCAACATGTCTTGAGTAGGAGCCCATTCCAAACCACCCCCCAAAGATTTTTTTATGAAACAAGTCTTCCCCTTAGAAGTCTCTCATAATCTCAGAATACAAATCCAACCTTGTTGTCCCACGGATTTGGTTTCCAAGGGTGGACAACACTTAAGACTGATGAAGCTCTTAGAAATTCTGCTTTTCAATTTTCAGAGGTCACTTATCTTTAGTTGGAAAAAACAATGTGAAGTCTATTTTTCCTTGTTTGTCTCAACTCTTACCAGAGCAAAAAATAACATGAATTCCTTTCCGCTTCCATTCTTTCAAAGTAAATATCCTACTTGTTCAAGATTTCTCAACTTAGAATAACAACCCAGTATCCCTCTTCGGACCTATAAGTAAAACCGTAAAAGTGCAGACATCATTGAACATTAGCATACTGAAGGCACTACTGTAGTGATGTTAAGCTTCACCTACATTGGATATAGGCAATTAACTTAGACTCAAACTACTTAGTTATGTTTTGAGCAATAGAAAAGGATAAATAATTGACTGAAGTTTCTTAAGATCTCTCTAGATCCATATAGTCCATTATGAGTGAGAACTGTGAGATATTCATGGAGATGTGTGAGATATTCATGGAGATGCTAAAAAATTAAATGTGTTATATACATTAGTATATTTGTATGGGCATCCACAATTTTAAAATAAATAATTAAATAAAAATGTTAATAATTAATATTAATAAATTAGTTCGGGACGGGACGAGATTGGCGGGATTGAAAATCTCCATCCCATCCCATCCCATTCTAGATCGGGACGGGACGGGATCGGGATGAAATTATTCAATCCCATTAAGATCCAAAAAAATCGGGACGGGACGGGATCGAGACGGGAACGGGATCGCGGGATGGGATGCCCACTCCTACTATTCACTATATGGTTCTTTTCAATAAAATAGTAGGAATCGAGTCTTAAAGGTGTGATTGAGTTTCTCAATAAAAAAAAAGGCAAGGCGGGCTATAATTGTTGCGTAAAAAAAAAAAAAAAAAAAAGCTCAATAGTATGATGAGCTAGTGCAAGTTGCGGTGCCAAATAAACACAGAACAAGCAATGAATTCAAGGGAACAAACCCCCATTCAAAATTTCAAAGAGGTTGACTATATGATTTGACAATTGACATGAATCTTCGAGAAAAGTATTAGACCACAGGAACGGTCCTCGATTTGCGGTCCTGGTTATGTCTGAGAATCCTCTCACACCGAACCACACATCTTCAACAGACCAAACAACAACACGTGTAACCAATGAGCTGGATTTACCCAAACATTGAAAAATGAAAATCTCGTTTCCGTCCAAAACCAGTAACATAAACAATGAATTAAATAAGCAGCTTTTTTTCAGAATAGTAAAATTCCAAAAAGCAAAAGCAACATCTCTTCTTCTTCTTCCTCCTCTTCCTTGTTTAAAACGAACACTTCATTCACTCCCCCTCCCCCCCCCCCAAAAAAAAACGAGTAAAGGTGAGGAGGGTTTCTTTTGTTCTAATTGATTTCGAAGAAGAGATCGTCTCTTTCGTTTTTCATGAATTTTTCTTCAGAGATTTTGTTGTCTCAAACTTGTTCTAGGGTTTCTGTTGTGTCTGTCATTCGATCTGTGTGTATCGAAACTCAATTTGAATTTAGGTGGTTCTGATTTAGGGTTAGGGTTTATTGTGGGAAACCAAAAGCGAGAATGATTTCGCTGCAAAATCAACAGCAGGAATATCAACAACAACAGCAGCAAGTTCCGGTGCTGGCACCACCGCAATATTATCATCATCAGCTGCTGCAATTGGGTGGGGGATCGTCGTCGGTATCAGGGGGATTTTCTCTGGTTAATTTTGACTCTGATAATCATCATCGATGTGGAGGAGGAGGAGGAGATGGTTCCTTTGGTGGTTCTTTGCAATCCGAGTCGAAGCTCAGTCTTCAGTCGTCGGTTTCGATCAAGCCCGAGCCTCATCCTCGCGAAGGTTTATTGCTCTTCAATCCATTTTATGTAAATTTAGGATTTTTATGTTTGTAAGTGATTGATTGAATTGAATATACTTTGATCATTTGAAAGGCACGTACTTTTGGTTAGCCATTTTTTCCGTTTCCCTTGTTATGCATATTCCTATGTTGTTTGGTTGTCTAATGACAGTAAATCGATTCTTTGTCAGACTGTTTTTTCACTAGTCATATGAATCCAGGTCCGAGGGGAGCCTCGGAATTGAATTTCACGAAAATGGTTTCAATTTCTATGTCTATTTTCTGTGCAACCAAACAGACCCCTAGTGTTGATTAAAAATCACACATTTTTTGCTTTTCTACTTGATTGATTGATTGGGTATTCCACCCAATCTCTTATTTTTTTTTAATGGATTCAATATGTCCATGCCATTAGAAGAGTTTCTTCTCTACCACAATGCTTTTGTTGGCACATGGAGTGTATATTATGTTTCACATTTTTCAGGGATTTATTTAAGGTTTGCCATGGAACATGCTACGGGTTATGAGTATTGCTAGTCTTCCATGGTTGAAATCGAAGTTGGTTTCCCATTTTTTTTAACTGGATTTTTTTTTCTTTGCTGTTTAGTTGATGAAGATACATTATTGGCCCTTGCACATCAGAAATATAAAGCCGGGAACTACCAAAAAGCGTTGGAGCACAGCAATATTGTATATGAAAGAAACCCGCGCCGTACTGACAATCTTCTTCTTCTCGGTGCTATTCACTATCAGGTTACTCTTTTAGCTAGACTGTAATGATTTCCATGTCTTTTGCTTCAAATGCTTTCAAGCATATTGGTAATTGGGAGTTGTTGTCGATCAGTTTTCTAATATATATACAACGTCTTATGATTTTATGTCTCTTATGTTGGTTGAGAAGAGGCTCTCATGGATGTTTACTGTTGTTTGTTGTGCACAAACCATAAGTTTCATGTGGTTATACCTTATTCATTTGGATTTTCTGTTCCAAATGACGAGGAACTTATTAAGTCTGATGGTGAACATTGTTAACCTGTTTATCCAGTTGCACGATTTTGATATGTGCATTGCAAAGAATGAAGAAGCTCTTCGCATTGAGCCACAGTTTGCTGAGTGCTATGGTAACATGGCAAATGCATGGAAGGTAATTTCTAGCAACTCAGAAGTTTTGTTTGCTGTAAATTTGACTGGATTAAGCTTGTTGGTTTTACTGGAGCTCTTATTTCATGCAGGAGAAAGGGAATATTGATCTTGCAATTCGCTATTATTTGGTCGCTATTGAGGTAAATCAGTAAATGTCGTGGTCATTACCTGGTACTCCATTTTGGTATGAAGTATTAAAGGAGAAAAATATTTAATATAGCAGATGCAAACAATATAAATACAATTATTTAAGTATATTCTTTAAAGATACTTTGAGTGATACATGATTTGTGAAACTGAAACATAATACAAGTGTTCAAATTTTGTGTTTCAGGTTTAATGACACTCTCACTAAACACCTCTGAAGCTTGCAATAAAAATGTGTAAAAGGATCTCCTTGGTTGTAGAAATCAATTCCAAAAGATGGAAACTCTATATTATTATTATGATTATTTTAAAAATAAATCCAAATAAGAAAGGATAAATTGTTGGGAGGTGAAGAGAAGGCTAGTTTTTATTTTTATTTTTTTTAATTGGATTGCATTTCCCAACATTCGGTGGGAGGTGAAAAGGGGATGGAATGATTTTTTAATATTGCATCTCACCATATGTGTGAAAACGCTATGATAGGGATATTGCATAAACTAATAAGCCAGGCTCGTGCAATTTACCAAAGAAGGATCTCGAATCTCCATGGTCCTGCAGTCTGCAGTCCAACTCCCTGACACTGTTCTGTCTGTCCTTCTTCAATTGCTTTCGAGTTCACATTCTACCAATCAAGAATTTTTAGGCTTGGCTTGACTTGACTTCTTGTCATGTTTTTTCCATGAATCTAATGCTAGATATTCTACATAGTGTTTGAAAAAACTATTGAGGCTTATGCCTTGAGGTTGCTCTAAAAGTACCGAGCTTAAGCCTCACGTAAGAAGATCATGATTGAATATGTATGAAATGTGGAAGATAAGAGATCAATCCTTGAAGATCATAAATGTCTTGGAGATTAATCCTTGGAGATAGGAGATCAACCCTTGAAGATAGAGATCAGTTCTTGAAGATAGGGGAAAGAATTAAATTTTAAGATCATAATGGCTTGCCGATCAATCCTTGAAGCTTGCTTTTCATCTTCAATGCTGCGCAGAACAAGCAAGGCAAGATCAAAGATTATTAGGACAATTAAACCAGTGATTGGAACTTTTAGCTTAAAAGAAATTTTAGTGATTGGGAAATACCCCAAATGGACACTTTTCAAGCTCTAACTGGTAATGTGGCCTTAGACTTGGAATCAGACAAGTTGTTATGGCAGAGTAGGGACACTGTTTTTTCAGTACAGGTCCTCTGTTGGTCTCTTCAAACCTCTTGGAGAGAGTATCCAAGCTTCATTCCTTCATTTGGCTAAAGGAAATTCCCCTAAGAGCTAATTTCCTAATGTGGACTGTTGTTCATTGTAGAATCCTTACTATTGATAACATTAATAAGAGGGGTATCCTTCTCCCCAATTGTTGTGTGCTTTGCCAATTGACCACTTGCTACTATCTTGTTCTCTTGTCAACCATCTTTGGATTATGGCATTGTTTGTATTTCATGTTCAAGCTAATTTCTCTAACTGTGAACATTGACATTCTCTCTCACCTTCACCCCAACCCTATTCTTTTTGGTAAATGGGTGTGGGAAACTGGTGCATGCAATGGTCTGGATTATTTGGAGAGAAAGGAACAATAGAATCTTCAAAGATACACACAAAGAAGTATATAAGCCGTGGATTGATGTTAAAATGACTTTGTGGATTTGGGTTGTAATTTGGATAGATTCAGGGATACAATTCTCCAATCTCCATATATATTTAGTTGGGGCAACTTAGTTCTCACCTGAGATGGTGCATATTTGTAAATCTTTTGTACTGATTAATGCCTTGTATTAATCCTTTTGGCTACTTGCCCTTTTGAAGATGATATGATACTTGTTTTTCTGATTTAAAAAATGTGGAAGATAGGATCACAATAGCTTGACTGATCACAATAGCTTGAGGCCCACATTTTGAGGTCAGCGTCATACCTGTAAAGACTCAAATGCCTTGTACCCGAATTGACCTTTTCGTCTCCGTTTGCATATTGGAAATGATCATTGTCTTGTTTCTTTATTCATTTCCATGTGAATTTAGTTGATCATAGTTTTAATTTTTGTTTACAGCTCCGACCTAATTTTTGTGATGCATGGTCAAACTTAGCTAGTGCTTACATGCGAAAAGGAAGACGTAACGAGGCTGCCCAATGTTGTCGCCAGGCTCTGGCTTTGAATCCTCGTTTGGTGAAATTTCTTTTCCTATTTTCCTTTACTTATCCTGAAATAGAACATGAATTTAGCAGCACAAAATTTACATATTTTTGCAATTATTGTAGGTTGATGCTCACAGCAACCTTGGAAATCTGATGAAGGCTGAGGGTTTAGTGCAAGAAGTGAGTTGTTTCTAATATCTCCAGTAAAACTCTAAACTGAATATGAATTATGTTATTTCCAAATGGTTTTCTCAAAGGCTCAAAGCTACAGTTGACAAGAAGGCTGTTGACAGTTTCTCTCTCTGCCTGAGAAATGACTTATCTATTTTCCAAGCTATCAATCATCATTAATATTTTCCCTTGAAGGACTGCCCATAGAAAGAGAAAAAGGTTTAGCATTGTAAGTAGATGCCTCATCTAAATTTCTTGTAATTATTGGCTAGGCAAGAGTCCCGTTAACTTGTATTTATTGTGTCAATACTGAGCAAAGCATAGAGACTACTGACTTTAAACCCGTTTGGCTCTCCATCCCACAAATCCTCCTTCCCAGTTCTTGTTGTTTCTGTAAATTTAAGAAACTAACCAAGTCTTGTATTTCCCGTTTGAATTTCTTCTAATTGCAAATCGACCCATTAGAGTTGTTGCTCTGCTCTAAGCTTAGCCACCGATTTCGCTCGATCCGGCAGAAGTATACTATCAGCCCAAAATCAGAAAGGGCAACTGGCAGACCTTAAAAGACACTTGGGGTAGCACATCACCAATAAAGGACCTTGCCCTCTTCCAAATGTCATGTATTTCATATTTGTTAATCACTGCCCACTGAGCAGAGTTGATTCTGTACTTCTCAAATATCATGCCCCTCCTCGAGGATGTTTTCTCCGATAATAATCTCCAAATCCATTATCCCATGATAGCTTTGCCAAGAGGTTTCACTTTGTCTAATACCTCAACCTCAAATATCATGCCCCTCCTCGAGGGTGTTTTCTCCGAAAAGAATTTCCAAATCCATTATCCCATGATAGCTTTGCCAAGAGGTGTCACTTTGTCTAATACCTCAACCTCTTTGTTGCTCATAGCGAATGTTATCCCAATGTATTTTATGTATAGCCTTTCTGCCATCATAAGATCCAAACCCCAACCTTTTGCATAAGTCCACACTCTTGCGACCTAGGAAACACAATTAGCTGTGATCTCGCTCCGATTTCATTAGCCATAACACACTCTCACAATAATAAAAGTCCCTCTCCAAAATAAAGGTTTGTTTTGTACTCTCCTTTCCTAAATCATCTGTCTTTTGCCCACAAAACAAACCAGAGTAGAAGACTAGAAAAGAAGAACAACACGAGTGGAATCAAAGTATAGAGAACACCATACCCACCATAATCTACACCCACCCCCATAAATGTCATTTTTATTTTTCTTCTTCATCACCATTCTCCTGAATTTAATTCTCTCCAAAATGACCTAAATAGAAACCTCACAAAAACAAATCAAGATCCTAAGTACTCGGCCTATTGGAGACCCATGTACACGAGATTAAGAAAATACGTTACTACAAATCAAAGCCACCATATCTGACGGAAGGTGACTTCATTGTCTCTCCAGCTTTGGGCTTAATCTGAAACCCAGTGAGCCTCCAATCTTCCAAGAATGTCACCTAACACCTCTTGATGATTATCCCTCCTATCATTACTCGTGCGTTTCAGCTTGCCTTGATAGTGGGTTGGACTCTACTCATGTCTAGACTCCAGTGTATCAACTGTATGGGATGGAATGGTATCGCATGGTGTGATTCACAAAACATATCAACTGATTCGGGTAAAATTCGATTTTAGTACTATCGCGTCATATCATTGGGTTAAAAACTGATACGTACAGTATGCATATCACATGCTAGTAACTACCATGAGTAGAAGGATTATTTTTTGACATCTGCATCCTTTATGTTTTTCATTCTTGCTGAAGAAGCTGGTTGGAAGTAGGTGTGTGCTTATTGCTCGAAAGATGTTTCGAAATCAGATTTTCGGAGAATGCGTGGGATGCCATCTTTTATCCGGTTTATGGCTCTTCACTGCATCTCTAACAAGAAAAACAATCCAACTCGGTCCTTTGTGAATTCATAGGGCTTTCAAGAATTCTGTCCCTAAGTTGGTTTACAGTAGCATTTGGTTTCTGAGTTATATCTTTGTGGATCTATCTGTTTGTAGGCGTACAACTGTTACCTTGAGGCCATCCGGATTCAGCCGAGTTTTGCGATTGCATGGTCAAATCTTGCTGGTCTATTCATGGAGGCTGGTGATCTCAATAAAGCCCTTCAGTATTATAAGGTATGGAATTGTTTGTTCTATGGATTTTCTGGTATTTTGTTTATTATATGTGGCAGCATATGTAGATGTTGACACCTGATCATTAATTGTTATAAATTGATTTATTCCTACTGCTATGTCAAGTTTACTATTTCTCATAAGTTAAATGATTGCAATCATTTTCAGGAAGCAGTTAGGCTCAAACCAACATTTACTGATGCCTATCTGAACTTGGGAAATGTCTATAAGGTAAGCTATTAAGCATTATGCCAGTAAGGTTGAGTACTAGTAACAATTACCAAGTTTGGTATATGGGGAGATACAAGATCTGTCTTTTGCATTTTCCAGGCATTGGGAAAATCTCAAGAGGCTATAGTGTGTTACCAGCGAGCTCTTCAGGCGCGGCCAGATTGTGCAGTGGCATATGGTCAGTTTTGTAACTATTCACACATTTGCTTACATTTACCGGTGGCATAGTATTTAAAAGGTTTCTTTCCTAAGAATTCTCACTTCATAAAGAGGGGAATGATATAGGGGATCCTAGTATGTTGCCAAGACGCCGGCCTTGCATATGGGTAGCAAGAGGGCGCTTATGTCCCGATGGTAGGGCTTTACAGGTGGATGGGTAGCAAGAGGGCGCTTATGTCCTGAGAGCATAACATATTCATAAGGTGCCACACAGCTAAATGTGGTTGTGCTGTTGAGGTAGTGGCATGATTGTTGTTGGTTGTGGATGGAAGTGATATAACTTTCTACATATTGCACCTGGGATGAGGATCTATAGTTGTAGATGAAAGTGATATAGCTTTTGTGCGTGTGTTATGGTTTACTTTTTGGCTCTCTTTATATTTGCAGGTTTGCAGGTGCCCTACATTTTTCTGTATTCCTTCTATACAGCATAATAAAAATGAAAATCATTTGATGCAGGTAATCTTGCTAGTATATATTATGAGCAAGGCCAGCTGGATTTAGCTATTCTACATTACAAGCAAGCCATTACCTGTGATTCTGGGTTCTTGGAAGCATACAACAATATGGTTAGTACAGTTGTTTTGTGATGGCCTTTTGATGACTATGGATATATTTTAGTTTTTTTTTTTTTTTTACCTATCTTGGATTTGTGTGCATTTGAAAGGGTAATGCTCTGAAAGAAGCTGGTAGAGTTGATGAAGCTGTCCATTGCTATCGTGTAAATTCCCAACCTTGTCATTTTGCCGGTGGTTCCATCAGTTATTAATAATAATAATAATAATAATAATAATAATAATAATAATAATAATAATAATAATAATAATAATAATAATAATAATAATAATATTCTTTGTTTAAAGGTTTCACGAGTGTTGTTCCATTCATATATCATTTCTTATGTGCAGTCTTGTCTAGCGTTCCAACCGAACCACCCACAGGCTCTTACAAACCTTGGGAATATATATATGGAGTGGTATACTTTCTGCATTCCTTTTTAAATTACGAGGAGTTTGAAGAAAGTGCTGATGCAGCATGTTTCAATTTCAAACTGATAACTAATTTTTCACACGGACTTTGAACATGCAGTAATTTACTGCCTGCTGCTGCTACATGCTACAAGGCAACTTTAACTGTGACAACAGGGCTATCTGCTCCTTTCAATAACTTAGCAATGATATATAAGCAACAGGTATTGGCATTTTGAGCCTGAAGTTCTCTGTTTTAAGACACCATCACATGTGGTAATGACTATATAAGCTTGGTGTTTTCTTCTTTCTTGAAGTTTCACTATTTGTTATTGTATGCTGGTCTGGTTCCTTGCTCCATCTTACGGGAGACGGAAAACAAATTGTTTTACAGCTCAATGTTTTGGGGTGACAGGGAAATTATGCTGATGCCATATCTTGTTACAATGAAGTTCTTCGCATAGATCCTTTGGCAGCTGATGTGCTTGTCAACAGAGGCAACACATTCAAGGAAATTTCTAGAGTTAGCGAGGCAATTCAGGATTACATACGAGCTGTTACTGTGCGTCCAACAATGGCTGAAGCTCATGCAAATTTGGCTTCAGCTTATAAAGACAGGTTCCTTTTGTTGCTTGCATATGTTGAAAATTTGAATGTTCACAATGATAATTATTTACCTGTTGATGTGCTGCTTGTATTTGAATGTTTTCAGCGGACATGTGGAGGCTGCTATTAAAAGTTATGTGCAAGCATTGTTCTTGCGGCCTGATTTTCCAGAAGCAACTTGTAACCTTCTTCACACTTTGCAGGTAAAATTGATCATGAATGCATACTACATTTCTGGTGTCATCAACATGAGTAATATAATATCTCTTAAAGAGGATTTTCAAATTTACATAGATCACTATGAACTGGATTGAGCGGACAAAATTGTGTTGAGCATACAGTGCTATGCAAAGTTCATGCAGCTGCATGAATCCAGAAAGCTGCTGCTGTCACTTGCCAGCCCATTACTTGGGAACACGAGTCTAGGCTCAATGTTGTTCAAAACTATTTAGGTCTGCTGTATGTAGTCTTGCTGATAAGATACATGGTTGTTGTTAACATAGGTCGTTCATTTGATAGTTCTCTGAACTTCATCATGGATCATATAGCCATAATAATTTTAAGCTGACAGAAGTGTCCATTTTCTCTTGAAGTCGCTGATAGCTATTTTACTATTTATATAAATATTTATATGGTGATATATATGGATATAAGAAGAAGCAGTCCTAGATCATTGATATGGCTGATAATGTTAAGAAGTTGGTCTCTTCTGGGTTGAGTACATTTTCTGATTCATGCAGCATACGTACCTAATGTTTATATTATTTTCTGATTCATCCTGCATACATTTTCTGATTCATGCTGCATGCATTTGTACCTAATGTTTCTTTTGTATAAATGCCGAAAAAACTCCTTTCCTGCCATTTTCAATGCGACTCGAAAAAGCATGGGAAGATTTATGAGTTCGGGATTTTTCTTCAAATTCTTGTTGTCTCCAACTTAAGAAATCTCAATGACTGGGAACTACCATAGTTTATTAACTTGTTGGCTCTCACTGATAATGATAATGTTACTTTAGACTTGGAGCAAGACAAGTGGTTGTGGAATGGCAGTATTCTGATTTCTCTGTGTCGAATTGCTACAAAGATTTGTTTCGATCTCTGCCTTCTCCTTCTCTTTTGGATAGAATATCAAAGCTTCATTCATTTATTTGGTTGGATGGAGGAGGCTCCTCCTAGAGCTTCTTTCTCAGTGGACTGTCCTTCACTGTTGACAACATCAACGGGAGGGGCATCTCTCTCCCAAATCATTGCGTGATGTGTACTTAGTGTGATTGTAAACCAGCTGTGGGTACTTGCCCTATCTTACTTTCATGTCCAAGCTTCATTCTCTAATTCTTTTTTGGATTGAGTGGAACATTGGCACTCCTTTTCTCAACCTCCCCCAAATCTCTCTCCTTTTGGTAAATGAGTTTGGGAGAGGCTTGTTCATGCTATTGTGTGGATCATATGGAGAGAAAAAACCGAATTTATAAACATAGTAAGGAGGCAGATAAGCTTTTGACGGATGTTAAGGCGACTATTTGGATGTGGGCATGTAATTGGGATAGTTTCAAAGATATACAGTTCTCCTCTTGTATGTTTAACTGGGATGTATTGTTCTCAGTCACTGGATATACATGATTTTTATAAAGCTTTTGTACTTGTTTAATGCTCTGCACTAACTCTTTTTGCCATTGGCAATACTTATTTTTTGATAAAAAAATGTTTCTATTAGTTTGTTTATTTCTTGTCTCACTATTTCATTTGTTTTTGGTCTTGCCATTCTTGTAAGAAACCAAAGTTGCACATGCCGTGTGCTGTTAGCCATATTTTTATATATTAATGAATGTGACTGATTGCTTTTTACTTCAGTGTGTCTGCAATTGGGATGATCGAGAAAGCAAGTTTGCTGAAGTGGAAGGGATTATAAGAAGACAGATCAAGGTTTGCAATCAATCCAGAATCTTTTTGTGTTTTTTTTTTGTTTATGCTGGATTACATTATTTCTAGTTGTGACTCATCGTTAGCTGTGCTTGCAGATGTCGGTTCTTCCAAGCGTGCAACCCTTTCATGCAATTGCATATCCAATTGATCCTAAACTTGCTTTAGAAATCAGGTATACTTCTGTATCAACCACTAACGAGTTTGGAAAGTCTAAGATATACATCTGTTTCATTATCAAGCTGACTGACTAGTTTGGAAAGGCTAACACTTGATAATGATGATGGAATTGTACTGTTGTTCTTGTAGTTGTAAATATGCAGCACATTGCTCTTTGGTCGCATCTCGGTACTCGCTTCCTCCTTTCTGTCACCCTCCTCGGCTGCCTATAAAGAATGATGGTAGAAATGGAAGATTAAGAGTAGGGTGAGTTTAATATTCAATTTCCACATATTGTTCATTCTTTGCCTGTAACATTTCCCTCATTCCTTTTATGTCTTTGAATTACTAACTGAAAGTTGCTATCGTCTTCAGGTATGTCAGCAGCGACTTTGGTAATCATCCTTTATCACATCTTATGGGGTCAGTATTTGGTATGCATAACCGAGAAAATGTAGAGGTTTGTGAATCTAAATCGTATCCTTTATTTATATCCTACGGCTTGGCAAGAAATTTTTTCCTTGTACTTATGCATTGTTTTTGGATCATATAGGTCTTTTGCTATGCTTTAAGTCAGGATGACGGTACTGAATGGAGACAGCGGATCCAGACTGAAACTGAGCACTTTGTTGATGTATCGGCAATGTCATCTGATGTGATTGCCAAATTGATTAATGGCGACAAGATACAAATTCTGATAAATCTTAATGGTTATACTAAGGTAACTACTGGATGCCGTTGATATTTGATAATTCACTGACAATCAGTGTCACTTGGAGATATAAAATATTGCATGTAACTGTTGAAACGTTCCTTGACATGTCAATCGACATCGTTTATTACTGTAGTTGAATTTCTGAAAGATAAGTTCTCTTTATTTGAAAACTGGATTTGTTGTCTTAATTTCATTTAAATTCTGCAGGGTGCACGGAATGAAATATTTGCAATGCAGCCTGCACCCATTCAGGTTTCATACATGGGGTTCCCTGGAACCACGGGTGCTTCTTATATCGATTATTTGGTCACAGATGAGGTGCATGTCAAAATCTGAAAGGTCTTTTCTATTCATTATGGTTAGCTGACATGATTTTCTCTCTGCAGTTTGTTTCACCTACCTGCTATTCGCATATTTACTCTGAGAAGCTGGTCCATCTTCCTCATTGTTATTTTGTCAATGATTATAAGCAGGTAAAAGTGTCTCTTGTATACACTTCTGACGATCTTAGCATCATCTTATTGTGTATGCCATCTTTTGTCAAGGTTACCATAACGATTGATTATGTGTAACTTTCCTATTCTCGCTCCTTATACCTATCCCTGGATTTTAAATTTGAGATGTCAATCCTAGTGCAAGATCGTCTCAAGATTTTTTGTTTATTGTTGGAAATCCCTTAAGAGGTTGTAGGCAGAGGGGATAAAATTAGCTTTTAAAAGTTTAAAGTCAGATTCATTGTGTGGTAGGAAAGAGTGGAGGGGGATGTGTGGTAGGTTTTCATTTTCAGGTAATGGGGTCATGTAAAGGAATTTTCATCTTAGAAGGGTTGCTCTATTGGTGGGGAATTGAATGAGTTTGTGGTGTAATTAGATGTTCAAATGTGTATTCTTAACTGAGGACGATAGTTGGGTCTGGAAGGATTATAGAGAAAGTGGTCTTTCGATATCATTTTTTTAAAAATTTTATTTTTGGAATATAAATTTTGCTGCCCCTCAATCTTTTTGAAAAGAGGAGTTTTGTGTAGGTTTTCTTTCTTTATGTGGACCAAGTTTGTTAGAGCCAAAATCGTGAAGGCAAATGTTCAAATTGAGATTCAAATTGTAATTCACAAGATTCAAGATGAGATTCAAAATGTAGTAAAAAAAAATACCCTTCACTTATATATGAAACAAATGCGTAGTTAATCAAAATAAACACACAAATAGATAGTTCAAAGTCTCTAACTTTTCATTCATCAACATTAAGAATTCCACCATCCCAAAATATTAGTTATTACACAAAAAACATGTAATTATAACTCATTTTAAAAGCCCAAAAAATACTAGGATGATTTATGTCTATACCACAACAAGTAAGTAATATTGCACTAAGACTGTGCATGTGTGAGTAAATCAAAATATCACCATAAAAAAGAGTTCCTAAGTTTATACTCCTACATATCAGCAAAAAACAACGGCTCTATCTTCATTCAAAGTCATCCTCCTCTTATTCATCCTCCCCACGTGCATGATTGCCTTGTGCATTGGTTCCACCACCATGTGCCTCATTCCTTTGTGCATTGGTCCACCACTTGCAATCATGAGTTGCTCATCCTCATTTGTTGTATATCCATAATCATCTTCTAACTCCATCTCATCTTCATCAACTAGAGTGAGCTTCTCTTTGCCTTTTCCTTTACTTTGAGCTTCCACTCCTTTAATATGAGTGTTTCTTGGACCTATTCAAAGAAAGCATAACAATATCTTGCTTTCATTTACTTTTTTATTAACTGAAATAAGTCAATAGATACAAGTATAAAATAACATCTAATTTACCACGCTTCTTAGTTGGCAACTTTCGTCTAGCATTCGAAAATTGAGTATCAAAACACTTATGCACATTCATCCAACTATTGTCCAAAGGCAAAACCGGATCCTCCTTAATCCACTCATCATCACTCTCCTTGTTGGAAAGGCATATAGAATCATAGGTATTGTTTGCATTCCTTTTTTATGCCTTTTGTCAAGGTTGAGATTATACTTGACATGCACCAAGGCATTGAGCCTTTTTGCCTCTAACCGGTTGCATTTTTAGTATGAATCTAATGTTTAAATAGACATATGTTACTTTACATTCAAATAAACATTCAATAAGCTATCGTCTCAAAGACATTTGTACTTTGAAGTAAATATAATATAAATTAACATACTTGATCAAAGGTACTCCAATTGTGTTTACAACCAGTTGCACTACATGTCAAGCTTAAGACGTTTTTGAACCCTTTTGCAATTCGGGGCACGATGCACTAGTAAGTATCCCACCATTGGGCTATTAAAAGATTTAGCAATAGGCAATTAGGCACATGGTAACAATAAGTTCTAAAATGTAGAAATGAGACATAAAGAAATATAAAATATCAACTCACCTGGTTGCTTGCAATTGGATTATCAATGGCCATCTCCCTCCCAAACTCGCCATGTGCCTTGGTAAACATCTCGATTTGCTTATCAATCTTTTTCCTCTCCACTTTGCTTGAGACGAGCCTTTCAATGGTGGTTTATAATTATATCATCATATTGATATCTTGGATTTAAAAACATCCCTGCACCATGTAATGCCCATGAAGTTGTTTATTCCATCTCAAATCAATATACCTAGACTCCTTGTTTTGCAAATTGCTAGCAATCTTCTCCTTTGCTTGATCAATGGCTTCATAAATATATCCCATTACTGGCTTTGCATCACCATCCACTAACTGAAACACATTCACTAAAGGGATAGTATACTTCAAGCAATATTTCATTCCAATCCAAAACTCTTTGTTGCTTAAAATGATTTCTTGAACTTTATATACTTCTATGGCTATGGCCTTTTGGCACATCAGCTTTGTTCCCATTCATTGGAAACAGACATCTTACTCAAATTTACACTTTGTTTCAAAAATCTTTTTGAAGACGAGTATTGCATAGTGTATCTAGTAATGGCTACCCTTGTCAACTCTCTTCCCTTTGTATAGTTTCTCATGAGATTCAAAACATAGGAATGCTTGTAAATGAACACGGTTTCCAACCTAGCATTCTCAACACATGCTACAATAGTAGGCAAAATCACTTATGTCTTTCAACAGTAAGTTCAAGCAATGGTCGCACATAGTGACAAAAACAATTTTGGCCTTGAATCCATCAACATCTTCCTGGCTTTTACATATATGCCGCGGCGCTATCTATTACAACTTGAGCGACATGCTCTTCCCCGACCTCATTTAAGCACAGCAAAAAGATTTACCGCATTCTTAACCATATTGGAAGTATCAATTGATTTAAGAAATACCGTTCCCTTTGGATTATTATTTAAGAAATTAGTGATGCTACGGTACTTTGTATCGAATCAATCGTCCAACATAATTGTGCATCAAATTTTCTTCCATTCTTTCATGTACACCATCTTTACTTTCACATTTTCAACCTCTTTCATTAAGAAAATGTTTCGAACTTTTAGATAACTAAGGATCTTTAATCCCTTCCATATGTTGCAAAGCTAGAAATCATTTGTCTATAATAAGGACTTTTAACTAAATGGAAGGGCAAAGCATAAGCATAAAAGAAATGACATATGTCAGGACAAGTCTCCTCCCTATCTTGTTTTTTATATGCATCATTAATGTTTGTTTGTTTCTTTGTAGAACTATGACTAACATGCATGAATATCCCCCACCTTCCTTTTCCCCTTACCATCAACTTCACCCACATCTTGTATAACATCTCCAACGGTATCCGCCTTGTCTAAATTAAAAAATTTCTTTTCTCCCAAAGCCAAGAAGAGTAAATACTTCATCGGGGTTGCAAAGGCAAGTCGTACATTTTTTCTTTTATGGGCAAGGTGGTGCTTCATCCTCCAAACCCCACCACAATAAGTATTAGTAAAATAGTTGCGTTTAAGTACTTGCTTATTATTGATCTTCCTCTATAGGCATTTTGAAACAAAATAGAACTCATTGAACAAAAATCTAGAGAGATGAATTTACCTTTGATTGTGAAACCTCAATAGTGAACCAAATACTTGATTCTTGGACTCCTCGTTGGATGTAGGAAGTGACCCCAACAAGTGGTTTGTGATTTGGTTGAGAATTAAGCAAGATATGACAAATTTAGTGAAAGAGGAAAAAGAACCTAGAAACCTATAAGTAGAGTTTTCTCTTCTTATTTTGGTGGAGAGATCTCTTGGTTTAGGTGCATATAAGTGTTAGAACATTATTTCTAAGTGTAGAACTTTTAAGACACTAAAAAGAGTCAAAATACCAAAAAAAAAAAAAAAGGAGTCAAATAACAAGTTAAAATTAGTTGTCACTTGCACAGGCCTGTAACTTACACTATATCTAATCTCTCCTCTCCTCTCTCTTCATCTCTCAGCCCCCCGTCGAACACACAACGACCAACACATCAATTGATCACGTCTCCCTTCTTCTATTGGCCTCTTCTTCCCTCAGCCTCCTTGTTCTCGCTCCTGCGGCTAGATGAAAGATCAGAGACTAGATCGACATCTTTTCTTTCCTCTCCTTATTTCTCCCGATCTCCCTCTTTTGCAACCATATCGAATATCTATGCGATTAAGTATAATCTCTATTTTGCGACTCAATTCAACTTAGAGTCATATGATTTATCTCAGTTATGGTGGGTACAGTACGATTTGACTCACGAGTCAAATCGTACGACTCGGACGATTTTAACAACACTGATATGAACAACTATGTAGAACAAGATTCCTATTCTCAAGAGTTATATCATAGAGGTATGGAGGTTGATGTGGCTGTCTTGTCTTGCAATGCAATTATGCAGATCATGAGAACCTTTTGCATCTATTGTGGATGGGTCTACAGGGTCAATGTTTGAAAATGCTAATTTTGTGGGAGAACTTGGATCTTTTTTACTCTCTCTAAGTCCTACCCAAGGGTCATCGATGTGAAGCTATCGAAAATTTCTCTAGAATGTCGGATTGGCTATTTGTGTATGTGATATTCTTAGTTTGTTGAATGGTTTTTTGGATCCAAAAAGTCAAATCTGTTATTCTATTCAAGGGAGAGCAAAGTTTCCTTGTTATTGGAACTTGAGATAAGACGGAATCTACCCGAGGAGCTTGACCAAAAGATTCTCAAAGTTGAGAAGCCTGTTGGGCAAGCCCATATTTAATGATGACACTGATGACAGGGGGGGCCGGGCATCTAAAAAAAGTGACGAGCATGTGAGAAAGATTTGGATTTACTTTGTAGGCTTGCTTTAGACGGAAGAGAGAATGAGTTTGCATCTTTGTTGAGTATGCTTAGGTTAGGCTTCCAGATGTTTTTATTTCCATGAATCTAGGAACTTTTGCTGTCACATGACACCTATAGAAACGATAGCAGTATTCTTCCAAGCTGAAACTATTTGAAAGTGAATCACTACCTTTACTTATTTATTTTCTTGTTGTTAATATCTGATGATTTGTTTAGTGTGACAACTTTGTAATTCATGTGGTGTTTCCCACAGAAAAATCGTGATGTATTGGATCCTGTTTGCCCTCACAAGCGGTCAGACTATGGGTTACCTGAAGACAAGTTCCTATTTGCATGTTTCAATCAGCTATATAAAATGGATCCTGAGATCTTTAATACTTGGTAATATTCAAGATGGTTGTGGGCTTGAGTTCTAGCTGTACTTGAGTATATAACTCATTACATTTCTGACACTCCGTCCTTTTACAGGTGCAACATTCTCAAGCGTGTCCCCAACAGTGCACTCTGGCTTCTCAGATTCCCAGCTGCAGGAGAGGCGAGACTTCGGGCATGTATGTTGATTTACTTGATGACACTTTTATATTGAAATATTTTTATGCTATGGTGCAAATGTGTGATCCTCAGAAGCTTTTGCAACGATTCCACTTCCTCACTATATTTCTTGTTTGATGGTACTGATAATAGATGCTGCTGGGAAAGGTGTGAAACCAGACCAAATTATATTCACAGATGTTGCAATGAAAAATGAACATATTAGGCGTAGTACTTTAGCAGATTTATTTCTTGACACGTAAGTTGGCTTTTATTTTCAGTTTTCACCATAATGGTTTATTTGTGAAGGATAAGAGTATTTTGCCTATTATTTTATTACAAATGATCTTTATCTCCTGTATGTAGACCCTTGTGCAACGCTCACACGACTGGCACAGATGTTCTGTGGGCTGGTTTGCCAATGGTGACACTACCCCTCGAGAAGATGGCAACCAGAGTGGCAGGTTCTCTGTGTTTAGCGACTGGATTTGGAGAGGAGATGATTGTGAGCAAGTAAGTTCATGAATAATGAGCATGTTGTTATGTACTCTAGGTGTCAAGGGTACTAAAAAGTATACTTCTCATCTTGTGAATTCTATTTGTTGTTGGCTTCCATCTCAATGCATCAATTTTAGCAAATCTTGAGTGGGTTGATTACCTGGGTTGCCCAAAAAATTTTCCCATATAAATATTTTGCTCTTAGCATTCTGTTTATAGCAAAGAATTTAATGTCTTTCTTTGTTTGCATATTATGTACAAAAGTATAAAAGAATATGAGGAGAGGGCAGTGTCATTGGCTGAGAACCCTGCGAAGCTTCATGCTCTTACTAATAAACTCAAGGCTGTCCGATTGACTTGTCCCCTGTTTGATACTCAACGCTGGGTAAGTCACTGAACATTTAACGAGTGTTATTGGACTTTATGTTTGTATTTACATTCTTTTTAGTCAAGGGTTGTATCTAATAATATAACTTGTGTTTCTCTGATGATCAATAACAGGTGAGGAATCTTGAGCGTGCATATTTCAAGATGTGGAACCTATACTGCTCTGGTAGGCATCCTCAGCCATTCAAGGTGACAGAGAGTGATGCCGAGTTCCCTTTCGACAGGTAGAAATGGAGAGAAAGGTATACGGATTTGTAGATAAAGTGAGAGAAATACAAGTCAAATGTGTTTCGCAAGTGAGATGGGTTAACTGTCCAAATGATGCAACTGATATGGTATTTGTATAGGCAGTGTGGATGGATAGCCATGATGATGGTGTTTTATGCAACAGTGGTCTTCTAGTATCTAAAGATAAAATGAATGTGGTTTGTGTTAATGTCAGTGGTGGAGTTGATGTGAAATGCATGTTTGGTCCAAATGTTATCTTATTATTTCGATTTGATTTAGTTCATTTTGCAGCTGAATGTGAATGATGGTTGCCGAAAATTTCCAGACGTGGACTCTGGATTGTACCTGCAATTAAAGAATCAAGGTACTGATTTTGACTTTGATTGCCTAAATAGGTGTAGTATGGGATTGTGTTACTGAGGATTAGCGCGAGAGCCCTCCACTGCATTGGTAATTTCGGCTTTTGCAGCTGGATATGAAGAATTCAATTGTTTCGGAAATTTTAACATCTCGACTCCGGATTGTACCTGCGATTAAAGAAGCATAGTACTGATAGACTTTAATTGCCTGGATAGGTGTAGTATGTAATCTCTGTTACCGAGAGCCCTCTCTCCATCCCTTTATGAATTTCCCCACCATATGCTCTTCCCCATTCTCTTTTTGCTGGAATTCTTCCCCGCTACCACCACAACGGTTCGCCATGCTCCTCAATCCCTCTCTGCGTAAGTTCCCCATAGGTCTGCAAGTTGGATAGGAAATCCGATTCCGAGCTGAAATTTTTTGGAACAAAATCGGAATGTCTTCAAAATTTCCAAGTCCCGATCTGAAATTTTTTTGAATGAAAATCGGAAGACCTGTTTTCGATAATAACCCTAGATCCACACTCACTCGTCGACTCTCCATAGCCCTTCATTCTCTCTCCCTTTGTGGACTCACCAAGCGGGAATTCTAATTGGCGAGGGAGGGGGGTGCAACCCTCCATCCCCTTGAGATGCGTGCATTCATGCATCTCGAGGGATATGGAGGGTTGCACTCTTACTATTAATATGTATATATATATAAGCATAAAATATCCCCAACCACCATAAAATGGAGGGTTGCACTCTTACTATATATATATATATAAAAGCATAAAATGTCCCCAACCACCATTGATACCAAATTGCTTCTAATGGCTATGTAACTTGCAAATATGAGTTCATATGAAAATCTAATAGAATGAAGGATCGCGTCTGAACACATGTTCGATTTTATACTAGCTTTCATTTTGAAGAAACTAAGGTTTTGCTTTCATCGAGGCTGTGACAAGTGAATGAAACTTATCTTTATTGACAAGTTAATGAAGGTTTGGCATTCCAGAGTCGTCTCTCCCCTCTGGAGATTTATTTTTTAAATATCATCTCTCATTGTAGGTTGCGGCTCCAATCTTACTTCACGTTTTTGCAGATCGAAAGTTTAGATCTTTCGAGATGAACACTTTTGATAGGAGACGAGAAATTAAGAAGCTTTGATTGTTTTTCAAAAAATAAAGTTCAGATTTTGCAAAATGTGTGATTTTTTGTTTTTTCCTTATTTTTGTTCATGTTACTGTGGGATGATCAAAATTTTGCAGCCTTGCTAAAATTGAGGTTTCATTTGTTTGATTTTACTTAACTGCATCATGGGGATAAATGAGAAATCATAGATCAAACTGCTCTATACCTTTGTATCAGCTAAGTTGACGAGCTTGAGAAACGCAACTCAAACTGTTGACATCCGCCATTTAAAATTTAGGGAAGCTGTTATTTTCATTATTTACTTATGTATTATTTCTTTGAGTTTTCTTCAAACTCTAGCTATGGTTCATGTTTCAATTGAGCACTCTCTAAGTTTGTGACACTTCTCTTACTCCAAATGTCGTCAGTGGAGTTCGAACCCTGGACTTTGGACTTGTAATACCATTAACTATTGATAATTCTTTTCAGATAATCCACCAAACGTAACCTTAATAACAAGTCACATAACCTTAATATGTGTTTGATTTGATAAAGTTACTAAATTATATTTCATCAGTCAATAGTAATATACATCATCTCACATAGTTTGCAAAGAAAAAAAATGAAAAAGTGCTGAGTGTGGATACAAGAATCTACTTGAAGTAGTAAGGTAGGTTCAAGACGTAGAGGAGGAAGAAAGCCCATGTAACACCCGAAATACCACCAAAGAAGAATCCGCCGGTGAACTTGGCCCATCCATCTGCAGTCTGCAACTGATCAGGCTCCTTCTTCCTCCCAGTCAAGGTTAGGGAAGGAGCTGTGGATGTTTCACCCTCCTTGAACGAAGCAATACCGTATATGGTCAAGCAAATACTAAGAATAGTTACGAGGCCACCTGCAGCTAATGATCCTGCTGCTCCAGCGTACGCAGTGCTCCTTAGAGGTCCAGTCTTAACAAAAGGACCTACTAAGAGAAAACCATGAGCAAGACCAATCTCTACACCTCTTAGAAGTGGACTCACTGCAGTCCTGTAGGCAGGAAGGTTGGAGAGATACCATGCCACCAATGGACTTGATGTCACTGGTGTCTCAAGGCTTCCAATGAAGGGGTCTCCGTTGATCGGTTGAATCACTTGGTAAGGTTGCTGCATGCAATGCCATGCACAAATACAATTAATTATACGTATGTATCTCTATATATTGATAAGATGATCAACAAGTAATTATGTTCAAGATTATGTGAGAAGACCGTATTGTTTGAAGAACTAAAATCCGTGTAGCCGACCTCAAAAGTATCGAAAATGGGCTTTGATGATGATGATAATGATTATGGGATTAACTAAACAAATTGAGAATGTGTCTAGCTAATTACCTTGTCTGTTTGGACAGCTTTGACAGTGAAACAAGTGTTTGATCTCTTGGACTTGGAGGAGGATAAGAGCCTGAATGTAGAGCCAGATAGACCCTTGGGAGAAACTAGTGCTCCCCTAAAGCTACTCTTAAGCAGCTGGCTAGCCATGGGTGAAGAAGTAGCAGCCATAATGTTTTAGTGTGTGTTTTGTGTCTCAAGACAATAGGTACCCCTAAGGAGAGTCTGATGGTTTATGAGGTTGTGCCATAAAAGAAGAAAGAAACTAGCATGGACAGATGACATTTGACCTATGTGGCTGTAAGGTATTCTAAATAATCAAATGCCGACTTCCCATTGGATTGGAGGTTTTTCTCATCCTTATCTCTCATCTTGTCCACCAAAACTTGATAACTTGGTACCCTCCCATACTTGGCTTTAATAATATTACACATGTTGTTGCACCCTATCGTATAGTTTAACCATGCTACCGTTGAAATATTAAGCACACTTTAATTATCTATAGGCCTAATTGTCTATGTGTTTATATATTTTTTAATTTACGTATTAAAAATAAGTATTGGTTTTGTCTACCTATTATGAGCATAATTAATGTCATAGAAATTTAGGTAAATTAGCCAAATGGTCTATGGGTAGTTATTAGGTTTGTTTGCACTTTGTTTTATAGTTCAACCATTTGTGTCATGTAACTAGGTAGTGGGTGTTGGAATAAGAGTTGTGAGTGGTAGTTATTTAGGAGTGTATTATGTACCAACTCTATTTAAAGAGGAAAAATGAATAAAATGGGATAGACTATTTTATGGGCACAAATGTGTTTTTGGGAGGTTTGAGTTTCCTCGAATTAACTCATTGGAAATTGTGGTTCCCTCGAATTGACCCTTTGACCAATTTACCGAAATTCCTATGACATTAATTATATACATAACATTAATTATGCTCGTAACACTACCCCTCTATGGTTGATGAACACATTGAAATTTGACGAATGCGTGATTGAATTTTAGTTTATAGATAATTGGTACTTTTGTTTTTCATTCAAGTATCGAGAAAAATTCACCGTCAAATGTTTTATTTATTTTTATTATTATTAAAAAAAATCAATATTACATATTTTAAGTTGGTGCAATAAAGTCGACACATCAAAAAACATCGGTGCACAAAAGTGTTAGTGCAACCGAGCCACTGGCAGGGAGACTTTCGAAAAAAAATTGGGTCATTATGATTTGTGGACCTTGCGGCGCCGACGACTCCATCTTGCACCATTCCTTATTCTCTCCCTTTGTTTTCTACCACGCTGACAACCCCGCCTTGCCCTTTTTTTCTCCCTTTATCTGTTTACTACGAGACCGACAGCCGTTCGTTCTCCTCCACTCTTCTTCTCCCTCCCTCTCTACTTGATTTATTTTCCTTCCCGCCATCGCTACCAAGTACCAACAAATCCAACCTCTCTTGTCTGCTTTGGGGAAGAATAAATTTTTTTAAGTATTTTCTCAAGATGAATTCGTATATCGAGGGCTAGTTTTATATTTTATTCATAGGACTTTTCTGAAGATACATAAAAAACATTCGACTTATTAATTTTCCTCAAGATACATGTTTGTATCCCGAGGTTCATCTGTGGGTTAATGTTTGAAGGGCATTTTGGTTATCAACGTGAGCATTTTGACAGGCAACGCAAATTGACTACTAGTCCTGGAGGAGGCTGCAATAGTGATTAATAGTGGGGCAACCACTAATTAGCTATTTTTTATAGGGGACAAATCGCAAATAACCCAATTTTTTTGTAAACATATAATTTTACATTTGAAATTAATTTTTGCCCCTTATTTTATATACCAATTACATTTATCCCTCATATATTTATCTTTTCCGCTCTTACAAAGTAGCTTGTTTGATCCATTTTCTTCCCACATAGATTAAATGGAGTTTTATTTAGGAATTGATGTTTTGTATAGTTATTTATATATTGTTTAAATTAAAAAAAATTATATTAAAATAATTAATTATTATATTATTATTAATTAACTATAATTTATCGGTCACTTCGTCCCCTTCAACAAAAATCCTGGCCCGTCACTGGCCACCGAATATAGTTATAGTTGATAGGTAGACATATAACTTTAGCTTAAGCACTGCATGGTTGACACAATCAGATCTCCACTCCACAAACCCGTAAACCACAACCACAATGTCCTGTAAATATGTACTTGCATGTTGGTGTGCCTTTCCTTTACTTCAGATCCTAATAGCTCTACTATATACTTCATTTGGAATCAAGTTTTATATATAGCTCTTTTTTTCAATACAATTCATTCACTGTGGTTGATTTTGGTAACTTCAGAAAACAAACATATATCTCTACAAATAAATTGGCATAATTCTCTTGTTATTTTCTCAATGCCATGGTACATAATCATGAAACTTACTGTGCTTAAATATAGTTTCTTTTAGAGTATCTTGGGGGAATATTGCCATTTCACAGTAGGCTGGTGACTTCTCATAGTGGTCAATGAAGCTGATGGTTGCATGATAGCTCGCAATGCACTCTGCGAATATATATATATATATTTGTTTTACGCGAGTTTAGTAAAATGACCATAACGTACTCATTTCAAAATACTTGAATTCAAGTGATTCAAGTTGTCTTTATTAGATAACTGAGAGTACTACAACTTTTGTGTTTTGATCAACTTGAGAATCGGTCTCGATCGAGCATATAAGTTAGCCGAAAGTCGGGAACACTATCCCGTTTTCATTAGATAACTCATAGTACAACGATTTTCGTGTTTTGATGAGCTTGAGAATCGGTCTCAATTGAGGATTTAAATTGATTCAAAAGTTACCTTGTTTTTCGTTTTTTTCGTTTTGAGTTTGGGTTTGTCTGTTATGTTAAGTTATGTATATTTATTGAGTTTAAGGGTTTCAATTTTAAGGGGATTTTGAGAGTTTTCGAGAGAAATGAAGGAAATTTACAAGAGATTTAAGTGTGGGAAGAGATTTGAAATAGATTTCTAATGGGGGAGAGATTAACTATTGTCAGTTTGAATGGTGAGGAAAAAAATGAATGATTTTTGTTTATATAAGTGGTGTGAGAAAGAAAGTAGGTGATGTGAGAGAGTAGAATGGTGTGAGAGAGATGAAATGGTGATGCGAGGTAGTCGTCCGAACTCCTATTTTCTAGTATAAACACAATAACTTTGCAAGCGAACATGATTCATGGAAATAATTTTCCATACAACATTATAAGAAAATTCATTAATCATTGAGTTTTTTTTTGTGAGACGATCACTTCTTCCTATAGATTACCTATTTAAAAAGTGGCGACTCGAAAAATTTCTAGCCCGTCAAATATGTTGTTGTTAAAGTTAACAACAAAAAGGAAGATCTATACTTTTCCAACTTATGAATCATTTCTCGTGGGAAAACAACAACTCAATTCATCGATGTTTGTTAGCAATGGCAAAGAGATAACCTTCACAAAAAATGACTTAGTAGAGAGCTTAATAAGAAAACCTTCCCATATATGTGCATACATGTTTATGAACAATTGATTTCCGAATATAGTTTTGTGTTCTACAAAAGAGTCTCTTTTGGCCAAAGGGGCTGTGGTCGATTGGTTAAGGCGTTGTGGACTTGATCCACAGATCCTTGCTTCGAGACCCACTGGAGGCATCTTTATTTCGGGGTGGTGTTCGACCCGTAGGTCGCATCTCGGGACTAGGTTACGGATCCTAGGCTAAAAAACCGGCTTGCCTTTCAAAAAAAAAAAAAAAAGTCTCTTTTGGCTAGACCTGTGAGAACTCATATAAAGGTGTAAACAGGAAGATAGATCAATAAAACTACTTTAAGGGTGTGCCAAATTTAGGAAAAGCATAAAACAAGTAAAGATACATGAAAGTATCAATTGCCTTCATGCACCGAGAATCCGGGACATCATCGAACTTCCTCACTTTATCAATTTGACAACTTCCAAACGCAACCAAACCTAACAGTGCATGAAGTCAATGCACTCATACACCCATTTCTTAGATTCTTTATACGATTAGCTACTTGAATTCCATTCCCTGCCCAAATCCACAAGTCACAGTCACACACAAGCTCATCCTCCTTATAAATAGGGTAACATCCTTCTCAACTCTCTGTCAAGGTGAACCAACTAGCTCTCTTCCTCTATCCTAATACAAATCTGCTTGCCTAAATAATGTGGGGTGGTAAGTGGAAATCAATTTCATTGTGTCTAAAGTTGGACAAAGCACCTCATAGAAATCAAGTAGTGAGTGAATCTGTAAATGGAAATGCTGAAAATTTTGCATTGGAATGGTTCAACAAGAGTTGTGAGGTTTGTGTGGAGGAAGACGAGCACTTCTGCAAGTGCAAGACTATAGAGGCTGACGAGGACTTCAGTATTGCTGCCAGTGGCATACATATCAGAGATAACCATGTTAAGGCAAATAGTTCTTTTGCTCATTCTGTCATCAACATGGTTGGAATGCTTACAGGTAAAATTCAATCTCACCGTAACTCAGATTTGCATGGAACAATCAAATTCTACATCTCTAAACAATGAAGAAGAATTATTCAAAACATAGTATACACTAGGCTAAATTTTCTGTTAGATTCAAATCTGTTTACACTGATTGTCAGCCATGTCGGAAATCTCATTTATGAAAGCCTGACAAATACGTGCTCTATCATCGTATATAGTTCTCCTTACTGAGAGTAAAACCTTGTATATTTGTCTAAATTACAGGTCTTGGACAATTGTCAACCCCATATGCTTTAGAGAATGGTGGATGGACGTCTGCGTTCCTCCTTGTAGGAATGGGGGTCGCATGTGCATACACTTCACATATACTAGGGAAATGTCTCAAAGATGATAATAGCTCAAGAAACTATACAGATATTGGTCAACAAGCATTTGGTACTAAAGGAAGAGTCCTAGTTGCTACTTTCATCTACATGGAGATTTTTATGGCACTAGTTTCGTACACAATCTCATTGAGTGATAACTTGGGGACGGTGTTTGCTGGAACAAAACTTGATTTGTCATGGCTTCACCCTCATATGTCCACACCTCAATTTCTTACATTGTTGGCAGTGTTAGTAGCGCTGCCTAGCTTGTGGTTAAGAGACCTCTCTTCCATCTCATTCCTTTCATCCATTGGAATTCTCATGTCTCTCTTAATATTTATGACCGTTGCATGCACAGCAGCATTTGGTGGTGTAAAAGCTAATAAAACTATACCTGCACTTCAGTTAAACAAGATTCCACTCGTATCAGGCCTCTATATGTTCAGTTTTGCTGGCCATATTGTTTTCCCAAACATTTACAAATCAATGAAGGATCCCTCCAAGTTCACTAGGGTTTGTACTTCTCCTACCTTGTTTCTCATTTAGTAGCTTCTTCTCATCATAATCTTACTAAAGGGTGTACACAGGAATCCCACATTTTCTGTCAGTTCTATGGTTTGATTCTACATGCTAAATAAGTTTATTTATTTATTTATAATTCTCCTAAATTTCAGGTATCAATTGTGAGCTTCATGATTGTCACAAGCTTATATACTTCTCTAGCTTTCATGGGAGCCAAGATGTTTGGGCCTCAAGTGAACTCCCAGATCACCCTCAGCATGCCCCCACATCTTATCCTAACAAAGATTGCATTGTGGGCGACTGTGTTGACGCCTATGACGAAATACGCACTGGAGTTTGCACCCATAGCTATGCAACTTGAGCACAGCCTTCCCTGTACCATGAGTAGTAGAATGAGAATGTTGATCAGGGGTAGCATAGGCTCCTTGCTGCTTCTTGGGATCCTTATCTTAGCTCTCTCAGTCCCATACTTTGAATATGTTCTTGGCCTCACTGGTTCCCTTGTTGGTACTACCATATGCATTATACTTCCTTGCACTCTCTACATGAAGATTTATTGGCTTCAAATTCCAAAGCCAGCTCTTGCTCTCAATTTTTTCCTCCTAGTGTTAGGAGTTACTTTTGGGGTGATTGGAACCATATCATCTACATGGTCTCTAATACAAAGCATAGAAAAAGGACATTCTAATTGAAGAGTCAAGTTAGAAGGGATTTGACAACTTACACCCTTCCCTGTCCTAACAAGGGTGAGCTATTGGATCAATTAAAGCCATGGACGTGTTACGGAGTTTGAGACGACAGTTAGCATATATTCCACAAAAATAATTTTTGTCCCATGTATGGTTTATGTATCTATCAGTTTTACTGGATAACAATGATGAAACTATCATTTTTTGGCAATCATTTGCTATTCTAAAATTTAACTAATCGAACTGCCTAGAACAAGTGCCACATGGTTGTAGTGAGCCATTGTGAACCATTGAAAAACAATCTAGTGCACTAGACTTCAATCAAACTAGTTGATCATTATGATCACAATAAACTCTGACAGAACCATAAAAACAAACATTTTTCACAGTTCAAGTGCATCATTCAACTACTTGTAGATTCTCAAAGAGTGACATTCAAGTATAAGGAACAAAAGAATGAATGACAAAAAGTAATTTAGATATATATGGGCGGATTCAAAACATCTGAAAGTAATTTAGAAACCAAATTAAGAGGCATAAATAATGAACTTAAAAACATCAATTATGCATTTAGATACGTAGGTAGATAAAAACCACTCCGGAATGGTGTATTCCAAAGGTTCAAACAGCAAGTGTAAGTCTCAACTAGCTGCCAGCTTGCTCAGTTTGATATGTTTTGCGATTTTTTGTGTTCCTCCACCATACTTGACTAGGGATCCATCATCAAAACTATGGGACAAAATTTCCATGATAGTTCAATTCTTTTACTGTGACTTATCACCCACCAAACCTCAACAAAAAGCAAACTTGGTCACTATATCTCCATCAGAAACTTAAAAGAGATGATTGCGCAAACATCACTGCCTAGTGTCACGGGCTTTCTTTTCACAAGTACTTCCCGTGCGGCACTAGCAAACTTTGCCCCGACTTATCAAAGAAAGCTAGTCAGCCTTGCCCACAAAAGACTTACTTAGACTTTGGAAAGCTAAGCAAGCTAAGAACACACAAGAGAACTTAAGAGAACTAGAACTTGGATTGCTTGAATTCTCTGAGGTGATTACAACAAATGAGGCCTTAGCCTATTTATACAACTCCACCTCCTCAATGGACGGTGGTGATCAATTTGATCTAACGGTCTACAATGAACTTCTACACACTTCCTTAGAAATATCTAAGAACTAGAATCCTATGGAACTCTATGGAATTTTATGGGAGGTTCTAGAGAACTCTCTAGAACAATGTGAAATACTCTACATTATTTACACTTGCCAACCTCACTTGGCTAGGCAAGAAGATAGTTGTGACATTTTCCCCCACCTAATCAGGCGACGTCCTCGTTGCCTTCAAATCCTTGTACGCTTTGATTTGCTCCTTGAATTGCCACAAATGTTGGATTGGCTACCAGCTAGCTTCACTTTCTGGCAATCATTTCCACTTGACGAGTAGTTCATGTGTGGGAGGTTGGTTGGAATGACGCACCACACGATCTGACAAGATAGTCTCTGCTTTCTTGTCATGTTGGATCCTCATGCCCATTGGTGTTTTTTGTGAAACTCCTCTGTTTGGATCATCCTGATCTTCCTTATACGGTTTCAGTAGGCTCACATGGAAGACTGGATGAAACTTGATCCTCGGCGGCAACTCGACCTTGTAGGCTTGTTTTCCCACTTTCTTGACTATGGGGAAAGGACCCTCATATCTCCTGATAAGGCCACGATGCAGTCCAGAAAGTCTGGCATGAGCATGCATCTTGACAAGTACAAGGTCTCCAACCTGGAACTCTCGAGGCCGTCTCTTCTTGTCGGCCCACTTCTTTATCCTCTTGGATGCCTTTTCCAGGTAAACTCGAGCCTCATCAGCTTGATCATTTCATCATTTGGCAAACTTATAGGCTGATGGACTCAGTCTAGTGTAGCCAGTGGCAATAGAACTCGGGGTCATAGGTTGTTGTCCCATGACAATCTCAAATGGGCTACGACCCGTCGCTTCACTCTTCTGCAAGTTGAAAGAGAATTGGGCAACATCTAGCAACTTAGCCCAATCTCGCTGGTTGGCACTCACATAGTGCCTAAGATATAACTCCAGCAAGGCATTCATCATTTCCGTTTGACGAAGAAAGCTAGTAGAGAAATTAAGGTCGGTACCCAACAACTTGAACAACTCAGTCCAAAATTTCCCTGTGAACCGAGTATCCCGATCACTGATGATAGATTTGGGCACACCCCAATACTTTACCACATGTTTGAGGAATAAATGTGCGGCTTGCTCGGCTGTGCACTCCTTGGGTGTGGGAATGAAGGTGGCATACTTCGAAAATCTGTCCACGACCACAAGTATCCAATTGCAACCCTCCGATGCAGGCAACCCAACTATGAAATCTAAGGAAACACTCTCCCAAGGTCTCTCTGGGATGGGGAGGGGTTCAAGTAAGCCGGCAGGTGACTGTTGCTCCACTTTGTCTTGTTGGCATACAAGACAAGTCTTCACATATGCTTCGATATCATCCCTCATATGTGGCCAATAATAGGAATCTTCCACAAGAGCAAGAGTCCGATGTATACCTGGATGTCCCGCCCACTTGCTATCATGACATTCTTTCAAGACTTCCTTCCTTAGGTTGTCATGAGGTGGAACATAGATTCGCCTTCCCTTAGAGTATATCAAGCCGTTCTCCACCCAAAATCGTCTTGTCTTCCCATCTTTGACAAGAGCTATAATGGTTTGAGCCATGGAATCATGTGCCAATCCTTCCTTTATGCGTCCCTTCAAGTTGCTTTGAGGTTGACTTATGTCAGCAAGTTCTCCTTTTCTACTCAAAGCATCCGCAACAAGATTAGATTTGTCAGGCTTGTACTCCAAAGTGTAATCGAACTCTGCCAAGAAATCTTGCCACCTAGCTTGTTTTGGCATGAGCTTCTTCTGTGTCTGGAAGTAGCTAGTGGCAATATTGTCGGTCTTGACCACAAATTTGCTCCCAAGCAAGTAATGTCGCCATGTTCGCAGGCAATGCACAACCGCAGACATTTCCTTCTCTTGTACTGTGTACCGCCTCTCAGTATCATTGAGCTTTCTACTTTCAAAGGCAATAGGATGCCCTTCTTGCATCAATACCCCACCAATAGCAAAGTCGGAAGCATCCGTATGTACCTCAAAAGACATAGAATGGTTGGGAAGTGCCAACACCGATTCTTCCACAATTGCCTTCTTCAATCCTTCGAAAGCGTGTTGGTATTTTGAACTCCAATCCCAACTTCGTCCCTTCTTGAGCAAGTCCGTCAATGGAGTGGCTATGGAAGAGTAGCCTTTGATGAACCTTCTATAATAGTTCACCAAGCCAAGGAAAAATCTTAACTCGGTGACTTTGGTCGGTGGTTCCCATTCTTGGATGGTTTGTACCTTGGACTTGTCCATACGAAGCTCGCCCTTGCCAATGATATGACCCAAGAATGTCACCTCCTCTTGGGCAAATGAGCACTTCTCCTTTTTGACATAGAGCCCGTTCTCCTTCAAAGTTTGGAACACTTGCCTCAAGTGATCCACATGTTCCTTCAATGTCTTACTATAGATCACAATGTCATCAAGGTACACAACTACGAACCGATCAAGGTAAGGAGCTAGTACCTTATTCTCGTTAGAGTGCAAAATGTGGCCGGCACATTAGTTAAACCAAATGGCATGACTAAGAACTCATAAGACCCGTATCTTGTAACACATGTCGTCTTTGGTTCATCTCCTTCGGCTATGCGGACTTGATAGTATCCCGAGCGCAAGTCAAGCTTGGTTAAGTACCTTGCATCACCAAGTTGATCAAAGAGATCTGCAATAAGTGGAATTGGGTACTTGTTCTTGATAGTGACCTTGTTGAGTGCCCGATAGTCAATACAAAGCCGTAGGGATCCATCATGTTTCTTTTGAAATAAGACCGACGCACCATATGAAGCTTTGGAGGGTCGGATATAACCAGCATCTAGTAAATCCTTCAATTGTCTTCTTAACTCCTCGAGCTCAGGAGGTGTCATACGATAAGGAGCAAATGCGGGTGGCTTTGCTCCAACTTCTAACTCAATAGCATGATCCACCTCTCTCCTTGGTGGAAGCTTCTTAGGCAACTCGGCAGGCATAACATCCTTGTACTCCTTGAGAACATCTTGGACAGCCTTAGGTACATTCACCTCTCCATCCATGGGACCTTCGTCTTCCTTGAGGGTAGCCAAGTAAGTAGGCTCATTCCTCTTTACTCCTTTAGAAAGTTGGAGAGCGGACACCATTCTCTCCTTACTTATCTCCCGTACCATGGGCACAACACAAGGTTGTCCCTTCTCCATGATGCACATGGTGTTGGCATATGAGACCAGGAACACCTTCACCATGTCCAAGAAATCTATACCCAAATAGAACTTGTGATCATCAATTGGAGCAATAGTTATGTCGACTTTACCTCGCCATTGTCCAAGCCGAATATCGGTGCCACGAGCTATTCCTTCAATTGGGAGACTTTTAGCATTGACTCCCTTGATATATCATTTCTCCTTCGTATATGATAGGCCAATTTCTTCAGCAAGGTCTTTGGCCATGTAGATTGTGTCAGCTCCGGTATCCACCATGTCTTTCAAAGTCTTGTCCCCGATCTCGGTCTCCACGTACATCTTTCCACGTGGTTGTTCTTCGACCTTAGCTTGAATGACACTTAGGAGATTCATTGAGGCGATCCTCTTTTCCTCTTTTGCTTCTTCTTCCATGACAAGCGCGACAAGTTTCCCCCGGTTGGGACACTCAAATGCCCGATGGGATCCACTACATAAGAAGCAAGATATCTTCTTGGGTGATCCATCTCTTTTCTCTTTCCCCTTGTCTTTGGAGTACTTGTGTTCCTTGGAGGACTTCTCTTTGTCTCCCTCACCTTTGCCGTCATTACTCGGCCTTTTCCCTTGCCCCTTGGATGAATCATTTCTCTTGAACTCAATCAAGGATTCGGCTGCAGCCATAGTCGTTGCAAGGTCTTGCACACCTCGCCTCTTCAATTCCAACTTGGCCCAACCCATTAGGCCATCAAGGAAGATAAACAAAGCATCATTTTCTCCCATGTCAGGAATCTCCAAGAGCAACTCCGATAACTCCTTCACATACTCCCTTATGTGGCCTTCCTTATGTTGAAGGCGACGAAGCTTGGCCCTAGCTTCGTTTTCGGCATCCTCCGGGTAGAATTGTTTCTTGAGTTCCTTCGTGAATTCTTCCAAAGTGTCGATGGTGCACAATCCTTTCTTGACATCATCGGACCTTCTGCGCCACCAAACTGTAGCAACATCATTTAAATATAAGGAGACACTACGTACCTTTGATGCTTCATCTATTATGCCAACCGCATCAAAGTAGCGCTCCATGTTCCACAAGAAGTTGTCGATCTCCATTGCACTCCTTGCCCCACAATAGGCCTTAGGTTTGGGAGCTTCGACTCTGTGGGTGATTGTCCCTGGTGTAGTCCCACCATTGGCTACCGCAGCCATACACACACTGAGTTAAGTTTCTAGCTTCTCAACTCTTTCCCTGTAAGCATACATCTCCGCATCTTTGGCAACAATTTGGGCTTCAAAGGACTCGATCTTCTTGGACACCATGTCCACTACTGCGTTCAAGGCTCCTTGCATCTCTTCCCGGAGCTCTTGGTCTTCCCCATTGGACGCTTGCCCCTCGATGCGTTGGTCCATGTCTTCGACTTTCTCCCTCAAGTCGGACATGGTGGCACACAACTTAGCCAACCTTTCATCCATCGCAGCGATCATGTCCTTCGACTTGTCCTTGCGGACTTTCCCACCTTTGTCGTTGTTTCCAATTGCTGGGTTGTTGACATCTGACGACATTCTCTTGTGTATGATGATTTCACCAACCTTGCCAAACTTTGCTCTGATACCAACTGTCACGGGCTTTCTTTTCACAAGTACTTCCCGTGCGGCACTAGCAAACTTTGCCCCGACTTATCAAAGAAAGCTAATCAGTCTTGCCCACAAAAGACTTACTTAGACTTTGAAAAGCTAAGCAAGCTAAGAACACACAAGAGAACTTAAGAGAACTAGAACTTGGATTGCTTGAATTCTCTAAGGTGATTACAATAAATGAGGCATTAGCCTATTTATACAACTCCACCTCCTCAATGGACGGCGGTGATCAATTTGATCTAACGGTCTACAATGAACTTCTACACACTTCCTTAGAAATATCTAAGGACTAGAATCCTATGGAACTCTATGAAATTTTATGGGAGGTTCTAAAGAACTCTCTAGAACAATGTGGAATACTCTACATTATTTACACTTGTCAACCTCACTTGGCTAGGCAAGAAGATAGTTGTGACACTAGGCGCCTACTGATTAGCAGGCTGTGCTCTTGTTGAACCCCCTAGTTAGCATTTGCTTATCTTTTGGGTTGGGATCCCCAGACACATTTTAAATAAAAAACGAAACACTTGAGTTTTGGTAGGAAACTAGGGGATTCAATGTCAAAGAAAGTTGAGGCTAAGATAGAAGAGTTGACTAGGAAGATAACGAACAGAACAAGATGGTAATTGTACAGTTTGGGAATTTTATACAAATACTTAGTGTGAGGGGTTGGAAACTAGACCCAGGGATGATTTGTGATAGGGAAGAAGATGGAGTTCGATTTTTAAGAGATAGATGGGAGATGAATGAGAAACAAGTACAAAGAATACAAAAAGGAAGATGAATTGAAATAGCCCCAGATAGTGAGGTAAGAATTGAGCAATTAAGCATCTGCTAGTTTCAACACACCTCAACCACTCTTGATTACAACTTGAGATACTCAAATCCTCAAATTTCATTAATCAACAACCATTTGCGTACGAATGAAAGAGAGAGACGGAGAGTCTGCTTGTCCACCAAGCTTTAACCCACTGGGAGATTTTAGCAGCTATAGGTGGTTGGCGTGTAGCCTACCCATATATGACCAAAGGCTAAAAAGAGCAAGAAAAGAAGAAACTGAGAGCAAAGGATTATTAAAAACAAATATCCATGGAAGCCAGGGGGCTAAAAAAATCAAACTACAGCACCAACTTATGTCTTAAACACCTTTAATAATAATAATAATAATAATAATAATAATAATAATAATAATAATAATAATAATAATAAATAAATAAATAAATAAATAAATGAATGAATAAGGAATGCAGACATACAATGATCACTTTTTAAGGGAAGAAACGGAGTCTGTACATTTTACCCTTCGAGCCAATTCTTTTCCATGAACCTTCTTAAGCTAGCTAAGGGTCTTAAGTGTCATGGGATAAATAGAAATATGTGATTCAAGATTCAGGTCCCAAACAGTGACCCTTTTCTTTTGGCATTTAATGGGTTAATTTGTTAAGAAAGGGGTGGGTTAACAAGTTCTATTTCTTTAGGGTGTAGGATTTGAGAATCCTACACGTGAGCACCGATGATTTCCATCCTTTCTTTTTGAATAGTTTCTCTAACTTTCTTGGTTCTACTACAGCCACCTTATTAAGAGGCTGAACCTCATTTAACATACAACAACTGATGATATTTTACCTTATCGAATCTCAAGTTACCTAATTTGCTTTAAAATGGTGAGGACACTGTTGCCAACTCGTTAGGAAATCATGATCAACTGGGTTTTCTTGATTCTTTCCAAAACAAAACAGCACAACTAGGGGAGTAATAACAGGCTGCATTTCTGTAATAAGATCCTTTTTGTCCTTGACTATGTTGATAACAAGTCACAAAGCCAGTTTTATCCAACTATCAACAAATCCCAAAATCACATTTTTCATTGAAAAATGCCTCATATAGTTTTATCCAACTATCAACAAATCCCAAAATCACATTTTTCATTGAAAAATGCCTCATAGAGTTAACTCACCAATTGTCATTCACTTGTTCACATAGAAAAGATCATCATTTCCTAATCCCTTTTTATCCCCATCCTTCTATATTTGGTAAACATCCATTAGTACTTCTAGTTTATGCTGTAAGGAGTGCCTCCAAGGTGTTATTTTACTGAAAGTTGCCTCACTTCCACTTAATTGTGCTCATTCAATTTCTTTCTACTATCAGCAGGTCACTACGCTACGCCTCGTCAGCTCGCTTGGGCAACTATGAGTACCAATGACTATAAATATTTTTTGTTTTATGCTAGGTGCAATTAATATTCAATGTACTAAACCATTAGAACTCGCTCAATAGATACTAAAATTAATCTATAGATGTGGGGTAGTACTTGCAGTGTCTTTAAATACACCCAATTCTCGTCTTGTATGTTTTATTGGGTGGCTATTGTACATAACGATATTTCTTGATGTATTTTTTTGAGGCTGGTCAAGTTTTTCAGGTTCTTTCCAACTCACCCTCTCTTCTTTTTTAATACAATACTTTCCATTTTACTGATTAAAAAAATAAAATAAATAAATAATGATAAAATATGGTTGTCAATCATGTTGGTCTACAATAACCCCATCCATTGACATCCTGAGCAAGTCAATCATTTTCCTCCTGAGTGATGCAAAGTGTAGAAAAACATAATGATACTATCACCTTCCAATAGCCATTTAATTGTGGAGTTCCTTCTCCATTTTGCATCTTCTCCCCAACTAAAAGTTTCTACCTCAACTCTCTTTACACTCTCGTTTGCATCTCTTCCACAAATCATGCTAAGTTTTCCTCCTCCCTGTCCAAACTCCAAAGGGAGCAATTTCCTCCACAATTTTACCCACTTACTGGTCGTGGTTTTTCTTGTTTACAACAATCAATCATCTTAGTCTTATTACGTATCAAATTGTACCATCTGTACTTAACCATCAACATTGTCACATTCTAACCCCCATTTTTTTTGTTAAAAGCACCAACTTGACACCCAAATTCTTGTTCTTTCTAGTGCAATTAATAGGTTTTGTTATCTAAATTTGAAATCTTCATACCAAAAATTTACTTGCACAGGTAAAATGACATTAAAGTACCCCATGTGCGATTCCAACTTTTTCTCTTTTAGTAACTATTACGTCTATAAATTTGTTGCATTTCTAGATTACTAAATAAATTTCTGTATAAAAATGTTTAAAAAATAATAGGAAAAAAGAGAGCAAAGAGAGTGATGGCATAATCATTGCATGTCATTTCTTGGCATATAAACAAAAGTGAAAAACAGTAAAATCTGCATTTTTCACTGTACCTTTAGATCAGTTCCATTGTAGAATCAGTAGAAAATATCAACTCAGTAGAACAATAAATAAAAGTAATTAGTATTCAAACAAGGAGCTCAAAGACAACCAAAACCAAAAGAGCTCAATTACATACAACGTCTTATTCATCCATCTTCTTGCAGTTCAATTCAAACTGAAAGATTCCAGAAGAAAAACAAGAAAAACAGAGAACAAAAAGGGAAAAAGATAATTTCCTCTTACAGTGCAGGGGAAGAAGATTCTGATGCAACAGCCTTCCAAAGCTTAATCCACTCCTCCATGGCAGTGGCAGCACGAGAAAAGATAGGATCAGACGGTCCCAGCTGCTCCTTCACCAACCCAACAATCTCAAGCACGGAGTCCTCTGAAGTGACTGCAGACCTAGGAAGCCTTACTGACTGGAAAAAAGGAACGACTTCTTCCATCAGCTTCACCCCCTCCCATTCCTTCTTCAAACTCTCTATGGCATCACCTTCATCCTTCCTCCAGACGTATGGCAGACCACTCTTCACTCCAAGCCCAAGATGATCACACACTACCTTGGCACACATCCCACACCATATGTCTTCCATGGTTTCCCACCTCAGCTTTCCTTCCCCCACCAACCGCATGCCTGGGAACAATGCAGGCCCTATTACCTCACGATCAAAGGCCATGTTGATCCCACTTAAGGGCATCAATGTCCTCGATGGTACTGTCAGAACGGCATCAACATACCGCGAGTTCCTCGCCTCTGGCTTCAGGGCTTGCGTGGGTGCATCAAAATCTGCTAAGTTAAGCCAGAGTCCAGAAGATAGAGCACATTTTACCCCATTGCGAAGGCTGAATGGGTATCCACGAACAAAGTCTGTACCTGGGTGATATGGGTCGTAGAGTGTATTGAAGAAGAAAGGTGTGGCAGGAGTCCTCAGATTGTTGATGTGCTGGGCAACGGCATCCACTAATAGGCCCTTGTCATCCTTGGTGGGAACACAATTGTCGTCGATCGAGATGATGTATTTCTTGCGAGAAACAAGATAACCAAAGTATCTGCACGAATAGCCTGAGAATATGATGCTAGAGGTGGCACTGCCAACAACTCGGTCTATATCATCTTTGGTGTAGACATCATGGTCGAAGCCATCAGGTATCTTGAGTTCCTCCGCAAGATCAGGGTCTTTGACAATTATCAGATGGAATCGCTTGAATATGGGTCCCCATTCCTCCATGAAGGAGGTCAGATCAGAACGCATTGCCGCAATCACAATGTCAACCTCATCATCTTTTATCACTATATCAGACATCTTGATTAAAATCAGAAACCAAACTAAGGAGTAATAAGTTTGAATTCTTTCCAAGTACTTGACGTTGGAGCAGAGATTGTTGCTTGGAAAATTTCAACTGAAACACTAAAATTTCTCAGAACACCCTGCCAAGAGCAATTCTGAAGATAAGAATGCTAACATTTGGAAGCCAGAAAAGAGAGAGTTGGTCATGAACTTACGGGTTGGAAGGACAGGGGAAATGATATGTTGGATATTAAGTGCCTGGATAAAGGTTAAAATTTCGTCATTTCCAGTGGCCATAAACAGCTTTAAGACTCTCTCTGTAAGCTTGCCAGCTCTCAGCGTTCTCTGTCATAAATAAATGGATAAGTTATATTAAATAAATCATTTTCTATTAGAGACGGCATCATAGAATAACCATGGGATCCATTCTTCTGCAGAATGGAGGTCACAACAACACCGAAAGAGGAAGATAATGTTTTACGTTCCCATAGTTCAATAACTTTTTGGATAATTGTCTTTCAAAACTAAATGGGTTTTGATATTGTTATTTAGCCATCATTTTTTTGGTATAAATGAACATACGATCATATGACTTGAGACATTGGTGCAAAGTTACCTTGTTGGACTCTTCTCCAACTATGTGATAGCCATAGGTTTTGAACTCTTGACCTCTAGTCTTGTGTTCTCTAGTAGAATAAATGAATAGTATATTTGGTCCCTACGTTAATCCTATCTTTGACATTCGTTTACACTTCTCTTGAACTCCTAGTAGAACCCCGAGTGGGCACCCGGTTTTGTGAGGGTACAAAACTTGAACAAGGGTCCACCTAGGCCCTTCAATTTGTATCGAACTTGTTAGCATGATCAGCAACCGACCCATTATTACAGGTTCGAATCAAAAGATGTGTCATTTTTGGGTTAACCCACCAATCAAAAGATACATGTCGACAGGTGTTTTCACACATGGTCAGTATAGTCAACGTGTCGTAGACTCGTACACGCCTTCGACCACCCAAAATTTGGTTAAAACACAATAAAGACTCGACAACCAACTTTATTTTATTATTTTACTTTTAGGTGGGCGCATATATCTACCTAAGTTGAAGATTGTTAATTCATCTAAAGTGAAAAATATTCAATTGAAATGCAAGATAAAGATGACGATGAAGCACAAAGGTAGTTTATGCTTCTTTTCTATTTCTTCTCTACTCTACTTTGTTTTTTTTTTTTTTTGCGACAGAGTGTCATCTTCTTCTCCACTTTTTTACATTTTCTTCTCCCTTTTTTCTTCATGTTTTGTTTTTTTTTTCTTTTCAGCACAATTTGTCCTATATTTTTATCTTCATGCTTCTTGTTCTTTTTTACTTGCATTCTTTATTTATTACATTATTGTTATTAAAAAAAAGTTATGACACATCGCCATGTCCCCGAGTCCTAATTTTTGAAAAATTGCCGTGTCCGTGTCTGAGCATCCTTGCTTAGCCACCCCCCCCCCCCCCCCCCCCCCCCCCCCCCACCCACAACAACAAACAATTTGAGTAGTGTGGAAAAAAACTAGTAAGTTACACAAGGAAAACTAAGAGTAGAATGTACTAGTTGTATTTTACACTTTTGAACAATTTGGGACTAAACTCGTACTTGAAAACTGTGAACTTTGACAAACAATCCCACAGCGTTAGAACAGCACGAGTAAACTCAAAAAAGTCTATAAAACGTCTACTCACTCAACAAAAACATTGAAGCACAAACACCCACAGCTGAGATAGGGTTTGGTATTTCTAAAAATGTTGAAATGCATGCATTCACTTGAGGCTAAGGCCCTCCTAAATATTAATCCGAGCGTGAGGAGACCCCCGATTAGATGGTGGGACAAGGATTGGGAGGTTAAAAATTAAACTAGAGTGATCATTGCAGGGCCACGGTTTAGCTAAGGTGCAAGGACACCCCCAAGTATTTTTGGAAAGATAACTTGAATAATAATATAAATTAAAAATTATTAAACAAACTTAAATCACCATGAAATTTGTTTCTAAACTTCTATTTTATCAAGCAAAACAGATGCAACCAGGCAAACAAAACAAAAGAGCTACATCACATAATAAATCATATCACCCAAGTAAACATAATATCCTTGTTTCTCCCGCTTCCTGTTTATCCTGACTAAATGAGCCCAATGCCATAACGCGATCATATTTGAAATTTGAAATTTCACACTTCAACGTGATCAAGTTATGAGATAAGCAATAATTTAAATTTCTATACTTTTTATTAAAAAAAAAAAATGGCTCCATCATAGAGACACCTAGCCTCTCTATTTTAGTAATAATTTCAAATCCCCCTTTCTATTTTATTTTTTCACCTAGAAAATACTAGTAACCTAAAAAAAAAAAAATTCACAAAGAAGAGGCGTTGATAATGAATTGCACAATAAATTCAACCTTCTTCGAAAGAGACCCAATAATTCAACAATTCACATAGAAACTACAGATCAAACACATACATACATACACGCGATAAGGAATGAAAGCTGAAATCGAATGAAATTAATGAATGAATGAATGAATGAATGAATGCAATGAAAAGAAAAGAAAAGGGTTACGTACCAAGAAGAGCTCAGAAAGAATGGGTTGAGGAATCGAAGAGAGATCAGAGATGTGAGAGATATTAAGAATAGCAGAGTCAATTGTGAGAGAAACAAGGGAAGGAGGTGTCATTCATTCCTTGTTTTGATTTGCTGGTCGAGATCGATACTTCTAAAGCGAATAAACCTCCTTAAAACTCTCTTTGCGGACCTCTCTGTCAATCACTCACTCGCCCCTTTCTTCTTCTTCTTCTTCCTTCTCTTGGTTTTCTCCCCCACTCACTAATCAAAAGGAAAAGTCTTCTCAGACCATTGGGCTTTTTTTTTTTAAAATTTTTTTTTTAAAGAATTTAACAAGGTAGACGTGTTAAAGTTATCGATTTGACATGTGCTCCTCGAGATACGTACACATCAAAGCTTGATCTAGTTGAGTAGGGTTGAATAAAAAAAAAATCGATCAAACCAATTAAACTGACTGAACCGATTGGTTTGGTTTAAATTCGGTTTGAATTGATTTCGATTTTCAGTTTCTATGTGATTTTAACTGACCGAATATATATAATAAATAATATATATTTTATATATAAATAATATAATATGTTTAAAATAGTCGGTCGGTTCGATTTTATTTCGGTTTTGGTTCGATTTTAGTCGGTTCGATTACGGTTTGCATAAATTAGAATTGGTTTGGTTTCAGATCGGTTTTGTTAATGGTCGGTCCGGTTTCGGTTTGAAAATTTTAAAACCGACCTAAGTCGGTTCGGTTATCAACCCTATAATTGAGCATAATTTTATATTTTTCGTATGAGGGGCATTTTTAAGGGAACTTGCGGAATAATGTAACATCACCAAAAACATGATGTTGAATCCCGTCCACAATGAACTTTGACAAGTGATATCAACATTTTAAGTGTTTTTTTTTTTACACCTGTTTAATCACTTAAGACTTAATTCTGAAAAATTATGTGGTTTTCTGATTAAGTTGTTTATTTTTCACTAAAGTAGTCAAACAAGCAATGTTTTTAGGGTCTTGATATTCAACATTCAAGGTTTTTTTTTTTTTTTTTTTTGTCAATATCAACATTCAATGAATGAATTCAATTTAATTGTTTTTAACTTTTAAGGAAACACTTCGAACTAGAATGAATCGAAAAACGTGAGGAAGCGAAATTAAAGTAGTATTTAGGGAAACTTCCAGTTATCTCCAAGCCCAAGGTTGGGGAAGAGCCTTACTTTTAGTTGATAATCTTGGAACATACAATCATTTTAGTTTTATTCCGAGAAGATACACACTACTTCAGAAGAGCGTTCTAACCTTGTGAAAAAGCATTTTGTAAATCATCAAAAAATAATATTGGTTAAACTTATAAAACCATTATAAGTTTAGTGGTAAACAATCATCATCATCATCATCATCATCATCATCAAAGCCCATTCCCGATATTTTCGGGGTCGGCTACATGGATTTTGGTTCTCCAAGCAATGCGGTCTTTCCATAGATCCTCGCCTAATCCAAGCTCAATGATATCTTCATTCACTGCCTTCATCCAAGTTTTCAACGGTCATCCCCTCCGTCTACACCCTCCATTAACTTACCAATCTAGACATTTTCTAATTGGCGTCGTGCTTGGTCTCCGCCGTGTTTAGTGGTAAACAATAATGTAAAAAATGTATAAGTAAATTATAAAATCGTACATATTAGGCTTGCGAGCGATCGCGAAAATTTGATCATTCGAATGTGACCAAGATGAATCTAATTTAGGTGAACCTCGTTATATCTTGCTTCGTGTAGTATTGTTTGTTTATTCTCTTTATTTATTGCTTAAGATCTTGCTTTAACTTCTTCAACTTGCATGTTATAAAGAGATACCAATGGTTTTTAAAATGATTTGCTTGCTTATGATTCACTCAAACCAAGACTTGGGTTAAGGTTTTATAAATATCCATTTAATTCCAATCTTGATTTCAACTATAAACCAAGTTGAATTCAAACTTTCAATACTCTACATTAGGTTTTCAAGCATACCTAACTAGGCTTAGTCTTTCACCTTGAGCCAACATCTCTTTGAGTGTTTATATTGGTTTTCTATTTACAGAAAAATCAATCAAACACTGTAATGGAGAATCACTATAGTAAACTTTTATAGAGTTGCATCATCACTCTCCAAAGTGTTTATGTGACCATCATTTGAACTGGATGAATATCCACAAAGTTTTATGATAAAATTGATATTAAAATCTATACTATTCACTCACCTTCTAGTGTAGTTCGTTGGATCTTAGTACACTCTTAGTTGTTATCAGAGCCAAGTTACTCACAAAGGGCTTAACATCCCGATGAACATTAAATATGAGCATTTCCATATTTTCTTGAATAAAATGATTTTAAACAAAAAAAAATGTAGTTTTTTTTTTTTTGAAAAATCAATATAAAAATCATCTTCTGGCAATGGTTGAACTAGTATGGATGATGATTGTAAATAGGTACAAGAAATCTAGCAGTATGGATGGTGGTTGTAAATTGATACAAGAAATCTACCATCATTAACGAAAATGATGGAGATAAAATTACCACATTCAAGGCTTATGTGTACTGGACACCCATTGAGAAATAAAAATTACAAGCCAATACAAAAGGCTGAAGTACCACCAATTCGCTAAAATAATTAGAATTTCAAATCCATCCTTAATTATGTCACCTTGAGGCAAGAATCGAATAATTTCGCTTCGAACTAGGAAGACAATTTTCAATTAAAAGAAATAACTACTTTATGGCTAAAATATTTAGCAACAATTTGACTCAAAGAGAAGATTAAAAAAAATTGACTCAAGGAAAAAAAAAAAGGATGATCAATCGAAGATGGAAATCAAGTGTTTCAACTGTTGAGGCATTGGCCACTTTTCAACTGTGTCCAAGTGATCTGAGGAAGAATAAAACTATGAATGTTATATATGATTTCAACTCAGCCACCTCTAACTATGATTCAACCTATGAGTTAGAAAAGTCATGCAAAAGTTTTATGGAGAAAAGTCATAAAGAGAAAAAAATTAAAAGTCAAAAAATTACGAGTCCAAATCTTATTGTAGCAGCAGTGAGGATGATGGCACCAACAAGTATCAATATTGGTGCAATTTTGCTCAACAAGACCCTATGGAACTTGTTTGGTGCCTCAAATTGCAAATTAGTGAAACTCAACTTGAGTTTAGACTCAAACTCAACAAGTATAAAGTGTTGAAACAGGGAACACAGATATGTCGGCAATACAAAAGAAATATGAGGAAAAACCTAGAATTTCAGCTTGTCGGCATGGATTGTGGCATGTCGGCATGGATGACAGCTCGAATTTGCTGGATTTCAGCTTGAATGTGCTGGATCTGAGTGGAATTTGCTAGAAGATAACTGGAGGAAGAAGAAGAAGATGGTGGAATGTGATGAAACCCTCCATTTACTTGCCGAACCACGTTAAATTGCTGTGTGCAGTACATGTTTTATTTATTTCCATTTACTTTACATTGCCTTGTTTATAATTTGGATTTATTACTTTCTATTGCAACTATCAATTGTGTTCCACAATCTGTTACACTTTCGCGAGGCGCAACAAATTGGTATAAAAGCCGAAGGTATTTCCTTGGTTCGTGTGTAAGTGTGAATTGATAGTTTTGTATGAAAGTATTGAGAAACATGACAGAGACATCAAGTTCAGGTTCCAGTTTGAAAATGATTACCGCTACAATCGGTAAGTTTGATGTCAAAAACTTCAATGGCAAGAACAACTTCGGCATGTGGCAATATGAAGTATTGGATGTGCTCGCACAACAGAATTTAGAGAATGCTTTGGGTGATAAGCCGGACGCCATGGGAGAAGAAGATTTGAACAAATTGAATTGACAAGCATGTGGGTCTATCCGACTGTGTTTAGCGAAGGAACAAAAATACTTCGTCATGAAAGAAACCTTCGCTAAAACATTGTGGAAAAAGTTGGAAGACAAGTACATGACGAAGAGTATTCAAAATAAACTCTTTCTCATGAAACAGCTGTTCCGGATGAATATGAGACAAAATATTACTTTGTCTGAGCATCTGGATGAATTCAATAGGTTAATTGCCGACCTATTGAATTTAAGAAATTGTTCCAGAGAATTATAAGGCTTTGTGCCTTTTGAATTCCCTTCCAGAAGAATATGAGCATCTCGTAGCAACTTTGGTAACGGGAAAAAAATCATTAAATTATGATGAGATTGCTACAACACTGCTCAATTATGAGTACAGGAAAATGGACCTTAAAGTTCATAGGGATGCAGCGTCTGAAGCATTGACTGCGAGGGGAAGATCGAGAAGTAGAAAATCTGGTGGTAGAAGAGATAAATCTCGATCCAAATCGAAAAGTGGGTCAAAGGCTCCGGCGATAAATGAATGCGCTTACTGTCATCAGAAAGGGCATTGGGTAAAAGATTGTCTCAAAATCAAAGCCAAAGAGAAAGGGAAGAAACGCACCAATGTGAATATTGCCGAGCGTAGTGATGAAGATTTTGATGAGTATTCCCTGTCTATATCAGCATTGATGTGTTCCACTGTCGAGTGGATTGTCGATTCAGGTTGCACTTATCATATGTGTCCCCATAGGGACTGGTTTTCTAGCTTTAAAAAGCTAAATGGTGGAACTGTTTTGATGGATAATGATCAGACATGCAAAACAGAAGGGATAGGTACAATCCGGCTGAAGATGTTTGATGGTATAGTTCGTGATTTGAAAGAAGTAAGGTATGTTTCTGCTTTGAAGAAGAATCTCATCTCAGTGGGTTCCTTGGATACCAAAGGTTACAAAATAACCATGTCAGATGGTGTTCTCAAGGTTATTGTGTCTGGTGCAATGGTGGTGATGAAGGCAATCAAAAGAGGTAATTTGTATTTCTTGACCGGGAATACAATTACAGGTGAAGTTGCAATTACTAAGTCTACAAGTACTTCTTGTGATACGACCAAGATTGTGGCACATGCGTTTAGGGCATATTGGTATGAAGAGTATGCAAACTCTTGTGAAACGAGGTTTGCTAAAAGGTGCTAAGACCTGCAAGTTAGAATTCTGTGAACATTGTGTAATGGGAAAGAAAATAAGAGTCAAGTTTGGCACCGCTATCCACCGTACTCGTGGGACTCTTGATTATGCTCACTCGGACGTTTGGGGACCAGCCAAGCAAGTATCATTGGGAGATATGCACTATTTCGTCACTTTTGTAGATGATTATTCAAGACATGTGTGGGTGTACACCATGCAACATAAAAATGAGGTCTTGAATGTGTACCTGAAGTGGAAAAAGATGATTGAAACTCAAACTGACAGAAAGATCAGAAGGCTCCGTTCAGATAATGGAGGTGAATACAAAGCTGATCCGTTCTCGCAAGTATGTCAAGATGAGGGAATTGTCAGACACTTCACGGTTAGAGATACTCCGCAACAGAATGGGGTGGCAGAATGCATGAATCGTACATTGCTGGAGAAGGTTCGTTGTATGTTGTCCAATGCTGGATTGGGCAAAGCGTTTTGGCCTGAGGCTGTGACATATGCTTACCATCTCATCAACAGGTTGCCTGCAGCTGCAATTAATGGAAAAACTCCTATGGAGGTATGGTCTGGAAATCCCACTAATGATTATGATAGATTACATATCTTTGGTTGCCCTGCTTACTTTCATGTTCAAGAAAGTAAGCTAGATCCCCGAGCCAAGAAAGTTATTTTCTTAGGTTTCGCGGATTGTGTTAAAGGCTACAAGTTGTGGGTTTCTGAATCTAGAAAGATTGTTATTAGCAGAGATGTGACTTTTGATGAGGCTTCTATGCTGAAGCCAAAGAACTCTTAGCAGGTGGAGAGTTCGACCATAGAAAATTCGCAGCAGGTGGAGATTGATGTTACTCTACGTGTTCCAGCAAATCATATATCTTCAGATGTAGTACCTACTGATTCCACAGTGGGTGCAGATGAAGACACAAATAGTGAGACTGCGGTAGATACAGTTGATGATGTTCCAGAGACTCCAATTCAGGAGTCGATTGCAACAAGTAGACCAAAGAGGAATGTAAAACGCCCTCAAAGGTTTAGTGACTGTGTTGCCTATGCACTTCCAGTAGTTGAAGATGAAGTGCCTTCTACCTATAAAGAAACAATTCAAAGTACCAACTGTGAATAGTAGAAGAAGGATATGGATGAAGAGATTGCATCTTTTCATAAGAATGAAACATGGGAATTGTGTAGCTTACCGAAAGGTAAGAAAGTTATTGGGTGCAAATGGGTATACACAAAGAAAGAAGGATCTCCTAGTAATGGTGTGCGCTTTAAGGCAAAGTTAGTTGCGAAAGGTTATGCTCAAAAGGAAGGTATAGACTACGATGAAGTCTTTTCTCTAGTTGTGAAACACTCTTCCATTCGAATTTTGCTAGCCTTGGTTACACAATTTGATATTGAATTAGCTCAATTATGAATTAAAGGAAAAGATCTATATGACTCAGTCAAATGGGTATAAGGTTGCAGAGAAAGAAGATTGTGTGTGTACAAGTCCTTGTACGGGTTGAAGCAGTCTCCAAGACAGTGGTACAAGTGCAGTTTGATCAGTTTATGCTAGGGCAGAAGTACACTCGAAGCCATAATGATCATTGTGTCTACTTTCGAAAGCTTCGTGATGGTTCCTTTATATATTTGCTCTTATATGTAGATGATATGCTTATAGCCTCCAAGAGCAAGTATGAGATTGATAAATTGAAATGTCAGATGAGAACTCAGTTTGAAATGAAGGATCTTGGTGAAGCTAAGAAGATCCTTGGCATGGAAATTCAAAGAGACAGGGTGAAGGGAACTGTGAGCTTGTCACAACAAGCATATTTGAAGAAGGTGTTACAACGATTTGGGATGAACGACAACACAAAATCGGTTAGTACACCTCTTGCCCCTCACTTTAAGCTTTCAGCTTCTATGTCTCCTAGCACTGATAAGGAACGAGAGTACATGGCTCAAGTGCCATATGCAAATGCAGTGGGAAACTTAATGTATGCAATGGTGTGTACGAGGCCCGACATTTCACATGCAGTCAGTATGGTAAGTCGGTACATGCATGATCCAGGCAAAGGACACTGGCAAGCGGTGAAATGGATTCTACAGTACATCCTGGGTACAGTAGATGTTGGTTTACTATTTGAGAAGGATGTGAGTAATGGTCAACATTGTGTTGGTTATGTGGATTCAGATTATGCAGGAGATCTGGATAAGCGACGATCAACTATTGGTTATATCTTTACTCTTGCTAAAGGACCAGATAGTTGGAGATCTACGTTGCAGTCTACAATTGCATTGTCTACAACTGAAGATGAGTATATGGCGGTTACAGAAGCTGTTAAGGAAGCAATTTGGCTTCAAGGGTTGCTTGATGACTTGGGTGTAATACAAGATCGTCTAGATGTCTTTTATGACAGTATGAGTGCCATTTATTTGGCGAATAATCAAGTTCATCATGCACGTACGAAGCACATTGATGTTCGTTTTCACTTTGTACAAGAAATCATAGAAGAAGTGACATCTTACTAAAGAAGATTGACACAAAGGAGAATCCTGTTGATATGTTGACAAAGATAGGTCAAGTTCCAACATTGTTTGGACTTTATCAACATTCTTGGTGTGTGTTGAACCCCTTTGGGGTTGTGAAGGGCAAAGACGGATATTGCTTGTGTAATCGGCTCAGATTTGTGAAATCTTCACCGAGATGGATAATTGTTGAAATAGGGAACACAAATATGTCGGCAATACAAAAGAAAGATGAGGAAGAACCAGGAATTTCAGCTTGTCGGCATGGACTGTGGCATGTCGACATGGAGGACAGCTCGAATCTGCTGGATTTCAGCTTGAATGTGCTGGATCTTAGTGGAATTTGCTAGAAGACAGTTGGAGGAAGAAGAAGAAGATGGTGGAAGGTGATGGAACCCTCCATCACCGCCTTTCTCCATCGCCAAAGAGCAGTTATAAAAGGAGGTTAACCCCTCCTCTTCAGATCATCTTCTTCATTGAGACATTTGAGAGATTGAGGGTTTGAGAGAAGCTTAGGGTTTTCTTCAACCCTCTGTGTTTGTCTTTTGTGAGGGAGGAGAAAAAGAAAGGAGAGAGAAAGAAAAAGAAGAGAGTTTCTTTTCTTTTTTTCCCTCTTTGTGAAGGATAAACGCACCTCTGCGTTTATCCGTGGTGTCACTTAGACGCGTGTGTATTGAACGTCGTTGACGTTGTGTAGCTCCCTCCATTTGTACTCTTCGATCTCATTAGTAAAATTATTCTTTTTGCCCGTGGACGTAGGCAAACTTGCCGAACCACGTTAAATTGATGTGTGCGGTACGTGTTTTATTTATTTCCATTTACTTTACATTGCCTTGTTTATAATTTGGATTTATTACTTTCTATTACAACTATCAATTGTGTTCTGCAATCTGTTACGCTTTCGCGAGGCGCAATAAAAAGAACTTACACAGTGAGAAGAGCTTGTATGCACCTAGCCCAACTGGTATAAACAACTAAGTTTGATCAAACATTATACTCTGATTATGACTTTGGTGTAAAAATATATTGATCATATCACGTGGCCAATTCACTTTTGTGTTATTTGAGCCCCACCCTCCCATCATATTCTCTATACGCCACAACCCAATAAGCTGTTTTTTTTTTAGAAGAGTAAATGAGGGTTGGATGCCTTTGAATGTGAGGGAAAAGTGCATCCTTACAAAAAATAAAAAGAGGAAATGAGAGAGTGAGGGGCCCACCAGGGTGGCATGCTGCTACACCTTTAAATTTGATAAAGAGAAGGTCGCAGGCAGATTTACAGAAATGAAGGTGGGAATTGTTAAATTTGTATAGAAGCAATTTGGAAAAAAAAAATTACGACCTGACTGACTTACACTACTTCACTGTAGCTGTTGTGAATTTTCGTTAGAGAAGAGATCATGTTTTTGACAACATAAGATTCTTGAACAACAAACATCATATTTGGTTGAGAAAAAAAAAGAAAAAAAGGAATTGAATGAGTGGATTTTGTGATTCATGAAGGTACAAGTTTGAATGACAACAAACATGTAGATATGAGGTTGGGTATATCCTAATGATGCTGAGTACTTCCATGGAAGTAGAAATAGATGACCCGAATCATTTGTGCAAATTGTAGTTTTGGGAGAGAAACTTTCATTAGAGCTAGTTTTGTACATTGGTTTGAAAAACTCTGAAACACATTGGCCCTTTCACCTAGGAAACAATTAATTAGAGCAAGCAAATCAAACTCCGACTTATCTTGCATGCTTATATAGTTGTCTCCAGCCATGTTTGCTAGCATTTTTTGACATTATTTTGGTGTTTTTACACTTTTTATCATTTCTCTTTAAAACACAACCCACAAATGATATCTATAAAAGAGGTAGAAATGTAAAAAACCTAAAAAAATGCAAAAAAAAACAAAAAACAAAAAATACTAACAAACATGGCTGACTAGAATTGTTGCAATTTGTATGCTCGCGAACCTAACATTTGGAGGGCTTGAACTGTAAAGCACATATCAACTTAATTGTTGTTATTGTTTTTAGTAGCACCTAATTGGTGGCATAACTTTATTTCAACTAAAAACGCCTTTTGAACAAAATGAATTTGTGGCTTACAACCTAGTCAACTAGGCTTCTCAAGTACAACAATTATAGTCAACCTTGTTTGCTGGTATATTTTTGGTTTTTTTTGGATTTTTTTACACTTCTACCCCTTATATAAATAGTATTTGTGATTGTGTTTTAAAGAGAAGGGGTAAAAACACAAAAAAAAAAAAAAAACTACCAAACAAGGCTAGCTAGACTTACTTTCTCAAGTAAGCTTGCTTTTCAATTGCTTTTTCACCTATTTTTCAACTGTTTTGAGTGAATCAACTAAACACAACTGCCATCATGTACCTGAAAGATGTGAGAAAAGTGTAGTTCCTTTTCGAGAACAACATTTGTGTTTGCTTGCGGGACTATTAACAAAGTTGATGCCCATTTCATTTGTGTTTCCTTGCTAATTTGGGTGATTTAAAGGTGATCAAGGTTTTAAATGGAACCCGGAACCATAAATTGATTTATATGAATCGTCTCCCTGGCCAACCACTACATCAAGGAAAGTCTAACCGAGTAACTACAGTTATTTAACATTGTGCCTTAACAAATTGTGTCACATAACTGTATCATTTCCTTTAATACTACTCACAATTATCATCTTGTAACAAAAGACACTTAAATCTTTGAAGGGATCCCTAACTTAAATGGGGACGAGCAAAACTCTCAAAACAGTCAAATTACCACTATATTCTATAGTTACAAATACACAAGGATGACCATATAAATGTACGATTGAGCATTGATTCTACCTCATTAAGTTTTGCTGGCACGACAGCACTCCCTATGCATATGAATTAAATTTACAAGGTTTTTTGGGATGAAACCTGCTTCATTGACACAGCTCAGCTACTTTCTATAGACAATACAGAGGGGGCTACTGAAGCCTCGGCGATCTCATTTCTAGAAGTCTTTGACCTTAGATATGAGCGAGCCACCTCCAACATCAACTCTACTTCTTTTTTATACTGCCATGATTGAGAATAAAGTTGGGAGTAAAAACATCAAATCTTGTTCAAAGCAACATCTCAAAGACAACAATAGAACTACTGAAAATTTGCTAAAGACGAGCATTAAAGCACTCAGCTACATACTAACCTCGTTGATTGCTCCTGCTTTTATTTTGGATTGCATCACACACCATTTCTTAAAATGTGCACCTGTTAAAAACTATTAAGTTAAAACAACACACATCTGGAATAGAAGCACGCCATTGAAGATCAGTGAGATAAATTAACACGCTTTTTGATATTAACATCAAATGAAACAATGTCAATAGAGAGAAGGCGCTGCATATGGTACGTGATCAGAATGGAAAATTTATATATAATACTATGTTTAGCAGGTGGACAAACACAGACAACATACTAAAGACATGTCACACACGTTAGCAGGCTTTGGATCTTAAGTTTAACTGGAGACATGGGGTCAATATGATACAATACGAGTTAAGGGACCAACTTTCCAAAAGGCATGCTAACATGAGACAGAGAACCAAGTGTGACATGCTAACATGAGTTAGAGACCCATGATAAAACTGATATATGTCAAGACCAAAAATGAACAATGTATTTATATAGTGATAGTCAAGATTAGGCGGAGGATCAAAGATTCCCATTTTTTGTTCGAACATTGTCTTTTCCATCTTAGGTGGGTACCCCAACTTAGTGAAACGAGTATAGCCCAGTCCAAGATCTGCGTGATTTATTATTTGATTCCATCAAATTTGAGAAAGAATCTCTGCTCCACCTTCCCCTACTCAATCCACCCATGAAGTTGGGTGTAGTCTCGTTCTTTCTTTCGTTGATGCTAGATCGCCCGGGGCCCGGATACATGACGAGGTCTTTGTCAACTAAGAGCAGAAAGCAAGGCAGGAAAGCTAATGTTTGCCAGGGGCCTGCCACGTCATGCATGTAGTTTGATGTTTCCGGCTCACCAACGAAGGCGTTATTCACTAATCACCAATTAATTTCATTAAAATCAGCTTTATTTATACAGACGTAAATTTCGCAAAACCCTAAAACACGTTCCTTAACTTTGTCAATAAACCCTACTTGATATGCGTGTACCCCTAACATTTATTAGGTGTCATACCAGACCTTCATTCTTAGTTATTGGTACAAAAAACTCGACACTTATTCAGGGGTAGCATCTATTCCTATTGCTAAGGCTAGTGCCTATGCTTGTATCCATAGAACTGAAACCAATCGTTAGGGAAGGAAAGATCTAAAAATTTATCCCAGGAATACATGGACAAACAAAGCCATTAACTTAACCCCATGACCAAGAAGTCTCCCTCAATCCAGGTAATTCCCCAGTTGATGCTGACAGACTATCCCGTTGATGGTTAGGCAGATCTTGATGTTCCTATTACCATCCTTAAGAGTGTTCTTAGTTGTACAAAATATCCCATAGCTCATTTTTTTTATAATATGACTCTATATCTCTTATGTATCGTGTTTTTACTTTGTCTCTTTTGCTTGTTTGAGTGTCCACTAGCGTTTTAGATTCTTTTATCTAGACTTGGTGGAGAGACACCATGTTTGAGGAAATGAGGACCCTTAAAAAGAATGGTACGTGGGGACTTGTTACATGCCTGAGAATTAAGACACCAATGGAATGTACATAATATAATCAAGTACAAGGCATTGGTACTATTGAGAGATATAAGGCCTGACTAGTAGCAAAGGCACAAACATATGGGGCGAAAAATCAACAGAAGTTTGCACCAGTGACCAAAATGAACTTTGCACAAGTTCTACTTTCTTTGGCAGCCAATCTGGATTGGCCCCCTATACTGTAAAGAACGAGTTCCTCTATGGTGATTGAGAGGAAAAATGCACATCAAAATTCCACCAGGATTTAAACTTGTTGGTGGACAAGATTTGGTAGCAAATTGAAGAAAGCCTTGTATGAGTAGAATCGGTTACCATGGGCTTGGTTTTAGAGATTCAGTACAATGTTGAGGAGTGTAGATTACTCACAGAGTCGAGTAGACCACACTAGATTACTCATAAAGGCTGAAGTTTTTTTTTCTCGGCACAAAATTTGAAATGAAAAATCTTGATGTATTGAGATACTTTTTGGCATTGAGGTGTGCAAGTCCAAAAGTGGCATGTTCATATCTCAAGGAGTGCAAATCGAAGGTGCTACAGTGATTGAAATGTGAAATCTTGGGTCTTGGTCTGTTGATTTTTCATTTTCACATGACTTGGATGGGAAATGGGGAGATTCCAATGACTTGCTAGTAGATTGATATATTTGTCTCTTCCGCGCGCCAACATTGCATATTTAGTTAGTGTCATAAGTTCATTTATTCATGCACCATGGACACCTCACCTTGAAGCTTGTCATGTACTTCACTACCACCAGTTCCATCCGAAAAGTCAGCTTGCACTACTCGAGATACTAGTTCTATATGAGAAGATTGAGGATCTCTAGGGACTCTTGTATCCCTCCTCATCCTTGGATCCAATAGATTCTCCATCTTCTATATTCACACTCTACACACGAGTGCTTACTAGCACAACTCTGAATCCCCTCCAAGCACATTCCTCTTCAGATCTTATAGCCCATTTCTCCACCTTGTCCGTCGTGTTCCATAGAATTCAACTATGGTACGCGTCCACTGGTACCACAGCAATGGGGCTATCAGCCTAACACTTAACTGAGAAAGCCACATTCTTACCATCTTCACCTTCCTCGTACTATTTGGAGCCCCTTTATCTAATCATAGCTTCATCAGCCCCATCTCACTGGTTCCAACTATCTTCCGCTTCTCCCTCTATCATCTTTGTCTTAGGCCTCTGTATTGACTGCTCCAACTGCAAGCTGTCTTTGGCTCTCTACTAGTGAGTGGTTGCCTTGGTTTTGAGATTGAATTCACAACGAGCAGCTCTTCTGAGACCAGCACAAACATCCTCCTTCCTAAAGCACCATGGCCTCTTGGAATGCAAGCGACCTACCACTCCCTAACATGAATTGCATAAATACCCCCATTCTCCCCCCCTCTATTCAATTATCCACCAATTCTTCCCTACTCTCCACTGGAAGCAATTTGCCTGCCAACCATATACCCTATCTCCCTAGCTGTTGCTTTTGATTTTTGTATTATTACAACTTAGAAAGCATTGATGAAGAGCATCTTATTCTTGAAAACTGTGTTCCTCAATAAATGGCAGATCCCAAGTATCAAACATACGAAAGTTCCATTGCAAGGATAATAGACAGGAATACTTCAATCACACTAAATTAAACCATAAGTAAGAGAATGAAAATCAATAGGATCATATTGCAATGGGCAGAGATGGTCGTATCTGTGAATCATTTCTGTCCATTAAAGGCCACTACTTTTATCCATACAATATCTTGTAAATTGTTCTTGATATAAAACAGGTTCGACTAATGGGGTTCTGCTTTGCAGAAAATCACAAATTTATAGGTGAAAGAAAAACAGAGAGGGGGTGGGTTACGTAGTTTTAAGGCCCTCTCCATTCTTTGACCAGGAATGTGGAAGACACTGATAGCAAACAACTTGGAAGAAGAAAGTTCTCTCCCACTTGCCTAGATTTCATGAATTTTGTTACATTAATTTTCTATTACTTAATACTAGGGAAATGATCTTAAGTGAGTGTAGGATTATCTGTCCCCTAATCAGGTTGCATGTACATAATTCATTTATTAATTTAATACAGTGCATGCGTACATTTATAAACAAGCAACAGTAACACATGCAAAGATAATAAGGATGTATAAATTTATAAAAAGAATAAAATCTACCTTCATATTTCAAATATGTCAAAACTGAAACAGGTTACTGAAGAGGAGGGAGAGATTGGCAATTGGAAACTTACCCACTTTTATATCAATATTGCAAGAGGATTCAGTATTTGTAGTCAAAGACCACTTACAGTGGATCTGAAAAAGAAACAGCATATATCGTCAATATCATGCAGGAAGAAGAAGATACAATAATCCAAGTAATGAATAACTGATCAAAGAGATCCAATTCCTTCCCATGATAATTACATGATACCTTCCCACAACTGAGCTAAATTATGCATGATACGTTTTATTTACACAAACAACTGATAAATATATCAATTTGAATTAGGGAATCAAGTATCGTAGTGGATCAATCCACACTGTTTAGTCATGGTATTTTCCTTCTGGAGGTTGTTCAAAAGTACTTGACCATCCAATAAATCATTTCAACTACACTAATGTCAAAATTTGGCCTCTGGGGCCAGGTGGAGTAGGTTATTCATGCAAGGTAGTGTAGTCCTATCGATTCCAGAAGTGCCATGATGGTTTCCTGATTCATTTGACCAAGAACCATGCACAAGTAGATTATTCTTATGTAAAAGTGTGATAAAGTTAGAGAATCATATGAGTGTTGATTGCAATATTAGTAGCCCTCCCTAGATATAAATTCAAATGTAATGAGGACACACCATTTTATATACAAAATCCAATGTCAATGTATATTGGATATGAAGACACTCAAACACATCTTTGGATACTGGGATGGACAAGCCATTTTTTTACTTTTCAAAGTTTCCAATTCTTTACACGAGTATAAATATGGTAATTTAGATTTGGCCAAAGGTGTGATGGGCTGAGCAGTGGCGGATAGTATCACTAGGTCACAAGGTCGAATCCAGCCGACGGCATCTGGGGTGGGAGGGGTTAAGGGATTAAAAAAATAATAATAATTTTTTTTTTTTGATTTTGCCGATTTTGTGGGAATCATTCAGTTACCTTCAGTAGGTGATTACAAATTGATGTAGACGTCCTCTACACGAAAGATTTCATGGAAAAACATAAAATGAACAAGGACACATTCTCTTCTGCTGGTCCAAGAAAGGATGAATACTCATAATCAATTTGCTTTATGCACCGAGTCAACTGTCAAGTTAAAATCTTAGTCAAGGTTGAAATTCCATTTATTCAACCTTAATTCTTGGGTCAAGGTCAAATATTATTAGGAAGTATTTATTCTATATTTGTTTCTATTCTTTATTCTCTATTTGTTTGCTTTTTTTTTTTTTTCATTTTGTGGGTAATATATAAAATACCAAGAAGTGTCCAAACATAGGTTTTTCTAGTCTTAGGAAGTCTCTCTTATGTTATTTATCCCTATAAAAGGAGCTCCAAAAGTGGATTTGTATTAACATTACACAATCAATATAACTTCTATTCCCTTGTTAGTTTTATTTTTTCTCTCATGTGGTTACAAGATCTCTTCCTTGTGCATTCAAGGTTTATTCCTATTTTCCTTCATCCATTGGTATCAAAGAAGGTTCAAGGTTCTACAACCATGTAGAAAAGAGAGTTGATGACTGCCAAAAAAGAACTTAAAGATTTCAGTTTATCTTTAGACCAAAAGTTTGAGCAAAGATTTGATGCACTTAATGTTTAAATCAAGGCTCTTAGCCTATCAATTGTTCATTCCCCTTCCCGAACCCCTTCATCTTCTCAATTCCAGCTCCATTCCCCTTCCCGAACCCCTTCACATATTCTCAAATCCAGCTCCATTCTATCCACCCCATCAATATACTTACCATAACCCTATCTATCTTACCAACCCAAAATTATTAATTTGTCACTCAACCATTTCCCACTTTCATCCAACACTAACAATAAAATTTCCAAGTCAATTATTAATGGCAATTTTTTTCCACACACTTGCTAGAGAAGTAGTTAATAAACTTGGGCTTCAAGACAGTTTTAATTCTATGGTTTATTTATGTTATGCCAACCGTAGAATTAAAACTGTCTTGAAGCCAACTGTAGAATTAAAATTTCATTGTTATACTTCCCAGTTTTTTTCCACGTCCCAATCGTTACAAAAGTTGGCTTCAAGACAGTTTTAATTCTACGGTTTATTTATGTTATGCCGATTCAATCAGGGAAGTATAACAATGAAATTTTATCTTGTGCTGACTCCAGATCTCCATGATTTGGTTTGCAGTAGTGATCATACCACCAGAACGAATAAAAGAAACTTAACCATCCTAGCACGATTTTTAAAAATGAAGTCGTACAACTTTCAGTACACTAATGTGGAAATTATTTACCATGTTTTCCTTTCACAAAAACAGAATTTTCTTTGATTTACTAGTCATTGTGGGTTAAGTTTAAAGTAAAGAGGACAAAACAGATTCACTTTATATAAATAGAAACTACAACACTATGATCAAAACAAAACTGAGGATAGAATTGCATAAAGAAGAAAATGAATGAATTTTCAGATAAGTTTTTAAGTAAAAGTCAATAGATACCTCAAAGTAAGATCCAAATGGAACATCATGTGCCTGTTGCACAGTCTCAAACACCTGAGAAATATTTCAGAATTTATTAGTTAATTAAAGAGGGATTGTTTGAGTATACAGGTGTGAAAAGACTGGATCAGTGCACATGGATTACTAATATCTATGGATCTGAATGGTGGATGCATAGACATTTGCCAAGGATTGTATGAGAAAAAAAAATGATGATGATATATGAATACTCACAAGCAAGTTTTTATCTTCAGCCAGACTAGCATGTTGCCATTCTGTCATGGATGAATCTGGAGGACACATGGGGCTGTGACACAGTGATCTAAATGTTATCTGTCTGACCTGACCATCATATTCATCTGCAGCATGCCACTGACCCAACTGGTAGAGTAACAAATGACATAAAAAGTCAGAATTATACCCAGTCCCAGCTCTGAAGTCAAAACCATCAAACCAAACTTATACCATCAATACAAACCTAACACATGGATACAGGACGGGATCACTATCTAATTTAGAAAGCCAAGTGACATCGTGCAACAAAGCATGTATTTATATCCAGACATCTATTATTGCAATGAAAAAAAGCTCTCCTTGGTAGCAATGACATCTCACTATTTCCTCATTACATGCAGAAAGTAATGCAAATAGTTTATTCTAGAAAACATTAAAATGATGCAAAAAGTTCAAATAAAAATGAATAAAATTAGATAACGATGGTAATGCATTGAGCAATGTTAAGTAGAGGCAGACTCTTTTCTGATATCAGGAGAGAACATGTGAAAGGTTTTATTTTTCCTCAATATTAATATAGAGATGCATGTTTTGAAAATAAGTGTTGATATAGAAGTATCGGTGGATTTCTCCACTATGGAATGATGGAGTGAATTGTGGAAGTTAAATAAGATGTAGTGGTGGGTCCCGATAAACACTGTATGTTGTTTTAATTGGTAGTTTGTAAGTTAAAAAATGACTAAAATACTTAGGATTAGATGATGATTTGTATTATGAAGAGGGGCCAGTCTTTTTAATGGATGGATCTTTTGTAACATCTAGTACTGATGTATCAAACTATAGCACAGTTTTTCAAAATCCAGGGGGGCAGCACATGGCCACCTCCCCCCCGGGTTTGCCCCTCACTTCCAATACGTGTCCAAGGTGTGTTCAATGAGTGAGACATGAACACGGCGATCAAATGGAGTGGTCGTTCTTAGGAGACAAATAATACAAAAGTCTTAAGACACTAATGAGTCATTAGTGCTAGAAAACATGTGAATTCCAATTAATCATAAACTTTTGGAATTAATCCATTTCAAACTCAAAATCGTCAAGTCCCAATGGCACAAGAAAACAATGACATTTACTAATATGTGATCCAAACTGGCTACATTTCCTTTGAATATTTCTTTCAAGGCAAATGTTCCAGGGGGTACTGCAATAATGAACTACTTTCCAAAAGATTCTGATTCTTCCACAATTCCAAAAGCATAACACCTCCACCACACTAACAAATCGATAGCTGACTTCGGTAAAGCCCATCAAATATTGAATCTAATGAATAATGCCATGGGTCTGAATTCCATGAATTTTCTAGAATGATACGAAAACCTCCCTGTTTTTGGACCATTTCCAAATCCACTCATAATAGTCAATGGAGCAAAAACTTCCAACGTATCCACAATTTCTTCACAACCTCTTCTTCAATTGCCTAACCCTCCGTTTCCTCTCTCCACCAAATCACTGACACCCCCCACCCCCTAAAAAAAAGATGTAGTCATTTAAATTTTGTTATTCATATTAATCGTGTTTCGAAGCATTTGAAATGATCACATTTTACTCATTTTTATTTCCAAAGTTAAAGTAATAGTAATGGTACTTGATTTAATACTTTAAGTTATCATTCTAATAAGCATAGAATCTTAAACAAAGAGAAGAAAAAGACATTAGTTTGTGAATACATAAATCTCTCTCAATATGTTTAATGAATACTTAGAAGAAAGTTACCATATGAATGTGTTCAGATTTCAGACCATCAAGCCAGTCAAGAACATCATAAGAACATATCAACCTTTGCTCTCATTAGGTAGCTAATATGAATATTTCTACTGTTTGTCAATCAAAATTGCAACTACTAGTAGATAAAACATTGTGAAAGACTTATCCTTTTGCGCTCATATGGACTAGGACCAATTGCATTGTATAAGGAGATGATTATTTTTATGGAGGAGCGTGGATTGAGCACGGGTGAAAGGTGGATCAAAGAGCAGGAGGATGAAGTGACACTCCTCTGGTGCGATTTTTGTTTCCAGCTATGACTCGATTTTTTGTAGTTAAACTAGCCGAGAATATGGAGGACAAGAGCACAGCGGTGGTGGGTGAGAATTGAGAGATATTTTCAACTTATTGGAGAATTGGTAGAATTAGTGCATCGGTAGGTAGGGTTTGCAAAAAAGACAAGATGCTCCATATAGGTATCTCAGCTGGAGTAGAGGTTCATTGTGCGAAGGGGATTGGTGGTAGGGCTAGACATGCTGGAGGATTGTAATACCGCTAACTTCTTTATGGTCATGGTATGAGAATATGAACCATTATAATTACCAACCCAATATATATATATTCATGTATGATCGTGTTTGTTGCTAAAAATAATTAATTGAGATAGTGTCCAACATTTGATTAGAAATCTCGTTTTTATTCTTTGGGGTTGTATTACATAATTTTGTGAAACTATTAAATAGTATTACTTCAAATATGTGCTTGAATTGTTTGTGGGTGTATTATGATTTAAGTCTAAGGTGCTCCGAATATCTAAAATATTAATCTATCATGTTTCTCAAGTGGGAAACCCGAGGGCAATTCCTAAGCATATAATAGAGCGCGCGTCTTTTGAGTATGGAGGACATGATGTGGATTCAACTGGTGGAACCCCGAGGGCAATTCCTTGAACATACAATAAGGTGCTTAAGTGTGCTTGAGTATGAGAGGTGTATTTCCTTAGGTCATGTTCTTTGTATTGGTTATACTATATACTTATTATTAGGTGTGCGAACTTGTGTGATACAATGATCAAATAGTTATATATAAAAGATCTCATAAACAACAACCTTCGGTAATTAGATCTTACTTCTTATTACATATTTAATTAAACTTACATGCATTTGTTGGGTTTTTTTGTTTTAAAATGTGTCTTTAGGATGAGAGAAATTCTTTGTTTGCTCCGAACCACGAGTTGAGTTGTAACCCCATTACTTAAATATTTTTTCAAAGCATAAGGATCGGTAACGATCCGAGAGGAATTTATTTCAATTGGAAAAAGCTACAGGCGAATGAGTTGTTTTCCGTTTGTATGCAATGGTTACGTTATCACAAGATACATTTGGAGGAATGAGTTGTAACTCATTATGTTTTATTTTTGAGATGCACTTAAAGTTTGGGATGTAGATGACTTTTATGGAATATTTTGTTTCAATTGGTAGTTGGTTGGTTGTTATTTGACTTTTGGTTTGCCATGGATTTAGAATTATGTGCACCTCTGTAATGGTATTGATATGCCTTGCTCTAGGTGCTTGGATTGTAAACTTGAGCTAAAGTTCACACTTTAAGATTCATATGGGGTGTTAGGGCGGCCAATCTAGCATTCGGGAATCGGATCGTTAGAGGTCACCCAAACTAACGGCTAAGAAATACTATGTTTATCAACCAAATACCGCAAGAGATCACCCAAACTTCTATTAATAACCTCTGTCTAACCATCAGTCTGTCGATGAAAAACAATCGAAAACTTTAAAGAACAATGCAAACGCTACCACAAAGTCTTCCAAAATTGCCTGTAAATTTCGTGTCGCGGTAGACACAATGCTCCTGGGTACTCCATGAAGTCGCATCACATCCCAAAAATATAAATTTCCAACATACGGTGCTTTATCAACTTTTCGATACGGGATGAAGTCAACCATCTTAAAGAAAAAATCAACACAACAAAACCTGAATTGTAACCTAGAGAAACAAAATCCATGGAAAAATCTAACCACGACCTCTCAGGAACAAGCAGACAAGCCAACATTCGTCAATCTTCCCTTAGCAGTCTAACATACATAGCACTTTGCACAAAGGTGTTGACATCAGAACGAATAGCAGGCCAAAAGTAGTGTTTTCGTAACAATAACATCATCTTACTAACACCAGAATGACCAGCCAAACCACTACTGTGAAACTCTGCAACTAACCTATCTCTCATAGGGGACGTGAGAATACAAAGAACTTTACTACGAAATAACAAACCATCCTATATAAGAAGTCACCAACTGATATGGCGCCATTTGACAAGCAAGAAAAATAGAACCAAAGAAAGGATCAGAACCATATAGTGTTGATAACTCATCAAACCCCTCAACGGAGGTGCACAATACAACCAAACAATCTGCATGTTTGCATAAGCATCAACCACCCGGTTTTGAGTTCCCTTCACATGTTTCAATATCAAGGTGAAGTTTTGAATTTCATTAACCCATTTACTAATCCGACTACTGTCTCTGGGAGTTAAGGCAACATAGGGCTTCGTGATCAAAGTAAATCACAAACTCGCAATAAAGAATGTAATGTTTCCAATGGCAAAGGGCTTGGATCACAACAAACAACTCAACATCATAAGTGGAATAATTCAACTGATCTGCAATTTCCCACTATATAAGGCTACTAGCTGCCTCTCTTGCGACAAGACTACCCCACAAGAGAGCTCAAATGTCTTTTCAAAATGAGGCAGTAGAGCAATTGTCATTTTAAGCTTAATAATATCAAAAGAAGCTTGACATTCAACAATCCAAGAAAAATGTACATCCTTCATAAGCGCAGTCAGGGGTGTCATGATAAAACTAAAACCTTCAATAAAATGCCGATAAAAAATAACCCATGAAAATTGCATACCTAGGAAGAAAAAATGGGCACAAGCCAATCACGGATATTTAGATTGATCGACGGATATCCCCCCCCCCCAAAAAAAAAAAAACAAAAAACAACATACTCTAAAAAGGTCACCGAAGACACCATGAATGCACAATTCTTCAAATTCAAACAAAACTGATGGTCACGTAAAACCTCCAAAATATTATGAACATGCTATAAATGTTTTTCCTTGGTTTGACTAAATATAAAGATAACATCAAAGTAACAACTTTATTGATAAAAGGTCGGAGAATGTGAGTCATTACCCGCATAAACGTCGACGGAGCGTTAAACAACCCAAAAGGCATGACCAACCATTCATACAAACCCTCTTTCGTCTTAAAAGTTGTTTTCCACTCATCCCCAGGTCGCATACGAATCTGATGATACCCACTCTTAAGATCCAATTTTGTGAAGACCATGGTGCCTTGCAAATTATTAAGTATATCCTCCAGATTAGGAATCGGAAAGTGAGACTTGACTGTGATTTTATTAACTGCATGAAAGTTCACACACATATGAAAAGACCTATCCTTCTTAGGCACAAGATAAAACAGGAAATGCACTAAGATAAGTACTCTATCCGATGTAAGCTTGTCAAGAGTTCATTCACTTGCTATTGCGACTCTTCACATTCCCTAGGTGTCATGCAAATGCAACCTATTAGGGGTCAGGGCCCCGGGTTCCCACTTGATAACATGCTGAATATTTTGTGATGGTGATACAGAACCATTTCCTTCACTACACGAGTCCCTAAATTTAACAAGAAGTAGCTGCATACGAGGTGGGATGGGCATATCTGGCAGCTGAAAGTGAGATGTGACTGTACCCGACCCATACATATGATCAATGATTTCCCGCACTATAACTTTTGTTGGTGTTGGACGAAGCAGTTGTAGTAGAAATTTGTGCCCCTCAGCATCAAGAAAGCTATAAGTGTTCATATACCCATCATGAATAGATTGACACTAAAATTGCCATGGCCTCCCCAATAATAAATGACAAATATTCATTGGGATGACAATACAAACCTGATCACTATACTGGCCAATGGAAAAAGATACTAAATACTTCGTAGTTGCCCTCGCTTTCTTACTCAGATCTAACCAGCCCACTGCAAAATGTACCGCAAGCAGTTCTTTCAAATCCAAGGTATCCACCATCAATTGGAAATCAAGTTCTCACTGGATCCCCCATCAATGATCAGACAACACATCTTTCCTTTACAGTTGCATCGAGTGCGAAAATATTATGCTCTCGCCAGGCAATATCATCCATGGGTTCTTCGCAATAAGAAATGGGGAAATTGAAAGACAATAAAAATCAGAACATTCACTATATACCATTCAACGGTACGACGAAGCCATCGAAAAAGCACACTCGTCGTCCTGCAAAGGGGAAAAACTCCTCGAAACCCACTCACGAACCCCCGGTACACCCGCATGGTCGTACGAGTTGGTCGCGTACACACGAGGTGCCGCCGGCAGATCGAACAGTGTGTGTGGGATCAGTCGCCATCCACAACATATTGCTAGCTTCCTGTCATCTGTTCCAGATTTGTGAGACTGTTTTTGCGTTCATCTCATTTCATGTTGTGTTCTCTTTATCATGTTCATGCGTGTACGAAACAGTCGTCGAAACCTTGAAGCGTTCTTGCTTTGATACCAATTGATAGATCAGGCACAACGAATAACATGTAAATAGATTAATCAAGATCTAAAATGAAGAGAAATGAAACCCTAGTTTGTTCATACCAAGAGCCCTAGTTTTCTTGAGATTATAATCAGAACTAACTTGCAATAAACCCTACTCTTCTCCTAAATACCTCTAACTACGAGGGTAAGTGACACCCCCTTTATTACTAAGCACACTTGCTACATGAATACGCTCTAGATACACATCACACTAGCTCTTCTTTGAAAAAAAAATATCAAAGGGTGCCCCTCAAAAAAATTCTCTTATTATTGTTTGGAACAAGCATATCCCACCCAGAGTGTTCTTATTTACTTGACAATGCTTTTGGGATCGATTACCAATCAGACATGTCCTTATGAGGAGGGGGTGACCGTTGAGTAGGATGTGGGCATGCATACTCCTTCATTGGATGGCCTCCAAGGGCATACAACTTTTTCCTTGTAAAGTTTGGTATCCTTTGGACTATGTTGGGATTCACCATGGAAGTGTGGCGGTCATGGAAGGGTTGGCCCAAATTAATAGATTCAAGCACCTTGTTTTGAAGCTCAGAACCAATGTTATCTGTTGGATACTTTTTAAAGAGCACAAATGAGAGATTTTTTAAGGAATAGCAATGAATGAAGCAATGCTATGTATGGAATGTCTCTTTGTGTGGCATTGGGAGTCACTTTTGAGAAATGGTGGCCTCATTGAGGTGTATGGTATGTCTCCTTGTGTGGCATCGAGAATCACTTTCCTCATTGAGGTGGTCTTATTTTCACCCACTAATTTCTCAATAGTCTGGAAAGTAATTTCTTGTATCATGTGTCTGTTGGAATAAAATTCTTTTGACCTTAAAAATGAATTAAACCTGAGTTGGGATTTCAAGCTTTATGTTTTTAGGTTTATTAATGTTTTTTTTTTCAATTACAACCTAGGTTTTTGCCCACCATGGGTTTTTTCTGGGAGTGCCAAAACATTATAAACTCTGTACAAATACAATAATGCATTGATTCTAGAATTCAGAATATCAAGATATTCGAACAAAATCATCATAAGCACCTCCATCACTTACAATAAGATTAGTATCCTTCCTTGCTGATCGATACTCCTTTGTGAATTCAGAGGTGTCAGACAAAAAGATGTTGAAGAACTGCTCGGCAGTGCAGGGAAAACCATCCTGGGGATCAAAATTCATAATCTCATCTAAGAAACTTCAGGAAACCAGCCATAACTGATAAACAGAATAAAAAGGTTGACACATACATTGTATATATCAACAAGAACGTCCTCTTTAATAAAAGGTTGGCATTTTATGGCCTTGGGAACATCTTCTGGAATCTTTGTTTGTCTCTTATTGTCTCTGATACTGGTGCTATGGGCACGCAATTCTGACCGTTGTTTCTCCTATAAATGAAAACAACATCAAAGACATGTGGCTTAGTTTAAGCAGTTAAATATTTTGAAGATTAGCTCGGTAAAACAACTAACAAATGATTTAATCACTGAGTGAGGACAACATAAAGCACCTATGTATATGCTGAGGTAACCCATAGAATTATGACAACCAATGCGCATCTGGTGATAAAAATAGTTGATGCCGCTTTGACTAGATACAGTCAGGGAGATTATGAATATAAAAGATATCACTCGGTGGTTATTTGTTTAGTTTATGTAAATCCACAACAAGAAGGCTGTGAAACACTTTCAATTTGATGGTTTATGCATATTATCCGATATAAAGTCCAAAAGCAGACAATCTTTTTCAAGTTATGCAAATTCAACCAAGCTTATGACCTTAACTGTACAACACTTAATGAGACGGTTCTTAATGATGTGTTCATTTGTTGTTCATTGTTAAGAGAAGTACAGTCTGATAAATTTACAAGATATCTGATGTACATTGGAGGACCTAATAAGCTATGATATCGAATGGAGATAAATAACTATGAGTGGAAAAATATTTCAAGCTTAATCAGGCCACAAGAAGCCATCAAGAAATAGCTGAACAGCATCAAAAAAAAAAAAAAATTTGATTTCCAGCTGAAAGTCAATGTGCAGAAGGCAAGATCAATCTTTGATAAGTTGAGATCGAATATGGGTACATTCTGGATTGTTTATAAATATTCTTGATCAATCTTGACATCCCTTAAAATGCCTAAATTGATCCTGGATACTCTAGGATTTCTAACACTTTATTTCACAGCCTTTTCATTTGATCTTTTTTGGGTGACCAATCGGGAATCACCAAAGAGGTATCCTTTCAAGACTACATGCTTAATTGGGTTCATGTATTTCTAAATTAGGCACCACGTGTAATCTCCTATTCTACTTTTTCTTCTGCGAGTTTCTCGCTTGCCATTTAGTATATTCTACGAAGTTTTGTTTTATTGATATATAAAAAAAAATTTATCTTTTGTTGACATATTTTCCTTATTCGTTATATAGTTGTATATAGGAGTTAAAGTGTTGAGATAAAGGAGTCTGAACTTTGGTCCCAAAAGTGATATTATCACTCCGAGATTTCTTGTGGTGGTATGATGAAGCAGAGAGCCCTTGTGCTAAGCATTTGTGAGAGATATATGCGAGTCAAGCTAGGATTTAAATGAGGCTTCATTGGTGATTTTAAACATTTCTCACTAGATGGATTGTGGCGCGCTCTGAAAACGTGGTAAAGATTGGTCAAAGCACGTTAAATTCTTGATTTTTAAATTTTTATTTTTTTTATTTTGGCTTTCTGGTTTGATCGGATACGTTGCCTGACTTTTGCTGCATTGATTTTGAAGATCCTGGTTTAATAGAACTAAACCATAACGTTAAGGGTGACTTAGGCTTTTCCTTTTGGGATTCAGTCTTCGTCTTATATCTTGATTAGGTTGTTTTGTAAAGGGTTCAATTCTCTTTGGTTTCTCAGCTCTAAATTCATGGTGTAGATATCAACTTTAGAATTAATTAGAACAATTAAAGGCCTTTCTTTCAAGTTAATCTCACGGCGAGAGAATAAGAGACTAGAGGTCCAAGATATCCCAAAGAGGTTTAATTGCCTTTGCTCTTGATCTCACCAGTTACTCGTTAGATCCATTGAGTTTTTATTAAAGCCCTCTCTATCCTTCTAAATAGATCTAAGATTTGCTGTCTAGATGAGTTCTCTCCATTAACCTCCCTCCCTGCACATTTCCAACCTTCTTGAGTATATATCAACCCAAAATTTAGATGCAAACATTTAATCCTGCCAGATAATATTTATAATTCTTTTCTTACAGCCTTACAGCTTGTTAAGAGAATAGCATGTACAAGAAGATACATAAACATGTAAAAATAAATGAGTAATGAAAACTTCGCATACAGACCTTTTTCTCAGCTTCTAGAACTGCAGAAAATTTGTTTGCTGTCCGTTGTAAAGCTCTAAAGGCATGGTTTCTATTCCAAAATGATGCAAATTTGTATCTCACTCTACCTGTACATTTAAAATGTAACATTTAGATACTTTCCGATCAGTATAAAGTAAAAGGTAAGACTTAGTCATTTAATATCTTGTGTAATACTCGGGAATTGAGAAACTGTGACTCCTCATATTATAATTCATGGACAATCACACATGAAAGTTATGCGAGAGCTGAAAATCTGAAGTAACTATATATCTTATTCTCACTGAACTAAATTCCATTTCAGAAGAGATTTCAATGAATAGGAAATGGAAGACTTGAGGTATTTGTTGTCCATCATTCAAGAGTAGCAGATTTCCCTAGAGATGATAGCTTATTGTGGGAGCAAGGTTTCTCTGTCAGCAGAATGTTTGAGATTATCAACAATACTACAATAGTGATGTCCAGGTGCACGGAAACCCCTTCGTTGTTGAGTACTGAAAGAAGATATGGGTGAAGCACACACCACCCACCTCCTTTGGAAAGTTATTTTTTTTTTAAAAGCGAGCTGGGTTTTTATAGGATCCCATAACCTATCAACAAGGTGCGACCTACAGGTCAACACCATAAGAAAGTAACCATGCTGCCGGCAGGTCTCGGACCTAGGACGTGGGGGATAAACCCACACAGCCCTAACCACTCGACCATAACACCATTGGCCTCCTTTGGAAAGTTATTCATGGAAGAACTCTCATTTTTGACAGCCTAAATAGAAGAGGCATTCAAATCCCCAATCATTGTGTTCTATGTAACCAAACAGGGGAGTCCATTGATCACTTTCTCCTCAATTTCCCTTATGCTAAGAAGGTGTGAATTGCTTTCTTGATGAATTTAGAGTGAATTGGCATGTTAAGGGTTTCTTTCAAGGATTGGGCGAGTGGAAACATATGAACATCTCAAGAATGGGAAAATGGATATGGAGAGGAGGAATCCACTTTGTTTCATGGGCTTTATGGAAAGAAAGAAAGAAATAGAAGAATTTTACAAGGGAAAGAGCTCTTCCGTGAAGATTGTTTCATCTCTAAATAAAGGAAGACATTTGGCTGTGGGAATTAGCTCACAAGATCATTAAGAACTGTTCTTTTGATAGGTTTAAGTTTGGTTGGGACAATCTTCTGTTCTTGTAATGTTTTTTGTTTTATCTTCCTTGTAAGGAGTACTTCTCACTCACCTTTCCCTATCTACAATCAACAATTGTTGACTTCAAAAAAAATAAAAAAAATAACAACATTATATACAGGAACACTACGAACATATATTTGGATAACATCAAACCATTCATATTCTTTGGATAAATTTTATAGTTAACAGAAGATCCAAAAGTACTCTCAAGTCTCAACTCGTCAGGCGTAAGACACGCTACGAAAATAATAGGACAGCCCAATTTTTCCATTTGGCTAAATTCTCGTACCACTAAAACCCAAGTACCACATATTATTTATGTATTTATACGATAAAAGAAACAGACTAACAACAACAATACCATACGGAAAATTTCTCTATTATCCCCCACAATCCAACAACCCCTACACAACCATTGATACTGACAAGAATAACATGCGTTAAGATGTATACAGATGGCTATGCATTGTGGGACCATGAGATCAAGATAACTTTATATATAATTGAGAATTTTTATTTGTGACATCCTTAATCCTGATTTTGTTGTGTGTGTGTGTGTGTTGGGGGGAGGGGGGGTGGTGTGTTGGAAGCGCCTAGCCCATGGAGTGGTAGTATGTTCCACACGGTAGCAGCCCAAGTAGAGATTATTAAGTGTGGATCTGCACTTTCACTCTCACAGGGGCCTTTATTCAGCTCAACCTGTTAAGATTGACGGATGGTATCACAGGTCTAGGTTCAATTCCCGCGGGGATATTTGTTGGATAATTGTTTCTAGCTAAGGGTGTGTTTGGTGTGTTTGGTTGCATGGAATCTAATTCTATGGAATCTATAGGGTAACACTAACGTTTAGTACAAATTTGATCAAAATGTGTTGGAGCACTTATCATGGGTTCTATATTTTGATAAAGATCAGAATTGGTTTATCATGGATTCTAATTTTTTAATAAAGGTAAAAGAATTGAACTCCCATGAAACATGAAACATGAAAATCCCAACTCCTTACTTCCCTCAAAAACTCACCTTATCATGGGAGTTCACTCCCCACCTTTGATCAAAATCTAGGATTCATGTACACCACATTTTGATCAAATTTGCCTTAAACATAAATGATCCCCCATCAATTCAAGTGGTCCCCCAATGGACTCCATGGAATTGAACTCTATGCAACCAAACACACCCTAAGAAACGCACATATCGACAAGAGTGGCTAAGTGGCAACAATACTGGTTATACGAGAGTGGGTCGTTACATTACTATTTTACTTTGTTAGTTTATATTTAGATTAGGTTGCTTAGGGGGTAACTTTTAATCTATGTACCATTGACACCGTCTTGACACCCATACAAGGTGTTGGACACTTCGACTAGAAAACCCACTAATTTAGATTGCGTTGCTTAAGGGCTAGGTTTTGATATATGTACAAGGATGCCGGTATGGGTGTCTCGGACACGGATACAAGGTGTTGGACACTTTGACTAGAAACCCACTAATATGGAGACACACCTATACATTATCATCTTAATACTAAGACTAATAATAACAACGAGAACAACAGCAAAATACAGTAATATCATATCAACTACTAACCATCTGGACTTCCCAAAGGAGGTACACCATGGCCACCAGCACCCATACGAAGAATAATAGTAATTGCAGGGTTTATAAATGCATGCTGGCTTCTCTTTATCTGTAACAGTAAAAGAACAGTCTAAAATCTGAACACATTTACACAAGAAATCTGCAATCAACCTTATGTCAGTTAAGAAACTTATATGTCAAAAAACACATGGGATAGAAGACATACCTCATCAATATCTTCAAAAGGAATTACCACCTAGCAAAAGAAAAATCACAAATTAGAATATAAACATAAAACTAGTGGAAAATAGATATTAATACCAAGTGTTCTTTTGAAGCATGTCACCAAGTAGGAAATCTTGTTATGGAACAAATATCACTAGTACATGAGTCGCATATAACAACTGGTTTCAAAATGTGGCAACAACTCTTGTTTTTACTTCATATACGAAGTTTGTACTTCAATTATGCTTATCCTAAACTAACTTGATCAACAACTCACTTGATCTTGGACTTCTTCTCTTCAAGCAACTTGATGCCAACAACGAACTTGGTCAAAACATCCGTTGCATACCGACTTTTTTTAATTCCTCAACTTAAATGAATATAATTTTTGGACAATATTTTGTGATACAAAACGCCAAAGAAAATTGCTTGGAATATTTTCACAATAGTATGCATATTTTAAAGCCCATGTCAAACCTCCCAAGTGTTCTCAGGGAGAGAGGGAAAATATGGTGGGCTAAGTCTTAGGCAATGTGTCGTAGAAAATATGGAGAGGAATGAAGGACAAGTAAAAAACTCTCAGCAATTTCATGGAAGATCTAAGCAATTCATATTAGTCCATGACCTCTAAAATCATTATTTAGATGGTTTGAACAACAATTCCACCAGTTTCTCAAAACCAATGTTCTCTTTGATATTTTTCTGATTTTTCGTTAGCTTCAGTTGACAAACTTTTTTAGTAAAATATATCCATGTGCTTTCACATATTAAATCAATGTCGATGAGCTAGTTGTGTGTCACTTTGGTTTGTTGACTTATACACCATCGTAATTTCATTGTGAAGCTTGGCTACTTTAACGAGGAGTCGAGGACATATTTACGACTTTTGTGTCAAACTTAAATCAACACAAATTTGGCTGTTAGAAAAGAAAGGTTTGGTTGCACAATGCAGATAGTTTGTATCATGTGACTTAGCCAACCACTGGTCTATTTAGGTGATTGGTACATTTATAGATTTCTTCAAGAACAATAGAAATGTTCCGGATTGTCTTGACAACTTACAAACTAATGATAAAACTCCCAATATCCACCATCCAAATTAGTAAATGGCATTGCCTTGTTTATTGATGTCTTCGGCATTTACTTTTCAAAAATACATTTTACACATAAATTCTTGGTTTTCCATATATTTTATAAATTTACATACAAAGCAAGTAAATAATCAAGAATGATAACTGAAAAATGATGGCAAAGCTTTGTCACACTCTGCGCCCGAGGAGTGGTGATGGTTGCGCTAGGTAGTGTGTTGGAAAGTCGTCTATCCTGAGGAGCGGTTATGGTTGCTCATTTGTTGTTCCATCCGCTTAAGCAACCCTTTGAAGGGAGATTATCAAGTGAAAACAACACTCTCATGACACTGAGCCCTTTTGAGGCAGAAGCTGTGACAAATTCATAGGTTAGAGGTTCAATACTTGCAGGTCCAATTTCTTGGATGATTTATTTGAGCTAAAAAACCCCTTTTCTGGGAATGGTTAAATGGGCACAGTATCGATGTTGTAAGAGTGGGTCAGTACATGCATATTTCTTTGTCCAAAGTCTATTTTATCCTGAAGCATACTGAGACTAAGAAAATTTGAGATTGCTTAACAAAATGATTGAATGACGTAGCCTCATGAGTTGGCTAAGGCTATGGTGGTTTGACCCCACATCTTGGGTTCAACACCCACCAGAGGCACGCTCGCCTTTAAAAAAAAATTCCTAGAAAGCTAATAGAAGAGCGGGAAATTGTGATTCAATTGCCTTCGATCTATGAGACTGTGTAGCAGTGCTGTCCTTTTTGCCTTTCTTCAGTGAAATTGTGATTCAATTGCCTCACACAATTTTTATTTATTCGTTTAATCTTCAGTAGTAGACAATTTGCATTTCTTCTTTATTTTCTACTGTTTGCATTTTATCTTCAGAAGAATTCATTGCATACAAACAATAAAATTGGTTGTTTATTTTCATTCTTTCATTTGATATTTATTGTTTCTCGCCTTATGAGCCTTGGGTGGGGTTCATCAGGGCAATCTGATTTTGAATTAGAGAAGGGGATGAACTCTGTGGGTATGTTATTGTTTGCATTTTAATTGGTTGTTTATTTATAATGGAAGGGGATGGACTCTGTGGGTATGCTATTGTTTGCATTTTAATTGGTTGTTTCCTTATAATGGAAGGGGATGAACTCTGTGGGTATGCTAATTTGGGTTCATTGTGGTTAATCCAGGTATGTTTCTAATATTAGTCAGTGTGTTCATGGTCGTTAGTCCATATATGATCGGTAGGTTTGTCAAGTTTTTGTAGCTAATTTCAAATGCCATTTGGGTTCATTAAGCTAATTTCAAATGCCAAAGGGTTAAGCTAATTTCAAAATTAAGATCATTTGATGAATTAGTAAAGTAATATAATACAAACAATATAATTATAAATTTATAGTATTTTGATTAATTATTTATTTTTGTATATGACTATGATTAAATTTTAAAAATATATGATTTAAAAAAATATACCGATTATTCCTGATCAATCGTAATTCGGTCCTGGACCGCGAAGCGATTTAACTACCCAGATTAGGAATAAGTTTCCTTGTTTAGTTAAAACAAGAAATTTCTCCTTGTGGGATACTTTCCAATTAGGGGTAGGTTTTCCGTGTTTGGTTAAAACAATAAAGTTCTCCTTGAGGGACAAAGAAAGTAATATATAAACGCCTTCCAATTAGGAGTAGGTTTTCTTTGTTTGGTTTAAACTTGTTTAGCCAACAAACAGTGTCATTGCATGTAGGATCTAGTCATCCGGGGAAATAGCCTCTCAATGGGTTTGTTCTTGAGAGTGTGTTGTAATCTTTGTTAATTAATAAGAAGGCAAGGGTTGTGATAAATTGTCATCTTCTTATTCTATTTTATTATTTTCTGCATATACTCTGAATCGGCTGCATATCCAAGTGGTACTAGAGCAAGTTTCACCATCATTGGGAGATCTTGTGGTATATGGTCTTGATGCGCAAACAATACAAGCAATTCAGAGAAGTTCTTGAATGTTGCAGGAGCATTGATTGTCGAGATTAAAGAAGATGATGGGACAAAAGGGTGATGCAGAGTCGGACAAATTTACAAAGCTTGAATATGAAATGAAATTGTAGTCGTACCTTTGAGAAATTTATGGAAGGCTTGGGGAAAAAGTTCAGTGTTCGAGATGGGATTTCAGGAGAAAAAGATCTCTAATCCTAAATGGGTCCACTCAAACGAAGTGGGGTGATCACATGTCGGATGGCGAAGACGAATAAAAGGAAACGATTTCACTACTAGGTAATTTCTTCTGCCACGAATTCCTTTGATAGTTTGAAAATTGATTTCAAAATCGAGATTCCAAACTATGATGGCACCACTGACATGGAGAAACCAAATCAACTAGAAACCTATTAAACACTATATGGGTTTAATCATATCCAAAATATTCGTTTTGCAAGTCAGATCATGACTTGGTGGAAGTCATATAGCAGGCACTGCAAGATTGAGACCCTGTCACCGGAACAGTTCAAGGGAGCTTTCCAGAAACAATTTTACCTGATAGGTGCATGCTGAGGAAAGGTGGTATAAGTGGCAGCACTTACGCCTGAAGTACAACCAAAGATGCATGAATACATGACGGAGTTCCATAATTAGCTTTTGACGTTGGACATAGATAGTGAGAAGTACGAAATGCTTATGAAGTACACCGGTGGACTGGACGAACATATTCGTAAGGAATTAAAGTTGTTTCAAGTTCGTCTATTAGGGAGAGAAATGAAAAGGGTGACACCAAGAGGTCTGATAGTCAAAACAGTGACCCAAACTCGAAAGGGGACCGGGACAAAAGTAAGACAACTTATGACCGTAAGAATTCGATGCAAAGAGAAAGGGCACATAGGTGACAAGTGTTGGACCAAGTATCCTCATCTTAAACTCTGCAAGGTGATGGAGGAAAAGAATAAGGCTCTTACATTTACAGGTGCATTGCCAACATTTGTCACAGTGTTGATAGAAGCTAATCCGAAACTGAGTATTTTGTCCAGGTCAGGTTAACTAAATGAGGATGTCAGAGAGGAACTATTTTATCTTAGAATACATGTTAAAGACAAGATAGTAAATGCAATTGTAGATTCAGATTGCAGACAATGGTGCAGCAAGTGGGTTTGAAAATCGTGTAGCATCCAGAGCCATATTCTTTGATATGGTTACAAAGACAGTTGAAAGAGGAAGTCAACAAGCAGCGTGTATTCTAGTTTTTGTATCCCGACAGTCTCATTATGAAGTGGCGTGTGATGTGGTTCCATTGGATGTGTACCAGGCGATTTTTGGGAGTTCGTACCTATGGGATGTGAGATAAAGATGTTATACATTATTGGGAGTTCGTACCTATGGGATGTGGGATAAAGATGTTATACACTATCGTAGAGATAAAAAAAAATATAGTTGATGATTGATGACAAATCTAATGTGATCAATGCTTTGGTTGATCTGCCTACGAATTCTATTATGTCGACAACTCAAGTAAAAAGAATGGTGAATACTTATAGTATGTTTGGCATCCTTGACTTTTAGGTAGACTACAGAGAGTCTGGGAGGTTATGACAGGATTATGATGACTTGTTTCAGGATGTAGATGAATTAGTGTCGAAGCGAGATGCTGAGACACAATTGAAGAGATCACATGAAAGGTATAAGGCAAAACATGACAACAATCAAGTGCCTTATAATTTTGGAGAGGGTGACTTAGTTTAATTACGCCTCAATAAGAAGCATTTCCTGGGGAAGGAAATAAGTTGAAGCCTATCCCATATGAGCCTTTTCGTATTGTAAAGCAAATTGATGACAATGTCTTCCAGCTAGATGTGCCCCCTATATGCAAATGTATTTGGTTGTTAATGCCGAGTATTTTAAGTTGTTTGAGCCTCCATTGTTGGATGATGATGGTGATGATAAGGTTCGGTTGTCACCGGTTGATGACTTGTGGTTTGACAAGGAAGATCCATTGAAGACAAATTGCATTTTGGAGCGAAAAGTGATTAAGACACGTGGATGAGAGCATGAGATTATTTGCATTTTGGACGTGTTGGTCAGGTTCCGTCAAAGTTCAAATGTTTCAACGGGAAGAAAAATGACTCTCGAGTTCCCTACCTCCAATTCTAAACTTAAACGAGAGTTCAAGTTCCTAAAAGGGTAGTCGTGATATTGGAATATCCTCTTTTGGGAACTTGAGGTTTGGGGCGGAATTTAGAAGGTTTTGCTGAAAATAGGAAAGTTCTCCTTATGGGACAAGGAAAGTAATATGAAAATACTTTCCTATTAGGCGCAGACATCCTACAAGGATGTTGATTAAAATATGAAAGTTCTCCTTGAGGGACAAAGAAAATAATATGGAAATACTTTCCTATTAGGAATAGACTTTCTTTATTAGGTTAAATAAGAAAATTCTCCTTGGGGGCAAGGAAATTAATATGGAAACACTTTCCTATTAGGAGTGGGCTTTCTTTGTTTAGTTTGGACTTGTTTACCCTGTATATGATGTTATTGTATGTAGGTTCTAGGCATCCAAAAAAATAGCTTCTCAACGAGTTTGTTCTTGAAAGTGTTGTAATCTTTGTTGATTAATAAGAAAGTAAAGGTTGCAACAAATTGTCTTCTTCTTTTCTCTTTTATTATTTTCCGAATATACTTTGAATTGGTTGCATATCAAAACATTTGGGATGAACAAATCTAACCAGATTTCAAGGTGTATGTTCTTAGTGGCATCACTCGAAGCTCTTCTAGCTGGAGAAACCTTGAAAATATTTGCATTCATGAAAAAGAAAATTTGGATGAGTTTTATGTTAATTTGATAGAAATCTCCAAGCAATCTTACCCCCCTAAAGTAACAAATGAACACCCTTTTATAGATTGGGCTTAGATTCAATTTGAGGCCCGAAATAACATGCCCTATCAGTCCACACTCATTCAAACCTAAGACTTTTCTACTTAAGTCTCTTAGCAACCCCTGACCTGGTACACTTGGAAGTAGACTACAAATCCTACTATACTTCATTTTTACTGTCCAAGTCAAAACCATCGTAGAGTACTTAGTCCAGCTATTCTTACAACCCAGTTAAGCTCTCTACGGCAAAACTCCCCTGCCCACTGTGTGCTAGGATTATACATGAAAATCTTTTCAAATCCCCTATGTTGTCAGGGGCGCAGAACACTGTGAGGCGCTAAGGAGGTTTCATCATCGGGCATGTGAGGCTCATAATATCCTCGTTCAATCAAAACGAGGGTACGATGCCAGCCAGGGTGCCCGCCCAACAAGTGTCGTGGCATTCCTTCAATAGGTACAGTTTTAAGCTTCCCGACTTGGGAACGAACAGTCATTCCTTGGTGGTGTAGATCAAGCCATCATGCAACAAGAATTGACAGGTTTTCCCCCATTTGATAAGATCCAAGATGGCTTGAGCTTAGGGTACCCAGGTGCTTCCAACAACAAAACTTACTGGAGAATAAAATTCTTCCCTGCGTAAATTTCAACATTTTTATCTTCATCATCCCCCAAATGGCTAATCCTTTTAGTCACTGACTTAGATAGTTATTCAATAGGTCCAGTTTTAAGCTTCCCGACTTGGGAACGAACAATCGCTCCTTGGTGGCGTAGATCAAGCTATCATGCAGCAAGAATTGACGGGTTTTCCCCAATTTAATAAGAGCCAAGACAGCTGGAGCTTAGGGCACCCAGGTGCTTCCAACAACAAACTTTGCTAGAGAAGCAAATTATCCCCCGCGTAAATTTTATCATTTTTATCTCCATCATCCCCCAAATGGCTAATCCTTTTAGTCACTGACTTAGATAGTTATTCAATAAACTAATTCATAAGTTAAACTAACTCAAGTTTTTTATTTTTATTAAGAAAAAAAGTGATATTAGTGCCCAACACCTAGCGCCTCACCTGAGGCGTAGCGCCGCGGTGCTTTGAGGCACTAAATTTTTTTTTTTAGGCGAGGTGCCTTTTGAAAATAATAGCACCTTGGCGACATTCCTGAAACATAGCAAATCCCTCCACTCTTTTCACAACCTATATTTATTCATGTATTCTTTTTCCTCGAACAAAAGAGAAAACAAAAAGGAATGATACTTTGGGATGAAGATGAAAGTGAAATGGCTTTGAACCTAACACGTTGTTATAGTAAATGAGGTGTAACAAGAAAATATGGGACGCAACGATGAAACAGCCAACGATAATAGAAGATGAAATTCTTTACTTAAAATATGAGATGTGATGATGATACACCCAAGGATAATAGAATATGTAATTTTTACGCCCTGGAAAACCTTTGAAAATTGGATATTGAAGGCATTATTGACCATTATATAAAGACTAGATGCTAGACTCACAAGCTAAAATGCATGGAAATTTGATGGAACAGACAAAGTTAACAAGGGAGCAGTGTAGGCATGAGTTGATTAACATTTAAACTATAAAAATGTAATCAGATCAGATTACCTATTGTTTTGTGGATAGCATTACAGTTCATTTAGATCATTCTATAGGACTGAATAACACTGACAGTCCAGACATTAAACTGTATTGAATGAGAAGTATAAGCTGACCTTCATTTGCTTAGAAAATATGTTTGAATGAAAACAAATGTGCCATGTAGAGACATACATGCGGCCATGATACAAGAACGACCTCTCAAGTGCACATGAATAACTATGTTCAACAACCTGAAATACAACTGCTAGAAATTAGATCAACGGCATAAGTGACTGATTTATGTTCTCAATACTTGCAAAGGTTGAACATGAAGAATAAATAAATAAATAAAATGCACACACAAGCATAAGTCACCAGGGAATGCAGATATGTACAAATGTTTCCATTTTTACTCATGTTGTTCCTCATCCTAAGCCAACAATTTCAGCTTCCAGTTTCAAGTGTTCTAATTGTGGTGACAGGCCAGGCTCTGGACATGTTCAACAAGGGCCTCGAATCCAAAGGGCTCAAAATTATTATTTTTATTATTATTATTACTACTATATTACTATTAGGATTTTTTTTGGAAAAAAAAAAAGCATGAAATTTGGACCAGTAAAAGCATATCTACACATAGTTTATCTAAAAATTTTATTGCTCCAATGGCATACCATCTTACCATTTTTGGACAATTAGGTCAAAAAGAAACTATTTCTATTAGTCATTTACTTGGGGCCCCTAGTTTTAGTGCAAGGGCCCATATTTTTAGCACAAAAAGCCCCCAATATTTAGTCTTTGCACAGGGGCCATTAGATCTCAGAGACAGCCCTGTGTAGTGATATAATTTGCCTGCTCAGTAAGTGCGTCAAGGGAACAAAAAATACTTTGTGGATGGAGCGTGGTGTGCCCTAAACCCTAAAGTCAATTGACAAGGACATAGCAGCTCTAGTAATTCATTAAGACCATGTGCTCAGACCTCTAAGCTCCAGGGCAAGCTAATGTAAGCGAGTGGAATCAATGTAAATTAGGTATGACATCCAATACATGACAGGGGTGCACATAACATTTAGGTTTAGGATTTGCTTAGTTCCACTCCGGGTAAGTTGTTTTGGTTTTTATTTAAAACATGCAGCCAGTGTTAGTGACCTGTAAATCGTATCAAAGATCGTAGAGTTTAACATTTAGATTTAATCATAAATCATAAGGTTTATTATTTATATTAAAAATTACTATACTTATTGTGTATTATATGATTAAAAATGTCAACATGCAGCCAGTGTTAGTGACTTGTAAATCGTATCAAAGATCGTAGAGTTTAACATTTAGATTTAATCATAAATCATAAGGTTTATTATTTATATTAAAAATTACTATACTTATTGTGTATTATATGATCAAAAATGTCAACATAAAGCCACAGACTTAAACAACAGATAAAAACTTGGCTCTCTAGAATATTTTGGAAATTATCATTTAAAAGGTTCAAAGAAGTTTGAGGAAATCAGACATACGATCAACTGGCCTTTTTCACAGTTCTTAAATCAGAAGGTTTATCGCAAAAAATACTGAAATTACGTTCTAACCAAACCACCCAACGTACTGCAAAAGGGATCAGCTTCCCTAAAATCTTCCCTTCAGGAGATGATTCTAGTGTTTCCACGAACGCAATAACATCTCAATGGTCACCAGCATCACCCAATATAACCCAACCTGTTTACGAGATATCCTCAAACCAATCTAAAGCACTCACACTAAAGAAGAAGATGTACTCCATTCTCAAGGAAATTGTCACAAGGAGCAAATAACAAAGATATCCACACCTCCATCATTTAGCTCGACCTTGGTTGGAATTTTATTCCAAACAACTGTCTACATTCGGAAAGAAACCTTAGGTTTTTATATGTCTATCGCAAATCATGTGAAAAGAGAGGATGGCAGCGATTGGGAATTTGGGCTTTTGGTAGATGGAGAAAGAAAATTCGAGATGGGAGAAAAGTCAGTACATAATCAACAAGAGGAGAACCCTTCCAGTCGATCCATGGGAGAAAACGCTGTCACACCTATCGATCGAATCATTCGAGTGTAAGTTGAGTCGCAATTACATGTCAGCTAGTGAATCAAACACAATTCAACATGATTAAAGGCATGTAGTATTTCTTCACCAATTCAAAATGTTATCTTGTCAATTTAATGTAAATAGCAAGTCAACTCGTGATTTATATCAGATTTAAACATTGCTTACACTCATTTAAATTAAATAAAGTTGCTTGTTATTAAATTATTTGGTCAATAGAAAAGAAGGGGATAAGGGTGATCATGGTTCAGTCCAGATCAGTTTTTAGGAACACCGACAACAAAACCAAATTGTGACGGCTTTGGTGTCCTTAAACTAAACCAAGCCGACCTACAAGGAAAAAACTAACTGAACCGACTATGACATATTCTTCACCGGACACCTACTGAATCGAGAGCTGAAACTTGCACTCTTTTAACCGACCAAAATTGAATTGAACCGACAATAACTCATTTTCCCCATTTTATGTAGTAAAATTTAATTCATAAATAAATAACTTCAGTTAGGTTAAATGATTTTCGATTTTCAAATTTCAAAATCGACAATCGAATCGAAAGTGGCATGTTTTTAATAATGACAAACTGAACCAACAATTCACCAAAAGGGAAGTAGCTAGTTAAAAACAGATTTATTATCGAAAGTGGCTTGTTTTAATAATGACAAACTGAACCAACTATTTTCACCAAAAGGGAAGTAGCTAGTTTAAAACAGATTTATATCTTAAAGCTTTTATTATTCTTTTAGTCTGAAGTCTCTTATTAACATCAGGCACGTTACTAGAATTCACCAATAGGGAGGTAGCTAGTTAAAACAGATTTGTCATGCTAATAAAGTGTGCATGTGTATGTGTGTAAGATTATTTTTGGGGATATCACCATGTCCATATGATAAAATAAATAAATAGTGAGGACTTACCTCATCCGGAAGGAGATTAAAAATCGTTTGTAAAGGCCCAGGCTTTTGATGAACCACTGTGGGCCCTTGTTTATCTAAAGATATCCTTCTTCGAGCATTTGCTCCCCCATAGCTATTAGCCCTATCCATACATGCTTACAGTCAAAAACAAGAAACCAGTGTGTGACCACATTGATAATAATCATAATAATAGTAATAATAAAAAGGTATCAAATCTAGCGAGAACTGCAACAGCTTCTTAGCCGAATATCTCTGAAAGAGTTTGAAATTCAGTACATATGATAACTACAATCAAACAAGTATATCACTTATCATACGATTTTTTAAGCAATAGTATGCCATATTCATATTTAGCACTAGTAAAACAGGTGATAAAGAAAAGTAAATAGTCATAAATAACAAATAATAATCAAATAGCTTAGATAATGAACTACCATTCTCTAAAAAGATTTAGATAATGAAGAAAAAGAGAAATAGTGTTTGAAAAGCGTCAGATATTCATAGTGAAGGAACAATGACACGACAGTTAATCTAATTTACTTAAAATGGAAGACAATTTTTAAATTTAACCTATAAATCTACAAGGGGGATAATGTTAACATGAAATCGAATTGAAAAAATGGAAAATATCCATTGTAGACAACAAAAGACGTCTTGTAATAAGTCCCACACCATAAAATCCAACACAGATAAAACCTGAATATCCAAATGCAGATAAATGTTAAACAATAGTCTTTAGAGGAGTGTAATTGGCTCTATATGGTTGTCACATGCTTGCCACATGCCATTATAATATGTAAACCTACTATTTGTACTTGTTCAAAAAAGAATACAAGTAAGTTTGACTTAAATAATTCTTACATGGTATAACACACCCCTACATACTCCCACACCTCCACTAAGTTTAATGCACTCTCTTGCCACCATCGTAAGTTCTCTCTATCTCTCACTTCTACACTTTGTTTCTCTTCCTTCTTTCACAGGATCTGAATGTCCTAGCCTACTCACCCAGACTTCTATTTCTCGATTTTATTTCCTCTCTACCCAAACCCTTATCTGTTTCTCATTCCCTTCTACAACATTTTCCACAGTCCCAAAATCCTTGATTTCACCTTCAATCTCCCATGCAACTGAACCTCACCTCAAACAAATCACAACCTATCCTCTTCATTGCCTGCAACTTACCCACACTTTAGTTAACAGCAACTGTACCACTTCCCTCATTTGCAACTGAACCACTCTTCATCACTTCCACCTTAGCTCTTTCTTTCTTACCCTTTCCATCTTTTGGGATTACTGTCATGCAGATTCAATGGGGATGATTAGCTGAACAAGTTGCATTGGTTCCGAATGAAACAATCTATCAATGGACGATCCCCACCCTGCTTTTTTTTTTTTTTTTTTTCTGATCGTCAATCAAAACCCTCGTTCTCTTATCCAAGAACTGAGATTTCCTTCATTTGGACCCAATTTCCAGATTCCCTCTGGCCGTATCCGCAGTCGAAGATCAGGGAGTGGTCCACCAAGCAGTGGCCAATTTTCAGCAATATCTAGGAGACATTCTTCAAACTCTTTACCTTTGGCACTTCTATATTTTTCCTCTACTTCTTTTCTTATTGAAGACAAATTGGGGAGTTGGGTGAGTAAGATTGCATATTGGTTGTTGGATTTGTTTAAAGAAAATAATAAATGACAAAACGAGAGTTTCAACAGATCGAGAGGGAGAATGTGTGTTTGTTGGAAGCAACATTGCTTGAAATCAAAGAAGAAATAGAGTTGTTTTACTTCATTACGACCTGAATTGAGTTTGTAACTTCAGAGGAAGGAAAAAGAGACCATAAGGCCTGGTTTGGTTGTCTCATTGAAGAAGCAGGCTGAAAGAGTTTCAAGCAAGGGTTTGACCCATTCCTCTAGTCCTAAATAATTTAGAAAAGATAAAAATAAGGATTTGCTACTTAAGATTTTAATCGTGGCCATTTAATCATCCTCTACTTGTTATGGTTTACATGAGATTCTAATCTTGTCCATTCAATCTAATTCAACGTTTGCACATTTTCATTTCATTTAATTAAAATGTTCATCTCGATGCTGCAATCTATCTCAGGATGTGATTTCTTATTTTGGGTCATTGATTATTCATGGGGATTTATGCTAGATTGCATTGAGAGCATAGCAGGGCCAATTTGGTCATTACATAATTTAAGGATAGGTAGGGTTGTAGCGTGGTTTACTTAACCATCAGTACCAAAATACAATTTGTAATGGGTGCTAAATAGTAATTTTAAGAAAATAATAGGTACCAAAAGGTAAATAACGCTTAATGTTTCAAAGTGACAGTGTTAAGGCTGATGAGTTTAATGCCCTGATGAATTGGACTCATGCTCCTCCTTTGGGTGTAAATAACGCTTAAAGTTTCAAAGTGACATAGTGAATTGTTAATTTTGTTATTTACTGTTGACACACATGCTTTGGAGATATTTATGTGTAAAAATATTTATACTATTCACGAGAGAATACAAGTGTCATTGACTTCTCAAACTTTCCTATAAGCATGATTAGCAAAACTTAATTCCTAAATCTTAAAGTAGAAGTGCATAACAAACAAATAATTGAAACCATATAGCTAATGACATTAAAATGATATCTTTACATGACACTAAACAAGCACAGACTATTCGGAAAACTCGTTGTATTCATGTCAGACATGTATCAGACGCCGACACTCGCTGGACACCTTCCGACACACATCGGACACATAGTCAATGTGTCGGCAGGTATCAGACACAAGATTAATGTGGTCAACGTGTTGAATATGCCTATGATACACACGAAACTTGGTCAGGACACTGTCAAGACTTGGCAACCAACTTCGTTTTGTTTTTTTTTACTTTTAGATGTATAATAATCACCTATTATATTGGTTGTCGATTCATCTGAAGTGAATGACTCTTTCAATTGTGATTCAAGATAAATAAAGCAAAGAGCTACTAAAGTGTAGAGATAGTCTATGCTTCTTAATCTTTGCTTCTTTTTCACACATTTGTTTTTTCTCTCTTCTACTTCTCTATTTTTTTTTCCTTGCAACAGAGTGTCATCTTCTTACCGCATTTGCACATCTTCTTCTTCTATACGTTTTTCTTCTTCGTGCTCTTTCTACATTCTTTTCTACTTGCAACAAAGATGAAGAAATTCTAGGAAGACACTTTATTATATTATTGTATAATATGATATTAAAAAAAATAATCTGACATGTCGACGTGTTCCCGAGTCCTAGTTTTAGGAAAATTATCGAGTTGGCGTGTCGTGTCCGATTCCGACATGATGCGCGTGTCCATGTCAATGCATCCTTGCATGATACTTATTAAAAGTCTTTCAAACAACAAGCAACATACATAATAGTTGAGAAGAATAGTGATGACAATTACCTTGACGAATTTACAGGAAGTTTCCTTGTTTTAATATGAAGACAAACCTGACAAATCAAATACACAAAAATAAATATAATTTAAAAATGAGAATAAAAAGAAAAATGCGAACATTTGAATGAATACAAAAGTTAAATGGTAATTATCAAATACTTTTACCTGTCCTGATGGACTATCTAATGTATGCCAGACTGCTCCTGTTTGACCCTCAGCATCAACTGTAACAGACACTGAACCAAGAACTGTGCTTTTCCAAATGATATCCCAATCATATATCGTCACATTGATCTGCAATTTAATTTAAAACGAATGCAATTCATATGCGCCCAAAATCTATGGAGTGCAACATATGCACACCAGACACCAAATTATGATTAATATGTCCCAGTGTTTAAAACAACAGAGCATAGTAGAGAGCATGAAGATAGCTGCCAATAGCAACACTGACTCTGCCTCTAGAAAGGGGAGGCTGCAGGCCTGGGTCGAAAAGTTTATATAAGTGTTTTTTATAATTTTCCTAGTTCTTTAGAGAATCTTAAGAATAAATTTACAGAAGTTTTCTTCTTTTGCTAATTTTTTAATAAGAAAGACAGCAACTATGCTTTATAAGGACTTTTCAGAGTTGAGGCCACAATTAAGTAATGAGTTTTGACAAAGGACCCTAGTTAATGGAAGTCTAGGCCCTATTATTTGACAGTTTCATCCAGAGGTCCGTTAGTATTTCAGTGACATGAAAAAGATCCCCTAATGTGCATTGCATGTAAGGACTTGTCAAAATAAAGATAAAAAAAAATCTAAATGTGAATCTTGAGATATAGAAGAGATCAATGGTTCAAGATTTATTTTTTTTAGAACCTTAATTTGTGCATCTTAGAGATAAGCTAAGTTTACAGATAAAAAATGAAATAAAAAATTCATCTTCTTCCTCAAACCAACTCCTACAATTTCATCTACTACCAGCACCTTGTCCTCGCCACCTTTCCTCTTCCCTTCTCTTCATCCTCTTTTTTCCCTTTCTCAGTCTATCCCTTGCCCCTATTCTTCTTATACACACAGATATGTTATAGAGGCCTCTGACTGAATTCCTTTCAACCTATTGATTAATTATTATCTCCTCCTTGAAGCCACCATTCCCTGTGCAATTTCCTGGATCTGCAATATGAAGCAAAACATACGCCCTTTCAGCTTGTATTCCAGGATGATTGACTTCCAATTTGAAGCCAGAACCATGGCTCATTCCACCAATGTCAATAAATTTCACGATTTCAAGAAAAACAAACTTGTAGTCCAGGCTTGAAAATGCCAACTGATTTCAGAATGGATCAGATTGAAGAAAAAAATCTAGGGTATCAAAAGCTCTCAATGAGAGGTAAAAAAAAAAGATAGATTGGAGAGCTGAAACTGAGAGGGAAAAGTGAATCTTAAAGAAGAGAAGAAGACGCCTTCGATAAACAAACGAGCAGATCTCAAGGAGTTTCTTCTACTAGATTTTGAGGAAATAAACCAAGGAAATAATGAATAACAGAGGAGCTCCTTCTTGTACAACTTCAAATCAGTAACAAAGTAAGTTGTTCCAGTGAAATTCAATGTTAAAGAGGCCCCAATTGTATCTCTGTTTCACAAGATCAGTAAGTTTTATTTTCCATTTTTTTATCTGTGCCATTAATGATTAATGTCTCCTCAAGATCTTTAATTTTACAAGGCCTGCAGACGGGGACCATTTTTCCATCTCAATAACATACTATTGGAGCTACTGACAGAACCGTCAGTGCGTCACAATAGGGCCATAAGTTCCCTCTAAGCAACAGGGGCCTTTAGAAACCATAACTTGACTGAGGCCGAAACTCATCAAAACACAGAGGATGATGAACAAACATTATGCTAATACAAGGGATTATATCTTTATGAGGTTAGCCCAGTACATACAAGCAAAGTAAGGCAGGTTTTAGACTGGCCCCTCAGTTTCAGTATTATTTTCATATTGTATTGTATTGGTTTTTTCCTTATTTTTGGGAATTCTTCTAGTTCTTTCTCCCTCATACTTTAGATATAAAGTCTGGGGAATTCTTTTCGAAAGGTCTGTTTGGTAGCCCATTTACCGTGGGAAATGGAATCTAAATCCCATGTCAAGAGAATTTTTCACTGTTTAGTTTTCCATTTAACGACAGGAAACCAATTCTGCACATGACTAATGTTTCTATCACGGGGGAAATCCAACTTTTTGCCCAATTGGTTTCAATCCTATGTTTCCATGCTACCAAACAGACCCTTTAAGGCTTTAACGATGAAAACACATTTATAAAAAATAAAAATTAAATAAAAAAAAAACTCCCGATTCTTCCACTGGCTGATCAGTTGACTTATCTCATTGAAATCTTCCATAGTGCAACCATATTCACTGATTAGACTGCTACAAACCTGAGTGAATAGACAATTAAGGGGTACATGATCAACTGATTCCTCCTTAGCTGAACACAGAATACACCTTTTAGGAATTATCATACTGCTTGTAGAGACATCATCAACAGTAAGCATACAAACATGCAGGACAGTGCACATGAAGAAGCAAATATATGGAGGCACTTGTTTGACCCGCACCAACTTGTGAATTCCACCTACCTTGAATTATTCTCTTCCTGAAGCAATTGAGGGGCAACAATGTGGAACAACTCTTTACCGAGATAGATTTTGAGCTGTTACTCCTGGTCCACTTGTCCAGATTATCTAGCTCCATGACACTAAGCATACCTTCTGTTTCATTTATTCATTGGATAAGGACTTCGGAAGAATGCAGACAACTAAGGAAGTTGCACGGTTTGTTCAACAAGCTAGGGATGACTTCAGCCAACTAGATGAGAGGGCCACGATGTCATGCCTTAGTGTGGTGAAGCCAAATTTATGCAATGACGACGGAAAAGAAATAGAAATCAGAGACTAGAAACTAGCTATGAGCGGTTTCCAGAAAAACCTACATCCTTATGTCACTTTGATACTATTTATAGCTAGAGAGTTTGCAAGGAGGGTTCTTTTGGGGTTTTAAGAGTATACACCACGTATCCGCATGGTCCCTGATTAACATCATCAGAAAAGTTTTAACAGCAGTTACAACTCACAACTGACTTTTTGGGTCGGGCCATGATGCTGTGGGATCAGAGCATGCACCATTTTTTTCACCAATCCACCAGTCGTATGAAAGGATCCGTTCAATTTTTAGTTTCTGACATCGCATTAGCAGTTTACTTCCGATGTGATGATCTAATTACGTCTATGTCCACATCAACAGATCAATTAGCTCCTTTACACAAGCAAGTCCATGTATATTGCACAATCACCGAGGGAGCCACATAAATTTTCAGTTAATGGTTACTTATCATTCTTATTTTATCATTTCTTGAGTTGATGCAGCTATTCTCCAAGTACAAGAAATGAAATCATTGTAGTTAAGGCGTTGAGGCGAAGGCAAGGCGGACGGTCCTAAAAATGCCTCAGGCGTGAGGCGTGAAGCGAGGCGGACGCCTCACTTCACTGAGGTGTTCTTAACATTTTATAAAGATATTTTTATAATAAATTGAAACATATAAGCACAGTAATATACATCATCATTTTGATAAGTATCATAAGCAAATATGTACAAAAAATGACACAACTACCTAGAATCAAAATATTTTTTAAAGATTATTTGATAATAAATTGAAACATATCAGCATAGTAGTATACATCATCATTTTGATAAGTATATAAGAAAATATGTACAAAAAGTGACACAACTACCTAGAATTGAAATTGAAATATAATAAAGTTGCATAGCATAGCGAAAAGACGCACTACATAAGTGTCAAGTAACTTGCAAACATCCACTAAATCATTAAAAATCAATAATCTTGAAAAAATAGAAACTCAAGAATATTGAACATTTGTTAGAAGAAATTGTTGGAATGGTTGGTAAAAATTCACAAGTATAATCATTATTGGCATTCCAAAAGGATAAAAATCATTTAACTAAGTTATGAAAAATCAAGATTGATGTTGATCACATATTGATCAAAACATGATATGTTTTCTCCCAAAAAAATATAAAAAGTATGACAAATTTATCAAAACTTAAAAATGTATTATCTTGTTTTTATCAAATTGATCAAATATTACACCAAGAAACATAAAACCTTATTATAGAGTGGGTTGTAACCTTTTTTTGCTGCAATTAGGCTACAAATGGGCTGACTACAACCAGTTTTTGGACTGAGGCGGCTGAGGCAGTGAGGCGGGGCGAGGCGGATGCCTCATTGCACCGCATTGCCTCACTTTTAAGCGAAATTTTGTAAAAACGCCTTGAAACATGCCTCGGTCGCCTTGACTACACTAAATGAAATGAATATCAAAAGTAAAGTTCAAGTACTTTCTAGTTCACATGGTTTTTTTCCTTCTATAATTGAGAAGTATTCACATGTTTCCTTGATGAAAAAGAACATGAGGACACTTATGTTTATGTTTCATGGCCCATGGAAACCCACCCAATAGACTAATCAAGTAATCATTTCTTATGTACCTACTTTCTAAAAACTGCAAATAATAATAACAATAATATTAAAAGAGTCATGCTTTGCAAAGCTAAACATGTAACACACTATATTAAGAAACGCATTTCTAAATAAACACCACACACACTAAGCCTGTTTGATTTTAAAAATTTTAAGTAAATCATCTAAATGTCAGCATTCAAAGATTAGAGTCCATAAACTCTACCTGAACAGGAAGCTCATCAGCAAAAAAATTGAACTCTTCACCCCACATTGGATTTCTAGAACCCGGAACCATGGAACTGCATCATCACCAAAGAAGCAAAAGAAATATCAAACAAAAAGTTGGAATATGTGCCGATTATGTAAAATAAGTTTCAAGCAAGCAAAAGAGATCCACTATGTTCAAACTTCAAAGGTAGCGATTTTATTGAATCATAAAAGGGAAAAACTCATAAGGGGACTCAATAGAGCCCAACAAACACAAATACAAAGAAACCAACAGCAAACAAAGAAAAACATTAGCAGAAACAAAGGAATATAAAGAGAACATATGAGCACGGTACCACAAGATGGACTTCATTTTAAGAAGGAGCCTCTCAATGTGACAGTTTCTTTTTAAAGATTTTTGAATTACTTTCATTCCAAAACCAAATAATCGCACATGGTATTATATCCGACAACCAAACTCCCAACAAAGTTAGATTCCATGTATTCCAATACAATGATCCACTGTGTAAGGTTCACTTGCACCTTCTTTGCCATCTTGAAATTGCCCAAGAAAGCTACCCATAAGCTTTTAACTATACCACAATTAACAATCAGATGATCAAAGCTCTCTGATTCCATTGTTTTATTTATAATGGTAAATGTTCCATTGTAATATTAATTACAACATTACAATGAAGCACAAGGTGAAGTTACCACCTTCAAAAGAGAAATAAAATTACATCATTAACTAAACCCTTCCGCCATCTTACAAGGTACGTCACAGACAAAACATTTTGGCAGCTAGATTACCCACCATCTCCTTCCCAGTGTTGAAGCCCAACACATGTTTAATAGACCAAATAGTGTCACTATTTGTAGAGCTGGAGAGATAGATAACCCACTTGGAAAGAATTCAGTGAACCACAAGAGGGCCCAGTTGAGAATCTTCTTCCTCAACCCTGTCTCCCATTGTTTTTCTTCCCTTTCCCTTTCTCCATAGTGATATCCATATGCTTAGCTTTCTCCATCAGCTTCTCCGTCACAGAGTTATCATCATCCACTTCTCAGCCTCCTCTATGGAGCTCCTTTGTATCCACGCTCTGAATCCATCAAATGGGACCACAGAGATTGGCATTTCAAGCATCAGCACCCTACCCCAAATGTTCAAATTCACAAGCCCACACAGAAACAGGAAAAGCAACTGTGAGCATTGTAGTTCGGGTACATGTTTGAGTCCTCGAAGTCATCATCTACATGTTGATCCACTCATTACCAGAGTCACAAAGGTTCCCACCTTTTTTAAGCTTTGTCATCTCCATCATCCACATTCTCATCTTCAACACCTCTCTTCCTTGCTTCATTGTCACTCCATTCACTATCTTTCTATTTGAGAACTTGTGATGATGAACCCCACTAGAGAATTCAGGCGTTGAGAGGCCTCAACACAGTTGATCCCATTTGCATTGGTGGTGGTGTTTGTGTTGTTGTTGCAGTAGCCATGCATTTCATAATTGCCTTCATTGCTACCTACATACCTCAGACATTCTACAAACCTATGTCACCCGATAGCTCCATGGCCACTTGGCACACAGTGGTGAGTGGAAGATCCACCAAAACCCACACGAACTATTTTTCCTCCATCTTCTAGGAGCCACTTTTTTCTCTTTGTTCCACCATCAACCAAGCCTCCCCATTCCTCCTCCATCTAGGAGCCACCTTCTTACAGGCATACAGGCCTCTATGTAAGTCAGCCACCCATTCTAGCATAATACACACCACCCCATAAACTCTACCACCTATCTCCTCCACCTTAACACAATCCTTCATCAATCTACCCCCATCACAAAGTAAAAGGATTTGTTTACAACCTCAACCTCATTCACCAATCACCACAACGCAACAAAGAGCGCAGAAAACAAAACAAATCAAAAAGGGACTCTCAAGATAACTGAACTACATCAACAGATGAACAACCCTAAGACAACCTCCCTGGTTTGATATCACAGATCGAGGAGTTATTGTGAACATTACAAATACTTGTATACTTTTCAAGAACTTGATGTATACTTTTCATTTGCTAATAGTCTTTTTCTCACTAGCAGCTAGTTTTATACAATACATTAGTAAAAAAAAATATCACAGATTGGTCATGAGCTTAAGACCTGCATTCCCTTCCTAACCAAGTTGTCTCGAGTTAGAAGTTTTCTCCCTGCCACGCCACGCCACCCACAAAAATAAACATATGCGAGGTGGAACATTGGGCAACCATAATTTTTTGTGATAGGTGGATATTGTTCTGCCTCTCTCCCCACATGGATTTGTAGAATCACTTTGCCAAGAAAGCTTCTTGTTTTTTCTGCCACAACTGCGAATCAGACCCTTCTTTTGGAAAGTAGCTTGCCACTGTTCCAAAAGGTCGAACAGCTCTTTAACTTACCAATCTCTGACCCCTCTTTGAAGGTGCAAGTTGCAACCCTTCTGGCCATCAATCTCCACCAAACAATCACTAACCAAAACTTGTTTTTCTTTGGCATTTGTTATAAATTTGTGGGTACATCTCTTTCAAAGAAGTATCTCCAAGCCACTTATCATCCCAACAGAAAATTCTAGTGCCATTCCCGACATCAATTTTGACACCAATTTTGTTGAAGGACACCACCATTGCCCACTTGAGTATAAAAACGGGGCTCTAAGAAATGTTCATGTACTATCAAATTGACAACAAAAGGGTTGTATCCTTGAATTTCCTTGAACGACAGGCTGATAAAAGTATTGACTGGTCTAAGCATGCAAGGACCTTAAGCTTCTTGTTTATACAGGCCTTAACAAAGTGCTTACAGTAAAGGAAGAGAGTACAGCTGTAGCTTTTCTAGTGTAGGGGGAATGATTTTATGGAAAACCACAAAAAATGGCCCTTAATATGGCATTATCTTTCCAAGTGTAATTCTGTGTCAACCTGTGATATGCGTTATTTAAAGAAACATTGAATCAGAGAAATTTGCAAAGGAGTCCATTCTTGTTATGAAGTTGATACTCGGGCAACACAGTAAGTTAGTAGCCTATAAGCAGATTTCAAGGTAGTAGATTTAATACTATAAATAAACTATGCTTGTGCAGCAAGCATAGCTGGTAATATTTTTCTTTTTCTTTTTTGATCAGCAAAACAAGAAATTTATATTGATACAACAAATCTGGTACTCTTTGCAGCAAGCTTAGCTGGTATATTAGTTGGTGATGATACAAGAAGTCTGGAGTTCAACCGCGCCAGGACGGAGTTCTTTATCAACACTCTTACTCCAACACTACTTCGCTGGTAACATTGCAAGTGATGTTATACCCCATTCAACAGCTCTGAGTTAATGATCTCATCATAAACAATCTGACTCGCAACGTTTTAGCATGTGACAGCTAGCTTAACTGGTGACCTATGTGGGTGATTATACCAGATACTTGGGCTCAAATTCCGAGAATAGAGTTAGTAATTTAATTGAACATTAGAGTTATTTCTCTATGTTTTTTGGCGAATCTTTTGTATCTTTCCTTGTGACTAGCCCGCAGGATAATCACTATTCTGCCCGGCGTCATAATCTCTTTAAAAACATTCTTACCTTGAAAAAACAGTATAGCGAACAAAGAAAAGGGGTATTGATTTCTCTTTAACTTGTTCAAAAGGAAAGGGCATCGCTTATAATGACCACAAATGAATGCCCAAGCATCAAAATCAATAAGCTGTCAGAATTGTCAGAATTTCATATTAAATGCTAATAGAGTAAGTGAGATAAACTACTTAAGAACTCAGATCCAATCACCTGAATCGCTTCTGGTCCCCACAAGTAATGATTGCATAAGGGTCTGATGTACCATTCAAGTTTGCACCGATAAGATTCTTGGCTGCCAATAGTTCCAACTGAAATGCAAAAGATATTAGATAAATAAATAAATGGAAAAAGGAAACTACATAAATAAAATGAGAAAGCTAAATTAAGGCGAGAAAGGTGTGTCAACCTCTTTACAATGCTTAATACACTTTCTTTCTTTTTCTTTTTTCTTTTAGTAGGAGAGGCTACCTATATAATACTCTGTAATACAATAAAAACAAAGTCATTGCTAAATAACACCTCCATTTCTGCTGAGGACACCACCGCCCCATTTTTTTGGATCTGCTGAAGGACACCACCACCTTCCCTTCTCCACCTTCTCTTCTCTCTTCACAGGACTTCTCTTTTTTCTCCTCTATTTTTCTTCTCCCTGTTTTTTTCTCCTTTGCCCTTGTAGAGTTTCCGGCGAGTGGGGAAATTTGTCCCTCGCAAAAAATCCTGCGAGTGGAACCCACACTCGCACAGATGTGGGTTCCCCACTCGTAGGAGCCTCCGCGGGGGACAATTTTTTTCCCTCGCGGAGGTCCCCCACTCGCCGGAATCTCCGCGAGGGCGATAGAGAAAAAATAGGGGAGGAGAAGATGGGTGGAGAAAAAAGAGTAGAAGAAAAAGAAAAAAAAATAGATAGGAGAAGAAGAAAAAAAATAGAGAAAAAAATAGGAGAAGAAGTGGAAAAAAGGGGCGATCGAGCTGTGATCGTTTGTGGAAGAAATGTGAGGGAGAATGGCGGTGAGAGAAGGTGGGGCTTAGGGAGAGAGATTGCAACTATTATGAGCGGTGGGAGATGGGAGGAGGTGGGATGAGTGGTAGCGGTGGTGATTGATGGAAAAGAAGAAGAAGAGGGGAGGTGGCGGTAGTGGTGGTGTGGTGGTGGTGATTGAAAAAGAAGAATAAGAAGAAGGGAGGAGGAGGAGAGATGGCGGTGGCGAGGTGGTGCTGGTGAAGGGGAGGAAGAGGGTGAGAATGAGAGGTGGCGGTGGTGATTGATGAAGAAGAAAATGAGAGAAAAGAATAGAGATTAGGATTTTTTTTATATTGGTGGTGTCCTTCAGCAGGTGGTGAACTGGTGATATCCTTCAAAAAATAAGGGGTTGGTAAGTGTCCTTTAGCAAAAATGGTGGTGTTATTTAGCAATAGCTACATTATCCAAACTCAAACAAAAACATTTTTTGATGCAAAGGAAACACAAATACCTTGATCCCATAAGCTGAACTGCTTTTTGAATCTCCTTTGAACTGACCCATCTACAAAATAAGTGCAGAACTGCACGTCAAACAAATGGAAGATTACTCCATGAAATATGCAATAATATTGTTACTAAAACGAATTCCTCCCAAAGTATGAAATCCTCTAACTAACTAAATCGAGGAAAGTAAATAATCTAGGAAATAACTGAGATGCAACTAACAAACAAATAATGTTTAAAGAGTCTAAACATTATAAAATTTAGGATAACCCACCTAATAAAGAATTCAATAGTTGTTGGTTGGCCCCCTCAAAGTTGCATTATAAATTGCATAAGTTTGTCACTATGGAAACTAGTTATTGTTGGTTCCCCACCATTCCCTAAAGAATTCTTCTTTTAGTAACTTTGTCACAAGAGTCGTTTGTCGATTTGACTCTATAAAGGAAAATGATCATTGTGTTGACAAAACGATGAAAACGTGTCAATGTGCCGTTTCTAGAATAGTCGACATGCTTTTTCTTTCCGATAAACAATGTCGTAGATACACAAGTTGCATTTTACATTGCACAGCTTTTTGTTGCTCTTTGCACACAGTTATTAGTATGCTCCTTGCTGAGGACAACTGTTCAAAGACCCAGGTTACTCTTGATTCTTCCTCCAGCTCATTGATTGTTCTTGCTACTACTTCATTTACTCCGCATTAACTTTCCCTTCAACAGGAGCATAGGGTTATTCAAGATTACGAATGGTGCTATTGTCTTCAAGGGTGTTCATGACCAATAGGTGCTCTTGACCATCCTCAACCGAGTCAAAAATTTGGTTACGCCAGTCATGTTCTTTCCCATCCACTTCAATGTTGTCAGAATCAACATTAAAAATTCTCCGACAACCAGGCTACTAGGAATTCAGATAACTGTTGAGAAACCATAATTTAACAAGCTCAACAATCAATGAATAATCATTTTGAGATGTCTCATCTATCAGTTTGGCTATTGTCTTCGAAATCCAGATAACTGTCGAGATATCATAATCAAACAAGCTCAGAATTGATGGATAATCATTTGGAAATTGTTTCAGCTATCATTTTGGCTACCGTTTTTTCTTTCTTTGTTACAAAACCATCCGTTAGTTTTTGTTTAGCTCTCCAACTTATGATTTTTATTGGTTAAAAGCAAGTAATTTATTTCCTTCTCCTACAACTAAATCAATTAAAGGTTAATTTTTATATGTTGTTAATTCTCTACAATGAATACCACATCACTAATGATTGAAAACTGAGAATTTAACGAAAAGGTAAAGAGGAAATTTGACCTTAAACTTATCGGAGCCAACGAGATCAGAATCATCAGCAAGAGCACGGCCATTATCGTTGTCATCGTCTTCGCCATCGCAGATTCTTCCAACGCCACTAGAAGAATAGAAAAACGAGAAGGCTACAATCAAGAAAACCGCTGCGGCGACAGTGATCTTGATCTCCCACAAGGATGGAACCAGAAAATCTATGTTCACTCGCATTGTGTTTGATAGATTAGAAGAAGAAAAATCAAATTCTAGGGTAATTAGTGTAGCTAGGGTTTTGAAGAGGAATAAGAAGGATAGATGAAGGAGAAGAATTGGTCGTAGAAGAAGAAGGAGAAGAATTGGTCGTAGAAGAAGAAGAAGAAGAAGAAGAAGGAAAGGGAGGACATTTTCGTGGAGAGTCAAACGATGTCGGTTGGAACTTGGAGGGAGAAAATGACTTTGTATGACACGATTCATTAATGGCAGTGACTTTTTGACGCCGCAATTTTAGTTGAAAAACACCATCGCACCCCCGACTTTCTAAAATATACCACCACCTTTTGAAAGTACACCACTATCTAAGGAAGGACACCATTAATGTGCATAGGCGCGTTCATGATCTACTCAGATAATGGAAGGACTGTGAGGTTATATAAGACCCGTGGATCCGTAGCTTTGAGTCGAAATGGATTTTGAGCAACATGTATGTCGGCCCTTCATGTATAGTCTCCCTCGTTCCTTTGATTTCTTTCAGGGTTAGTCCATTCAGTCCCTAGTAGGAACGTTGTTGCTTTCGTAAACGTGTTCCTCATTGCTTTATTGAGTTTGATCCATTTATTGTCTCAATCATTTCAATGGTGGATGACGTTTTTCGGCAAGTATCTCTTCCAACCGTGTTAGTTGGTCTATTCGAGCAAATATCTAGTCCATTGTGACCGCTCTAGTAGCCGGTCCCTGTTGTAGTCCTGCTCTATCAGCCGGAGTAGGTTGGATGGGTGGTGAGACTCTACCGGTTGGAGCGTTGGTTAGACATGCGTTCTCATCGTTGGCACAATATTTTGTGTTGGTTACCACGCTTTAGAGCTTTTGGTCTTGACAGATTGTGTGTTTGCTTTTTAGAGTTTAGTGAAACGGTGTTGTCTCTCCCAATAGACAACGTCAAATGGATGCGTGCAAATTCATCATCCTTGACTTTGACCTATAAAATTAGCAAAGTGAACCAATGACCACTGTGTGGCGGCCCAATACACTCTGATGGTAAAGTCAGACTCTGAACAAGAAGGTGAATTCGGTTGATAAAATTAGGGTTGCATGCCTCAGTCATCTTTTGTTCACCTTATATAATGATAAAATTCATTTATGTCCTTGACTCTACCTATGATTGTGCAATGGACAATATCTTGTTCAGAATCTCCCCCATCAAGTTATGTCCTTATATGATTTTTACTCGTTCATGACTTAGAGGGTATTTGTTTTTTTCTTCTAAATGGAATTAGAAGTCTTAATAAAAAGTGAACCACCTTATTTAGAGTGTTTGTTTTTAGTTATGATCAGAAGTTCTACTTTTGATTGGAGTAAGCAAAAGGAAAGTGTTGATAACTTAGCACTGAATGTTAAGTCAAAAAATATTCCAATAATAACCTTAGTATAATTTTGTAATGACAGTTGTTGGCCAATCTTCTTAAAAATAAGTAGGGCTAAATTTTGATGGTATACATTCATTATCTTCATCAAGCACTGTGATTCTACCTACCTTCACAAAAACTCATTAAGAAACTTATCTCCTTTATTTCCTTCATCTTTGTGTTGTTTTCTCTGTATTTTCAAGTATTTTTTCATCTCTTAAACTCTCCCTCTCATGTATATTTTCAACTTTCTTACATCTTTGGTCATATTTTGATATTCTTGTAATGAAAGACATTGTAACATTCTCTAGGATTTGAGTAATTATTGCGTATAATTTTAAGCACAATATTTATGTCATAATTTTTTTCAGTTTAGTGGGGCAAAATTGTCAAACAATTATCATTCAACACCTAAAAAAAATACCTTTTAATTTTACAGATTCTAATCAGCAGCTCATTAATAAACAAAACAAACAATTCATTCAGAAGCTCGTTCAGAATTTCTAGCTTTTAAACACTTAAAAAAAACAAGCGCCCTCTTAATCTTCTTTTGCCTTAGTTTCCCTATAGGACTCAATGCCCTTAATTGGACTTATGAATGTTTCAAACGGGCCTTGGGCTTGTCAAGCCAATGGTTTGTGTTATGTTTTTTCTGTTATAGGCCAAACTCCTAGATTACTGCCACATTGGGCTTGTATAATATGGGTTTGATCTCCTAACTTATAGTCTAGACTGGGCCTAATTGAGACCTGCCTTGGGCCCAACTAGGGTTTGATTCGTCGATACGATATTCCATTAGAGTTGTTTGTGCCACGTGTACAACTTCAATCAAATGACTGTTCTATGTCTCATCAATGAGAAAGATATTTGAGATGTCTAAGCTCTAATGAAGAACATTAAATTCCGAAAAGATGGAGACTTGAGACTTGGTTCACACCTTTTGCTCTATAAGAGAAATGGAAAGTGGGAAAGTGAGGTGGAGGTGGAGGTGGAGGTGGAACAAAGTAGGTGGTAGTGTGATATAGTAAATTGGTATTAGGCAAATAAATTGATGAAACTAAGCATAAATGAGATAAGCACATAACAACACCCACACCATTGTTTGTGTGTTTGCTCTCAGCAGCAATTCCCTTCCTATTCCCTGATATTCTCTGAGTCTCTCTGCATTCTCCCTTCTCTTACAAATGGTTTCTATCTCATTTCTACCAACTACAAAGGCCTCGTTTGGTTTGGTTATTTACAGTGATCTTGATCTCCCACAAGGATGGAACCAGAAAATCTATGTTCACTTGCATTGTGTTTGATAGATTAGAAGAAGAAAAATCAAATTCTAGGGTAATTATTGTAGCTAGGGTTTGGAAGAGGAATAAGAAGGATAGATGAAGGAGAATAATTGGTCGTAGAAGAAGAAGAATAAGAAGAATTGGTCGTAGAAGAAGAAGAAGAAGGAAAGGGAGGACATTTTCGCGGAGAGTCAAACGATGTCGGTTGGAACTTGGAGGGAGAAAATGACTTTGTATGACACGATTCATTTATGGCAGTGACTTTTTGACGCCGCAATTTTAGTTGAAAAACACCATCGCACCTCGACTTTTTGAAATATACCACCACCTTTTGAAAGTACACCACTATCTAAGGAAGGACACTATTAATGTGCAAAGGCGCGTTCATGATCTACTCAGATAATGGAAGGACTGTGAGGTTATATAAGACCCGTGGATCCGTAGCTTTGAGTCGAAATGGATTCTGAGCAACATGTATGTCGGCCCTTCATGTATAGTCTCCCTCGTTCCTCTGATTTCTTTCAGGGTTAGTCCATTCAGTCCCTAGTAGGAATGTTGTTGCTTTTCGTAAACGTGTTCCCTATTGCTTTATTGAGTTTGATCCATTTATTGTCTCAATCATTTCAATGGTGGATGACGCTTTTCGGTAAGTATCTCTTCCACCCGTGTTAGTTGGTCTATTCGAGCAAATATCTAGTCCATTGTGACCACTCCAGTAGTCGGTCCCTATTGTAGTCCTGCTCCATCAGTCGGAGTAGGTTGGATGGGTGGTGAGACTCTACCGGTTGGAGCGTTGGTTATACATGCGTTCTCATCGTTGGCACAATATTTTATGTTGGTTACCATGCTTTAGAGCTTTTGGTCTTGACAGATTGTGTGTTTGCTTTTTAGAGTTTAGGGAAACGGTGTTGTCTCTCCCAATAGATAACGTCAAATGGATGCGTGCAAATTCATCCTCCTTGACTTTGACCTATAAAATTAGCAAAGTGAACCAATGACCACTGTGTGGCGGCCCAATACACTCTGATGGTAAAGTCAGACTCTGAACAAGAAGGTGAATTCGACTGATAAAATTAGGGTTGCATACCTCAGTCATCTTTTTGTTCACCTTATATAATGATAAAATTCATTTATGTCCTTGACTCTACCTATGATTGTGCAATGGACAATATCTTGTTCAGAATCTCCCCCATCAAGTTATGTCCTTATACGATTTTTACTCGTTCATGACTTAGAGGGTGTTTGTTTTTTTTCTTCTGAATGGAATTAGAAGTCTTAATAAGAAGTGAACCACCTTATTTAGAGTGTTTGTTTTTAGTTATGATAAGAAGTTCTACTTTTGATTGGAGTAAGCAACAAGAAAGTTTTGATAACTTAGCACTGAATGTTGAGTCAAAAAATATTCCAATAATAACCTTAGTATAATTTTGTAATGACAGTTGTTGGCCAATCTTCTTAAAAATAAGTAGGGCTAAATTTTGACGGTATACATTCATTATCTTCATCAAGCACTGTGATTCTACCTACTCTCACAAAAACTCATTAAGAAACTTATCTCATTTATTTCCTTCATCTTTGTGTTGTTTTCTCTGTATTTTCAAGTTTTTTTTCATCTCTTAAACTCTCCCTCTCATGTATATTTTCAACTTTCTTTCATCTTTGGTCATATTTCGATATTCTTGTAATGAAAGACATTGTAACATTCTCTAGGATTTGAGTAATTATTGGGTATAATTTTAAGCACAATATTTATGTCATAATTTTTTTCAGCTTAGTGGGGCAAAATTGTCAAACAATTATCATTCAACACCTAAAAACAAACACCTTTTAATTTTACAGATTCTAATAAGCAGCTCATTAATAAACAAAACAAACAATTCATTCAGAAGCTCGTTCAGAACTTCTAATTTTTAAACACTTAAAAAAAACAAGCGTCGTCTTAATCTTCTTTTGCCTTTGTATCCTTATAGGACTCAATGCCCTTAATTGGACTTATGAATGTTCCAAACGGGCCTTGGGCTTGTCAAGCAAATGGTTTGTGTTATGTTTTTTCTGTTATAGGCCAAGCTCCTAGATTACTGTCACATTGGGCTTGTATAATCTGGGTTTGATCTCCTAACTTATAGTCTAGACTGGGCCTAATTGAGACCTGCCTTGAGCCCAACTAGGGTCTGATCAGTCGATACTGTCTTCCATTAGAGTTGTTTGTGCCACGTGTACAACTTCAATCAAATGACTATTCTATGTATCATCAATGAGAAAGATATTTGAGACGTCTAAGCTCTAATGAGGAACATTAAATTCCGAAAAGATGGAGACTTGAGACTTGAGACTTGGTTCACACCTTTTGCTCTATAAGAGAGATGGAAAGTGGGAAAGTGAGGAGAGGCGGAGGTGGAGGTGGAACAAAGTAGGTGGTAGTGTGATATAGTAAATTGGTATTAGGCAAATAAATTGATGAAACTGAGCATAAATGAGGTAAGCACATAACAACACCCACACCACTGTTTGTGTGTTTGCTCTCAGCAGCAATTCCCTTCCTATTCCCTGATCTTCTCTGAGTCTCTCTGCATTCTCCCTTCTCTTACAAATGGTTTCTATCTCATTTCTACCAACTGTAAGGCCTCGTTTGGTTTGGTTATTTACATTGCAATTCTTTACCTCATATTTAACATTTAATTTCTGTAAGGCTTTGTTTGGTTGTATTTCCTTCTCGTCTCATTTACCATTCAATTACTGCAGGGTCTTACTTTGGTTTCTCTGACACAGTCCATCCTAGAGGTTTTCAACGACCCATTATTTGTTTCTCTATGGTCAGTTTGCCATCATCTTCATTTTTCCATTAAAGTTTACAATTGCTGTAGTGAACAATATTGATTGATTTTTTTCAGTGATATATTGCTTTAATTATAGGATTATGATTTTGGACCTGAATGTGAGCCTTATGATTTTCTTTTCCTCTTGAATATGAGCATGTTATACAAATTGATTTATACACATATACTGATGGTACATATAGCATTTTACAGAATAAATTATTTAGTGAACAAAACTCAATAAATATTTCTTGATAATTTAACTGAAAAAAAAAAATCATTAAATTCCCCTATTATAATTATAATTATCAAAATTGCTGGAACTAGTTTTTATATAATTATTTGTTGATATGGGTTAACAAATAAAAAATAAATTCAGGAGAGAGGGACCTGTGAAAATTAGTAGGGAAAACACTTCCACAGTGTCTTACCTTTTAAATTCTCTGGCTCTCTCTTGTTCTATTTTCGTGACCGACTCTTATCAGTTCACCGATCATTCTGTCATGTACTTCCTTTTTCGAGATTGGTTTAGCACCTTATTGGGACTCCAACGGTTTGGTTGTCTTACCTTTTACCTTTTTACCATTCCTGCAATCTTCATATCTACTGTGTGAACAATAAGTAGTGGGAAGATCTCTTTGGTGAAGTCGAGATAATCTCTCTCTCCCTGGCCAATGAGGTACTAGCTCAATTGGTAGGTTTGTGGATGGTATCATAAGTCCAGAGTTCGAATGATACCGGCGGCATTTGTTGTGAGAGTGGTTAAGGGATTAAAAAAAAATCTCTATCCCTGTAGTTAGTTTGGACTCCTCAGCTATATGTGGAAACAACTTCTCTGCAGAGACAAATGTTATTTAGATTGCCTTGATGGCAAGGGGTTGATTGAAAAAATTAAAAAGGTGGTTGAGTTTCATGTTTTGGAACGAATGCATACTTCTCAAAGTCACTCTCAAGGTGTGGAAAAAAGAATTTTATTGAAAAGTGGGAAGAGAAACTGCTAACCTTATGGAAGAAAGCTTCTTGAAGGAGCAAGTTTAATGACTTATCTAAGTGAAACATCAACAGGGGTGATTTGTTGATGAGACTATTTAAAACAAAAGTGTCCAAAGTGGAACTTCTATTGATGGGATTATTGAGAATCATTCTCTTGATGAAAGATATGAAATTGAAAAGATTTTGAAGAGGATGAAATTGTCACTTAATCTGGTTTTGTTTCTAATATGCAATTCAAGTTTTTAGTTTGTTCTAATATCATTTCTTGGTTAAAATGAAAAATTGCCTGTTAGTTGATATACTATATCTTATATTAGAACTAAAAATGGAAAAAGATAAAATCTAATAATATATGACCTACTAGAAAGCTAAAGCTTCTCCTATTAAGAATTTAAATAGCAAAATCATAAACTATATAAGCTTTGATCCTTCGAAATATTTTCAGACTGACGGTCTTTTTTTTTTTTTTTTTTTTCAGACGCGTAATGAGCGATATCTGGATAGAAAAGGCTCCAGGTATAAATCTGTTTACTCTTCCAAATGTGTGTGTCACAGGGAGGAACCATTAGAGATTTTGGTGAGAGTCAGAAGCAAGATGAGGGGACCCTACGGAACGCAACAAAGATGTTGAAAGATGAAAGAATACATGATTCTGATTGGCAAACACATGTTGAAGACGTGGAATCTCCTTCAGTTAGCGCGCTTAAAGCCTATGCTGTACAGGATTCTGCTTGTATTCATTTTCCTGGACATAATAGAGGGAGAGCTGCTCCATATTCTTTGACTCGACTCATTGGCACATCACCGTTCCTTCATGATTTACCTGAGCTTCCAGAGCTCGACAACTATTTGGATCATCTCACACATGGTTTCTTGTAGGAGGTAGTACATGCAGGGTTCAGGCAGCAATTATGGCTACTTGTTCCCCTGGTGACTTGCTAATCTCCCACGAAACTCTCACATATCAGCCATATCTGCTATGGTTTTATCTGGTGTGCTACCCAAGTACATTATACCTGAGTACAATTCAAAATGGGATGTTGCTGGTGGGGTCACACAGTTGCAGGTGGAGAAAGCAATAAAGGAATTTGAGATTGAAGGTTGCACTGCTACTGCAGTTTTCGTTACTTCTCTTACTTATCATGGCATCTGCAGTGATATCAATGGGATAACATAACTGTGTCATTCTCATGGCATTCCCTTGATAGTTGATGAAGCTCATGGTGCTCATTTAGGTTTTCACCGTGACCTTCCTAAATCTGCTCTTGAGCAGGGTGCAGATCTAGTTGTGCAGTCCACCCACAAGGTTCTTTCTTCTCTCACTCAATCATCCATGTTACATATGTCAGGCAATATGGTAGACAGGGAGAAGGTATGCAGATGCCATCAAGTGCTTCAAAGCACCAGTCCAAGTTATTTGCTACTAGCATCATTAGATGCTGCCAGTGCTCAATTAGAAGAGAACCCAGAAACAATATTTGATGAAGCCATGGAGTTGGCTGTGGATACGGCAGATACGATCGGGAGAATCCCTGGTATTTCAGTACTTGAAATTTCAAGCTTTTCCAATTTTGCAGCTATTGACCCTTTGCAGCTTTCTGTTGGTGTATGGAGGCTTGGGTTGTCTGGTTATGAAGCTGATAATATCTTGTTTGATGAGTTTGGAATCATTCCTGAGCTCGTCGAAAGCAGATCTCTTACATTTGCCATCAACTTAGGTACTAGCAGAAAGCATGTTCAAAGGCTTGTTTTAGGACTACAACACTTAAGTGCAACATTCAACGGGAATATTAGAAGAGATGAGGAGAGGGTGGAGGTTGATGGTAATTATGCACCCTTTGGAGATATAACTATTAGTCTGAATCCTAGAGAGGCCTTCTTCGCAAGTAAGAGTAGGGTTGGTGTGAACGAGAGCATTGGTGAGATATGTGGGGAGCTTATATGTCCATATCCTCCAGGGATTCCAGTGTTGTTTCCTGGTGAGATTACAACTGAGAATGCTTTGAATTATCTGTTCCAGGTAAAAGATCAGGGTGCTGAATTTACTGGAGCCTCAGATCCTTCACTCTCTACTGTACTTGTTTGCAGGTAAACAATGTATATATATTATTATTGTTTTTGGCATGCCACTAATTTTATTTAGAAAGGTAAATTTCCCATAACATTTATTCTATCGCTTTCTTGGACCTTGACCTCCAAAATTACAGTAATGTGGTAAAAACCTACAAAGATACCTATAGAACCATTAACTATCCAAACAGGAGCATGAATGGAATATTGTGATGTGATTCTAAATGTTAGATGTTAAGAATGTCTTTCTTTTGTAGTAAATCTGCAAGAATAGGTCTAAAAAAACTTTCGTCATGCACCAAACATCACATGATATATATGGGCCATGGCCCTCCATCCAATCGATTATTATTGCTCAAGTTTCTCTGTCACACTACTTGCAAAGCAAGAAATACTCATCCTCATTGCATTTGAATTCTGTGTAGAGTGATTACTACAAAAAGTGACTTAATTCTTTGAAGCTTTCAATTTACTCTCTAATTTTGTGGAGTATAAATGAAGGAAAAAGATGGAAGTGTGAGAAGACTGAGACTTAGATCGGAAGATGCTGAAATGGTGGTTTGCTATAAGGCCTCATGATTTAGACGGTAATCTCGAACAACCACCAGTACTAAGTTTTCTCTCCAAGATTTACCATGTTCTCTCATGCACACATCATTAGCATTTACATCCTGGATAATCTAACCTGGACAGGAAATGTTGTAGTTTGCCACTGAACATTAGTAGGTAAATTTCATCAAACTCAGGTGTGTCCATGGTCACTAGACACCATGATGTTATCTTCACAATGCTCATAATAGCTGAAATATGAAAGAGTGATGCCATGTGCTCGGTGGCACCATTTTCGCAAGCAAACACATCTTGATCTTCAGCAGCAGAAGCTATCACAAAGAGCACCTCAGACTCCATGCGCGAACTTTGACTCTTCATCTTCATTCCCCTTGGGCATTTAAGAGATAGGTCACCAAAGTTTTCTCCAAGTCCACAGATACTAGAAAGTTGACATTTCTTGTTAACAACCACCTGCGGTAGTTTGAATGAATGAATCAAACATTGACAGATGATCCAAAACAAATGTACCTGCCTTTCCGACATGCAATGGTCAAATCATGTTTGTTGTTTATTAAGGTTTTTCTTACTGTGTATACCGAGTTGTAGAGATTTGAACTCAACACCCTAAGAAAAGAAGGAAAGAACATATCACAACAACATTTTATGTGAGTTAATTTGAGAATTTATAAATACATGTGTGGGTTTGCTGTTAATTTTTCAGGGTGGAAAAGTTGAAAATCCTATATCCAAGAGTACATGATTTCTATAAATATCTATCCATTCTAAAAGCTTAAGTTGTTAGAGAAGACAAATCTATCTCATGTGGGTGCTGTCACGTCCATGTATTTATGCATTTTCATATTAACCCATAAAATGTTGTTGGGTTCTTAATCTTTCCATATACCATTACAAATCTACTACATGGTTTAGGATCATTTCGTGATTCTTAGAACTCTCTTGATTAATAATTTTATTTTAATGTTTTATTGCAGTGCAAGCTTCATAGAAATATAGTCTATATTAAGGTTGTTGTAAGGTGATGTGATTTTCTTATCCATCGTATTGGATCCATAAGAGGTGCGAAAATCACCTTAAGAGAGCGACCTAGTTCGTGTCCTAACCCCATTTGCAATGCATTTCAAAACGTTCAAATGTTAGTTTCAATAACAATTACAAGGGAAATTTTCATTCTAAAACACAAGTCCCCATTACTAAACTCCCCCAGCAGTTGTAAACACAAGTCTACTATATTTAAGGATTTTTATTGAATCTTTTAGGCCCTAATTGCTGGAGCTAATTTGTAAATTGTTATATACATCTACTATATAACTCAGCTTCCAGGATTGGATTCATGGTTCAAATACAATTAGTATATACAAATTAAAATGAATTTGGTGTTTTTATAGCATTGTCACTATAGTATTAAGTTCAAGTTTAACATAAAGTTGCCATGTGGGAAAAGAAAAGAAAAAAACTCAAATGCTGGAAATTTTGCCCCCTTGATAACATAGTAAAATATAAAAAGCACAGTTAAACGATTGATTGTGAACCTTATGTAAGTAACAACCATGCTTAAATAATTGTATTTTCAGCTACCGCAAAGATACAAGCAGTGTTCTAAAAATCGGCCTAGGCTAGAAGGTGGAAAACCGCCTAGATTAATGGCTGGGCGGGCAGTCTGGGCGGGTTTAGGCGGTCTGGGCGGACTCTAGGCGGGGTCTAGGCGGTCGGGGCTAGGCGGGTCTGGGTGGGATCTAGGCGGGGTCTGGGCGGCCTAGGCTGACTCTAGGCAGTCGAGGCGATTTTTTATTTTTTTTTATTTTTAATAAGGCTGATTGTGTTCTTATTTTATTTTTCTTTCCTATTTTTTAGAAATAAACTATTTAATTATTTTTATTCAGTATATGTCTAAATGTAGCAAATGATGATTACTTAATGAAATTCTCAAAGGATCTGCCGGTACCAATTTTACTGATGTAGATTTTATCAAACATAACTGAGGTTATTCATGCAATTTGAAGAAAAATAAAAGTGTACACAAATTCAAATTTATATAAAGTACTCATCATGACCAACTTCAATCATTTGAGTTTTAATAAATTTTGTTCATGATTGTTAATTTTTCATGTTTTTAAATTTTGCATATGTATATTGGCATTAAATTGGATGTAATTGATAAGGTATTATGCTTAACTTTTGTAAATTATTAAAGTTATAATACAAAACCTAAGACCGCCTAGGCGCCGCCTAGCGATTTTTAGAACACTGGATACAAGTAAGGATTGTGATTTCGTTTTTCGAGTTAATTTCAGTCTCTTGATTTTAAGAAATATTTCGGTGTGTAAAGAAAAAACGTAAAAATTTTGAGAATACGTGAAATATGTGTAATGAATTTCGAGGGTATATGAAATAAGTGAAAAAATAAGATGAAAGTAAATAAATTTATTAAACACATTAAATAAAACCTAAATACCAAGAAATGAAACAAACATGAAATTAATATTGATGCAGTCATTTTTCACTTTCTGCTTTGACCCAGTTCCGGCTGACCTGCAAAAGTAACGCACGTGAGCCACAGACCACCGTTGTGGTGGCCGATGATACTCCGATGCTAAAGTCATACAGGGATCTGAAGAAGGTGTGATGATGTAACATGGAATTTGTAACGTACCTTAGCTTACCAACCTCGTGTTTTATTTATAGTGCTAGGAGTCCTAGTTCTACCAGGCCATCGTAGGCGTAGTGTAGGAAGGAAATCTTTGTGGAGATCTTTCCCTAATTAAGAGTCGTGTTGTAGGAGGGAAGTTCTCTGTTAGTCCCGTGCTCCTAGATTCTAGGGAGATAATTCCCAATACGTGAGCAATCCGTAGAAGGGAGTTTCCCTGTGTGGAATGTACTATGGTATTTGTTTTCTTGTTGGAAGCAAAGAGCAGTTGTAGTTGCTCGTCGAAAGCTAATCCTGGAGATACTTGTCTTAGTAGGACTTATAGGTATTAAGGATAGTTGTGAGACGTGTGGGCCTAGCATACTGTGAGAGTTGCAGACTGAATTGAGGGGGCTTAGAACTGCTTGGGTCCGGTCAGCGTTGGGCTAATGTTGGAGCTCGTATTTCCTCGAGATTATCATGACACGTGTGTGGCTTAAAAGCGCGACCGTTTTTATATATCATCAAATATATAATTAGAAAATCATATCAATATATAAGTAGAATAAATGATAATTAGAAAATTATAGGGATGGTTTCAAAAATCAATAAATAATTAGAAAAAAATGACAATTAAAAAAAATTCTAAATTTCAATATGTAATTTTTGGAAGCTGTTTTTTGTCTTTTTACGTAAAACATAATTTATGAAAAAAAATATCGAAATTTTTTGAAAAAAAAACCCTCGAAAAATTTCTTTCGCCCTTTTTCTTTTCTAGTAATTTGAAAAAAAACAAAGTTTTCTCCGAAATCTATTCCTTAGATACTAGTTCATTTTGACGAGTGGCCTCTGGAGATGAGCTAAAAAAAAATCAAAAGGATCTGAGTTGCACAGTTGAACCAAACAAACTGCTCCAATACAAACAACCCACTAATACTACTACTCCAATTCATCCATCTTTCTTCATCAATTGTCACCAAACTTTGGTGGCTCTGACCTTTATTTCCTTACGTAAAATCATTGTAACTTGCCATCAAAGACAACACCATACAATCCAATCCAATCCAATCCAATCCAATCCAATCAATACAATATAACAACAACACCACTTTCTTTATCAACTTATGTGAACTACCACCACACCCCACCTTCCTTGCATATTTTAATTCATCATTGCTTCATTCATTGCCATTTTTAAATCCCCTTCTATAATTTGTTTATTCATGAAGAGATCATGAACAGAATGGAAAGACTAGTTTTTCTTCCAATTGCTATGGGTATGGGTTGCAATTCTGGTTCAAGTGTTGCAGTGTTTCAAACTCATCATACAAAGAAATCAAAACCACAACAGGAGTCACCAAATGATCAGCAACTTCCAATAGGTATATATCGATTCGTATCTCTCTTTTGCTATTATGTTATAAGTGTTCTTTATGTGTTTTATTTGATGTTAATTGAATCTGTATCCTTGCATGATCATGTGAAGGAGTAGAACAAGGAGAAGACTACAACTTATCTAGTGAGAAAATGAAGAACTCATCACTTGCCTTCCTATCCCTTCCAAAGCCTAACATCTCGTCGGGACTGCAAAGGTTGGTCAAGAGCTTCAAGAACTTATCTCAGTTATTTGGTGAGTTCCCGTTCTGTGATCCAGATCACTTAGTAGTACTCTTGCACAAATATACAAGTTGCATGAAAGAGCATTGAAATCTACAAACTCATAAACTGTTGATGGGACTAAGAAAGCTTGCAAGATATGATGAACAAAGCAAACTCAACTCATCTCATGTTTTAAGTGAGAATGAGTTCAAAATGATCTTCATTTACGTGTTTTTCTAAATCCCTTCATATCGAAGTTAGAGAATATACTTTGATTTCTCCACACCGGAGATAAAAAATGAACCTTTCTACGCAGTCTGGGGAGAGAGCATTGTTTAGTGCCGGGGGAGGGTGCCCAGACGTGAGTGCTAACTCTACCCCTCTCTCCATCAAGTAGAGTTGGCACTCACGTACTGGACATTCTCCCCGGCACTAACAAGACACATAAAAATTAACCAAAAACCCTACTTAGGAATGTATTCTTGCTTCTTATTATCTTCCTTAGTTTATTTGTATGTATAATTTTTAATTTGAAATTGTTGGATGTTTTCCTGTCAAGTGTACAAAGATGAGAGTGAAGAATTGGAGATGGACATCCAAATAGGGTTTCCAACAGATGTGAAACATGTCACACACATAGGTTGGGATGGATCTACTACAACAAGCAATCCCCTAAAAGGCTGGAATGACCTTAAAAGTCCTGAAATTGTCACTATTCCAACTCTGTCTCTCAGACAATTTGAGCTAGCCATGGCTGCACAGGCTGAAGCACCTGTATGTTGAAATCATTATGTTATATGGTTCATGATTGGTGTGTGTAAAAATATTTCTAACTTGGATTTACTACAAGATCTGTGTCTCTTTACTTTTCAAGGTTTTTTTTTTTTCTTTCAATTTCATGTAAGACTAGCCTATGGGCATTTGCTTTAATCCTTGTCTATTGTTTATTTTGGACACTATTAACAAATTTAATTTCAATCTTATTTGTCCATGAACCTTAGTTACTAAATTAAGGATTTTGACTCAGTGCGAGCATTTATGTTATATGGTTAAGTGCTTCCGTAGCGTAGTCAAGGTGTTGAAGTAGGAAAAAATATACTGATATATTCGAAAAATATATATAAAGTAGGCTCAACACCCCCAACCCGAGATTTCTGCAGGATTGGCTATACCTAGATTGGGTTATCAGTTGCTTCTTGTTCGGCTAAGGGGATGGAAGGAGCTTTCTTTGCCGTGTTGTCACTCAAAAAGGTCTTGGTCTTGCTATAGTGGTGGTGTTTTAGTTGTCGATCACGGTCATCATTTTGTTCAACCCGAAAAATTTGGGTTGGGCATAGGCAATTGAGTTGCTGGCCCGACCAACCCAAGCCCGATATCAATATTGATCACGTCTAATAATTTTTTATTATATACCAAGTAAGAAAATTTGAATATTTCATATCTTAAGTATATATTATAAAATGTGCCAAAATGAATCCAATCACATTTTCACTTATATATTCTCATCTTTTGGCATCAAATTACTTTTTTCTATATTGAATGTACATTGAATATTTTGCGTATATGTTTTTGGGGTAGTTGCTAGGTAGATGAGAATCAATTTATTACAACGAAAAATTCAAGTTTGCAGACCTATTATTATATTTTATTTATTTGTTGGTCTTTTTTTCCAAGTACGTTAGGAGTTTAACCTTTCAGTAATTAAGTTATATATATATATATATAAACAAACTGAAGATCTTAATGGAATTGAAATATTTAAATCAATTTTGCACTTTCTAGTACCCAATTTATTTGATTGTATCAATTTTAGTTGAAATTGTTGTTAAAACTTAAAACTCAAACATTTAGACAAACATCTAGTTGACTAATACGACTTATGTGGGCAAATAGACAACCCGGATATTAAAATGTCAAGATTGGGTTTGTCATGGGCACATAGAGGCCAGCCTGAGGTTGGGTTGGTTAGGAATGGGCAAAGCATCCAAACAAAATTGGGTTGGTCAGAAGCAATGCTCTCAACTCGCCCAGCCCACCCACTTGCAACCCTAGTGGCAACCGAACATAACTAGGCCAGTGTCAATGACCAAGCCTTAAACGGCCTAATAGTTTGAATGACTTCCTTTTCCAAGAAGGTCTTAATAGCCAAATACTACAGAAAATATGACTCAAATGACACATTCTTCGATCTGATACTACTGAGATTAGCCTAAATCCAAATGAATTGGGTAAAGACCATCCTAAGACTATTTTCCTCCATCACATCCAAATTATCACAATTTGGATATGTTTCGCTTAGGACAATAGTCCCGAAAACCTCTTGATATCCTTAGATTTTTGTTTTATATGGTCGTCTACTAATTCAATGATATTTTCCAAAGGCGGTGACTAAATGAAACCACGCCTCTGCTGAAGGACATCATCGCACCATTGTTTTGGGATCTACTGAAGGACACCGCCACCCCTCGCCTTCTCTTCTCTCTTCACTAGAGCAACACCATCGCCGTCACCACGCTCCGTCCACCGCCGGCCGCACCACCTCTCCTCTTTTCCTTGTTTCCTTTGTTCTCGTTCTTCGCATTCTTTTCTTCTCCAAGAAAAAGAAAGGAGAAGAAGAAGAAGAGTGGAGAAGAAGAGGTGTGGCCGGTAGTGACGAGAGCAGGATGGTGGTAGTGCTTGATGGAACATAGAGGTGGAAGTGGGCGGGTGATAGTGCTTGATGGAGAAGAGATGGAGAGAGGTAATGGTGGTGCTTGATGAAAAAGAGAAGAAAGGTGGCGAAGTGGTGGTGGTGCTCGATAGTAAAGAGAATGAGAGGAGAAGAGAGTTGATAGATATTTTTTTTATATTGGTGATGTCCTTTAACCAAAATTGGTGGTGTCATTTAGTCATTGCTTTTTCCGAATGAGCCTTAAGATTTGCTCTAATCATTCCATTCTAAGTGAGAAAGTTAGGCCTTAAGATGCGACCAATCAAAATTCATCCCCATGTGGTTTAAAGACACTGCTCTAAATAACATACCATGCGAATAGTTACAACAGGAATCAGTTGACCATCTATTTCTTTTCTTTTTTTGGTTGCATTTGTTCCAAGCAAATTTGGTGATCTATATATATGAAGAAGCCAACACTTCCACCCCTGTGGCTCAGAGTTTCCAGCAGAACTGCAAATTGGCACAAAAATGGATGTTCTATTAAGGATCATTGGCTGTGGAAAAGAGTCTTATTTGTTTGTATTAGGGTGATTTGGAAAGAAAGGACCGAGAGAATCTTTTAAGAACCATTAAACTTTCATTATCACAATCTGATGTGACTAACCTATAGTAGCATATTGTAAAATTTTACATAGATACAACTCAGACCAAATAGTGTATCAGCAAAGCTTGTTCACTTAAGTGCACAGCATATAGGCAGACACGAGTACGAAATCAATATACCAGCTGGGGTGTCGTATCAAGAGCGGTGGAGATCATGCATAGTAAAAAATTTACATAGCACACCATCATCATGCCATAAACTACTTGAATGGTGATAATCAATGTCATGAATATCTCTATACAATTAGGTTTCCTATATATCCAGGATGTGATATTTAAGAAACAAAGTTAAATCAGTGTGAACTGAACTATACGATTATTTTAACGCCTTGCAAGAACTTAGTCCTACTACTCAAAAAACAAAAAGGGATTAGCATTCCTAACCTTATAGCAGTAGCTCTGCCTGTAATGCAAAGTTAATACAACAATGGAGAAACTTGAGTGGACATACTGAATTACAAGAAAATAGGTTACTCCACATGCATTCAGTTAATGCAGGTTGACGTGTTCAAGATGATTGGTTCCCTTTGATGGTGTTTCGCTGCAAGAAAAAAGAAGAGGATTAAGTCATTGATTGTTATCAACAATAGTTTCTATCTGAAATACTTGATAAGACGGTGCACTAGAAGAATGCTAGTGCCATGTCACTGCATTCTAGAATCATTTAAATACAAATCAAACATGTGCTAAAATTATCAAAATCTGGTAGCCAGTTCAAAAAATCATACCCTCTTAAAAAATTTACAGCCCTTCTTTCCAATTCCAGCATCTGCAAGACTTGATGAAAGGAGAGATCTAGTATCTGGTCGCCATTTCAATTCTTTAAGAGTAGAAAACACACTTGACAAGGCTGGCGTAACTTCACTGTCTTTTATACTCTTACATGAGATCACTCTAAGGCGTTGAAGCTCTACCCATGAAAGAATTACCGACTCTAGACCATCTGTTGTTAGCAATGAGCATCCTTCCAAATAAAGAAGTTTGACCCTCCTGTAAGAAAATCATAAGCAATTACAACTTAAAATTGTGCCAACTGAATACCCAGCACATGTAAGACCTAGTCAAAATGCACTATAAAAAGTTCACTCATGTGTATTAACTGAGGCCCAACTAACATACTTAGAGAACTCTGAAGTAGTCTTATCATTGCGCATCCATAAAACAAAGCAATGTACATTGAAAAGGAATACAAGAAATCCTAATAAAAAGAGAATATTAAATTCTAAAAGATCATGTTTATACAATAAAATAGCGAATTCATGATCAATATAAATAAAAAATTTCATATTTGCTAAAAGTAGTAAAAAGTTCCTGCTTGCAACATGAATGCTACCTAGGAGACCACCCATCCTAATACTAGTATATATCGTACTGTTCACCCCCAAACAATAATTGCAGATTTCTAGTGCTTAACCACAATAAGCATAGATAATATTATGGAGAACATAAGTCATCCTAGCCAAGATTTCTTTCTTTAGTAAATTGAATGAAGTTTTTCATTCGACCTGTAGGCACTGTAATGACTTTTGGGTGGGTATGAGAAATTTTTTAGGATACGTTAGCCTTTGGCCCCAATCTATATGATCAAACTGTCTACTCCATGGGAGGAACCCCAACTTCTCTCCTATCCTTTAACAGCACCCATGACCACAGAAATTACCATTAAACGTCTTCAAGAGACAATCGTACAAAACCAGAATTAAACTTCAAGAACTATGCCACAAATTAGATTAGGTAATTAGATATGTTGCACAGACCAAAGATATTTTTTTATCCGCCTCAACAATTGTCTCTTGAAGATGATGATCTGCCTGGTCTCCAACAAGAAAGCAAAGTGAAAGACCAGAAGACTCAAAGCATTTCACTGTAATGGATAGTTTAACGATCTCCATAAAGAAGAAGAATTGCCATGGCAAAATGAGACCACAAAAATAAAATAAATCTTCCAAACTCCTTTAAATTGGTCTCCGTTATTAATAAATTAAATAAACAAGTAACTTAAACCTCAATCAACTGGCTAATATTGTCTCGACCTCAGAGCAATTATTGGGTGTGGTAGATGGTATCACAAGTCCAATGTTCGAACCTTACCAAAGGCATTTAATGGTTTAGGAATCCAATAGAAAACATGTTCACCCTTCCAAAAAAAAAAAAAAAAAAAAAAAAAGAGAGAAATGTGCATCAACTATTAGATCCCCAAAAGCTAACAACTACGAATGCTTATAGAACAAAAGATCTGAGTAGATGGTAATATTGTTGTTGGCAGATAGAAATACCAGAAACTAATAAAAATATTTACCAAAATAAACACATTCTAATACCACGTTACTTAAATTATCTCACATTCCCCCTATTTAAAGAATAAAGGTAACATGGGAATAATGTAGTCAAGGAATCGAGGCATGAAAAATGCGATGACCCCCTTGCCTCTTTAAGTGAAAAAAAGAAAAATTGGATATAAATAGAAAAATTGGGTTATAATGTTATATTAGTGATAACTATGCATGTAGATCCATATATAACTATATAAAAGATGCAAATAAAATGTATTTTGCATGTATCCTAAGAAGCATGGACACTCGGTGGAATTGTTGTCCATCTTGGACAAGATACTTCTCCAAAATCATTTCTTATGCTTTAGTATCGATCAAGTAGATTGATTAGAATGGTGACACAGAATGACACCATGTCCCAGCCCACTGAGATCTTGTGGACATAGTCAACAAAGATAAAAATAACATTATAATAATAAATAGCACAAACAATGACATGAATATATGTATCTGGATATTTTGACATAACTAAGGGATTATCTAGTTGAAGGATGAACAATATGCTATTTAAGTTATAAGGGATTCACAAAAGTCTCTAGTTTTTATTTGGACCATTGGGCATGGAGAGATCTTGATTCTCGACTATTGCACCTAGGATCAGATTATAATTTTAACATGCTTTCCCAATAAAAAAGGGAGGCATTGATTCAACTCTAGAGATGATACCCCAAGTAATGCCCCAGATCCCTGAAAACCCCATTGTTACTTTCTTTCCAAAAAAAAAAAGAAAACCTTCAAATTGCCATTAAAACTCTGCCCCTAGCCATGTTCATTCAAGAGAGCAACCACCTTTCTGCCACTTGGAAATCCAATGAAACAGCCCATCAGCATCTATGGTGCGAGCAACAGGTTCTGAACATATAGACGTAAACACCTGCTTGGTGAAACTAAATTCAAAGAATATATGCTCAACAAATTCCAACTCCTTTTGACTCAAGCTGCATCTGTTCAAAAGCATTACAAACTTAATCTCTTACAAGATGAGGGTAGGTTGCCCGATGGCCCATGCCATTGGACCATGACCACAGAGCCAAACTGTGATCTATCCGTGAGGACTCTTTGTTGAATCAACTGGGAGGAGATACCAAAACCAGGAGGAGATACCTCAAGCTGAGAACATACTAAAAATGAAAATCATTGAACAGTAGCAAGAGTCATTGTGAAAATGATTGAGCAGCAGTCTTGGCTTTACTCATGTCTAAAGTAATAAACCAGTAGCTCCAATGGAAGATTTAGTGAGACATGGCAAGAAACAAGGAAATAAGACTAGCAGCAATTTCAATTTTTCTAGGGAGGATGCATTTGGCTCTGCTCAAGTGCAATACAGATTTTGATACTACAAGAAAACGAGACTGCACAACGATTACATACAGAAATTTGGTGTCTAGTGAAGTGTAGGTGTTGACTCGAGTAGGTGGCTATCAAAGAAACATGGAATACCACAAAGTGAAGATGCCTAGGGAAGTAGTGAGTGTCAAATATGAGAAAAATGCATCTATGTTATACGAGGTATGCAAGCTGCAAGGTGCAAGCATGGGATAATGAAGATTGGGTGGTTCATGACTAGAACTGTTTGCTCAAAAAAAGCAAGGTAGGTTGAGATGTTGATAGTCACTGTCTAATTTACATCTCACTTCACACTGGATTGTGGATTGCTGCTGGAACTAAGCATGTGAAGGCCGAAGAAAGTGACATATCATGGGTATTTACATAAGTCTTTACATGCTTGAAAGTTGGAACAAACTTATTCATCATTCATGTGACATTAATATGTCTGGTATTTCTTTCATAAGATACAAATCTTATGATAATGTAAAATGTTACAATACACGATGTGAATCCCTATTGATTTATTATTTTCCCCCCTCAATACGTTTTTCACTTTGACAACAATGACCAAGGCAAATCCATTCCTTTATAAGTAAAATTATTCCATTCATAATCAAAACGATTACAAGGTGTCCCCATGGCAAGAGACGCCTTACAAAGCAACTTAAAAATTACATTGCAATCAACCCGCTTTGCACACCCCCCCCCCTCTCCTCCTCCTCCTCCATGCAGATCATAAGTTGATTTGTCCTCAAGATCCAAAGCATTGAGACCCATGGTCCCATCAGAGAATCGTCGTCCCAACGTCATCACCAACCAACTCTTCCAAGACGACATCCTCCCTATTCGGCAAAGTTATTCTTCACTTGGTGTCCGCTATCGGCCCGACAAGGCCGGATCACTCCCTAGGGAAGATAAGATTAGTCCAACCAATAGTGATCCTCATGTTTCAAAAGGACCCTAATACTTCACCTCATTCAAATGAGGGTTGGTAAAGGAGACCCATTTGGATTATGGCTGACCCTAACATGTGTTTTTTTTTAAATAGAAGTCATTTGAGAAACAATCTTCTTGTTTGAATTATGGCACCCTCATTGATCTGACTTAAATTATTAATTTCCCTATTTACCCCTACATAAGCCTTCTTTCCCAACTATCTTATTTTCTCCCCCATTTCATTTCCTCAATTAAACCTCAATCATTTTCTCTAATTTTCCTTTTTCTTCTTCCTCAACTTTCATCTATTCTCCACTATCCTAATTTCCTCCATTAAACCCTCGCTATTCTCTCTCACTCTGAAATTTCTCTTTTCTTCTTCTTTTTCATCCCATTATTTTCAGTTCTCCATTACAACCTCCATATTCTAAAATTTTCAAATCCCTTTCTAATCTTCTCCTCACTTTCATTCATTTTCTCCATTAAAACCCCACTCCCTCTCCCCCTCACCGCTCATCTCTTCTCCCCACTCTCACCAAATCGATTCCTTACAAGGGGAACAAGTTTCTTCCTCTTCCCAACTTACCCAAAACAAGAACATTTTTTTTGAAAAATTGTTGTCAGTTCTCATGGTTGGCTCAAAACGTGACAATTCAAGTTACACAATTAGGCCAACCCCGTGACACTAACCACGGTTTAAGTAAACTGTGTGGCTGCAAAAAGTTTTTTTCCATAGGCACTTGGGGTTCGGATTGGATCCCCGACACGGGGTCGAGCTGCCCGATCGACTCACGGGGTTTGGGAAAGTAAAACAGTAATAATTTTTCTATTAGGAGTAGGTTTTTCTTGTTTGGTTTGGAATTGTTTAGCCTATATGTAGTGTCTTTGTATGTAGGTTTAGGCATCCAGGAAATAGAGCTTGTTAAGAACCCTTGAAAGTTTGTTCTCGAAAATATTGTAATATTTATTAGTTAAGAAAATAGTAGCAAAGGTTAGAACACATTGATTGTCTTCTTCCTTTTATTTTTTTGCACAACACTGACTCATTGCATATCACATATGGCAAGTTAATAGAACGTGAGTAGCAATATTGATCTACATGTGAATGAATATGACCAATAATTCAAAGGATTATTTGCTCTTTGGCCTCCAAAGTTTATGTTTATTTCTGTTTCGGTGCCAAAATTTCACATTATTATCGTTCAGGTGCCATTTTAATTGTGTTTTTTTGCCGGCTTGTCTGTGTTCGTATCGTTGTTACATAGATGTCGTCCAACCTCCCATGTGAAACACCTATTGGACAGACCCTCCTAGACAGAATCAAACATTGTAGAATAAGAATCACCAAGGCCAGGGCCTGGCCATAGGAATCCTCAATGTAAGATCGATATGAGACAACTAACAATCTTACATGATCTTCCTTTCCGAAATTACAAACATGCCCTATTCTTGATATCCTTCCCTCGCGTCGGCAACACAAAGGATGCCCACTTCACATATCCGCAAAGAAGCTTCCACCTCCTCGTCAATCACCAAGATCGCCACTTTGTTTCGTCTTTCTCAAGACATCCTAAAGCGTGAACCGAAGACATATTGAAAAGGTAAAACAAAATTTTCTTACTCCTTGCCTAAAGCATGAGCCAAGGACATGTTGAAAGGATGATGCGAGGGAAACAAAAAGAATGGATAGTTGTGCCAAAAGCACCGTAATACAATAGTAAAATATGTTTTGGGTCACTGATACAATGTGAGACAAAACATAGTACTGCTTTTTCACGATAACCTGCTCCTTTTAATGCTTTACCTTACAATAAATAAACTCTTTCTTCCTATTATATTCCCTTTCTACCAATCAAAAAAGTGGAAAGGGAAGGAAGATGCTGAAAGTCTAACTCTCCAAAACTAGCATTGAGTAATCACACACAAGTGTACGAGGCACACAATATTGTTACAAAATAGTCAGATACAGGATCTAACTATAACCTTTCTATACTTTGTTATCAAAATTTTAAACCCTGACTTCTCCAACTCTGTGTTTCCTTCATAATTCTAAATCTAGAGTGCAAAACATATGATCAAAGTATACAATAGCCAGAAATAATTAGTTAAAAGAATAAGGAGAAACTGAAATACCTGCAAATGGTTGCAATGCTGAACATGTCATTGTCTAATCCCCAACAGTCCTGAATCACAACATCCCGGATAGCAGAGCAAACCAGAAACAAGGAAGTAACACTCTGCTTATCACGCAACTGACACCGCTGGAGATGCAACCTTTCAAGAGTGGGACAAGAGCCCAAATGCTCTACTGGTCCCGGATCAGGATCAATCTTCTTACATGACATAAGCTTCAACGTCTTCAAATTCCCACAGAAGGACAAAGCAGCAAGCCATCCTGCGTCCATCCTGTGATCAGACAGGGTGAGCTCTTCCAACATATGGCAGCATTGACCAATTGCTCTGATCCCATCGTAACTCCCCTCACACCCACTCAATTCCAGCTTCACCAACCGCTTGCAACCATGAGCCAAGATAGTAAACCCGATATCCGAAATGACTGAATTGTAAAACCCATCAACACATCCAATCAATTTCAAAATTTGCAAATTCTGACAAGCCGAAATTCCCCTCAATGAGAGATCAGTACACGCATGCAATTCAAGCTCCTGCAACGTGGGGCACTCTTGTGCAACACTAGAAAGCCCCACCTCAGAAGCAGAAATTAGAACAAGCTTTCTCAAATTAGGGCATCCTTGCGAAATTATCCTCAAACCTCTATCAATAGTTTCTAAAGGCAAGAAATTATCTTCTGAAATAAATCTATGCTGCGAAGCAGAAGAAAACAACTCCTCCGAAGAATCAAGGTGAATGGAAATAAACCTATTCGACAGCAATATTCCAGAATCGCTCGACTCCAGCAGCGAAGAATCGACACAAGCACAAGCAATGTCCACATCCGTCAAATTGGGGAAACGATATACAAGACGACCTGATTCAAGAAAGTTCCATTCAAGCACCTTAACAGAACGAACCTGACGACCTAACAATATCATCCATCGTTTACAAACGAGAGAGTTCGACGATGTGCTCTTAAAAGATTCAGGAAGCTTGGAGAAGATTTGGAGAAGAAGCTCGTCTGTTAACAAACACGTCAAGTCATCACCGCCACCACCACCACCACCACCAGTTTCCGTATCTGTTGTACCAGAGGGAGAACATCCGGCATCTGCATCTTCATCTCCTTCATCATCATCATCATCTAGGTGGTGCTCGCGATGGTTGTGATTGAAGATGCCGCTGACTTCTGCTGCATGTGGTGTAGAAGCTGGTGAAGGTGAAGGTTTCTTCTCAGCTCTTCTGGCGATGGATTCGAGTTGCATTTTGAAGACCACATGCTTAAGCGCCTTGTCTTTAAACCACAGCTCTGGCCAGCTTAGAGGTCTCTTCGATGGCGATTTAGGGTTTCTTTTCCGTGGAGAAGAATACGGTGGCATTTAAAAATTATATAGGGTTAGGGTTAGGGTTTGGTTTAGCTTTCTTCTTCTTTCATCACTCTTATCTATCTATTTTATGTTCTCTTCTTCTTCTTCTTCTCGACGTGTTTTGATTTCGGTATCAAGAGAGACAAATTTCGCATGAACCCCCCCTCAATCCCTTTTTCGGATCCTTTTTCATTCGAATCAACGTTTTGAGTTTGGGCTTAGTGTTGGAGATAATTACCAAGATGTCCTTCTTGTTGTTTCCTAGCGTCTCATTTGAAATCTGAAAAGTAGAGGTGGGCATTGGAGGGGACGGGATGAACCTCGTGTCTATCTCATCTCATTTGTATCCGGGCAAGATAAACCTTATCTCGAATTCATTTTATACCAAACGAGTTCGAAACAAGACGAGATGAATATGTATTAAATAGGGGTGGACATTTCATCCCGTGATTTCGATCTCGTCCTGCCCAATTTTTTTGGGTTTTAATGGGATTGAATAATTTCATCCCGTCCCGATCTAGAATGGGATGGGATGGGATGAAGATTTTCAATCTCGCCCAGTCCCGAACTAATTTTTCAATATTTATTATTAATATTTTTATGTATTAGTTGGAGTGAGTCAATTTCCGTTATTCTCGAGTTTTATCCTATCACTATTGCATTTTGTTTTCTTTATTTTTGAAAACTGCTGCTACCTGTTATTGCATATTTTCTTAACCTTATATAGACAAAGTGATTGTCTTCTGACTTTTCCATGGGTTTATAAGCTTGATACAAGCAAAACACAGTCTTGAGTACTGATTCAAATGGGGTAGAGATTTGGTCATTGAAAAAGAGAGTTCCCTCAGTTTTTTTTATGCTGAAATGACATGGATGGGTTGAAGTTCCTTTTGAAACAGGGAGCTTATGTTATGTGCTGTGGTGTAAATAATCTCAGTACTTAATCAATTTGAACTTTAGGGTAGAACTGTTATTGCATTGTCTCAATCATCTTATTTATATAGTCCACTTTTCAAGTAAATGTTTGGATTGTCGGACCCTTGTCGATAATAATCTTCGCAGCAGTCACAGGCAGCACGCTGATCCCGTCCCGAACCCATTTGGGATGGGATGAGGTCGAGATGGGGTTTTTCCCATCCCGTCCCGATCCCGTATGAATGGGATGAGATAGAGATGGGTCTATCTCGTCCCATCCCGTCCCGTGCCCACCCCTAGTACTAGATAGTCTTCTAATGTAGAATAACAAACAAAAAAATTTATCTAACATGACTCACACATCAATAATGTCTAATTTATCTACATATAATTTTTATCATAACAATATAAAACATCATATAAATTTTTATCTCATATTACTCATAATTATATCTTGTACGAATTATATAAATTTTCAAATTATCGTAATCTCTAATTTTAGGAAGTCAGACTTTATAGTCATTTTTTTTTTTCAAATTTTGGGTTTTTTACACTTCTACCCATTTATAAATAATAGTTGTGATTGTGTTTTAAAGCAAAAGGTAAAAATGTTCAAACCTACCTAAAAATGACTTTAAAGTTTGACTGTCTAAACAAACTCCGGAATCAAAAGATAGAGAGAGAGAATTTCCAATTCTATCCCATGGCGCTTTCTTTCTTGCCATTCAAAATTACGTTTTGAGTCTGGGCTTGGTATTGGAGAAAATTACCAAAATATCCTTCTTGTTGTGTTCTGGTGTCTCATTTGAAATCTGAAAAGGCCTAATTTAAGCTCCAATGCTTTAACAAATATAATGATTATTGTATTATTAATCTAAAAAGTTGGTAATAATGATAAACTATATAGATAGCATTTGGGAAATATTATACTTTATGCTTCTTCTTTTTGTTTCCTTTCTACTTTGAAATTTGAATTTGAATGGCCTTTGAAAGTTGGGAACTTATTAGGGATGTTGGGATGTACCTTTTCTTTCCCCAATGTCCCACACTCCCATTTTCAAAATCTTATATAGTAGTTGCTTGGCTGCCATTCCCACTGCCAAATAATTCAAATGTTGTACCTTTTGGTTTTTTTTAGGGTTACTAAGAAAAAGTTTTCCATATATGGGATTTCTTTTTGTTTGATTAACTTTAAAATCAATAAATTTGTCAATGTGATTATGGTACGTAAGTTATACCAAATTGCATAGGTGATTACTAATTGTTTAAATGGGAATTTATGCAATCTAGCGCCCAGTTTGAGAACTAATTCAGTCTAATCCCCGAATGTATGTTGACTCTAACGATCAATACTATTCAACATTGTTATCTAGTTAAAGAAAAAAATCATCAAAATAGCCTCAAGTTGCACATACTTTTGAAAATACATTAAGATAATATGAATGAAACTAGATAGGGTGAATAGTCTCTTGAAAAACTTTGTGAAAGAATTCTTAATATAAAGATGATCTCCAAACACTTTGTAGATTAAACTACTTTAGTATTTGTTCAACTTCTATCTAAATCAAACAATAATTAAAAACACTTCCTATAATAGATTTTTTTTTTGGAGCATCTATCATAGCAACAAAAACGGACTTGGCACTGGCATTTGGAGCACAAGATACTATAGTTTGATATTTCAGTTTTTTTTTTTGTTTATGCGTAGAAACTTGAACCTCAATGCTCCAATTAGTTGCATCAATGTATGATGATAATATTAGTAGTAGTCTTAAAGTAGGTTGTAACCTGAACTTGAATGGGTTTTATGTCTAGTAATGAAAGTTATGTTTCGCATCTCAGAAAAAAAAATTATTTTAAAAGTATGTCAGTATGAAAGATTAAAGACAAATTTTAAATATAAAGTACGGAAGTGAAAGTATAAAAAAAAAATGTAGAGAACAAAAGATTATCCAGTCAACCATTATCTTTCGCATATGTTTCCCACGTGATGAGAAAAAAATACCTAGATGATTACCCTCGTTTGAGAAAGGGTTGTCAATGTTGGATTACTTTCTTTATCCACCTCCATCAAATAAGGGTAGTTCATGTATTTTTTTTACATTACATGAGAAACACATGAACAAGATAACAATTGACTATTATCTGTTCAATTAATGGAGATAGACCAATACCAATCAACACACAGATATAACGAGGTTCACCTAAATTAGACTTTTTATTTGCCTTTGATTGATTACTTCGCAGGTGGAAAGGATGTGCATGTCACAAGCTTATTGTACTTGCTCAAATGAGAGCTTATCTCTCAAACACCATTCCACGACCTCACAAGGTCAAACCAAGGCACATAGTTCCGCTCCAAGAGTCCAAAACTTGCTTGGTGATTACCAACATGATCTAATACAACCAAGTCTTACAGACGCCCGCTTGGGATCCCGGTATGCAACACAACTAAGCTTTATGATTATGATCTACCTATAATGCAGAATGCAACACAACTGAGTCTTAGCCCCCAATTTGAGAACTAATTCAGTCTAACCCTCGAATTTATGTTGACTTTAACTGCTAACACCATTCAACACTATTAACTATTCAAAGAAAAAAAATCATCAACATACACTACAACAAATTTGTTTTAAATGGCGTTTTCAAAAGCGCCGGTAAAGCTAACAATGTGCCGGTTTTGAGCATAAACGGCATTATCAGAAGCGCCGAGAAGCGCCGGGAAAGGTACGTGCCGCCAAAAGTTTAACGACGTTTATTGTAAAGCGCCGGTTAAAAGTGACCAGTTGCGGCGCTTTAAAAGCGCCGCTAAATCTTATATTAGCGCCGCTAAATAAATGGATATTACATTTCCCTTTTGACTGGAAACGCCGTATTTATAACTTGTAACGGCGCTTTAAAGCGCCGGTTATGTAAAAATAATATTTTACAATATTTTTTGCGACGCTTTTAAAGCGCCGTATGTCTTAACAAATCTATAAAAAACCTACATTTTAATGGCGCTTTGGAAGCGCCGGTTATGTTAACATACTGGAAAAAAAAATCAATAAAAATAAAAATAAAAATAAAAACCTGTCATTGGGACCGAAAAAACAGACTGTAAATTTTGTAATTTCATATCATCTACTAAAATCTCCTTCAGTAACAAATAAACTCAAAGCACACTAATTTTCTATGGTAACAACCATATATTAAGACCTGCAACATAGGCAGTGCATCCTTATACATCCTTGTATTTTTCATATTCATCCATTCTATGTCTTAAACTTTTGTCATGTTGAACAACATCAAGTGCACCGAAAAGTTTTCCTCTTACTTCATTCCAAGCATAGTCCACGTTGCTTTAGTGATCACTCTTCAGGATACTGCAAAAAGGGAAAATCTAACTAAACTCAGAATAAAAAATTAACTCAACCCTACCATCAGTTCATATTTAATGCGTTAACCTTATAAAATGGTCAAGGAAAAGAACTCAAAAATGTTCATTACAGTACCCTTACCTACCAGAAGAAGTGTTTGCAGCCACAGCATCATCATCTAACATTTTTCCTGGATAAGAATACGCCTTGCCAGACGGTGCTACTCCAGCAACATATGCAAGGACTATACTAGCCGTCATAAGTATTTGATCACCAATAGGTATCCAGTTTGTTGGCGCTGAATTTTCAGGATTTATCAGTTTCTTTGCCTTTGAGTTTGCACTTCAGAAGCCTTCTTCTCACCCCTTTTCCTGTTTCAATACCTAATGCCTTATTACCTTATCTCTGTTGCCTTATCTCTGTTGTAAGTACGAAAAAAATATATACAAAGGGACATAAAGAAGAAAATAAATGTAGAGAAGAGGTACAAAAGTCGAGAAGAAGCAAAATAATATGTAAAGCCAAAGCATACAGTTTGCTACGCATCTTTGATTCCTTCCGAAGCAAAAGCAACCTGGTCAAGATTAAATGTCTGGTTGTAGAGCATGTCACGCTGTCCTTCGTACCTGATGACAAGGCCATAAAGTAAACATCAGTTTTGGAATGAAGAAAAGCACATTCATGTTTAAGAAAAACCAAATGTTAAAGAGTCACATTCTTTCCCTCGTTACAAAGAGCTAACTAGTGGAGGTATCCAAGTTTAACAAATAACAGTTTCAATTCAGCAAAGGAGTATAAGGACACATCAATAAAACTGTTATTCCAGATACTCAGTGCCTTAATTTAATAAAGATGTCGTTTTGTCCTCCCTTTTATCAACATATCACAGAATTATGGAAACACATGTTATGCAACACAAGGTCAAAGAAAGGAAAATCTGTTAGATCTTTATGAAATCATTCTAAAGGGTATCAATTTGCAAATGCCGAACTTAGAAAATATTTACATAAACTTGCAGAAAAAGAAGTTTGACACAAATATAAATTTGAAATAAAAAAAAATGGTTTTGTCAGCATCGGGCATAATATACACATGCTTTTGCAACTATTGAAATGTTGAAATTGGAACTATCAGCCATACTCTCCCCACTGTGAATTGGAACTAATAACTATACAATACACAAGGCATCCATTGAAAACCCATTGTACATATTATAACTAACATTACTGAATAACCAAAATTACAAGTAACATATAACAAGTCTGGTTCTATTTAATAATTAATGAGGTGAAAGTATTTATGAAAAAATTCTTTTCTAGCTTGTAATTGTCCAAAGTCGAGCCTTTCGAAAACAAGAAAACCCATGACCTGCTGGATAGTTTTCCAAGTCCAACAAGGTCATGTATAGCTGTAAGATCTCATGCAGGTAGAATTTTTCATTGGTAAACTTTGAATACTGACAGGGGGAACCATATAAGTTTCCATTTCTAACGTACACCAAATAACAGTTTATTTTGTTTGTGGAGGGTGGAAATAACTACAGCAAAATAGTGGAAGGCGGAAATAACCATGTTCCCTAAGTAGGTTTGACATCGTTACTGCATGTAGAATTTTTTCGAGCAGGAGAATACAGCATACTTTAGCAAATGATATTGAAAAGGAAGAATCCAGTTATGTTGTTGAAGAAAAAGAAATCAAGAGTATTAAACGAACGTACTTCAGCCTGAATGTACTGAACCTCTTTCACACGAAATTCGGCAGTTTCACTCTTCTCCTCATTCTCAAGCATATTGCGAACCTCATTGGCCCATGAATCCTTCACATTTTGATTCTTGCTGAAAGCTGTCAGGTCAATGTCTCCATCAGGTAAGTATGTTTTCAATGGTACAGATCCAAAGGTGAAAACCTGCAATCAATCATGACTATTAGAAAACAATATCTAGAGCAAGAGAAAATGGAACATAGTGAAACTACTGATTTCTCATCCAAAATCAGTCAACTGAAGAGGAGCAGATAACACACAGATTAAAATATAATATCATCCAAAATGTTATAGTGGGAAAAACAATGAACGTGCTTACACAGAAGCAAAGAGATGTTCTCATTGCATAAACTGTGCATGCATGAGCAACAATTTGCAAAAGAAAAGGAGAAAATGTTGATCCGCAAATAAAAACCAAGGCAATAATAAAAACTTTTCTATACAAAAATAAAATTGCCGAGAAGGTGTTTATACAATCCACCCTGATTATCTAAAGAATGAATGAAAAACATCATTCATCAGCAAATAACCTTCATCAGCAAATAACCTTCAACTGGACAGAATTCAGCAAATAACCATCATCAGCAAATAACCATCAGCTGAGTGTGCTATGATTTCTAATCAAATAACTGTCTTCTTATAGCACACTCAGCAAATAACCATCAGCAACTAACCATCAAATAACCATCAGCAACTAATCAAATAACCATCAAATAACCATCAGCAACTAACCATCAAACCATCAGCAAATAACTGTCTTCTTATAGCACACCATCAAATAAGAAGACATTTATAGCACACTCAGCTGATTTCTAATCAAATAAGAAGACATTTATAGCACACTCAGCAAATAACCATCATCAGCAAATAACCTTCAACTAGACAGAATGGTACTTCATTAAAGTGTAAAGATAGTTGAAGACTGAATTCATGGTCAACCTTTTGCGCTTTAATAGCTTGTATCTCATCTTGCAACCGCTTTGTCGCTTCATCACTACTTTGTTTTTGCTTTAAAATCTGAACCTGACTTTCTTGTTTCTTCTTCAGATCCAATATCTGAAATACATAAATTTTCACAGATGAAAATATGAAGCAGATTAAGATACCATCATAAAGATCTCAGCATAACTAAATGGTCACCTGTGCCTCAAGGGCCTTCAATTTTTGAGTGTGACTATCTTGCATTTTCTGTGTTTGTCCATCAGAACTAGCAGCAAGGCTTTCAACTTCAGCCAACAGGCGGTCCCTGTCTTGCTGTTGTCAGATTCAAATGTAAAGGTCGACTTAGAATTTTAAAACAAGACAAAACATAGAGAATGAGGTATGCACTAAAACATTCAAATAAAAACCTGTACAGTTCTCTTTTCATCCTCGAGTTCCATAATTTTCTTTCCAAAATGCTGCTTAAGGGTCATCGTGTCACAACCTTCAAACAGTTTCATCTCTGTCTGCATAGATAAAGAAGTATAACTTAAGTACAGATTGAAACAAATTTAGAAAGATAGATACAATAATTTTATCTAACTCATCTCGCAATATAGTTCTAGTCAAATCTCCACTAAGAACGAATTACTAAAATATGATAATAGTGAAATCAAAATTAGTTTACAGCAAAGAGATCCTTTTTTTGGTAATAGTACAAAGTCATGCTCATCAGTAACCAAGCTTTGTACAAACATTCGTTACTATCAAAAATCAAGGCACCCACAGTGTCAAATGCATTACATGAAATTTATGCCCCATACCTCTTTTTGCTCTAAACGCTTGTTTAACTCATTCAATTCTTTGTCCATTGTATTTTGCAGAAGTGTGTGTTCCCACTCTTTTGCAACTTCTTCATCAATTTCCTTGGTATTGTCACCTGCTTAGGTTTTCAAAGAATTATTTCATGAAACAGAAATGAAATAATAGAAAATAAGACTTGCTATTTGAATAAAAATTTAGTGTAACTGAACCTACAACTTGACAAGGGTAAACTGACAGAAACATTAGTGGTCACTGAGCCATCCAGAATCAAAACAGAGGCATACCTGCAGTGATTTCATTCATCTGATAATCAGGTGAGTCCATATTCTGCAAGCCCCTCTTTAGCCCATCACTTTTCGAAAAACAACTGACATCTTCCTGAGATATGAAGCCAAATTTGCTTAAAATCTACCATATATTAGAGAATATGTAATGAGGAAGATAATGAAAGAGTGGTCATACTTGAGAATCTGTCTCACTTTGCTCTATTACTGCACATCTGCTACGGAACTCATGAAGTTCCCTACAAAGATTTGCATTTGTAGCTTCAAGCCAAGCGATCCTTTCCTTGAGAACCTGAAAAAGAGGTTCACTTCTCAGTACCTCAAGAGTCAAGACACATATATAATAGACATTTTTCTTAAACAAAAATCTTCACTTCTATGTAAAGCAGTATACTTTAAAAAAAAAAAAAAGACCTTCAGATACTTACAATAGGCTTATTCTGAATGTTACGAGCACGATTGGCATATTTAAGAGTGTTTAAAGTCTCCTCGGCGTTAATATCAGCGGGACTGATGCAGGCTGGAAAAAAGGAATGAGTGTGGTAGACATAAAAAAACAATATAAAATTAAAACTTCAATAGGAAAAAGAAAAGAAAAAATAGAGTATGCAGCAGATGCATCAATTTTAAAATTTTCAAATCAACCTGAGGACTGCAGAAAACATGGTCTCAGCCAAACAGATTAAGGAATTTAGGATTTTTTTTTCTTTCAGTTTTGAATCTAGTGTATCTTGTGCTCAACTTAGAAACATGCATTCCATGTAAATCTTGCTTGATAAAGTGCAAAAGATAACACCTCTTCCTCAACTTAAAGTCAATAAATCACATATGATCTCCAAAAAGAGAGGAAGAGAGTGTAGTTATGAACTAAAATTTTCTAATGTCAACAGTCCTTGAATAGAACTCCTTTCACACTTTTTACAGGTACAACCTCTAGTTTCATATTAAGCAAGATGTAATCATTATAAGCAACTGAAACATTATGAAAATTGGAAGAAAAGAGGTATAAAGCATTATGCTCAAGAAAATCAGTGCACAAGCATGAAACATAATCACTATTGCTAGTTACACAAACCAATGATTTGGCATCTACCCCATATTATGATCTGATGATCATAATTACATAAGGAAGGAATTATAAGAAATTATGTGACCAAACCAAATTCAAACTATCTGGGGCATTCATGAAAAAAAGCACAATATGGTGTCTTATTATATTACTCTTGCAGTCCAGTTCTTAACACCCAAAAATTCATAAGAAAAAAAAATGAAATGGAAAAGTAAAAACAGGTGCATGGGATTACCAATCATGGTAGTTCTGCTGTTTCCACCAAGTGAATCCTGCCAAATGAGACAGAAATTACAAGAAGTAGGAAAACATACTTGGCAATTGAAACACTTCTAATAGTTATAAACTCCATACTTTCTTGGTAAGCAAGACAATCATATTGGTCTTTGAGGCACAATGTTCAAGCATTCAGACAAAGAATTGCAGTTGAATTTTAAAACAATGGATCAAAGCCATGATTATGTTCTGCTCTTCAACCCCATCTGAAGTACTATTTAGTCAGTCTTACACTAAAACAACACTCCAGATCGTAGTCAAACATTAAATATGCTTCTATAACAAGAAAATTAGGATGTTTTAATCAAACTTTGTTTCAAAATCTAATGGCACTCAAATATCAACTAGTAATTGTGTAGATTTCCCAAACATTATTTTCTAGACAGACTGCATTAGTTGTTTTGAATTTTATAATATCAATACTTAAATGTTTACATGTAAAACTATACAACCTTCATGTTCCCCCAAAATCAATGTGCTTACCTATCAACACAGAGAAAAAATCAAGGAACATAACTACACAAACACGACTAACAATAAAACATGTCACATTACAGTCCCCATTGTCTTTCATACAACAAATTTTTGAGCTGAGGGATCATTCCTGATCACGAATCTTATGAATTACCACAATATCACTTGTAGAACCATTTGCATTCTATAATCCTGGCACTACTTTTGCAAAAAGTACATCTCCTAAAATTGTAGCTTTTTTCATGAAACCCAAATCACTAGATTTTACTGTGAATCAACAAAAACTATATGGGTTTTGCTTCAAAAGTCACAAAATCTCAAATTTTAAGCAATGGGTTATCACAATTTTCAGTTTGATCAAAACCCATTTAGTGATTTTGGAACCAAACAACTATTCCTAAAGATCAATCACAAATTTCAATTTCATCAAAACCCATTTTGTGATTTTCGAACCAAACAAACAACTATTCCTAAATATCAATGTATGAAATCACTATGGAACTAACTTGGAATGATCAAAGTTACCAGTAAGTAGGAGTAAACTTGTCTCAAGGCAAATCCTGGTTCCACAAAACTTGAAAACTCACTCAGACCTCGTTGAAAAGGAGACCAAAATGTGAGCAACAAAATGAGATTTTAAGGCCAAGTGAGAATGTAGAAAGTTGTGAATTTTTCGAATAGCAAGAAAGTGTGCTTACTTTTGAGGTCACTTAGTCACCACAATAACTCAATCAGACCAACTTTCATGATTCAAAACAAAAAAGGAAATAACAAACCCCAATTTCAACCAAACCTTAAATGGGTATGAAGTTCTTACTTAGCATAACACCTCAACAATCAAAACCCATTAAACCCCAAAACTTTAAACCAAAAACCCTAACTCAAACCCAATCACAAACCACACAAATTGCCCAGCAAGAAAACCAATCAATCACACTATTGCCAACCAAAAAAGGATTCAAAATTACAAATTTTTAGTGAATTCGAGTTACCTGAACTGCTACTACCTATCTGAAATCCCAATTATCAGCCATTGAGAAACCTCGGCTTTGCTTCAAGAGCTTCTTCATTTCCTGAAACAAAAAAAAAAAAAAAAAAAAAAAGAACTTCAGATCTTAAGAACGAAGAATCAAACTTCAGATCTTACCTTCAAACTTCGGATCTGAAGAAGAAGAAGAAGAGGAGATGTAGAGGAAGAGGAGATCCTACCTTCTCGTCCTTCTTCTTCTTTCGTCCTTCTTCTTCTCTGCTTGGTGGCTTGGTGGGAGGGGTTTGGGTAGAGGAAGAGAGGGGAAAGGAGAGAGTGAGGAAAGCAGGAACGAACGAAGTCCCGAAGGAGGAAAGCAGGAACGAAGAGAGGGGAAAGGAGAGAGTGAGGAAGCGGCGAATGAGAGGGAAAGAGGAAGGAGGCGAGTCGCAGGGGTATAAATTGTATACTCTAATCCGGCGTTTCCTACATCTAATACGGCGCTTTATAAATACAATTTTATTTTCAGTGGCGGGATTGATTCGCGGTTTTTTTTTCATTCTTTACCGGCGCTTCTTTACCAAATCGCCGGTATTGTGAGCACTTTACCGGCGCTTTCAACCCAAAACGCCGGTATTGGAAGATCTTTACCGGCGCTTTTTACATCTAATACGGCGTGTTTTAAAAAAAATTTATTTTCGCTCTTCATCGGCGCTTAGAAAATACAACGCCGGTATTGTTCGATATGTATCGGCGCCTTAGAAAATACAACGCTGGTATTGTTCGATATGTACCGGCACTTTATTGTATAAACGTCGTGATTGCTTAAGACTTAATTTTTCGCCCTAGTGGGAAACGATCGCGGGTTGTTTCTGGCATTTTATATCCCAAACGTCGTTATTGCTTATGTTGTACCGGAGCTTTTATTGAAACGCTACCTTAAAAGTGTCGTTTTAGACTTTTTTTTGTAGTTCTAAAGCGTCGTAAAAGTATCGTTATTCGTGGGTTGGTTACTCTTTACCGGCGCTTGTAACATCTAAAGCGGCGGTTTAGAAAACATAATATTATTTTCATCAGTAGGATGGGTTGGAGTAGGGGTAGGCACGGGATGGGATGGGACGAGATAAACTCATCCCTATCCCATCCCGTTCATTCGGGATCGAGACGGGACGGGATGGGAAAAACCTCATCCCGACCTCGTCCCATCCCAAACGGGTTCGGGACGAGATCAGTGTGCTCTGATTATATGCATTTCATTTTCTTTAATCAATCTCATAATTTGGTTGCTTGTACTCATCTGTGTTAGACTTCAAAGCATTCCACACCTGCAAATTGCTTGTTCTTGAAGAAGAAACTCATATGCATCCAGCAGTGCATTTCAATTTCGAACAATATATTTGCTAAGTATAAAAGAACAAATTTAAACAAACATAATGTACACAACGCAAAGAATAACACTCAGTTTTACCCTTGCATAGGTATCTGAGCTACCAGTGACAAAAATCGTTCCACTAGCATTATATGCACAACACAATATTTGGTGGCTTGATGAATCAATACCAGTTGAGGGAACAATGCTAGTTGAAAGCGTGGTGCTAGTTGATGGACCATTGGTCTTCCCTGAAGTTAATTCCAAGTTAAGATTTCAGTTACCAAATTCCAAATACCCCAGCCAACCAACCAACCAAAACACACTATGTAAACTTGAAACAAACCAGTGATAGCATCTGAAGGTTTTGGAATGTAAATGCGAGGATTGGCATTGGTATTCCTAATATCCCAGATACGACATGTTCAATCATCTGATGATCTAGTAGGAAGGTAATAGAAATAAAATCAGTTACAAATTAAACTTCGAGAGAGTTTAATATTCATGTAATAACTATGTAATAGCTAATTGCAAAAAATATGCTACCAAACCTGCATTGCAGGTATTTCTAAATGTTTAGATGGCAGAAAGTTGAGGGACGTAATCTAGAAAATACTCATTAATACCAGAGTGAAAAATTAGCTCGGGATCGGACGAGATTGGCGGGATTGAAAATCTTCATCCCATCCCATCCCATTCTAGATCGGGACGGGATGAAATTATTCAATCCCATTAAGACCCGAAAAAATCGGGACGGGATCGGGATGGGATGCCCACCCTTAGGTGAGAGGGTTTTTTTTTATCTTGCCCGGCGCTTCAAAAGACTGTGCCGGTATTGGTTACTCTTTACCGGCGCTTTCAGAACAATGCCGGTATTGGTTACACTTTTCCGGCGCTTATTTACATCAAATACGGCGCTTCCAAAAATACAAATTTATTCTGAATTTATGACGGGTTTTTTTTATCTTTACCGGCGCTTCAAAGACTAAACGCCGGTTTAGGGTAATCTTTCCCGGCGCTTTATAAGTAAAACGCCGGGTCCGGGTGATATTTTCCGGCGCTTCATTATAAACGCCGGGAGTGCTTCAGACTCATTTTATTTGCGGCGCTTGATATCGTAAACGCCGTTAATGATCATGTTTTACCGGCGCTTGCAGTGAAACGCCGCCGTGAAAGTGCCGGTTTAGACCTCGTTTTTTGTAGTGATAGCTTCAAGTTGCACACGCCCTTTAAAAATACGCTACGACAATATGAACAAGACTAAAGGGAGTAAAAAGTTTCTAGAAAAACTTTGCGAAATAATTTTTAATATAAAGATGATCTCGAAAACACTTTGTAGATTAAACTACTTTATTATTTGTTCGACTTCTATCTAAATCAAACAATAATTAAAACACACTTCATATAATAGGTTTGAGGATGTTACAGTTAATATCAAGCTACTACAGTTTGATATTTCAACTCTTTTTGTGCGTAGAAACTTGAACCTCAATGCTCACCAAGTAGTTGCATTAGTGATGTATGATGATAGTATTAGTAGCAAGTCTTCAATTAGTTTGTAACCTGAACTTGAATGGGTTTTATGTCTAGTAATGAAGTTATGTTTTGCATCCAAACAAAATTAAAAAATAATAATTTAATGATCATATTTAAAAGCATGTTAATATGAACAGAAATTCTAGAGAGCCATACCCTTAGCGCCATATCAGCGACGGGGGCTCTGTGTGTGTGTGTTTGTCTTCGATTGGTTGATTATGAAAATCTCTAGGATAATGGAGGGTATTGAGGCTCCCTGAGCACAGGCCCTAGCCTGGCTATCTAAAGATTAAGAACAAATCTTAAATAATAAAAATGAACATAGATAGTTATACTTGGGTCTATACTCTAGCTCGTGTTGGGTATGAAAAATCTAACCCAAGAACAATACCATGTACATTTTGTAAACCCCAAGACCGTTTTAGGTAGTTTGGGTAGTTTTGGCAATTCAAACTAGTGGAGGCATGAGACACAAAAAGCTAAATTGAATTTTAGTAAAGAAATTACTCTCTTGGAAAAATAATCAACAACCATCTTTTACTTTTATTACCGACGAAAAAATAAAAAACGTAAGTGGAGGTGCCACCAACAAAATACTTCTTCTACTAATAAGAACTAACTTCATGGTAGTGGAGGATCAGACAAGCCTTACCACGAGATGCTGGATGTGACAACCGCTTATTAGCAACATTAAGCATTTACTTTCACTTCGAGCCAATGGTTCTGTAACTATATTCCACGTGAGCTTAACGGCGAAGCTCACGACTTGCTAATATTGTCGGTAAACTTATTTGTAATCTTGCTTTAGTCTAATATATGCATAATGCTTCAACAACAACAACAACAACAAAAATAAATAATAAATAATAAAAAAAAAAAAAAAAAATTCAGTGATGCTATTGACCAAACTGCTATCAACCAAAACGAGTCCTTGCACAAATAAGATAATGTTAACTGATTGAGCTTATTTTAAAAAATGGAGCACAATAATAGTTGATAAGTACTAGTGAATAAAGATACAGATTACTTTGAATTGAACATGATTGGAAATTTTGGAAGAATCATAGACTTTATAAATTATAAATGGGGTACATTAATAACAAATAACTCTGTACAGAACTACAAAAAGTTACATTTCTGCATCTAAAATAGAAACAAATTTCAAATTGACGACATGTTTAATATACGGAAACAATGCCTAAGTCTCAGGTCTTGGATTAGAGACTTGTCGTCGATGTAGTTGCTGATACAAAGCAGCCATTCTACTGTAAGCATCTATGTTCATAGGCTGAAAATCATAAACAAAACACATGCAATAAAAGTACAATTCAGTAATCAGCTAACCATGCTACGCAATCATGCAATACCTAGCTGCTGCAAATTGATACTGAGACAAGACGCGGTCACATGATAATTATCAACTAATTACAATTTAACAATGCATATATAGTCCACTGGAATGCAGATGTTAATACATGGTATTGTTGTTGGCCGCAGCAGAAAGCCAGAAACATTGCGGTGTTGGTCTTCACAGCAAGTTGCTGGTTGTAGGGATGCTCAGATGCAAACATGACGTTTAACCGGATGAGTTTTGACTACTGTCTATTCAAAATTATTTAGCAGAAAGTAGATTAGATTCACATCCGTTCCATTGACACAATGGTGCGGTGGTGGTGGTGTTCATCTTTTCCAGCAGTGTGTAAATGTGAACTAATGCCAGAAAAGTAAATTCAACACATTTTCATGCATGGAAAATGTGAAATATGCCTTTATGTTGCAGTACCTGTGACTGGCAAGCAAGGAAGTTGGCCATTGGAGTTGTGACTGAAGATGGTACATGATCACTGGTGCCATCCCACGAAGAAATAGGCATGAAAGCAGCTGCGGGATTGAAAACTAGTGGGATGCCTGAGATGTTCGGTTGTCCAACCGTATTCATGTCCATTCCCATAACAGTACCCATGCTCATTTGGGCCATCATCGCCATTTGGAACTGTTGTGACATGGCCATTGGCATCATCATCTGGGGCATGCTCATTCTACTCATCATCTGAACTTGGGCTTGTAATTGTTTTAGATAATCTATCACTTCATCAAGTATCGATGCTTTGTCTGTCTGTAAAAATGTAGTATTCAGTATTTTCAGCAAGAAATCGAGAAATAAAAAGAAGTTAATAAATTTTTTAGTACAAGCTAGTAAAGTTTGTCCCCATTGTACATTCATCCCTTATTGCTTTCACTCTTCCATGCCCCCTGGTTCAAATGTATTATATGAATCTGCCCGTAGATTTTAGAGTAAAACGTAAAATTTCCTCCCAAGACTAATTCAAACTTTATTCTTGCATTGTGCCTAGCAAGACTAATTCAAAACTTTCATTCCTTCATAATTAGATTGAAGAGAGTCTTCAGACTTCAGTTGTAGGATTCAGATTCCGACTCTATAGCTTAGCTTAGATGATTCCTTGCAAGAGTACACCTGGGTGTGGGTGCAGACGATCTGAATCCTTTCATTCATATGGTTGTTCTATTTGAAACAAAGGTCGTACGCTTTATAGTTTAATCCTTAATGACAACAGACTTAAAACATGTTTTCGATAATTATAAGAGGTGATACATTATAGTAAGCAATCATTTATAATATAAATGTGAATCTTCTTCTTCTTCTTCGATCGACTCTCTCATGCATATGTTGAGATTCAACAATCAAACAACCCAGAAGACATACATTTATGACATGAGATGGATCTTGACACAATAGAGGTCCTACTGATCGATAAGTTGCACCTAACAAGTGCTTGTCTTGTCCCCAAAAGTATTGTATGTGTGGTCGTGGATCATCCAATCATTACCACTCGTTCTCTAGAGTCCTTCCAACCATAATATTTCTATTTTTCGCAAGATTGAGCAATAAAGAAAACAATACCTTACTAGAGTTGGGGACCAATTTCTGTAATGTCTTCATCCTTTGATTGATCTTATTTCTTCTTTTCTACAAAAAATAAATGACATTTTAATAACTACAATGAATCAATTTAGATAATTCCATTAATGTAATTAAGATACCGACGAAAAAAAAAAAAAAAACACTTACACCTTCAGATTGATTATGAATTGCAGCTGCTCTACTCCTCTTGGTCGAAACCGTAGATTTTTCATTGTTGCCCTTCTTATTCTTATGATCATCTTCACCTCCTACCTCTCTCTATCATGTATACTTATTTTTATCAGTATATGAAAATTCGAAAATGCTAGAAAATCAGGTTTTTGCAATCAGAATGATGTGGCGTGATCTTGAAGTATTTATATGTATCTCGATGTTGTAAAAAACCTCCTTTATAATACCACATTCATGAAAATTATTGAAAAATAAATGATGATGATGATACCTGAGTTATACTGTGACTCACTGAGTCATCAAGCATGTTAGCATTAGTGTTACTCTCCATAACACTATGGTAGTTGTTCATACTACCCTCCTCACCTGTCATCCCCACACGTGCGCGTTTTCTGACAAACCCTTCCTCCACCAAGGCGTCCATAGCCATGGTGTTGGAGGAGGTGGGAACTGTGGCACAGTGGTGGTTCCGGTGGTTGTCAAACCGCGATCCATGGTCATCACCGTTGCGAAATAGGGAGGATTGGGATGGTGGTGTGAATTGTGTAGCTTGGTTTACAATGGACTCAAGTGTGCCACTTTCTCGTGGCTTATCCCAACTGTGCTCGGTGGTTGTTTGTTTGCCTTTGGCCATCACTGGTGGCGGACACAGCTCATGCATCACTAACTGACCATTCTCCCATATTAATTCTGCCATTTCATCTAATCTGTACAACAAAATACAGAAAATCTTCAAAAAAAAATGTTCAAATGGTCATGGTCTTATCCAAAAAATGTGGATGGTCATGTAAGATATGAATAATTAATATTTCTAAATGACCAGATGAAAAATGATCTCAGGTTGAAACAACACACTTTAATAAAAATATATTAGGAAATCAGGTTTTTGCAACCATGTTTTGAAACCAGAGTGATACAGTACGGCGTGATTTTGAAAGAATGATAAAAAACTTCGATGATTATGTCACATCATCCTGTTGCGAAACCCGATTCCTTAACCTCATTCAAAGTACTCAGAATAAATAGAACTAGAAAGGCAAGAAAACAATAATAATATGTTGTAATTAAGGAACTAGAAAGGCAAGAAAACAATAATAATATGTTGTAAATAAGGAGGAGAGATTACGTAGGGTTGGAATGGAGAGCTAGCCTGTCTGCCTTTGGAGGCTCATCAAAATCCCAGCTTGGAACACACTGATTCATCTTCAGATGTGGTGGTGGAGGAGGAAAAGGAAAGAAGAAACAGCTGGAGGTACACTAACTTATGGTATCTGTTGGGTAGAGAAGAATAGTTTTTTTTTTTTTTTTTCAATTGTAGTACATAAAGTGTTGCCATGCATGCACACAAAAGAGTGGCCGGAGAGAAAACATGTACATAAATACACAACCACAAGAGATGGGAGAAAAAAAAAAAGAAGATATAATGACACCACCATTGAGGGTTTTTATTTATTTATTTTAATTTATTTATTTATTACTTTCTCACACCACCAATAAATATACAATAGAGAAATTCAAACTCAAAATAAAAAAAAACACAAAACATGATAACTTTCGACCAATTTAAACTCTCAATTGAGACTGATTCTCAAGCTCATCAAAACATAAAAAGTTGTATTACTATGAGTTATCTAATAAACACAACTTAAATCACTTGAAAATGTTTTCAAATGAGCAAATTATGATCGTTTTACTAAAGTCGGGCAAATCTGTCTTGCAATGAAAATGGGATAGTGTTCTTGACTTTCAACCAACTTATGTGTTTGATCAATACCGATTCTCAAGTTTATCAAAACACAAACTTTGTATTATTCTAAGTTATCTAATAAACATAACTTGAATCAATTGCAAATGTTTTGAAATGAGCAAGTTATGGTGATTTTACTAAAGTCGCGCAAATCTGTCCGAAAAATGAAAACGGGATAGTGTTTCTGACTTTCGGCCAACTTATGTGCTCAATCGAGACTGATTCTCAAGTTGATCAAAACACAAAAGTTGTAGTAATCTGAGTTATCTAATAAACACAACTATAATCAATTGCAAATATTTTGAAATGAGAAAGTTATGGTCATTTTACTAAAGTCGTGCAATCTGTCTGAAAAAAATTATGTTCGCAGAGTGCACTGTGGGTATTTGAAAAAAGAAATTTTACTAAAGTTCCCAGATATCCCGCAGTGCACTCTGCGAACATAATTTTTTTCGGATAGATTGCGTGACTTTAGTAAAATTACCATAATTTGCTCATTTCAAAATATTTTTTAATGATTCAAGTTGTGTTTATTAGATAACTCAGAGTACTACACCTTTTATGTTTTGATCAACTTGATAATCGATCTCAATCGAGAATATAAGTTGGCCGAAAGTCAGAAACACTATCCCCTTTTTATTGCAAGACAGATTTGGGCGACTTTAGTAAAATGACCATAACTTGATCATTTTCAAGTGATTCAAGTTGTGTTTATTAGATAACTAAGAATACTACAATATTTGTATTTGATGAGGTTGAGAATCGGTCTCAATTGAGGGTTTAAATTGGTCAAAATTTACCCTGTTATGCGTTTTTTTCGTTTTGAGTTTGAGTTTCTCTGTTATGTTAAGTTATGCATATTTATTGAGTTTGGGTTTAAGGGTTTCGACTTTGAGGGATTTTGAGAGTTTTCGAGGGAGAGGGAGGAGATTTGCAAGAGATTTGAGTGTGGGGAAAGATTTGGAAGAGATTTGCAAAAGATTTCGAATGGGGGAGGGAGGGACCATTGTCAATTTGAATGGTGAGGGGGAAAATGGATGGTCTTTGTTTATATAGGTGGTGTGAGAAAGTATGGTGGTGTGAGAGGGTAGAACAGTGTGAAAGAGAGAAAATGGTGGTGTGGTGTAGTCGTTGCCTTATAGATGAAACAGACAGGTGGTGGAGAAGTAGGGACTTATTCTCTCCACTTGTCTATGTGCACAAACAGTGCAAGAGACTGCAGAGAGTCCATCCATGGATTTAGGTATCATCATCATTTTTTATTGAGTAAGTCTAGGCAGCCAACCATTTTTTGGCTATGGTTGGGCTCTTTTACATTTTTACTCATTATCTTTAAAACACAACCACAAACATCAATTATAGAAGGGGTAGAAGTGTAAAAAACCCCAACCTTGACAAAAAAAATAGCTAGTAGCTCTGGCTCTCTAGAACTAGGGTTTTTTATTTACTGATTCATTCTTTTCTCTTCTCTTCTGTTTTGGATAATAGTCGTTTTTTATAACTTTTTACAACAATTTCTAAATCTTGTTCTAGTACAGACCCCAGATCACGACAACTCCCCCTCCAATGCACCACTAACAGCCGGAGGAGAAGACACGATCTAAATCACTGAACCATTAGCATCTGAAATCGCGGATGCACTACACGCAATAGTTCAAACAGCCCAGACGGTCGTCGGCGCTGCCACGGACCCTCGGGTGGACTTGCTCATGGCCCAGATGAAATATATGATGGGGATGCTGAAGAAAATCACCCAAGAACACATTCAGCCAATCGACCCTACTCCTGCACCGCCTCAACAAAACTCCACTATCTGAACTCAAGGGAGTGACGAAGCCTTAGCGGAACCCCAATAGGGAAACGTCGAGAGTAGCGAACTCAACCAAGACAAAACTCTGCAGTGCAGCGGAACAACTGCTGAGATACCATTCAGGATTGGAGTCACGAATCCCAGCATACTATATGAATTGGCCAAGCCACCATTCTCTGACGAACTCATGAAGAAGGTAATGCCAAAGAAGTTCACTCCGCCAAGATTCGAAGTGTACGATGGCACCACCAACCCGACTGATCACCTAAGACATTTTCACCATATGATGGCTCTAAAGGAAACCATATAGTCGATCATGTGCAGAACGTTCTCGACCAGCCTCACTTTTACATCAGTGAACCGGTTCAACAGCTTATCGCCAATATCAATATATTCTTTCCTAGCTTTAGCCACTGCTTTCATTACCAGATTCATCAAGAGCCAGCAGATGAGGAAAATATCCCATTACCTTCTGCACATCCAACAAAAGCCGAACGAAACAATACGGGAATACGTTACTCGTTTCACCAACGAACTAACAATGATTGATGAATGCAGCGACGACACAGCCGCTGCAATTTTCGTCACAGGATTGAAAAGACGTACCTTGAACTCCGCAGTGCGGCAGAACAATTGTTGAGATACCGTTCAGGATCGGAGTCACAAATCCCAACATATCATACTAATTGTCCAAGCCACCATTCTCTGACGAGCTCATGAGGAAGGCAACGCCAAATTAGTTCACTCCGCCAAAATTCGAAGTGCACCACCGACCCGACTGATCACCTAAGACACTTTCACCATATGATGGCTCTAAAGGAAACCACAGAGTCGATCCTATGCAGAACGTTCCCAACCAGCCTCACTTCAACAACAATGAACTACTTCAACAGCTTACCGCCAAGATCAATAGATTCTTTCCAAGTCTTAGCTACTGCTTTCATTACTAGATTTGTCAGAATCCAACGGATAAGGAAAATAGCCCATTACCTTCTGCACATCCGACAAAAGCCAGACGAAACAATACGGAAATACATTACTCGTTTCACCAACGAACTAACAATGATTGATGGATGTAGCGACGACACAGCCGCTACGACTTTCGTCACAGGATTGAAGAAATGTACCTTTTTCGATGCCCTTAACTTGGAACCTCCCAAATGCATGGTAGTTCTGCTGAAAATGGGACAGAAACATATTTCCCTCGAGAAAATGAAAGCTACAAGAAGAAAGAACGACCAGGAGAGGGAAAACCATTCAAGAAAAGGTGAAAGAAGAGACAGTGGATCACGTGAGGACAACAGTCATTTAAAGAAACATCGAAGCGACGGGCACCAAGTCCAACCAGCAGGAATCCAGGAAATCACAGTCGACACAACCCAATCATGAGCGAATAACTAACGTAATGAGGAAGGAGTATAAACCATACACAACCCTAAAAGCAAACTGAATCGAGATCTTAAAACACATATCAAACTTGGAGAATGTCAACTAGCCTACTAGAATGAAAGGAGTACCGGAAGGACGAGACAAGAACAAATATTGTTTTTTCCACAAGGATCACGGGCATGATACCGAGTACTGCTACAAATTAAAAGAAAAGATCGAACATTGGATCCAGAGAGGACGACTGGACGAGTTCGTCGGCACATCAGATAAGCAGTTCATGGGCAAGGAAAAAGCGGACACTACCACCACGGGATCAAATAAGAGATCAAGGGAATTAATATATGCCCTACACAACATTCGTCATGGGAAAAATTAAAAACCTCCCAACCGAGCAGACCTATATCGAATTCGATAGGCCAATACTCAAAGGACCTCAACAACAAAAAAAAATTCGGCCAAAATCAATTGCAAATGATCTAACAAACTACATCAGGCCACAACAAGCAAGACCAAACGAGGAGCAACAACCACGCAAGCAAATAAATTCATAAATTAGAAGGAATAACAGAGGCACACACACCAACGCAAGGGTAAACAATAAGCAACGCAGAAATAAACGAAGAAACGCTCCACGATATAACAGAGCCATTCTAGGAGAATGATTGTCGAAATGTCAAAAAATCAATAAAGTTTCATTTTCATAATCGACATCTCACAAAAGCAAAACAACTTCATAGCAAAGCTACAAAAAAACAATGGGCACAAAAGCCCACAAAAAATCAAGATGCAAGTCAGATATTCACGATAAGCTTCTAGTTTGATCAACCAAAGAAGCAAAAGTTGGACACCCGAGTCAAACTGAACAAAAACTTCAAATTGACCAAGGTGTCGAGTTAACGAAGTAAAAGTTGGATGAACGAGTCAACTAAAAGGAAATGACTTCGAGTTGACCAGAGTGTCGCACAAAACGAAGCAAAAGTTGGACACCCGAGTCAAACTAAACAAAAACTTCGAATCGACTGAGGTATCAAGTTAATGAAGTAAAAGTTGAACGAACGAGTCAACTAAAAGGAAATGACTTCGAGTCGACCAGAGTGTCGCACAAAACGAAGCAAAAGTTGGACACTCGAGTCAAACTAAACAAAAACTTTGAATCGCCTGAGGTGTCTAGTTAACGAAGTAAAAGTTGGACGAACGAGTCAACTAAAAGGAAATAACTTCGAGTCGACCAGAGTACCACACAAAATGAAGCAAAAGTTGGACACCCGAGTCAAACTGAACAAAAACTTCGAATTGGTCGAGGTGTCGAGTTAGCAAAGTAAAAGTTGGACGAACGAGTCAACTAAAAGGAAATGAATTTGAGTCGACTAGAGTGTTGCACAAAACGAAACAAAAGTTGGACACCCGAGTCAAACTGAACAAAAACTTCGAATCGATCGAATAATCGAGTTAACGAAGTAAACGTTTCAACTAAACGAAACAACTTTGAATCAACCAGAGTGTCGCATAAAATGAAGCAAAAATTAGACACTCGAGTCAGAGAGAAAACAAAAACTTTGAATCGATCGAGGAATCGATTTTAAGAAGTAAAAGTTTCAAGTAAATGAAACAACTTTGAATCAGACTAGAACATTGCACCTGGAACGAATGAGCCAATTGAACGAAGCAACTTCATATCATGACAAGATAGCAAAACAAGATATCAGGCGAATAATTCAAATGAGAAGTGAACAAAGTCGATAAAGGAACTAATTCCATTCATTCAAAATCCGCTCAATTACAAAAGCAACAACAGAAGATTAAGGGGAAACATTGATAACATTCTCGACAATATCACCCGCAGGAGCCGGATCAACAATAGGGATTCCTTCTTCAAGAGGAGGAAGCGATCCTTTAGCCAGTGGGACACCCGGAGGATCCTCAGCGGCATCTCCAATGACATCTTCCACATCATCAAAAGTCTGATGCACCAAAGGACGATACTGGGTAAAATCGACACCAAGACCCTTGATATAATCCATAAGCTCAGTCCGACCATCAACAATGCATTTTTAGTCTCCCACCTCCATAACACGGAGTCTATCCTTAACAGTAGCAAGCTCACTTCTTACAGCGATAATTTGGCCCTCAGCAGTAGAAAGCATCACAGAGGAATCAGCTTTGACCTCGTCAAGCGAAGACAACAATTGCTCCACCATTTTCTCAGCAATATCGCGATTTGTAGAGTGTTCTATCATGATCCGCGCAGTCTCATCATGGAGCGCCTTCTCAGTAGAACGTTCATTCTCAACATCGAGCAAACATGTGCAGATGCTTTCTAGGTCAACTCTCAGAGATTCGAATGCGGCCACAGACCGATCCCGTTCACCTTCCATCTCGGCCAACGACGCCCAAGCAATTTCAGCCACCTTGGTTCATTTCAGAGCATCGCGTTTTTAACGCGTCATACTGGTAAAGAACGTGGGAGAACACCAGGAGAAGCACGGAAAGCTTCCTCTCCAAAGAAACCATAAGACTGTGATTGACCTAACGACTCAAACCCATCACCCTTGCATAGGCAAGATGAGTCATCCCCTCCATTACAAGCCTAACATCATTCTCGAGGTGAAGGTCTGGATTCAGCACGGACATCGGGGGCTTTTCTATCGATCGCCTGTGTCATTCATTTATCAGCTTGCGTGCACCATCCTGCACACCAAGATGAGAAAACCAACAGAACTTCTCATCCGATTTAACTAGGATCTCCTCAAAAGTAGGTTCTTTCCAACTGATCTGCGAATGAAGAATGCGAGGATCATGTAGTATGGAGGAATCACCACTACCCATGGCCGGAAAAAACAAGGAAACAATATGAGAGCCTCCATTACCATCTCGTCGCTCAGTAGAAATATAATGAATGACAGCTGAAGTGTTCAAGTAGGTCGCGGACGGAGGAACGTCCATCCCTCTGTCAACAAGAGGGGAAAGAGGAGGACAAGACTGCAACTCAGAGGCCAGACCTTGACCACCAAGCTCTTCAGATTGAACAACAACCAACTGGAGCATCTTGCATCCAAAGACCGAGAATCCTCTTTAGAACACTTGACAATGTCAAGGCCACCATAAACAGAGATAAGCCTCTTTTCACCATCCTTCAGGGGACGAACAATATCCTTCTCACTCCTCTCTAGAGCCAACCTCAACTCTTCTGCCTCCTGTGGAGAGAAGCGGTCCTCCCTCGAAGGATCTCTATCCATAGAATCCGAATAAAGAGTCGTGCGACGCACATAATCAACAAGTCATTTCTTCTTCGGCACGCGATCGGAAGATAGAAACAAACCGCTTCGACGGACTAACCGGCCTCGCCACTTTCTTATTTCTAGAAGGACTGGTAGCAGTATGTATAGGAGCATCAAAATCCGTAACATCAGAGCTCACTTTCCAATTAACGATCACTTCATCGATGACAGCACAGACATCAATCTCCGCCGCCAGCCTCACAGTCAACAAAGCCCTTACAGTCTCATTCATGGTGTATAGGCCACTACGCCTCACCATATCATCAGTAAGATAGGAGTCCAATGGGGCCATTGAAAGCCCCAATAAGCACTCACTGATAATCTGCTCCTCAGCAGTCGATTTCATATTCCGATGTTTAAGAGGAACTTGGAAAGACTTTACTATCGAAAGACCACGCAAATTGAAGTGGCCAGAACCAACAGATGCATAAAACCAATCTCGCGACCAGCCCCTAATGTCGTCATTAAGGTTACCAAAACACGCGAGAGAATACATAAAACATGTATGGTTGGACATCACGTTGAACCCCATCAAGGAATGCAAAATTCGAGGTGTTAAAGAAATACCATAAATAATGGCCCTAGCATACGTGGCAACCATGACCCTCCAGCCATTTCGACTCCATTTGAGCAAGAGAAATACCCAAGAAGTCCAGATATGACCAGAATAGCTCCGGAACAGGGAATCGGGGACCGACATAGAACATGCAATATATTTTTTCCTTGGGCAACATGCAATGACTGTCGTTTTTGCAAGGAAAAATGATTTCAAGGTCTAGGCAAAGAATAGTTGGAACAAACACTATCCAAAGTAGCATGAGAGCCTTTGTTTGGAGAAAAGTGAGTTTCACAAGCGGAAAACTGATCACCAACTAAAATATCGCCAGCAGACATTGTAAACAGGGGAGAATGAACGAGGAAAAAGAGGCAGTAGAAGAAAAGAAATAACACTACAGATGGCGTAAAGAAAGAAGAAGAGCAACCACAACACCTTTTAAGTGGCTGGAAAATGAAGAGACCGTTCATGGAGCGACATATGGGACATAATGGCGCTTAAAATATGCACGAAAACGAATATACAATGAAGTAACCGAGACGATCAAGCAACTAAAAGTTATCAAGGTTAGTGCAAAAGCACAATTGACATACCAACCGTCACACAGTTAGTGGACATGTCACCATACCCACTAACTAGTGGGAGTAGTTGGTGATACATCAAAACAGATTGACCATCACTACCGTACACGTGGCATAAAGCCCCATCACGAGAATACAACACCCGATCAATTGGGCCAGCTCATAAAATCCAAAAGGATTGAGGACAATTATAGAGGCCCAGAATATGCCACCTCTAAGGAAGCGTAAGCGGGATCCAAATCCAGACCCAGACGAATCCAAGCTCGTTTTACATTCTCTCATAAAGAAGAAGAACGTTACATCAAGAAAGAGCCATGGAGGGACTTACGCCTCCATGAACGCATCTCCTTCCGTTGCTCCTCACGTGCTTAAGTCACGCAAAGAGTTAACTATGACGATTATAAAAGGTAAATGGAATTTTCGACAAAGGTATGCAACTTTAATTGAGTTTTGTCCAGATTTACATTCCTTCTTCCAATAGAGTTACTGACTTAAGCATCGGAGTGCCTTCGGCCACCAAAAAGGTGGTCCTTGACAGTCTAACAGTTGTTTTGCAGGTCAAACTCACAGGAGGACGATTTTTGAATGCATCACTTATCATAGGTATTAACAAACTGTCTCATATTTTACACAATCTATAAGGATACAAACAAAGAAAAGTTAATTTGGAATTCCTAGATTGATATTTGAAGAGGATATCAAATGAACTTTCCTCAGCCACCAAGATCTTTGTGGCCATAAAATGGTTGGTAATGGTAGTCGACTATATTGTTTTTGCCATTATTTTTTTAAAAATATTTCAAAATGGTCTCCAAGCTCAATTAATATATCAAATTGACCCCAAGTCAAAATAATCCTAAATAATAGTAGGGTGAAGGTGCATTAGAGCATTACTCATTTTCCTTTCTCTACCTCTTCCACCACCATCACTACCAATCCATGACCAAGCCGATTTTCTTCTCTCCCTTTCTTTACCTTTAACTTTTTCATTTTTTTTTCTTCATATCATTTAGAGCAATGCTACGGTGCCTGGTGCACTTAGAAAAACCCTATCATTTATCACGTCATTTTTTTCTTAATTTTTTTTATCTCTTCCTATATATTTTTGTCCTCACTTCCTCCTCCTCCACCATGTGTTAACATTTCTAAGTCATCGTCTTCATCGCCATTTTTTATAATCTCCTTTTCATTGTTGTCTTATGACTCATCATAGAACATGTTTATGGTAGCATAACACATCCAACCAAACCAAATGTGATTGATGAGTTTTATCGTACCAAACCGAGTGTCCTTAAAGACAAACAATTTGATTGCTCGATCCAGGCCACATTATGGACAAAGTTATACATGGTTTGTTGTACATATCTCCTTAATGAGATTTAGTTTGATTGATCAGATCTCACATTGGTTTGGCTAGCCAAATATCATTAAGGAAACTTGGCCAACATAACCGAGTTGGTAGTGTCTCACATAACCAAAGTCACGATACCCTCTTCTTCCTCCTACTCCAAACAGACGTAGGTGTGCCTGCCCCACTTTTTCAATTTTTTTTTTAATAGTTAATTTCATCCTTTAAACTATAAAGAAGAAAATTTGAGTGAAAATTAGAGTAATTTGATTAGAAATGTTGAATGGGTTATTCTTATTTTCAGGAATAAAGGGTTGATTTAGATAGAGATGTAGGAAGGATTTGGGTACAACTGGAAGAAGATGAACAACAAGGACAACACTCTGTAAATTACTAATTTTGCTTTTGAAATGTGTTTTCTGTCTGAAATCTGAATCTTAAAATGTGTCTTAACTAGAAATAATCTGGGATCTTTATCTTTTGAATTTCATTTATTTATTTTTACGTTTTGTACTTAATATGGTATTGATATAGACTATATATCAATGTATCTTGAGGCCATCGTTTCTGGGTTTATATGAAATTTCAAGGAGAAAATATATGAAAACAAGAGCATCATTGAACTCTCCCAAACATCCCAACTAGATTAGCACCTGAGGGAGGTTTGCGATCACATGCTCCTTGTGTATAAAATGTTATAAGCATCTTGAGAGACATATTCAGACATGTCTTTATTCAGGACTACTTTGTTTTATGACTAAAGTCTACTAGATAATCTGCTACTCACCCTTTGGCAATAGGAGTGATCTTGTAGCGTCAGAGAACATATATTTAAGAGTTGATTTGGTTTATGAGACCTTGGATTTTCCATGCAGTAACCGACTAATGGGAAACAAGTAGGGGAAGATCAAGGAGTTTTACACCCTTGATCAAGCTGGCAGCACACAAGCCTCTTGGGATTTCAGCTTAGGAGGAACCTCAATGATTGGAAGGTCCCCAACATGGTAAACCTATTACATTTGAGAGAGAATATCCATCTAGATAAGGAGTCTGATAAGTGATGATCGATGTTGGAAGGGGAAAGGGAGTTCTTCTACGGTCAAAGAATGCTACAATTTTATCAAGTTAAGGGCACTGAAAGTATAAGTATTGACAATTCTTTTAGTGCACAATGCATTGGCAGATAATATTTTGCTGCAACAGAGATGTCTTTTGTGAGGAGATCTTTGAAAACAAGCCAAAGGATTATTCCTAGGCATACCCTTAGTATCCCAGATAATTCCGAACTAGTTCAACTTAGGTCCTCTGCTTCTTAGAATATCATTAGATTGATGGATGGAGAAGTTTCCCTTGGGGAGGGATTATCAGACAACTCTGTCTGGTGTTTCTCATTGCATTCCAAAGAGCAACGAATGAGTTTTGATCCTAATATTCTGGTGTGACTGGAGGAAGAAGTTGGAAACCCAGCGACGATTGTTTTCCCCATTTCATTTGTCCAATTGTTTTACTGGTCTGGACCTTGCGCAGTTCTGTCAACATGCAAACTTCTGTGATCAAAAAATTAAACACTTCAAGCACCACTAACAATTGTTGTGTAAGTGCAAGTCTATAGACAACGACACCCACCATATAAAAAATTAGGCAAGATCTACTATATCTAGCTCCAAGCTTTTTCTTTTGCAAAATGGCATCACCCCTTTACAGATTCCGGTTCTCTATGCCAAAATATCTGCAATACTTGCTTTTGGGGTTGAGCTTTATGAAGTCTTTATCCGGTGGGAGCTACTTGTTTTTTTTGTTTATTTATTATTTTTTGAAAGGCGATAAGGTTTTTAATTTATCCCAGAACACCATTAAACGCTTCGAATCCTGAACTTGTAATACCAGTACCGTGTATACCGACACTAGACTTATAGTTGTTTTTTTTTTTGGGGAAAGCGAGCTGGGTTTTAAGGACCCCAAAACCTTTATACAAATGAATCAAAAAAAAAAAACAAACAAACAAACAAACTCTCACAAGAAAGAGAATTCTAGTGAGAGTGAACATGGTTACTGGGCCTATAGAAATCTTCAACTAGCATCGGCCAAAGAAGAAACCTCTTGTTTTTTATCCATGTCTCCTTTGTTAAGGAGGAAATGATTCAACCTTTGTATTTTTTGTTTGCTTTCTTAGCCTTAGAGGATCTTCGAGGGCAGAGACTAAAATCTTTAGTGCAAGATTTTGAAAACAAATCGTTTGCAACCTCTTCACTAGAATGATCTTGCTCATGTTCCTCGTTACTACTCTGCTCATATGTTGTGGTGTTATCTTTGTCCTGAGTCAGTGTGTGTTCACTTGCCTCGACATTAGCACTATGCTCAAGCATTGGGTTGATAAGAATCAATGGTTGTGGACTCGGCGTTATGGCATCACTCTGGTCATCATTTATGTTATGCTCTGCCACATTGGTAGCCTCTATATTGGTCACATTCCCTGCTTTTCCTGTGATAGGCCCTGGACTCCCCTCTAAACTGGGTGGAGTCTTCGACTTGAATGTATGTCTACCCTTGGCGATTGTCCAACCATCGGAGTTTTGTCGTTCTAGTGGTTGGGTCCTACCCGTAGCTTGCCATACCATATGGCCTGGAGTAGGGGTGGGCAAGTACGGGTAACCGGCCCAAAAGCTAAAAATCGAAAATCGGCCCAAAAATTTCGGGCCCGTGTTTATGGAGATCGAAATCGGACCGAAATGACCGGGTAACCGAGGTCCCGGTTAACCGAATTACGGGCCGATTTCGGGCCGGTCTCGGTCCTAAGAGCAAAAAAAATATTCTACAGTAAAAAAAATTTACTTCATTCATCGTTCTTACAAAAATTATATCAAAAAATTACAAAAAAAAAAACCATACAACAAATTACAATAAAAAAAAAAAAAAAAAAAAAGGATACAATTAGCATTAGCAGAAATGATCAAGATCTGAGATCTGATCCAAGATGGTTCCGAGATCTGATCAAAGATATATCAGATCGAGATGTGAGATCAGATCTTGATTTGATCGAGATCTGAGATCAGACCTGATCAAGATCAAGATCTGATCTGATCAAAGATGGATCTGATCGATATCTGATCAAAGATAGATCTGATCGCCTTCGCTGTGAGAGGGAGGGGAGAGGGAGGCGGTCGATGCTTCCGTTGCTAAGCAGGTGGAGTCGCCCTTCGCCACCAGATGAAGAATTAGCATTAGCAGGAGATGGGGTCTCGATAAGATCTGAGTTCATTCGCTGGAATGGTATCAGAAGATCTGAGTTCGATCTGAGAGAGAAGATCTGAGGCATCGGTCGATCTCGGGAAAGGCCGGAAGGGAGGGGAGAGGGAGGAGGCTCGACCTCCGCCTTCGCTGAGAGAGATTCAAAATGGCGAGGGGCCTCCGACTTCGCAGAGAGATTCTAAATGGCGAGGGGAGAGGGAGGGGAGAGGCGGCTTGGTCTGTTACAAATGAACAAAAGAAAACATAAATTCTAAATGGCGACGGGTTCTTTTAAGTTAACTATTTAACCTGGGCCAGGCCGGTTACCCGACGGGTTTCAGAAAGGGAAACCGAGGCCCGGACCATAAACTTCGGGTCGGGCCGGGCTTTTACAACCGAATTTTTTTTATTAATTAAAACCGATCCGAACCGACCCGATCGGTCCGATTGTCGGTTTGGTCCGAATTTTCGGTCCTAAATGTTCACCCCTAGCCTGGAGTATTAATTTCTTTGCTCTTTGAACACTGTTGTTTTGTATGGCCAAAAACTGCACACGAACTGCATTTAACAGGAATCCATGCATACTCAACTTCAACTATTTTTTTCTTATCTCCATTGATAACCACAGGGATGTCTTTGGGTAATTGGTTGTTGACATCCACCTCCACACACACCCTCGCATACACTAATCTTGTCATTTCTTCAGTAGCTTTGTCAAGCATGATAGACACTCCAATAAAGGAATTTCTTACATAGTTTATTATCATTTATTATCATAGGTGCTTTCCTTCCTTTATTATCATTTCCAGTCCTTCTGCACCTAGTTTATCTCAATATTTTACTGCCACTTGATATTCATTTGTGAGTAACTGTAGCAATCCATCGCCATGAATATTGTACTTCTCCTCAAAAGCCATGAACACCTCCAAACACAAAAGCCATGAACACCTCCATGAATGCTCTTGTACTTGATATTCATTTGTGAGTAACTTATAGTTGTTATCATAGGCAAACTCCACCAAACACAAACGATTTAAACATACTATGAAACTATAAAGAAATTAGTTACCCCGACTTACATAACTAAGTTTTCAAGATATACAAATTCAAAATTGATGCTTCTTATTGACTACATTTTACAGATTTTCTTATGCAGTGTTTATGGATTCCTCCGAAATAACAGCAAAAATATTCTCAAACATCTCCATTGAATTTTAAGAATTCTAATGAATTCTCCATGGCTTTGACTGTTCCCATTTGATGATGAAGCAATTTTTGTATGCTATCAAACCATTTCTGCTTATGGATCTTATTCTTGCATTTAAATTCTAGAAAACCTTCTTCTGCAGTGTTCAAACCAAAGTAACAGCTCTGCTCCAAACTTTCCTTTTCACTCATCGGCCACATAGAAATCCCATCATATACACTGTGCACAACACCTACGTACATAAATTAACCATGATCAATAACTTAGTACCATACACATAAATCATCAAGCATTAATTCATTACGAACTTACACTTCTTCTTTGAAAAGGCTCCTCCGACGTGCTTGCTTTTTAGCTTAACTGTGACCTGTGAAGTTTTGCTGATGTAAACAGAGATTTCCTTTTTACGAAGAATATCTGCCATGTATATTGCGAACATTTGATTTGTATACTGATAGCTAATTACAGTTGATCTTTACAAAATTGCTTTCGATAAATATAGATGAAAAACTAATATGCGTTGAATGAATTGAAATCCTCTTTCCTAGCAACTAGTAATTGTGATTCTTATATTGATATATGCATTAAAGGGCATTTTCGAAAACAAGATGAAGTGGATTACCTTTTTGTGTTCGATGAAGCAATTCACCTTTGCAAGGAGAATCTTGAATGTCCATTTCACCATGACAACTTACAGCAAGCCCCCTCTCGTATGGAATAACGGATGCACTGTTCCTTGTTTCTTTGGGCAACCTCGCTTTGAATGCAGCTTCTCCCCGCAAAGCTTAAAAAAAAAAAAAAAGATAATTACTTCCACTGTCAACTGATGAGTACATGGCATTACTAGTAGCAGAGGCAATAGTTCTGTCCAGATTTTGTAAGAATTAAAAGTTTTAACACCTTTCGATATGGAAGGAGTGCTTCCCTAGTTAGGATATTCGGTAATAGATATACATACAACATTTCCATTTGTTTATAAATCATCCTATACTGGATCGTAAGAAAGATTGTAACATACCTGTTGCAGCTGCAGCTGTAAGAGTCATCAGATCACCTGGGGTTCGAACATCTACAGCTGACCTAACAACAGATGTCACTCTATCATGATCTGCACCAGTTGATTCTGCAGCTTCAATACAATGTGAGGCTAAGAGTTCTGTAGCTGATGCAACAGCGGCACCCATTTTCGAGCTTGTGCCACTGGAGTTATCTGTTGTGGAGACTGCAGCCAAGGCTGCAGCAAGACCAGCTATACTTAAGGCAGCATGTACCCGGGCATTTTCTATACGCGCTCTTTCTTTCTTTGTTAGTTTGTTGCTATTGTGAACTTCCTTGTGGTGGAACCATTTCCCGACAGTTCCTGCTCTATGGGCATTGACTCTATCAACCGTCTTGCAGAGTGTATCAACTGACTTGCAGGGCTGCGAAAGAGTAGCTTTATTAAAACAGTGAAGCAAAAATCATTGCAACAACCAAATGATAAAAGTATTCTTACATATTGTGGAGCAACAAACATGTCATGATTTGTATCATTAGGATCTTTGTCATCAACACAGAATGGTTTCTGTTTGAGAGCAAGAGCTTTGGTGATCTCGGAAGCAGAGACACTCCATTGTCTTGATAAGAATTCCATAGGTTCCTTTGGTGTTTGCGGTGGAGGTATTGACCTTAGCGACGATGGAACTACCTCCAACATATCCTCCTCCTCTTCTACATTCGCTAGTCCATGCACAGGACATTTATTCCAGCTCAAGTAACGACCATCCTCCATCTTTTCTTACAAGTTACTGAATTCAGAACAATTGCATGAGTACAATTCAGATTAAGCTGATGTGTATCATGTTGAAGTCATAGCAGAATCAGATGTTATAATTGCAGCAAATTAGCCAAATCAAATAATTTTGAAACAAATAAAATTCAAAGGACCCAAGAATGAAACCAATTTGTATTGCCTATAGGATAAACCAATTTGAGATCTTCACAGGCCTATGGTGGATGGAATCACAGGTCCAAGATTTAAACCAAACTTTTTAAGGGGGTAAGAAATAGTAGTGTGACCAAACTAAAAACTACTAAGTATAGAAGAAGTAAGAAACAAGAAGGGATTATCATCATTATCAAAGCTCGTTCTCGATACTCTCGGAGAAGTAAGAAACAAGAAGGGATGATAGAGAAAATAGAGAGGTGATGGATGAGAGATGCAACTTACACACTCTTGACAAAGAAGAACTAGTAGTCTCAGATGGTCAGGCTTGAATTCAATCAAGATCAGCAGCCAAAGAAGTAGAACTTCTTGTTGAGTGAAAATGTGAGACTTTGAGTCCTCATCTGCAGCTTGACACACTATCTAATCAAGTAGGAGTATATAGCTATATGGAGAAACCATTCACAGACAGGAATAAGATAAACCAAGACTCTTCTCTCCTCGTGCTTGGAAATGGCATGCAGGAATTCAGGCGTGATGGTATTTGTTTATTTTGGTTGTTGTTGTTAAGGTTGTTGGTGTTAAATTAATTATGATTGAGGATAGGAAATCAGGTTTTGTAATTATGTTTTGCAATCAGGATGATGTGACATCGTTAGAGGAGTTTTTTACAACATCGAGATACACATAAAATCTGTGGAAATTTCATCATTCTTTCCAAATCATGACATGTCATACTGGTTGCAAAACATGGTTGCAAAAATTTGGTTTTCTAGCATTTTTTATCAAACATAGACCGACAAGATATAGTACAATAGTGATGCGGGCAAACTCAGTCTCTTAGAGATATGATCTGCACAACAAAGTTAGATTGCTAAAGATCACATTTTTTGTGGCTGAAGACACTCCGATGTTTAAGTCAGTAAATTTGTAGGAGAGAACTTAATTTGGAAAGAGTTTAATTAAAATTGCATTCTTTTGTCGAATGTTTTATTTACCTTATATACTGTCAATTATTAATTCTCTGTGTGACTTAAGCATGTGAGGCGTGATGAGGGGAGACATTAGTTGTAACAGTCTCTTCCTTCATTGAAATACATCCTTGGGAGAACGATTCTCGTCTCCTCGTAACATCTTTCTTCTTTTAAGGGAGAGATTCATTGGATTTGAATTCAGACTTCTAATTACAATCTGTTTTGAATGGCCTTTTTGGGCTTTAATCGTTGAACTTGCATTTTTGAACGAGCCCTTCTAGGGAGCGAGGGATGGGTGGTAACCACTCATCCGCCTCGAGATAAGTGCATCAACCTCGAGATGCACGTTGTCACTTATCTCGAGGCAGATGGGTGGCTTCCACCCATCCCTCACCCCTTTACGAGTCGTGCCTTAATTAAAATCCTAGTGATGAACTATCTTTGCCATGTGTACCGTCATGATGATAAAAAAATATCTATAGCCTTATTTGATGAATCATCAAGTAGTATAGAAAAGAATATCTACTTAGTGATTGATTGGGTCCTACTAAAGTTCATGAGATCTTGAAAGTCCAACAACCATACATAATATATGTTCCCATTTTCATTCTACATCAACATTCCCCTTGTTACTTGCAAAGCTTGTTGGGACCTCACTTGCTCGTGCAAGTCCAATTAGTGCAATTGTGTATCGATAACATTTTTTAGTGGAGTAATCATGATGATGTTGGTAAGGAGAATCAACAATTCTTCCAAGTTTTCCTTTCTTTTTTACTTTACTACTATTACTTTCGGTGGTCGAATGGAAGCGTGTACCACCTCCACAACGCGCAAACTTTATAAAAGGCTAATTATATGACTTGGATATTTGGACTATGGAGATAAAATACTAGCGACGTGAACATTGTCACGCTTCATCATCTACTCTTTTCCCCTTCCATTAAGGGTTCTCTTAAAACTTTTTCACTGTCAAGCAAAAGTGACCTTGCACGGGTCATCATTTGGCACCTCGCAATGAATCTAAAACTTGACTTTTCTTTTGTTTGATCAATCGAACGAACAAATGTTATCTTCCCTGAAGCATTTTCAATTGATTTTCTTCAACAAAGTATATGTTCTATGCTAGAAAGAAGTTTAAAAGTAGGGAGTAAATGCAATAAACAAAAGAAAGATTGGGCAAAGTGCAAACCTCGAGCAACCCGAGTTCAACCCTAGCCTGAAAAATCATAATCAGCTTGGGCTTAGGTTGTCATGGTCAGGCCCAAAGTCGAGTTGCCCGGGCTTCAGATTGGGCCTGGGGCTGAGCTATTGGCCGCCCAATCCACCCAAGTTGCAGCCCTACACATAATGGTGGTCATGATGGAGGTGCTGTAAATAATTCAAAATAAAATTATAAAAACAACTTTCCAACATACTTTGGTTAATACAACCCTAATCTCTCAAATTTCACAAGAAGGATGTTGCTGGAAAAGACGCTTCGCCTTCTTTTGTGGTATTTGTAGCATTTTTCTCAGACAAATGTGCATCTAGTAGTTTTCCATATTGTGATCTCCAAAATACTATTTCCCCTTTCTATCAGTTCAGCCATTCCCAACCACAGAAGTACAAAATGATGTATCGTCATAACAAGAATTCATGGGAAAATTACGTCTCACGCAACTGTCCCAATGCTTCTCCCATTCGAATTCTATCTCCACGACTTACACAAAACTTGAATTCAGATGATGTGACATCTTTCTTAGATGATTTGGATGCTGGAGCTTCAAAAACAAGCACCACAGTTGATCCCATGTTGAATGCCGCTAACTGAAAGAGACACTTCAGTCAACGAAATGGTGATACACCAAATAAAAGCAAGATCGAACACTTAAAATTTTGAATTAACTTGTATTATGAATGAAAAGCCACAACAGCTATTCTTGGGCAAAGACTAGCAGCACTAACCATATTAATTGGTCTTTGACAGAGGTAATAATACCCTCAGCAAGCCAGTTAACCCTTAAAAAAATTGTTGTCCCTCTCTTGCGATTTTTCATGCTCAAGGTTATAACTTTTCAAGCGGTTTGATCCACAACAAACTCCTTTCCAGTTTTAGGTTCATTTGTAAAATTCTGAATGTGGTTTAAATGCTTTACCTCTTCACCCTTCTTGACCGAAATACCGACTCCTTCAGGTTCATAGACGCGTTCCTTTGGAGGTTCTGAGGAAAATGGCTTCTTTGGTCTGTTTGTCTTAAGTTCTGGTTCAATAAACAGCTGCAAAAAAGCACGTCTGGATCAAAACTTTATAACCTAGCACTCAGTATTCATAATGTGTACTTACATTACAGATAAACCCATTTTTTTATGATCCTTACCCATCTTGTTCTTACAGATAGGAATGGCAACGGATCGGGGTCGGGCAAATCTGCCATCCTTAATTGTAAATAGTACCCACAGAGTTGAACTCCTAAGGAGGTCCGTGCCTCCAAGCGGAGGCACGAGAGAAGTGTACACTTGACATGATATGGGAAGATGAAGCTTATACTTCAGAAGTTGAAGCTTATACTCTCATATTCAATCAGCTAATTTTAGAAACACTGAAATGAACTTTGCTTCATATAAAGAACAACACTAGCACAACAGAGGAAGAATTGGGTAAGAGAAAAATAACTATCTAACCTCAATAGATCCAATATTTGTGGCACCAATCGCTGCAAGTGCCATAAAGCCTTCTGCCCACTGACCTTCTAGAACAACCTAACAGTGAAGAATACAGACAGAATGTGTTGTTATGGTCAGATGTAAAATAAATATAAATTCTATTCCGACAAAATTCATACGCATATATGCCAAATTTAGGAACACTTAGGATATGGAGAGCAGAACCGCTATAACAAAAACAGAATCTTAAGTTCATCATAGTGAGACAATGTGCAGTATATCTATGACAGTGATACTAACTTGAATCCATAAAAAGTGTTGGAAAACCCAGAGTTCGATTGGCCAAACCCCCTCAGCATCATCTATGTTACTTTTAATGAAGACAAGTTCAGCATTATATACATGATACGAACTTGAGATAGATGAAGACAAGTTCAGCATTATCTCAAACTCTCTTAATGTAGAGTCTATGATACATTGACACTATGTAACAAGAACAGTTCATAATTAGACACTTTCACACCCATACATGTGTTGGACACTCCACCAGAAATTTCATATTTTGATCTTCAACCTTTTTCACACATTTCAGACGATTCAACTTTTTATGAATAATGTTATGAGTATATTAAGACAAGTTAGTTGTATATATCCAGCAATATGATTTACAAGTAAAAAGTATGACTAATAAGATAAAATTTATAGCTGACAATTGAAATGATATTATAATGTACCAGTGTCCATTTTAGTGGTTTTTTAGTTGACGCGTCCAACATCTTGTATCCGTTTTGGACACTGACGTGTTTGCTTCGTTGCATCGCTATGATATATGACTTGAGAATAGGGGTATAGTTCAAATCTACACAATGGTAACGTTGAAAGGAATCTTATCAGTTGAGTGCCCTTTGAGATAAATAATTGAAAAGGAAGATTTAGTTGGAAGCTTAGATGTGTTTTTTTTTTCACAGAAGGATTAAGAGATGGTAATGAGAAGGAAGATTGCTAAGACATGGTGGTTAAGGTCTGGAATCACCCACAAACAAGACTGATTCACAAGTGACATAATGAGAAGCAGGAATCATGAAGACACCAATTGATGTTTTTGAGATGTCCAAACTCCTGTATGGAGGAGTCGCAACCATTCACAAGGGAGTTACATAATGCCTCCAACTTCCACTCTACATACAAGTACATATATTTCCTCGGTACCATCATCTGAGTTTCTTGCGGGGGAAACAGTATTGGCACTCCTGTTTGTGTGTGATCACACCACAGTATTCCTACAGATCCCACTTGATCACACATAAACAGGTGAAACAGTTTTCCAGTTAACATTATGTTCCAAGTGTTAACATGACTGGTCATAATTGACTATCGTCATCAGAATATAGTCTTGTTACATGCGCACGTTTTACATGCCACATTTTGTGCCCGGTTATGTGGTGGCCATGCTATGATGTCTTGCTCTTTCACTTTGATTCGGGTGATTTTGATTCAAGTGATAAGCATGGTATACGTACGTAAGGACAAAATGTCCAGACCTTACACGCTACCATGACATCAGCCGAATGCATATGGAAAAACGCATTGACCTACGCTAAAATATCAATGAGTACCAACTTTCAAGGTGCTCCTCAGTTCGTTTAATTAACAAATTTGTCCATCAGTTCCCCAAACACAATCATTCTTATTCAAGTCTACGGCACCTTCACTTATATCCTTGGACCTTTACGCTGTCTCTAGACTCCAATGCTGCATTTCCTGGACGTACTTTCTACTTTTGTCCTGAAGTTTTGCTTTTCACTGATGATCTCTACCTTCAACCAATTGTTTCGACTGTTGTCCCCTTTTAGGTAGAGTAGCAACCAAGTCAGTATGTCGCAGATGTCCTTGAGCTACTCTGGCAGTTGCTATATTTCATGTAAACTAATTTCCAACATGTCTCAAACTCAATCGTGTTACATGTTCTTTGAACTTTTCAAAGTTCCAACCTATTGGTCAAAGGATGAACCACCACTTTATCGTGGAAATATATTCGACTTGAAATTCTTCATATTCTACTATAAATTGGATATAATGATATTTAAGGACGATATGTTTCTCCCTGGAGCTATGCCATCCACATTTTAGTGTTGGTATGGAGGACATGTTATCACACAAATGCAGACGGGCCTGTAGGTAGACAGTTGTTCAAACAATCAATGAAGTGTTTAATCCAGGCCACTTCAATTACTGCTATACTACAAGCTACATAATCGGTTTCCCTCGTGTGTTTTGCTTTGCCACATGACTATGTTGCTTACTTGACAAATAATCCACACAATAGGAATAAATGGCCACTTGTTGATTTGTCGTTGTAAGGATCGCTGACAAAGTTTGCATCGGTATACCCAACAAGTTGTAAATCATCTGAAAATTCTATTAACGCTCGACAGTGCGCCCGCCTAAAATCAGATTGATAATAACTAGTCATTGCATGCTTTGCCGTGTACTAGTCATTACAAAATATCAGACCATAGTTATCTATAGCAATGTTGTCAATGTGTGAAACGAATCGAAAATCATAAGGGTCTTTCGAAAAAATCGAATTGGGATTCAAATCATGAATTATAAGATTCAATTTGGGATTCAAGACAAATACAAGAAATATATTAAAGCATGTTAAATGCGTGAAATATATAAAATAAATGTATACTTATAAGAAAATCTAAAATAAGTGACTAAATATTTTGACAACAATAAAATTCAAAAGCTTGGGATGCCTAATAGCCTCATTCAATCAAATCCCGAGCAGAATTGGATGTGAATAAGGCTGAGTTTGGTTTTAAGCTCAATATCATTGCGTAATGAAATTCATTACTAAAAAAAAAAATAGATAAACGCCCAATCACCGACAACTCTTGGATTTCAACTGATTTTCTGGACATCTCGATCGAGACATCAGTGACTCGGAATCCTTTCTAGTCTCAAACTCGAGGTCACGGTCTTTACAACCAAGGAGAATTGATAGATATTTTGGTTATTACTTGTAATATGCAAAGAGCTGGGCCCTTGTTGAGTAGGCCCAATAACTTGTTAACATAAAAGGAGAAAACCAGTAATAACCATTGTTTTTAAGTTAAAATCTTGACAAAAAGAACGTGTAAGAAAACCCTTCAATAATTTGAGTTACAAACCTGAGTTTAGTAATTATAGTCAAAATCACTCTAATGGATCTTTTCTTCCTGCTTCCGTAATACAAAGCTTATCAAACTCTTATACAGTCCCAGGGATTCTAATGTTGTCGCTGATTTTCCAAACCCAAAATTGCGAAAAAGTTTGAATAATAAAAAATTTATGGCTCACGTAGTGAGCTCAGTTGCTCCAAGGTTGATAGGATGCAGTGAGGCAAGACTATTCGACTGGGGAAGGGGCCTGTGTGAACTCATGCAAAGATAAAGACTTTGCTACAGTGGAGTTTTTTTGGGGGGTATTTATGATGAGCATGACCACTTTCAACGCTCATATGATGACATCAATTTGTCCCTCGGTATACTTTAATTAAAGATCGTAAAGGAGGAGGGTTGGTGTTAGGCTTGTGATAGCCAACCGTAAAAAATTCATCACATTCTTTTTCATGGAATTTGGTTCAAAAAGATTAATGCAGAAGGATATGGCGCCCCCCGCTATAAGCGACGCGCTGCACCTACGCTCGGCTGTAGTGACAAATGAGCAAGGCGCGCTACAGCGGCGCCCGGCTGTAGTGTTAAATAGGCAAGGGTTCTCGCACCATTCTGGACGGGGGCGAGTAAAGAAGCTAGTCCAGGTTAGAGCTAGAGATAGAATGATTAGATTAGCCTCTTGGAACATAGGAACCTTGACGGGTAAGACAATAGAATTAGTGGATGCCCTGCATAGGAGGAAAGTAAACATAGTTTGTCTTCAAGAGACAAAATGGAAGGGGAACAAGGCTAAAGATTTAGGAGGAGGGTTCAAACTCTTCTATTCTGGTAAAGATAAAACTAGGAACAACGGGGTGGGAATAGTAGTAGATAAAGTTTTTAAGGATGCGGTAGTCGACGTTAGGAGGTTTGGGGATAGAATCATAAGTATTAAATTAGCTTTAAAACTAGAGATAGTACATATTATTAGTGCGTATGCACCCCAAGTGGGTTTGGACGAGGAGACTAAGAAAGATGTTTGGGACTCTTAGAGGAGTTAGTTCTTAGATTTCCTTCTTCCGATAGGGTTTTCCTAGGCGAAAATTTGAATTGCCATGTCGGTAAGGATAGAGTTGGGTGTGAGAGGGTACATGGAGGTCAAGGCTTTGGGGATCGAAACACTGCGGGGATTTCTATTATAGATTTTGCTTTAGCTCAGGATTTTGGGATCGTAAATATTTTTTATAAGAGGAAAAATCACTTGGTGACCTTAGCGAGTGGGCGCAATAGAAGTCAAATTGATTATTTTCTTGTGAGGAGACACGATTTAGGTAGGTGTAAAAATTGTAAGGTTATACCAGGGGAGTGTAGGACAAACCAACATAGGCTGTTAGTTCTCGATTTTTGTCTTAAGAGTAGGGGTCATATTGCTATAGAACAGGTTAGACCGAGAATTAAGTGGTGGACCTTACAGGGAGATGTGTGCCAAAATTTTAGAAAACAGATTTTGGGTGGCCAGTCAGTTTCAGAGGGTTGGGAGAATCTAGAACCAAAGGACAGGCTAGTAGTGCGGATCTTTTTGAACATTTGACAAACCGAATAAGAAGATGTGCGAAAGAAGAGTTAAGAGAGGCCAAATGAGGAGGTTTACATGGTAAGGAGACATGGTGGTGGAACGCTGATGTGCAACAAACCATTGTGGAAAGAAAAAATGCTTTAAGGAGTGGCAAAAAGATAAGTGTCTAGAGTCTTATGAACTTTATAAGCAAGCTAAAAAGTTGAGTAGTAAAGCAGTAGGGAAAGCTAAGAAGAGAGCATATGATGATCTTTATAATATGCTAGGTATAAAGGAATGGGAGAATGATATTTTCAAGATAACTAAAGCTAGAGAACGAAAAACTAGAGACTTGAGTCATGTTAAGTTTGTTAAGCATGAGGATGGAAGAGTTTTAATGCAGGATAAAGCTATTTTAGATGGATGGACTGATTACTTTTGGAACCTACTCAATGGAACACATGTAGGGGAGTTAACTTGGAGGGGTATGCTTCACAGGAAGGGAGATATCGCGTGTTCCATCGCAGAGTTAGTGCCACAAAAGTGAGAGAAGCTTTCAAAATAATGAAGACAGGGAAGGCCGTTGGACCGTATGATATACCAATTGAAACATGAAAATGTCTGGGAGAAGTTGGGATTCAATGGCTAACTAAGCTCTTTAATAAGATTTTGGAAACTAGAAAAATGCCAAATTCATGGAGGCATAGCATTGTGATACCAATTTATAAGAACAAAGAGGATATCCAGAATTGTTCGAACTATAAAGGGATAAAACTTATGAGTCATACGATGAAACTTTGGGAGAGGGTTATAGAACGAAGACTTAGGAGTTTAACCACGATTTCGAAGAATCAATTTGAATTTATGCCGGGTAGGTCTACTACGGAGGCCATCTTCCTGCTTAGGCAAACTATAGAAAATTATCGAGAGACACGTAAGAGTTTGTATATGATTTTAATTGATCTGGAGAAAACATATGATAGGGTCCCCAGGGAGTTAATTTGGTGGGTGCTTGAAAGGAAGAAAATGTCTCAATGTTATGTCGATATCATTAAGCATATGTATGAAGGGGTTATAACAAGTGTTCGCTCAGTAGGTGGAATGTCCAGGGAATTTCCAGTGTCAGTAGGACTACATCAAGGGTCGGCGTTAAGTCCATATCTCTTTGCTTTGGTCATGGATGAGTTGACGAGACATCTGCAAGAAGATGTACCTTGGTGCATGTTATTTGCAGATGATATTGTCTTAATTGATGAGACTAGTGCAGGTTTAGGTCAGAAATTCAATAGGTGGGGGGAGGCTTTAGAGAGTAAAGGTTTTAGAATTAGTCGTTCGAAGACGGAGTATCTAGTGTGCAACTTTGGTTGTGAACCACGAGGGAGAAGTAATGCAATTGAGATCGAATGTGTAGAGGTCCCAGAGTGTAAAGCTTTTCGATATCTAGGATATATAATTCAAAAGAATGGGGCTATTGGAGAAAATGTAGACCATAGGATTAAAGCTGGTTGGTTGAAATGGAGAATGACGTCAGGAGTATTATGTGATAGAAGGATGTTTGCAAGGCTAAAAGGGAAATGTTATAAGACAATTGTTCGACCAGCCATGCTATACGGTTCAGAATGTTGGGCTACTTCGGGACAACATACGCATAAAATGGCAGTAGCAGAAACGCGTATGTTAAGGTGGGTGTGTGGTAAAACTCGTAAGGATAAAATTAGAAATGAAAGAATTAGGAGATACTTAGGTGTAGCGCCCATAGAGGACAAAATTAGAGAAAGACGTTTAACTTGGTTTGGTCATGTGCGGAGGAGACCAAGCACGGCGCCAATTAGAAAATGTCTAGATTGGCAAATTAATGGAGGGTGTAGACGGAGGAGATGACCATTGAAAACTTGGACGAAAGCGGTGAATGAAGATATCATTGAGCTTGGATTAGGCGAGGATATGTGGGGAGGCCGCATTGCTTGGAGAACCAAAATCCATGTAGCCAACCCAGAAAATATCGAAAATGGGCTTTGATGATGATGATGATGATGAAAGTCCGTTGCTACATTAGTGGGCTTTATTAGTGGGCTTTTTGGTACCAAATTTTTAGATCATGGTACGTGTTTTCAGATCCCCTATGAACTTTATCTTGCCAACTAAAATTCAACTAGGTCATTAATTTGATGCTAAAAACATGAAGGGAAGTATTTTGTAGTTGTAGGATGCTACACGAACCATAGATGGAATAGCTTAAGTGAAAGACACAAAATTGAAAGCTTACCAAAAAATAAACAAAGGAAGATCAAATGGTTTAGGTCTCTTTTACGAACTATGAATATAAATCAAGCATACCCTTTCATTTTCAACATATAGGCCACTAATTGTCCGTCTCGCGCGTTCATTCACGGGGAAAAGGCGACCTGACAGAAAACAATACCTAGTGATAAAGACGTTTGAGAAAAAAAAATTGATAAGATAAATAAAAGATCCAATCACAGACAATAACACCATGGCAGATGATGTGTCGTTGTTCAGAATTCCGTCTGGACAATAGTTGCTTCTTATAATGAATGTGAAGATATGGAACAAATGATACAATTAAATTGTTGCTCAACGTGCTCAAGGACACCAACTAAACAAATAGAAGAGATACCTGAGAAATGGCGGCGAACAAGAACTTGCCAGTTAACAGGAGAATGTACTCTATGGTAATCACCAGGCTTTAGATATATTACACAGTAAAACACTCCTTTCATTGGACTGTAACAAGGCAAAACAAAGACAATGGAACTATATTTCATAAGGTGAGAAAAGACTTTGGTACTGATTCACAACATGAATTTGACAAACCTTTAATTGAAATGAAACATTGTCCCCATATATAATTGAAACAAATTTATATCAAATTGGAACTAATTTGAAAAAAATCAGCCGTCTCTAGCACAGTGAATACAATTTATTGTTTTCAACAATAATATACTAGTGAAATAAGAAGACAATAGATATTCTCATGATTTATGAGAAATTTAAGAAGTAACTGTTTCTCATGCTGGTCTATTCAGTTGCAATCTTCCTATTTTCGGTGAGAATAATTTTCATCCAAAAAGTCAATCCCTTCATTTTGATCTTTGAACATAGACTCATCCTTAACGTCGAATACAATGAATCCTACTTAAATTAAGTGGTGTTTGTTGATGTGCTTGAACTCTAAATTAAAATTGTGTTTAGTGGCAAATTAAATGTTTAGAGATAAACAACAAAATTTTGCTTATAGTACCCTGGAAATTGTAAGTGTCCAAAACATTCAAAACTCGTCTTTGACATTATTACCATGCTAAGAACCCAATTAAGATTCATTCTTATTTATAATGAATCCAACAAACACTTTCTATATACTGATATTCAACATCAGGGTTTCTTTTCAGTGTCACCATTCAATATAAGCTTTCTGCAGTTTTTACTATAAGAAAGGGGCTCTAACTCTCAAACTGAACCGCAAACAGACACAATAAACTCAAATTGCATGCAATTTTTAGTATTAGTTTAAAGGCTTGTTATGATGTTATCTGAGAGGTATCTATTTAGATTTTTATACATTAACTCAAATTGCATGCTAAAGAATCATTGTAGGAAACCCTAATTGAATTGTGATCTATTGTCAAAATTTTAATACATGCTTAAGATGCGAATTTCAAGATCTTATCAACTTCATCCACCAATCAACAGAACATTTATGTCAAATTTCCGAACAAATTTGGGAACAACGAATTTTATGTCACCCATTTGCATAACGGATCAGGCAGATCATATCATGGCGTACAATCTCCTACACATTGTGATCGTTGTTGACAGTGAGTCAGTGACTAAGGGGCAAACACCTCACCTTTCTCAAGTGCTTCTTCATCTCTCCATTGTTGCCAAAACTTGCTTTGATATTTGTTTCAACCTTCTCGTCCTCCATGACCTCTGTTTGGGTCTCTTGATTTTTTTGTAGTGGAGCGGAGTCCCCTCCCCTCTGATCCTAAGAGATAAGAGTTGTCCAATCCAATTCATCTGGTTCTAAGTACAAAATCTAATTCTCTGATTTGTGTTCATTGTGGACTATTTCTCATTGGAAAACCCACTTCACAGTCTGCAATGCATCTCCAATGCTGGGTGGTTTCTTGAGTTTTGGACGCGAGTGGTAGGAAAACATGTTCAATTGCATGGGATCATGTGAAGGTAAAGTTGTTTTTGCCCCAAAAAAGATGATCAGTGAGAAGGTGTTATGACGACGGGTATCAACATCAAATGAAGAGGAGCAAGGCGTGAGGCACTCCATCCTAACATCATGCCTCATGACTACCTAGGCATGCTAGCCAAAGTTGACACCCCCCGTCGAGCGCTTAATAGAATACTTTACCCTCGAAAATGATATTTTTGATAAACCAGACACTAGATTTCATTGAAAATTTTCACCCTCTTCAAGTGAGAGGAAGCAAGGAGATTACAACAAAAGAAAGAGTGTTACCAAGAGGCAATGCTATTTTAACATACAAGGGCCAAAGTTACAATCCCATAAAAGGATGCCTAACATCATAAATCTTGTATAAAGTAAGCGGATTAAGCTCATGCAATCATAAATACATTTTTTTAGTCAAACACGCCAAGAAACTTTATTGATCAAAAAGGTGAGTGAGAAACTCACGTTACAAAAAAAGGAAGTTACCCCAACTAGATATAAAAACATCAAAAGCAATGTGCTCATCACTTTGAGAGAGGTCCCCCATTACCATATGTCTTCCTTCAAGAGACATCACATTCTTCACAAGAGAGTTTTCCCTTCGAAAATTCTTTTGTTTTTCCTTCCATAGAATCTAAGTGACCTATGGTAGAGTACTCCATAGGATGAAAGACATCCCTGCTAGAGCTAACTTTCTTGTTTGGACAGTACTCCATAGAGTTCTCACTGTGGACAACATCAATAGAATGGGTATGTCTCTCCCCAATCATTGTGTGTTATGTGACCAAGCTGAAGAATTCATTGATCATTTGCTGATTTCTTGTCCCACTGTGCACCAACTCTCAGTTTCTACTCTTTCAGAATTTCATGAGCAAGTTTCTTTTGCATCCTCCCTCCTAGAATGTTTTGAACATTAGTGTTCAATCTCCAATCCCAATCAAACCTTCTTTTGTTTGGAAAATGGGTGTGGAAAAGATTAATTCATGTTTTTGTCTGGGTTTTGCGAAAAGAAAGAAATAACAAGATCTGAAATGTGAGCTGTGGATTGATATTAAGTCACTTTGTGGCTTTGGGCATGTAACTGGGATTAGTGAGATTCATTTCTCCTATTGCATGTTTAATTGGGAGGATGTAGCGTTGAATAGTGCTAGCTAGTATTTTTATTTTTGCATATTTTTTTTGTAGAAATCAGTGGGTTTAATGTAATTGATTTCTTAAACCCTTCTTGTATACATTTGTTTTCTCTCTCACACACAGATATATACAATACAATGGTTTGTTTTGTTGATAATTTAAAAAAAAAAGTAAATAAAGTAAAAAGTCCAAGTGACAAAGTGGATCCCTCTCCTCCAAATCCATCTCCCTAATCCAGTTAGATAACCAATTTTGAATGGACCCCAACACTGGCCAACTCACCCTGAATTTCCTAAGGAAGGAATTCCAAACTTTTTTGGAGTTGCTACAAATGAGTAAGCCGGTCCACTGATTCTTGCAAAGAACACAATAGTTTTTGGGATATGCATTCCCATTTTTTTCAGATTATCCACAGTGAGAATTTTCCCTTCTATGACCATCCAAGAAAGAAACCGAGCCTAGGAGGGCAGTGTCTTAACCAAATCTTTTTGTTGTAACGAAAGGGCAGCTAGACGTGTGAACTCATAAGTCTAATAATCAAATGAGCTTATCTCAAATTATGTATTACAAATTTCATTATAATCATTACTTTCCCATGGCAAATCCCCAACCTCAAGGTCCTCAACAACATCTCCCATTGGCATCATCTTCAGACAAGTTATGCCACTCCCCATCTCTAACTTCCTTATCCATGTCATTTTCTTGTTCATAAATTAATGAAAATATGAGGGTGTGTCTGAAATGAGGAGAAGATGCATGTACCACTACAAGCAAAATTCTCAAATCAGTCACGTGGAGGCGAGGCGAGGCGAGGTGAACAAACCAATTGCCTAGGCTACCCTTGAATCAGGATTGCATTGCCACAAAAGATGAGGTTGCTACATCACTATGTTACGCATCACACCTAGTATGGACTTTGATAGCACAACTTGCAGTGCGACACGACCCGGCAGCTAGGGTCCAATCCTCCTTCGTTGGTCAGATGTCTATGGGTTGGTCTTTATTAGTCAGTACCGCCGAGTTGGATGACTCTCCTTCTAGAAGTTGGCTCTTTATGATGCACGGGTTCAATTATTTATGCGTCTAGCCATCCAACAAAAGCTCACATCATCAATTCTTGGTTTGCGAGTATCATTTGCATCTTCTCCACCATCTTTTTCTTCCATAAGATGGATCTCTTCCTTGCTAGCCATGGTGATCTTAATATCTTCAAATTGTTAATCAAGTGCTTGATTAGCAATCTCAATTTAATCTTACAACACTACTACTAATTTGATTGAAATTATTTTTGAGCAAACTAGAAAATAAAAATTCTCAAAATTCTTCATTTCAAGAATGTAAACTTTCAACTAGGGATGGAATGGCTTAGGTTTAGGGCTTCGAGCTTTATCAGGTCAGATTTTCAAGTCCGACCTATTCTAAAATTACGACATGTTAATACCATACCCAGCCCATTGCCATCCGTCCCCTCTCAACTTTATTTCTCTGAAGTCTCAATCTCCACATTACAAGGTAATAAGATTCCCTATCAGAAAGGAAAATGCACCCAGATACATTCTATTTATTAATTATTAAAAATCCTTATTTAATCTGAATTTACAAGCTTATTGTGACGAATTTAGTCTTGCATCGGATAGGTGATGGGGTGATCCTTGGGTTATATGGGCTTTGGAGACCTCCACTAACAGACTAATCTTTTTGGTTGAAAACCAAGCCTTTAACAAGTGGTATAGAACAAACTCGCCCGTATCCGATGTCCCAAGCCAACAATAACCACACACAAGAAAAATGGATGTGTGTCTGCGCCAGTAACGGGTCCCCCAAGGCAGCAGGGTGGATAGGTTGGTGGGGTGCAACTATTCTAGTTGTGAGTTGCGACGAGGGCATCGCAAGAATAGGGTGGGGAAGAATGTGACGAATTTATTCCCGCATTGGATAGGTGATGGGGTGATCATTGGGTTATATGGGCTTAGGAGACCTCTACTTAACATGCTAGTCTTTTGGGGCTCGTGCATTATGCTCTTATTCCAAGCGCGTGCAATATGCTCTTATTCCACTAACTCATGGGGCTCGTTTATAGGATTTTTCATTAACCGGATCTTGGTCACAATAAACTGGTGGAGCCATGGCTTATAGAATTTTTTAAAATAAGAAAAGAAGTCAAGATCAGTTAACTATAGCCATCAAGGCATTGCATTGACATTGAAGAATTATTCAGACTATTCTAAAAGATGCTAAATTTCAAGAATGTATGTTAGCTTGGTCCTTACCATTCCTCGTAGCCATTGTAATCTTCTTGTGTATCTTACCCAAAAAAATGTAAAATGGAGCGATGAGTTTACCCCTATGAGAGTATTGCTGCATAAGACACCCTGTATAACATGCTCAGGCTATTCCAGATAAACAAAGAAAAATGGAAGAAACTAAAAAGACAGACAATGAAAATCAAATTATGATTCAACATTTACCTATAACAGGAGGATGAATGATGCAAAGAATAAAATAGAAGACAGTGGAAATGAAATTATGAATAAGCATTTACCATAATAAACATCTATAACGACAGGATAACAAAAATATACCGCACTGGGTTCGGGTCTCGCATTTTAGGTGACGCTAGTGAAATTCGCCACCATGACTTTTTACTTGTATCATTTGCTGTATTTTTCTTCTCTTCACAATTTTCTGCATGCATATTTTCTTGTACAACAGAAAGGAATGAGTTTCCACCGAGAAGAGAAGAAGCCGAGTAAGAAAAACCTTTAACTTGCTCAATCATAGCCCCTGTCTCCTTCAGCTCTCCAAATCTCAATACTGTACCATCCACGGGACTGACCTATTTATTTGACAAATTATAGACAATGCTGATTAACAATCATCAACAGCAGAAGAAAATTCACAAATTGTGGATAAGACACGCTAAAAGATGATACCAGTTACCAGACAACGTGGATTCGTGTCAATAGGCCTGGAACCTTCCTTGAGGGTGCGTATAAAAAATTCTCGTAAAGAAGCATATTGATTCAAAGGGAGTGCAGCTTCTTCTAAATCTGCGACGCAAACAGATTATTAGTTTCACCTCAGGAATTCAGCAAGACTATCCAGATAATGATAATGGTATATGTGGAGAAGTATGAAAATTTCCAATTTACCTATCATTTCACCAACACCATGAAATATTAGGAATTCAGTAAGTCTATCCAGATAATGATAATGGCATATATGGAGAAGTATGAAAATTTCAATTTTCCTATCATTTCATCAACCATGAGATCTTTGGAAGATCTGTTTCAAAAATAGTGTAGGGCTCTAAAAGGGATTTAATGGATTAAGTTTGAGATATAAGAGGGATAGGAGAGGATTCCTATAGGACACCAAACTTCTCCTCTTACTCTCGATTATGAATCCACAGTACAACATTTTCTCTTCTTGGTTATCACTGGAATCAAGAGGCAATGTGAGCACCGATTTGGAGAAGAACTAAAGGCTCGTTTTTTTTTTTTTTTAACTTGTTTATCGTGCTCAACTTCTATCTTTCTCCAAATTCAAGCACATGAAGTTCACCAATTGACTGGTTAACTAAGCAGAAAGCTACAATTGGCTAGTTGATTTCATATAAGTTTGTTAAGTTTTGCTAGATCAATAATTTTGATGCGAGTTTCTTGCTTTAAATAATAATAGATGTATTTTTTTCTGATTTTGGAAGTGATAGATGCGAGTTTGTTGCTTTAATTTTGTATTATTTTTCTGACTTTGGGAAAGAGACGAGGAGTGAGAAAAATAAAATAGAAGTTTTAAAAAAAGTGAGAGGAAAGGGGGGACTAAAGAGGAACTGTGTCTTATGAGAATAGGCTTTGGCTGATATGGGTTTGTCCAAGTCAGGCAAATTATCAAGCAAGCTACTGAGACGAGGTCTCTAGCACTACTGTACTCTTTAAACGTGGCCTGAAGCCAATGATTGTAAGGCATTTGAAAGTTTTCCAGGTTGTGTCCTTTGTGAGGTTGTGATTGTAATTGCGAGTGGAGATTCACACTTCTGCATTTGTTCACATTAGAGTTGGTATTGTTTCCAACAAGAACTATTTCTTATTTTTACTCTTTTTGATACATAAAAAGGTAAATTTCAATGAATTAATTGTTTAAAAGGTACAAAGTAGTGTCCCTTGTTTTTGGGACAAAGTAAATTGCTATATTATTGGAAAGAAACTGGATGTGAACGTGTAGTGTGGGGAGTGAGTGAGTGACACAACAACCAAAAGAAAAGGGATGAATTCTACTTGAATGAAATGCTCGAGCCCAAGCTTTGTAAACGTAAGGCCTCAACCAAACTGGATACTCCTGAGAAAATTCCACAGGTAAGAACCATGAATAACACATGCAAACTCTAAAATAAAAAATAAATAAAATGAAATGAAAATAAAAAAGAGTATCTATAGTTAACTTATTAAATTATTGAAGATCATTACAGACATTGGCAATTACTAATTTACCTGTAAACCTATGGTAACGACACTGGTACAGTTGTCAGTGTCCGATCCAGATACAAAATGTCGAACATTGATTAAAAACCCACCAAGACTGGCATACAGCTGCACACTACAATATTATAATTCCTTTACTTTTGGTGACACCCACCGTATTTTCGATAATGACTTATACTTACATATTTTTAAACTATTTAGTGATACACAAGTTTTTTTACTTTTAGTGACACGCACCACTAAGTGATGCCTGAAATTGGAAATACCACTGAAATTCATGCGTATCGGTATTACATTGTACAAAATTGTCTGTAACATGCTTACCACCACGAGTACAACAGTATTTCCTATAATGACTGCTTCAACCCTTTTTTTTGGGTGGTGGGAGGATTTACAGAGTTTATACTGGGCCTAATTAGAGTTTACGTCCCAGGTATGTTGATATTTAGATTCAGGGCCTACATTGTGACTGAGTTGTTAGGTTAAGCAGAAATGACCACTCTACCCTATGCTTAGTTATCTAAATTGCATCACGAGGTAAACATTTTGAAGGCTATGTAAAGACATTTATCAAAATCTAGGGCCATTAAATCATTTCAAATGTTTACCTTGAGATGCGAGGTTAATTTAACGCAAATTTCCTATTTATGCTAATGGCTTCATCGCATCATAGGGCCATCACATCCAAATATAGAAAAATTTGGGGCCTAAAGTCTAATTAAGCCAAACTCTTAAAATCTACCTTTTCTAAAAGTAAAGAACTATTTTAGGGTGCAGGCTCTTTTTGGATTTCAAAGGGGTTATTTTGAGAATTACATAGTCGATAACAAGAATTTGTTTTATTTGCAATTTTCTCCCTTTCTTTTTCTAGTCGTCTCCTATAGGCCATCTCCTTTCTTTTGTATCAGAAATTCTTTTCGGAATGAATTTATCTTTGCCGATTAAAAAAAGAAGATAAAAATAGTATGTGTGTGAATGTGTAGAAAGAGAGAGAGTAAGAAGAAGAAGAAAACGATGGTGAAGAAAGAAAACAAAACAAAAAATATGAACCATCAAACATTTAAAACAAAGGTGGAACCAACAAGGGTTAAAAATAAATAAAGAAAAGGCCAATCATGTTGCTCCATTGTAGGGTATGGCATAGTATACTCTCATGGGGTTTTCAAATGACATGCAACCAAAGACTCCTCTCTTCATTTCAGTCATTTTGATAAAACTTTATTTCTTAGTCAATTTTAGCAATAAAAACTAAAATTCAAAATTCTGGTAATAAGTTTAAGAAGTGTTTTATTGATCCCTTTTCATGCTGCACCAAAGTAGAGAGAAAGATACAAGGTCAATGTGGGAACAGATATGAAAGCATAACTTGCAGTAGTAATAAGCTTTTAAGTTTTAACAAATATGTTTGTACACTGAAACAACATTGTTCTCCTCAAGGAAGAAAGCACTTACCACACTCGTAAAAAAACCCCAAATGCGTGAAATAGAACGCAAAGGCAGCAACTTCATGAATGATGCCTATCGTTGAAAATGAACTTGGTCACAAATTTAAAGGTATATACAAAGGTAAAAAAAAGCACAAATTTAAAACCGTGCTTAACAGAATATAAATTTCCAAATTTATTACTTTTGCATCTGGTGAGAACTCAAGTTCAATCCCTCTCTCCCTTGCGGCTTCAACCTTATTCAACAAACAAATTATTCAGCAAATACATAACAAAAGCAACAAGACTAAATCATGCTTAAAATTAACATAAAACTCATCAGTACAACTATTGTGAATGCTCAAGAATTATGTTCATCTTGCCCAAATGACTTTGGTAATGGAATTGTAAAAAACCAATTTTTATAACTGAAGAAAGTAGATATATCATATATGCCCACAATACTTAGGAATCTATTCAGAATTCAAACATCAAAACAAGGAGACATTAAAGGAACTGATAAAAAGAACAAATCGTAACAAGATTGATAAATGAGTCTATCCTCTTGTTAGATAAGATAGAACTACAAAACAGAATAAGCGAAATAACTCCCAGGCCCCGACACCGAAATCTAAAAAATTTCAGTTTGCCTGTTCAATTTGAACTATGTTGGTCTCTACATACAGCAGTAACACGTTTACCCAAAAAGCAAATACACAGTCACAATTACTAATTGGATGGTAGAACTTTTTACATCTGAATATATTAGTGACAAAGATTTGGAATCATGTAAGATTAAAATACGATGAACATCGATGCCATATCAGTCAGCACGTAGGTGAAATCTCAAGTAATAAGTTTAAATACTACCCAACAATTTACCCAGAATGCCTCTTTCATTTTCTTAAAATTCCGCAAACCAAGACTGCCAAACTCCTCAGTCACAACTCCTCCCAAAAGACATTGAAGTGTTGCCCATCTTTGAAATCACACCATAGGAAGTTTCTTACAATTTGCAACAACTAGTAGGTCAAAGACATTGGGAGAGAAAATGGACAAATTATTTGGATCTAGCTAAAGCACTCTTGATCAGAATAAGTACCCAAGCTTGGATATAAGTTTCACCTTACAAGAAGTTATCTTCTAACATCGGATCAAGCACCATTTCCGACTCATACAACTCCAAAGACCTACCACTGTCATCCAAAACAAAGGTTGGCATCATCGAGAGGGAAACATGGACCATCAGCCTCAATGTCAGAGCAAAGAGATTTGATGAGTTTATTCATTAAGTAAATTGTCTTCTTTTTCATCATCATCAAAGCCCATTCCCGAGAAAATTGTCTTCTTTTTCATTAAAAAAAAAAAAAAAAACACTACAACACCATCAATGTATGTGTAACACCCTGTGTTGGTGGGCTATGAGGCTGCCAGGCTATCAGGGATTATAGTCAGATATCACCTGTGTGGGGGAAGGGGATATGTTATATATGTGTGGGTTTGGATCTCCGATCTCCATAGTAAGACGCATTTTAAGGCCCAAAGCAGACAGTATCTTACTATATGGATCGGGTCGTTACACGATGCCATCTTTCAACTCCTTCGAACCCGCAGAAGCCACTTTCTCACATGAAAAGACACATCCAATACAATACGATTATCCAGAGTAGGTGTTCCATCCCCTAAATTGTCCCATCTCATTAAACTCCAACTCTCCCCCATCCTCACCATTGTTGCTCCATGAAGATTTGATTTTTTTTTCTACCAAACTACCCACGTCTTCTCCACTTCCAATACTCCTCTAATCACATTGTCAATCAATCTCCACCCAAGCTCCATTGTTCACATCCACCAAAATCCTTCTGAAACCACATCATATATACTCTAATTATCTTATATAGAACCTCACAAATTCCATAACCTGTAGCAATCCATCAGCACTGATAGGATTGGACTTGACAGTACAACATGCTCAGATTCTTCAATCCAGTTGAAAACAGGGAAATATTGCCCCATTTAAGTCTCTAGAGGCACTGCCCTGCTTTGTTCGACCTTAAAAAAAGCTTTGTTTTCAAATGTTCCTTACAAGAGTTAAACAAATATACTCTAAAAACAAGTATCCTTTGCGAGGATAGACAGCGACATTATCAGTTAAAGGACACCCAACGGTTTTCTAAGTATCAACTAAAGAATAAATCATTTTAAAAAAATTATATATATATTACCTTCTGGTCTTCATAGATTCTGCGAGCATGAAGAACACCAAGCATGAGTATAGTAGCAGCAGTGGCACCAGGAATCACAAAAGAAGAACCTGTTGTGTTGTGTTGTAAGCTCAGAACTCCGTAAAAGAACAAAACACCATTGGATTATTGAAGATTCATAGTAACTAAACGGAGTTTTAGTTTATACCTTGGGAGCCTTTGCCTCCGCCATTAATGGAGGCCCGAGTGGTTTGAAGGTTCCTTGTGAAGCGGATAAGATGACGATGAGAAAGATTGGGTTGCGTCAAATTGAAAACAGGAGCTTTTGGAAAAGCCCTAAATTTCATTTTTTGAGTGAGATGAGATTCAAACTCACGTCACCCAGAGAGAGAGAGAGAGAGTTTGGGTTTCGACGAGGGTTTTGCTTCACACTGGGGTTTTTAGAGGTTACTTCTCGCCAGTAAGTCTAGCCAGTGTGTTTGCTAGTCATTTTTTTTTTCTTTTTTACTTTTTACCATTTCTCTTAAAAAGACGATCAGAAATGCTATTTATAAAAGAGGTAAAAAGTGTAAAAAAAATTTAAAAAAAATCAAAAAAGACTAGCAAACATTGTTGGTTATAATTGTTGACTTCTCGCAAGTCATTTCCAATTCCAAGTAGCAGGTAAAGTATGTTTTTTTCTAAAAAAAAATAGTTAATAATAAGGGTCAATCATTGACATCCCTAGGGCCATTAGCGATGACCTCTAGGGCTATGTTTCTTTAATCAATGAAATGGGATTGAGAATCGGAATAATAATAGGAATGAGAATGGAAATGATAACGTTACTATATTTGGTTACACGATGGAATGAGAATGGAAATGATTTGTGTGTTTATTGATATGTCGTCAATTATTAACCCTGGATTTTAGATATATGATAGGTAAGGAGACATCAATGTTAGTTAAGGAAGGCAAATAAGACAAAGTTTGTTTTGAGCATTCCAATTTTAATTCTCGTAGCCATTCATAGGTTTTAGATAATGAATTTTATAATGGGAGGTCATTTTTATAAAATGGCTTAAACCGTTGTAAAGGTCATTACCATTATAATAGTTAAATACATTTCATTGAGTAACCAAACATGCCTCAGTATCACTTACTAGAGTCACTCCTGAACTCACAATCAATGTTCGTTGACTGTCAATATATTGTTATTGGGACAAAAATGCCCTAAAACAAATACGAACAATAAAAAACAACAAAAAATTTTGCATCCAGAAATATCCAACTGATGCAGATAACACCTCAATATACATCTTAAATCCAACTGAATAATATGCAAATACTTTCCTCATGCAAAACACGTCTACGGTGAATTTTGAAATGAAAAAAATAAATATATATATTCCTTCCCCAATTGAACCTGAAACCATATTCAACACCATGATTACCGCTACCACCACCTGTCATGACAACCACACTCACAGACCACCATGCATTATCCACCCTCCACACTTTCCCCTCCATCAATTCCCTCCAAACTCTTTCAACCCCATGAACCTTCGCCACTTAGACCTCTTTCAATAAACCCTCACAAAATCAACTTCCAATCTTCAAGGCTTTGAAAGTCGATTCCCCAAAATTCCACCATTTATCCATGAAAGATTGATGGAAATGGTTCATTTCATAGGGTGAGAGGAATGTTGGAGATAGACTGGGAAGAGTGAGTGGGTTTAAATTAGTCGAGTGTTTGTTTGAAGGTTTAATGTTTGCTTGGAAAGGGGTGGTGGATTTGTTTAATTCTGGGCAAGGGGTGATGATGATGATGTTTGGAGGTTGATGGTCAGTGACGGAGTCAAGATTTTTGTTGAAAGGGGGTGGAGTGATGCATTATAGTTAATTAATTATAATATTATAATTAATTACTTTAACAAATAAATTTAACTCGAATAATGCATAAATAATATACAAAACACCAATTGCTAAACAAAACTCTATCTAATCTATGAGGAAGAAAATGAATCCAACAAGCTACTTTGTGGAGCACAATAGATAAATATATGGGGGATAAATCAAAATGGTATATGAAATTAAAAGGCAAAAATTAATTTCAAATGAAAAATTATATGTGGACAAACAACTAACAAGAGGCTATTATCTCATTGATCACTATTGTAGTCTCCCCTCAGGATTAGCAGCCAACTTTCATTGACTGTCAAAATGCCCATTCAAACAATGACTCACAGATGAACCTCGACATACAAACATGTATCTTGAGGAAAAATGAATTGATCAAAAATTATGTGTATCGCTAGAAAAATCCAATGAATAAAATACAAAATTAAACCTCAATATACAAATTCATATTGAGAAAATACATTTTTTAAAAAACCTTATTCTTCCTCAAAGCGGGCAAAAGTGGTTGGGATTGCTAGTGGCTAATGGTGATGGTGGAAAAGAAAAACTAAATCAATCAAAGAGGGAGGGAGAGAAAAAGAGAGGCGAAGCGGTTGCCGGTCGCAGTAAATAGATAAAGGGAGCATAAGAGACGAAGGAGGCGAAGCAGGGTCGTTGGCGTTGCAGAAAATAGAGAATAACGGATGGGGCGGGACAGAGTCATCGACGTCGTAGGGTAGGGCATGACGAATTCATCGGCATCGCAAGGGTGGGCCTATTAGAAATAACTAAAAAAAAAATATTCAAAAGCTAGTGGGGGCACTTGCCCCCACGTAGCTCCGTCCCCGGTGATGGTCATGGTGTTTGGAGGTGGATGGGTTGGAGATTCAGTTTTGATTGGTGAAGAAAGCAAAAATATTTTTTTTCAAATTTCACCATAGATTTGCCTTGACATACGTTTTGCATCTCGATGCATTATTTGCATTTTAAATCCGTTGGATTTATTGGATATGCAAAATTTTGTTTTCTTGTTTTTATTTGGATCTGTTCAGGGGCATAATAATACAAATTTATGTACTATATATAACGCCTGCAACATTAGATGAATAGTATGAATGTCTTCAACCTGATTTCCAGGTTCCAATAATGCCCTTTAACTTTCTAAATATTTGCAAACAAAATAAATAGGGTGGTGAGTAATGACAAAGGGTAGTTATGTCTTTTAAATGAAAAATATTATTACACATATTTACCACTCTACTCCCTTAAATTTAAATTATTTACAATAAAAACCAACTCCTCTAAATATTTTTTAATTATACATAAGCCAATAACAAAATTTATTTGAAATCCCGTAATTATCTATAAACTACAAATAGGTCATTGCATACAACTGTTGATTCCCCATTTTGTCATCCACATTTAATACTTTTTACATTTAAAATCATCCCCTCTCAAACATTGAATAATTATAAATAAGTCCCTAATTATAATTTACTTCAAACCCGTCAATTATATGTAAACTATAAATAGACCCTTACAATAGTGAGATTGTAACATTCGATTACAATATTTTACTTCTAAAATTTTAACTTTAATCTACTTAATATTTTATTTTTTGAATAAAATAAAAAATATTGAATATACACGCACGTAGTGCGCATCCACACCCTATATAATTAACGTTCATTGATTGTGAGTTCAGGGAGTTGACCCTAGTTTGTCTAGGGGGGTCGTCTATTAACGGATTTGTAATATGGGATATCACTAATTAATAATAAAATTTTGCACTTTGCCTCCGAAAATTATTCAATATTGGTTTAGCCCCCATATTTTTAGACCTCAGGATCAAACAAATCTAACGGTCATTTGATTTTTTGGGATGATTAGTGTGTGAATCACAATCATGGACTCAATACAAAGACTCGAGGAACATCTAAAGGCTAAATGATCTCTTCTTCCCCAAACACTTTGTTTTTTCCAAATATTTCATTTATTTTGCTTCCACCCTTGGGGCTTTGAATGAATTGCATCTTTTAAAGCAGTTGTAAAAGAGGTGGAGTTTGGATCAGAGGAGATTTGGTGGTGAAATGGCAAGAGTCCAGAGTGATTCCTTTGAGCAAAATGTTTAACGTTTTTTAATAAAAATTCAACATCTAAAAGTTGAGGAAGCTAGTCACAAGGATTATGGGATGAATGCATAATCCATGTGGTCAAAGAGTATGTTAGGCACTTGGAAAAAATTGCATGTGCTCGATCTTTAAATCAGGCTGAAAATTTAGTGATTTTAGGGGTTAAACCATTATTGAATAATTTTCGGGGGCAAAGTGCAAAAAACCCAATAATTTTTAACTAGCATACTTTGTCGACATTAAAGATTTAATTGTGTTAAAATTTAAATTACAACGAATTCTAAATATTTAAATCTACTTGGTTAAAGAAATCATTAAAAGGATGTTCATCCTCATATGAACAATGTGTTTAATTTAGTTATATGCGGCAATTCATATTGGGGTATAGTTTTCAATTTCACCATTACTTATTTGATGCGTTATCCTGATGGTCATTCCAATTTTCATGACTAAATAGGACTTTTGCAGTAACCAACTCGAAGAAGTCGAACTCACCAACAAAACATTCCAAACAAATTTCTATCACATCCTTCAACAATACTTAAATAGTTCGTTACAAGAAAACCTTATAAAATTGTGCATTATTTCGATCTGTTCCCTTTAATGTTGCATTGTTGTCGATAGTAGTTACAATGCATTTGTGGTAATGTAAATTACCTAGATTGAACCAACTAGTGAAACTGATATGAGGAACTCTGGACTCCAGTCTGAATTGGCATGTACTTAATGGACCCCAAAGTGAAAACAACCCTTTTGTTTTTCTTTCATTAGTATCCTAGTTTAAATTAGCCTATATATACACTATTTTGAACACACTATCGATAAGATAACGGAGGAAGAAAAAATAATTACGTACTTCTGCTCAAAATTACAAATACTTTGACACAATTTAAAAATTTTGTCAACATGTTTATAGACTTTGTAAGGATTATTACAAATCCTTACAAACTTTGAAAATACAATACTTAGGTGTATATGATTGTGCTTTAATTATTATTTAATTCATTTTGAAACATGAGGAAGGAAGATTAATTTTGACATTGATAAGTAAGTACTACTGAATTTGGAGATATTTGAATATGTGCTTGTGAGAATGTAAGTGATAATTAGATTAGAAAAGCGTATGTTGTTGTCAATGTGCTAATATTGCAAAAAGTGGCTGCGATTATTCTTAAGAATTGATCATAGTTTAGTGATTAGTTTTTTGCTTATTAATAATTGGTATCATAACCAAACCCCATGTCGAAAGTTCATTCTTGGGAGGGGCAAACTAGACCCACATCCAAGGTTCAATTATCATAAGGGTTAAAGTTTAGAATTAAGATAATTTAGTATTGTGTATGGAAATAGTATGAAGTTGTTGAAAATTATGAGATGAATGAAGCCGCCAAATGAGAGAGGGTTAGCATCGAGCCAATGTCGATTGAGTGGGTTGACATTTACTTTCCGCCCATTTATAAATTGAGGTTCTGAAGAGTATTGGTTGGTTATAAACAAATTAGTGAGTTCGGTTATCTCAAGTGAATTATGAAAGGAAAATGCTACTTGTCTTATCCGAGTAGCATGCCTTGGTAGCTTGCGTGATAGTCTAACATGACTCACTGACTAAGCATTGATAAGGTCGACTTCTAGTCTCATACCTCTTGTTCCTTAAATCTTTCCGTCTCCCCTCTCGAAGCATCACTTTCACCGATCAACAAAATTTCCTTATCTTTTCTTTCACTACCAACTTTTATTTTGAATAAAAATTGATGCGACTTACTCAAATCACTCACCAACTTTTTGGCCTAAACGGGCCCTGTCAAAGCTAAACTAAGATCCAATGCTAATTGTGAATTTTTGATTGAATATCATGAAATACCGATGTAAAAAAAAAATAAAAAATTTTGGTCTAAATTCATGGATTGCGGTGTTATCAAAATCCTCAAAAGCTTAGCAAATATCCAAAAGATACCAAAGAGGATTCGTTTCACATATAATTACATAACAAGAAGATGTAAAAAGGCATCTACTGAGTAGAAAATTTTGGTATTCACCAATTTCATACATCAAGTTGTCAAAACATCCTTATTAATTCCCACACTTCCCTTCCTTCGTAACATACATTAAAATGATGGCAAAACCAGAAAGCAGTGCAACAAATATCCAATCTAACACCCAATTTCTAATATCAATCTATTAAACAACCATTACTTATTCAATCATACTAAATTCAACAATATAGTAGGTAGAGTTTGTAAATTCATGCAATGACTATATTAAAAGAAATCCATGAGAATAATCATTATTTAGATCCTATTGTGAGAAACGGACAGTAAAAGGATGAAAAATTTTCTCGCCTTTAACAGGGGATAGAATACGAAGAAAATAGAACAATAAAAAACTATTTTTATTTTTGTATTGCCTTTCAGATCTCGAATATCCTTGTGTTTAAAAAAACAAAGTAAAAAAATTGTTGATGTGAGAATTCTAAGTCAGTAGACCACATCATGCAAGTTATAAAAACACGATACAACGGTGAGGTGCTTTTATCTTCTTCTAAATGAAATGACAGTGTCTTCCATAATAATACAATAGTATAATTCATAGTAATGTTTTACTAGTCAATGCTGATTGAGACAAACTAAGGAGTGAAGATAAAAAATGGCTAGGATTGAAAGTTGGAAAATGTGTTGACGGTTGAGATTCATTTTTTGCGATGACATGTTTATAAATACGAAAATTCTAAAATGCACTGGAAATTCGCCTGGATGGTGCCAAGCACGTGCACTCGCGAGGTGCCAGTCACGTGGGCATCAAATGGCCAAAAAAAAAAAAAATTCACTCTCAAAACAGAGTTTAAAACCCTCTAGGTGCAAGTTCATCCCATTCAAAACCCTATAAAAAGTTTAAAACCTCATTTCGAGAAATTACATAAAAAGTTTGTTTTTTTTGAAAAGAAAAAGAAAAGGATGAAAATGAGAACCCCATTGGAGAAAAATCACAAACCTTGAGGAAAGATTGAAGCTCTATGTCTGGTTTTCTAAAGAACTGTTGTATTGATCTGAAGCAGAGCTCTGGAATGGGAGGTGGTTTTGGGAGAAGAGATGGTGGGTTTGAGAGGGAAAATGTATTTGTTTGAGGAGCTGGTGATGAGGTAGGAGGTGAAGAAATAAAGAAACATTGAAACCCAGAGAACCCATTTGAAGTATTTGTACAAAATTCTATTATTTTTCTTCTCTTGTCTTCCCCCACTCTGTACAAGTATTTGGAGCCCTAATCCCTATTTTCGCGGGTTTGAGAATGGTGTTTTTTTTTTTAATTTTATTTTTGCCCTTTTGATGCCCACGTGACTGGCACCTCGCAGGTGCACGTGTTTGGCACCATCCAGGCGAGATACCGGGCGAATTTCTAGTGCTCCCTAGCATTGCTCTTATAAATATATAACATAAAGATGGACAAAGTAAATGAAAAATTTATGAAAAAAAAAATTGATGGAATGTACATGTGGCGGAGAAAAAAAAGTTTTGTATTTTCTTGGTATCATTGAAAATTATTATAACTGTCCACGTAGTTGTTGAATTTTAGTAAACTTGATATCATCGAAATTAAATTTTGAAAATTTTTCCAAACAAAACCAATGATCGATACAAACACTTAAATTTCAAAATATGCATTTTATTATTAAAACATGTAAGTATATTTAGTATTTATCATGCTTAAGTATATTATTTTTCAAAGAAACCGATGGACGATGAACATTTTGATGAACATTCAAACAGAAACCCCTTTTAATTTTAATTGAGTTTGGTTGTAACTAATTTTTTTATATGAAACTGATTGAGGGCAATGGTGGGGAAAGTGAGGAGGGTGTCCAATGCACGATAATTAGCAAAAAAAAATGTAGGCAAAGTGATGTTAGTATAATCTCAAATTCTAGGCAGCCAAGTTTTATAACCATTTTTTTTACCCATTTTGAGCATTTTACATTTTTATTTATTCTATAAATAATGTTTGTGATTATGTTTTAAAGAAAATGAGTAAAATTGTAAAACACAGCAAGTCTAATAAAAAAAAAATGACTATAAAACCTGCCAAGACAAAATACGACTCTTAAAAAGACGACGCAAGCAAGGTTGGAGAAGGGGCAAGTTCACCATCACCCACACCGCTTTAGTTCGTTGGTTCAAAGTTCAAACAACGTCATCTTCAAGTTAATTCACTCATCCTCAATGTAATAGTTGACAAATGCGACGTTGTTTCTTTCTTTCTTTTCTTTTCATTTCTTCATTCCTCTCTCGAGTGAGCGATCCATTATCAGATCAAATTTACAGACAATACGATTTGCAATTGAAAAGGTAAAATTCGAGACGAGACTGCTTGATTTTTTTTTTTTTTGTGTGATTTGAGTTTCATTTCACTTTCTAATCGATTCTTGAATTGTTTGTTTGTTTGTAAATAATCTTCAGATGGCGGAAGGCACTGTTCAATCTCGTTATGTGAAGCTTACCAAAGATCAAGATGCTCCAATGGAAGATATCAAACCTGGTGAACTCAATCAGCCTGTTGATGTTCCTCAGGTCTGTAATCTCTAATTCCAATGTTGTTTATTTTTCATGACTCAATTTTCCAGCATTCATTTTTTGTTGTTTAGGTTTACAATGTTACGTTCATTCTGTATGTATCACAGTTTCTTCAGTTTAATCCTTATTTCAAGTAAAGTTTAGTTTGATCCATGTCGATTTATGTACAATTGCTTCTTCTCGTTGTTGATCGTTATTAGACTGCACTCTTCTTCTAGTGGTCAAGGGTGCTAATTAGTAATATTTTGTTTTTGTTTTCGGTAGTTGGATGTTTGTAAATGTCACAGTTTCTTCAATTTAATCCTCATTTCAAGTAAAGTTTAGTTTGATCCATGTCGTTTTATGTACAATTGCTTCTTCTTGTTGTTGATCGTTATTAGACTGCACTCTTCTTCTTGTAGTCAAGGGTGCTAATTAGTAATATTTTGTTTTTGTTTTCGGTAGTTGGATGTTCGTAAATGTCATGAATGTGGTCAACCACTTCCTGAAAGTTATGAACCCCCTGCAGACGAAGCTTGGACAACTGGGATCTTTGGTTGCACTGAAGATAGGGATAGCTGTAAGATTCTTTTATGCACTTTTTTTTGTTTTTTTTTTGCTTAGTCGTATGCATGATTTCAAACTACAATACTAAAGCCAATACATGGTAATGTTTTGTTGTAGGAGTTTACAGAGGTATTAACAAGTTTGTTAGATAGAAGTAATAGATAAAAATTAGCAGAATGCAGAGACAGGTAAATAACTGTTTTGTTTTTATTTTTAGTTTCAAACACCGTACTCCTAAAATCTCCCGTTTCTGAAATGTTTGAAAAACAACAGTCACATTAGAAAAACCTTTTATTGTAGATCAAGGGTAGCGAGTAAGATGTGCAAAGAGAAAGACCATACGTCGTTACCATCTTTAATTTGATTGAATTTATTGCTATACCTATACATAGTCATTTAGTTTTATATATATATATATATTTTTATTTTTGAATGTTGCTGGTGAACTTCTTGTACTTTATCTTCATCTGTAGTTTCATGTTGAAATCAGAGTGGCACTCTTCTTTTTCTTCCTCTCCCCCTTATGGACCACGAGGCACTGGTCTTTTCCATTTGCTCCCATAGAAGTTATCGGTTTTTATTTTTTATGAGCCTCACAAACAATTATTTCAGTCAAATGGTGATCTCACGAGAGTGAGAAACTCACAGAGACCACAAAGAGGAGCACTCACTAAGACTACTTCATTACATGGATAGCATCCCATAAAGCATACGAGGTTGAAAAGTAGTGCCCTAAAGTACCGCCCGAGTTATTCTTCACATCCATATACTGATTTAATCTCCCTTCATATGCAAGGTGTCAAAGCTTGTATTTTGGAGACCTCTTCCATTTCGATCCTTCCAAAGTATCCATATCATCCCAATGGGGACTCTGTCCCAGATCCGTATAGCTGCTAAAAAGGTCTTTGTATCCATTGATTGATTTATTATTGAAAATGGTTGCTGGTGGACAAAGTAGCACCAAATTCTGCGCATCTGCGGCTAGTTTGTTCCAAGCTTGAAGAACAAGTGCTGGAGCCATTTGCCATTCACAAAGCAGAGCGAACAACTATTAACGAGATACAGTCCCGTTCACACCAGATTATCAAGGGTAAGAATTTCCATTTTCGCTATGCACCAGACCATGAAGTTGGCTCTCGGCACCACTTGTTTCTTCCCAAAGAAAGGACTATTAGAGTTTGCTGAGGACTTCTGCGATGTGAGCAGGCCATTAAAAAGGGAGTGGTAACAGCTGCTAACTGAAAACATATCACCTCTATCATCCCTCACCATTTATTGTCAGACTAATCTATTTAATACCTCATATAAGCTCTGTCATACTTGTGAGCTCTCAGTCTCTTAAGCCTCTGTGAAGGAATAGGTTACACTCGGTACCTTGCTCTGTTTGTGAACCAAAGTGAGCAACTGCTGCCTGCTTCTTATTGGAGATGGAATAGATGGCGTTGGATCTCTGCCTTAGGAGCGCGTTTCTCAACCATAGGTTATTCCAGAAGTCTGTTAGCCCCAATATCCATTGTTATTACTGTGTGTTTTTGGGAGTCTTGTCTATCTGACATAATGACCTGCCATAGGATGTTGAGATATCATTTGTGAACCGTCCATACTGATAATTGCCATACTTGTCTGTAACTATGGACCTCCATAATGATTGACCTTCCATTCCTTCTCGCCATATTCATTTAGAGAGCAGGGCCTTGTTGGAGAGCTTTAAATTTATGATCCCTAATCCTCCTTGGTCTTTTGGCTTGCAAACTTCTTTCTGTTTGAGCAAATAAAATTGAAGTTTCTCATAAGAAGTCTCTTGATATTTTCTCCGATTCTTAGGTGCTGTTTGTGAGTGTGTTACTCTCTCTGGCTTTGAGATATATCAACCTTTCAAACTGCAAGTGTTCTATGGATACTATCAATCACCTCATCCCATGCTCTTTTAGATTTGTACTTGTGACCAATTGGAAGACCCAGGTATGAAGAAGAATGCATGGTGTGGTTTCAAGATAAGTTATCGTCTACGTTACTGCAAAAATGCCATTTAGGGATGGTTGTAGACCCTGCCTAAGCTGGTTTGGCATGACTCACAGCCGTGCTTGTACAGCTGTGACTAAATATTTTGGCATGGCTTAAAACCATGATTAATCTGTTTAGACATGGTCGTTTTGGATTCCCCATCCATCAAAACTAAACATATTGGCTGGGATCAGGCACGATTGCAAGTCTTAGGCTTAATCAAGAGCCGAGCCAAACAGTGTGCCATGTTTCTTTATTGCTTGCCACGTGTCAGTGTTTTGGTATCTACACAGCCATGCCAAAAATTATGCATTCTTTGTTGGTTTGATTTCAGCCCTGCTAATTAAGGATTTATTACTATCATTTTTTATTTATTTATTTTTAAATTTCTTTTGCTCCAACACCAGAAATCATATGTTCCATAATCTGAAGAAGTAAACTATTCATATAAAATCAACAAAGAGAAAACATTGCTTGTCTTTACCATGTGAAAAAATTGAGGATAAACTCTTGTATGCATATCAAATAAAAGTGTCAAGAACTTTACCACAATACAAATGGATAATAAAATGAAAATTGAGGATAAACTCTTATATACAAATCAAAATTCTCGTCATTGGAATTCTTGGATGATTATGCTTCATCGGTCTTTACTTGTTCTTAGATATCACTGTCCGGGCAGTGATCCTAGGTACAAAAATACAAACCACAACCACTTCAACTCTTGGGCACTTGAGTGAAATGACAGCCATGGTTGCGCCACCGACATCCATCTCCAGTGCAACAGATCTTCACTATTTTTCTAGTTTAATAAAGCCTATAAAATTGAAAACCCAAGTCTCAAATACACAACCAACTAATAAAAACTCATTTTAAAGACAGACGCAACTTTCTGATTGTAGCATGAATACATAGCCATAAAAAGAACTAACTGTAAGCAAAAATCCTTACCAATTCTCCCCGGCATATTGAAATGTTGATTGCGAGTTCCATTCTCAACCACATCTGCCAAAATCTCCACCAACTAAACCAATAATCACATTTTTTCTCATTAGACAAAGTAAAAAATAAAATCAAGCTTCAGATGGACTTTGGGTATGCAATCTATACATACTTGCAAGCACCAGAACTTGAAAAAATGCCTCATCTAGAGAAATTGACAATTACACAAATCTACCATAAAATCCTCTAAAAGCTTGTTAATGAGATTGCTTTCAAGTTCTATGTAAAAAAAAAAAAAAAAGAAAAAAGAAAAAAAGGAAAGTGTGATATTCATGCAATAGTTCATGGCATATGCTCTCAGGAGACTTGGACTTTCTTTGTATAATAACCAGGAGGATCATATTTGGTGAAGAGATTGTACAAAAAAATAAAGGAGAAAGCAGCATAGCAAGCCATTGTGATGGAAGTGAGTGCCACAAACATGGGCAACAAAGTGGTGGATCAATGCATGGCAGAAAGATCCCATTTGCTGACACCAAGTACCTGAAACCAACAAGATTTGTATGAGAAATAGAGCCAGTCATTACTCTGGGCATTTGAAGCAAGGCCTTTGTTGTGCGAGCATCCGAGCTTCCTCTGCCATTTCCTTCATCTTCCCTAACACCTGCAGTAACAATACCATCACCATATTTGTCACCCTTTTCCATTGTTGTTAGTGTGTGAGTGAGAAATTGTGAGATGGTTGTGACCCTATAAGAGCCTAGTAGCATACATGCCATCATAAGCTCTATAACTTAAGCAACTTAGTCGGGAGCAAAAAAAAAGGAAAAAGGAAAAAGAAAAGAAGAAGAAGAAGATTGACAGGAATACTGACCTTTCCTATCAACTGGTCCACCTGAAAATAAAAAATTGGATTGGATTAGGCACTTTTAAACATATAATAATCAGCTGCATATTTGAAAACATGTAAATCAAATAGTGAATCAGTAAAGATATTTGGAAACAAAGGGTGAAATTACTCATAACAAAACTCTGCTGCATGTTATCGTTCTTTACTACGTCGGATAAACACATTAACAACAGAAGCTCCGACAAATTAATTGAAAAAAAGTCGATTGACAGGATTATTGACCTTTCCTATTAACACGGTCCATCTAAAAAAAGGATTAGAATAGGCAGTTTTAGAAAAAATTTAAATGAACATACAATAACCAGCTGGTTGAGGTTGTATGGTGCTTATTAACCTTAAATTTTCTCGATTCCCTCAAATACACTTTAGGTTGTTGTGTACCTTTCAATAAAAGTAAGCCCATGGTATAAGTTAGATCCCTAGTAATGAGGTTAAAATAATAACAATGTAGCAATAATCAATGGGCCGAGGTTGCATACCCTCTCTTTCATCCCTAATTGAAGTGGACATGCAACTTGATAAATTATAAACATTAGTGCACACTTGAAACCAAAAATAGAAAGGTGTAGGTGCAAAATGCATTGAAATAATTTAACTCACAAAAGCAAAGTAAAATGAACATCAAGTGAATTACATTAACCAACTGGTTGAACATGTTAATACAAAAGGAAAAGCTTTGATAGCCATTCAAATCTTCCTTGCACCTTTACAAGTTTACATCAGGCTAGTAAATTGGAAACTAAAGATAACCTTCCAATATGTAAAAGAAATTAAGCAAAACCCAACTCAGATCCTTAAATGCTTAAGGAGTAGGTAGAAACAAAACATAAAAAAGTAAGGATCAACATGTTGAATTCAGGCCTAATATACCTAACCAAGGGTTGCTGTCAGGTCCGAACCTTGTTTTTGAGGCTTTTATTTGCTCCTTCAATATTCATAGCAAAATGATGGTTAGACATAAATCATTAGTATAATAGTATCATAATTTAGTTGTGTTTATACATCTAGACAGAGAAATTTTAACACAACGTAAATTGAGTAGTTACCATTTCATACTCCACTTGTGTGACACTAGCTTGTCCCTTGCCATCAACTGGAGTAGATCACTACCTACATTAGTTGTCATGTTACCTTCAACATAAACTATTAGAAACAGCAATTTTCAGTGCATTTGCAAAACATACACAATATAAGTATATTGGTTTATGTACCCCAGAGTGTAACTATATATATTCTAAAAAAAATAAAAATGAAATCAAATACCTAAAATCACATATTATTTCTCTTACCGAGCTTCAATTGCAAATATATAGCAAACAATACACAGCGAGTCCTCGCAGGGAACTACACACGAATACTAGACTCTTGATGATGGAGGAACACTCGTAAAGGTTAGAAAACTAATACTAATGGATTTGGTTAAGATGCAACAATGTACTAGTCCTATTTTTTGTTGGAGGGGGGGGGAGCGGGAGGGAGAGAGATTAACTAGGAAAATAATAACATATTAAATAAATAAGATGGATTATTTGCAATGATAACTGGTTCAAGTATACTGTTGTACCATACATTCATTGCTACTTGAAGCTATTGTTTCTCAAAAGTAAAGCTGAGATTATTCGGTTAAGCATTTAGAAGTAGCTGAAGGTGTGGTACATTTTTTCATCAGCATTTTAAACCATTATATAATATGTTATATGTGTATCTTTCTGTTTGACTAAATTTCTTAGTCGCTTTTTTTTTTACAGGCTGGAAACTGGAAAGGGTTGTTTTGTCCATGCGTGTTGTTTGGACAAAATGTTGAAAACTTGAGAGAAGATATACCTTGGAGAAATTCATGCATTTGTCATGCAATTTTTGTTGAAGGTGGTATAGGACTTGCTGCAGCAATCGCATTCATCCATGGAATTGATCCAAATGCATCATTTCTCATCGGCGAGGGTTTGGTGTTTGCTTGGTGGATGTGTGGCATCTACACCGGTCTCTTTCGACAATCATTGCAGAAGAGATATCATCTCCAGGTGATGCTGATTTGTGTACAGTATACTTTAATGTTTATTATGCTACACTCTTAGCTTATCATTTCCTTATAAATGTTAAATGGGGTTAGTTTTAGGACTCCTAATATGAATGCCTAGCCAAAATGAGTAATGCCTTGTCATATTTGTGGCCCTTTCCATAATATAAATAAGATTGATCCAGCCTTGAACCATAAGAGTACTATGTTGGGATCTTATGTAATCTACAACTAAACTAATTAACCTAAATCTAAAACAAACAAACTAAAACTTCGAAAGTAAAGATAACTAAACTTAATTCTTCATAATCATTCGACCAACTTACAATAATGGTTTTATACCTTTTTTATAGTCTAATGACTTAACTGGCAAACAATCAATTAAACATAACCCTAATATGGTTACAGCTAGTGCCCTGACTCTATTATGGGCTTACTTAGGCCCTACCCAATAACTAAACTATATTAAACAAATTAAATCCTACGTTACATCACCTCCCCAGGTTGAAAAAGCTTGTTCTTGAGCTTGAAGTCGAAGAAGTCCGACGAACACAAGCAATCAATTGCAGAACATATGCGAAGTGCATGCGAAGTAGTCAACTTTGAACCTTCCCACGATACACGCTTGCCAATATTACAGAAAAACTAAAGGTTGACTCAAAGAACAATAATCTTGAAAAGACCTACTGAGCATAATCATGCACATGAGCTCTTGCCACAAAAAAAGGCCAATATGGGTCAATGTAACCATAGTCGTTCAATGTTGTTGCCTCTACAAAAACATCATCCTTCTGGCAAAAATAAGATATAAATCACATAAATCAAATGGCTAACATTTCAAAAATCTAGTACGTGTGACGGTGCCCTTAACTTCCTCAAAAAGTTGGAGGGACTGACAAACAGTATGGCTTGCCTTACTATATTCACATCTGTTCAAGTTCATCTTCTTCCAATAGTTCTCCAAGCACTCTCATCCCATTATTAAAGATTGTGTCAATGTGAGTGAGCATCCATTTGTCCAATCTTCTCTAAAATCCCTCCTAGTTCAGCTCAACTAGTGGCGTAGTGGGATTGTTAGTGGATGTACATCATTAGCTAGTGGGGGTGGTGGTGGTGTAGGGAAAACCGGTTCAGGTTGGTTATGGGTATTGGACACAACGCGGGATTGGATTGGATTTGAGCTAGAGGTGTATTGATATTGGTATGGATATGGAGAATAGTATGGGTATGCAGAATAATATGGGTCACCCACGCTATTTTTTTCCCACTATTTGGGTGCTCTTACTGGTTCTGGGTGCAGATAGCTACTGATATGGACCAGGGGCTGTTATGCAATTTCTAGGGAAGTTTCTGGAACTATAGGATACTTCAAGGTGGTTAGTGCAGATTATTGGACAGTTCAAGGGGCTTTTAGTTAATATCAACTAATCTTTTTATTTCGCAACATGATTCTGAAACATGAGGGGTTGTTCCAGTCCTGCGAATCTGACCTGGTTTGTGACAATGGCGGGGATCGTATCGATGGTGGCTCCAGTGACTGGCGGCTGCTCGGAGTAGCGGTGGTTTAGATTCAATTCTGATTTTCCGTTATTAGATTTATCATTTATTTCTTCTCTTTCTTGCCTTCTCAACTTTTCTTCTTCAAACAATTGCTCTTCTCAATCACATGGAAACCAAACGAGCGAACCTGGATTCACTGTGATAAATACGAATTAAATCTAAAACTAATTAACAAAATCTAAAACTAACGAATTAAAAATAATTAACCTAAATCTAAAACTAAATAATTAATCTAAATCTAAAACTAATGAATAAAAAATATGAAAACAAAGATAAATAAACTTAGTTTTTCATAATCATTCAACCGGCTTACAATAATGACTTTATGCCTTATTTATAGAGTTTAAAGACTTAATTGGCAAGCAATCAATTAAACCTATTATAGGCTTACTTGACCTATAGAGTCTAATGACTTAACTGGCTAGTGCCTAACTCTAATATGGGCAAGGATGCACGGATACGGACACGCGCATCGTGTCGGACACGGACACGCAGACTCGGCAATTTTCTAAAAACTAGGACTCGGGGACACGTCGACACGTCATACTATTTTTTTTAATGTCATATAAATAATAATTCAATAAAATGCCTTCCTAGAGTGTCTTGAAGAATATGACATTTGACATTGTTGTAAGAAAACAATTAAAGTAGAGAAAAATAAGAAGCAAAGGTTAAGAAAAAACATAATTTACCTCTATGCTTTAGTGGTTTTTTGCCCTATGTCTTAAATCACAATTGGAATAGTCATTCACTTCAGATGTATCAACAACTAGTATATTAAGTGGTTATTTGCAAATATCTAAAAGTAAAAAATAAAACAAAGTTGATTTTCAAATCTTGACTATGTCTTGACCAAGTTTCGGGTATATCGGAGGCGTGTCCGACACGTTGACCATGTATCTGACACCTGTCGACACGTTGACCAAGTGTCCGACACGTGTTGGAGGCGTGTCGAGAGAGTGTCACGTGTCGGATACGTGTCGGACACGGATACGACAAGTTTTCAAAGAGTCTGTGCTTCCTTGATTATGGGCGTACTTAAGCCCGAGCCAATAATTAAACTATATTCAAAAATTAAATCCTACATTACATCACGATTCCAACCAAAAATGATTGATGGATTACTCCTTTGGGATAGTGTTTTGTAGTCAATTTGATGTTTTTCATTACTCCTTGGGTTTTATGGTATGATGACCTTCATATGTTGTACGAGCCCAACATATGTTGCCACATTGATGCATGGGTATTTTCTTATAGGAGCTTAGTGGCATTTAGATTGTATGACTAAGGATGGATATGAGCTCACACGTATCGGGTGTTGAGCTCCCCGTTGAGATTGTGGCTTTCAAGAGCAATACCCCGGAAAGTATGAAATTTCTAGAACCTTTTAAGCAGTGCTCCTTTAGAAAATAGAAAATAGGAATAGCCTTTGTTGGTGCTTCTTTTCTTACTTGTACCATGTATTCTAAGTTTTGTTCTATGTATTATCTAAGTTGTTGCATATTAAATGCTATCAAAACGTGATTTTCTAATCCTTGTGGTGTATGGTCTTGACGCGCAACTAGTACACACGATTGATGAGCAGTTCTCGAAACAAACTTTGCAATAGCATTGATTATTGAGATGAAGAAGATATCATAATAGGAAGGTTGTAGCGAAGGAAATGACAACCAATTTGCAAAAGGAAGTGTATCTCTGGGGAAGTACTCTTTCCAAGTTAATGTCGGAATTTGGAGAAAGTTTGTAGCATTCAAACAAACTAAGCAGTGATTGTTTGAGTGGTTAGTGATGTTGTTTGGGTTGTGTAATGCTTGAGGAAATTTATGTAGTTGGTGAATGGGGTTCGTTTATTGATGATGTTGTAAATGTGTTTGGACTCTTTCCTATGTATGACATAAGACATCAGAGGAGCATCTTATTTACATCCGCAAAGTGTTGGAGTTATTATGCACAATACTACGCTGAATGGGAAGAAGTGCCAGTCTGAAAGACAACCTTTTATGTCTCGGGTTTGTTATTTTAGGTGGAAAAGTTGCATGCGAACTTTAGTGATATTTATACTAGGGTAAGATGGTTATACTAGGTTGCATCATGGTCAGGTAAGATGGTTTGTTGTACAAGGGCATTTATATTCCGAATGATGGTGAGAGGTTGGACAAGGGGGTTGCTGGTCACTTTAAAGGGAAGGAGACTTTGCGTTTTGATAAATTTCTAATCGGAGAAAAAGTGTTGTATATCGATCGCTGATTCCTATTTTTAGGTGGGATGTGAATTTCTTGGGTGAGTTGCCTATGACAAGGTTGTGGGACGTCTACTTGTTTGTTGTGGTTTGGTTTAGTAAGATGATTGTTTTAATCATCTACAAGAAGACTATTACGGACGATGGTGCAACAAAGTTATCTTCCATCATGTATGGAAGTGCTCAATTTACCTACTTCAATTATTTAAAATATGAACAACCACTTTCTTAGATAATTGGAGTTTTATATGGGAATCATGACGCTAAGTTGAAGAAGAGTACTAACCTTTCATCTACATACTAATGGACATATAAAAGTAGTGAATTGGGCTTTGGTTCATCTTTTGAGGGGTTATATCGTCAGCATCCCAAGACTTGGGATGATAGCCTCCCGTATCTACAGTTTGTCGTCAATTTTACTTTTCATGGGTTGATGTTGAAGTATCAAATGGAGACTTGCTTGGGGTTCTTGTCTGCTAGCCCATTGGATATGGTTTTCATAATTGCAAATAAAAGGGAAGAAGGTTATTGTGAGCATGGAGGTTCTTGGAGAAGGTTAGTAGGATTTGTGAGGTTTTTTGAAGCAAAGTTGGAGCACATGAAAGGTATAGGGCAAAGCATGGGTGCATGGTGAACATAAGTTCCTTGTAACTTTCGAAAGGGTGACTTGGTATGTTTACGCCTTAAGAAATGTCTCTGTGTGGAAAGTAAGAAGTTATGGATGCATGAGTTAGATTTGCCTCCTTATTTATAGGGTTTTCAATATTAATGATAATTGATCATTACAGAAGTTGTCCATTGTTGAATATGATGACAAAGTTCGGTTGCCACTAGTTGATGACTTGTGGTTTGATAGGAACAGTGAAGGGCCACTAGTTGATGACTTGTGGTTTGATAGGAACAGTTGAAGGAAGACTATATTTTGCAATAAAAATGTGACTAAGACAAGTAGGGGAGAGTATGCACATTTTCTCATTGGGTGTGCTGGTTAGGTTCCATCATAAGTTTAAATTGTTCAACATGGTGAAGAGAGAATACGAGTTCTACAATTCCATGGAGTTCTAGTTCTAAACTTGCATAGAGTTCTAGTACCTAAAAGCGAGAGTTGTGATACGATTTTTTCCTCATAAGAGCTTAGGGTTTTGTGATACAATTTTCCTCTCAAGAGCTTAGGGATTTTTTAGTTTGTATGACTAGGAGTGCACATGGATCGGGGGTTGAGCTCATGTTGAGTTGTGGGTTCCAATGAGAGCCTCAAAAGGTCTACGACTCTTACGTAGTGAATTTACAGTTAAATGTACAGTTAAATCATTGAAGAGACGCTAACTACAATTTTGGCAAACATAATATCTTTGCACGCGTGTGTGTATATATATGAGATTTGGCATCTAACAACAAATTTAGATTGTTCATTTAATAAAATCTAATGGTTAGATTTTAATGAGAGCACTAGCTAAGGCATTTAATTGTTCATTTCATAAAATTTAATGGTTAGATTTTAATGAGAAGAACACTAACTAAGGCATTTAATAGACTCCTTCCCAATTAACCCTCTCTCTTTCTATTAAATTAACCATTTCTCTCTCATTTAACTCACTCGGCTTTTCTCAAATGAAAAAAAAATTATATTTCAAGAAATTTTGGACAAAAATACCTAAAAGAAAAAAACAAAGTATCATTAACAAAAAATATTTCCTCCAATAAACATTTTAATCAAAATCTCCTAAGATTGTCTTTTAGCCAAGGATAGATAAGAAAACCAAGGTTTTTTTATTTTCTACTTTTTTTCTATAGAAATTCCTTGAATCTTTAGTAATCAACTAATCATCCATTTCTAAAAAAGGTGTATCACGTAGAAGATACAAACACGCTTTTTCATAATGGTCTTGGTTACTATGGGCATGCTTTAGTTATTTTGATTTTCTTCGTATTTTTGTCTAAATTTACTGAAATAAATATTATAATTTTTTTGAGAAAAGTGGAGATCATTAAATGAGAGATATGTGGTTAATTTAAGAGAGAGAGCCACTAATTAAGATAGAGGGAAAGAGAGTTAATTGGGAGAAAGCATGTCGCATTAATTGCCTTAGTGGCCTATCATTAAAATCTAACCATTGATTTTTTAATTTTTTTTTCAAATGTATAATTTAGGTTTCTTGTTAGATGTTTTGGAAAAAAAGTGTTGTCTCGTGGATCTCAACGCACATATCTTTATATATATGCGTGTGTGTTTTTTTTCCTACCAATTTAAGCCATATGTTTACTACACACTATGGATGAATATGATGGTAAATTATCGAATATCAATACATGAATATGTAAATATAGGATCTTTACTCATTACTCATTGGTCACTTGGTCATAACTTAAGGCATCATATAAGTTAATATAATAAATAAATAGATTAACGATTTTTTGGAGTTGGTTGATGACATAGTTGACTTGAAACGTGTACCGTATAGTGTGTCTAAGTTGAAGCACCTGGCACGCCTGAGATATCGCTGATTAATCTTGTCCAATCGGCTCTACTGAATAATTTTTAAAGCACATTGGTCCAATCTCAATCCATTAAGCGATTAATCGGTGATTACTCCCCAATTTTACAACACAGTGCAATTCTCAATATGAACAGCTTTGGTATTTGGACTGGGTTTCCTTGGTTCACTTGGTCAAGGCAATTCTTATGAATAGACCCCTATGCAGGGTGTTGGGTGGAGAAAAATGCTTTAAGAGACCATTCTTAAAAATTGTATTCTTCTTATATTATTATAATAAGCAAGGATTGGAATAACTTCGTTGGGTGTATCACACATGGTCTTCACGTATCACACATATTTTCCAAGTTGCTGCATATCATGTATGGTCTTCGCTTTTTCATTGCACCATTAGTTAAATCTTTTCCAATTGGTAGCCACACCCTAAAAAGCTATTCATCTTAAGAAAGTAGTTTTTCTGGTGAGCAATTTCTATGTGGATTTGGTAAAATTGTCGACACCAACATTCGGTTGCATCATCTTCAATTGCATGCAAATGTTGCACAGAACACATTTTCAGAAAACTGCAAACAACTAATTAACAGGAATGGGGCTTCACATTAAATACCTGACTCTGTAAGCCGTTGGGTTGGACGGCCTATGAGATGCTGTCTGCCTAACATATAAATGTATAATGAAACTTGTAGACCTTTTGGCCTAATGTATAGAGTTGTACATGCTGTTGGAGAGGTAATTCGTTCCAAGATGTATACAAAATGTATGAAGGACCTTCTTCAAAGACAATCGCATTTCTGAAAATGATATATCTCTAGTTATGGAGCAACTGCGATAGATCTAGCTTGATCTATAAATTGTTCTAGGTATTTGTAAAGTTTTACTGGGTTCTGAGATGCTGGTGGATTGGATTCTCCGAGTCTTAGAATCATAACTCATTCTAAATACTTGACAAGAAAATGTGAAGCGGGTATAACCTAGTTTTCTTCTGACTTGGCAACTGTTTGGGAATCTCCTGATCTGTTTGAAAAATTTTATTCAATTTTATTTATTTATTTTTCATTTGCAGAATTCACCATGCGATCCATGCCTGGTCCACTGCTGCTTGCACTGGTGTGCTCTGTGTCAGGAACACAGAGAGATGAAGGGACACCTTTCTGATAATATGGCTATGCCCATGACTGTCATCAACCCACCTCCAGTGCAAGAGATGACCTCTTCGACTGAGAGTGGTGAGCCATCTGCCCCAGCAACTGTGAATGGTAGCGAACAAGCTAATTTGGAGACTCGGGCTTTGTAGAAATGTAATGGGTAAGCTGATTTTGTTATGAACTGGATAAAGAACTTACAGGTTAGACTGGTTTTGTGTCTTCTTTCTGTTAACTTATAGATGGGTAGTAGTTTCTACTTGAGTAAACTTAACATGTATCATGTCGGGATACTTGCAAAATATACTTGGTCAGTCGCTTGTTTGTCATGAAAGTAATACTGTACCTACAGCTTGACAATGTGGTTTTCTTGGTTCCAATCTTGATCCATGAAAAAAAAAAAAGTGATTCCTTTTGTATTTGCTTCTTACTAGTTGTGCACCAAAACCCTCTCTATTGCTGTTCGTAATGTCAAATTTTTAAATCACAGGCAATGGTAGCACTTATGTTATGCGTTGACAAACTATTTTCATTGTCAGTTTTTATTTATTTCTTTTTTTTTCACTAGACATTCTTCAGTGGCACTGCACCACCAACGCGTTGGAAGTATATGTTAATCTATGCAAGTGCTGATAAATTTATAGGCCTATGGGGCCTCCTTAAAATCTGTATTTTGATTAGATTTGAAGATATTTTGTGGTTGAAGAAAAAAAATCTAAATATGATTATGATTACATTGGATCTCTTTATTATCTTCTAAGCTTCCCTTCAGAGAAAAACAAAAACTTCCATCTGTTATGATGGAATGGATCATTTTGTTTGTTTTGGGTGTGGCTTGCTTTGGATCAGAGTATGTGAGTATGTGGTAGGGTTCACATTAGAGTTCTTTTTCGTGCTCAATATGTTTACTGTTTTGTTCCGGTTAATCGATATTTCCATATTGCAGTAATACTGGGAACTCGAACAATTTTAACTGTAACGTATATATATTTTCTTGTTTTTAGCTTGTAAGCGCCTTATAATGAGTCAAGTGCTGAGTGTTTGAAAAATAAATTATGGTCTATTTTAGTTACCGATCTTAGGGTTGGCAGAAATATCCGTTTTCACGGATATCCGCTCTGTCCCGAATAGGGCAAATATGGTTTTAGCTTCATGGATGTCCGCCCTGTCACATATTCGGGGTGAATACTAATTTGACCATATCCGCCTTGCCTATATCCCTTTATATAATGGTTAAACGGGACGGGGATCCGCGAGCCCGTGAGGGATAAACGGAACAGATAGGGGATTCATCGTATGTAACGAAGTCGTGTGGATTTTGTCAAAAAAAAGACAAACGATAAAATGGGGTGAATGCGGGGATTTGCCATCCCTAGCAGAGTAGGGACAAAATTTAGCAAAATTCGCTCCAACCCACCCCGTTGCCAACCCTAACTGAACTATTTCTAATGGGACAATTGACGAAATTATTACAATGAAATTAAAATGTATAAAATAAAACAAGTGGTACTAGTAGGAGTGACTTATAAGGGTTGGTGGGAAAATAAACAGTGGGATTAACATGCTCATTTCATTCCACTTCAAAATCCTAATAATTCAGTTCTCCACTTTGGATAAGAGTAATGATGTGGGAAAGGACTTGCTGCCAAAAAGATAAAGAGAGGATGTAAAAAGGAAAGAAAAGAGAGATTATATGAGTAGAGTTCATGATTTTGTCAAGGAAGAGATGTGCATTTGGAGAGACAAAGTGAGACTATTGAGTCAATCCCAAAAACCATGCCTATTGACTAAAATGAAGGTACAACAAGACCTCTCAGGGTCCCCATCCCCAATTTCCTCACACCACATCAACTTTTGTCACCCTTTACTTTTTTTTTTATTCTCTTATAATCCTAACATTCTCTTATTATATCATCCAAACATTTCCTTGGAAAATGCCTTGTTTTCTATTTGCTTTATGGAAAATTTTTAAGTGCATTGGTGGTGTGTCCGGTGGCCACCAGGCACCGTCCATTTGCTTCGAGATATAAATTATTTTATATCTCGATGCAAATGGACGATGTCTGGTGGCAATCAGGCACAACACCAGGCACACCACCTAATAGTGCTCTTGCTTTATTTGTTGTTTTCTTTTTCATCAATCTTAGTTGCTTAAACTTGAAGATCACATAATGTGTTTGTATTTTTGTAGGTCACAACATCAATAGTTCCATATTGGATTCTCCACAGTTTTTTGTCTTAATATTGATGAGATTGTACTTTTAAGATAAAAGTGATAGTGTGATGTAATCAAGCATGTGTATCCAGATAAGAAGTAGACAGTTGATCCTTGATTTTTTTAATTATTTTATTTACCTTAATCCTCCTCACCCCATGTCATCCACCGGATTTGAATCTGTGATATGTGATTTTATTCGTCACACTTCTACCAACTTAGCTGGTACACTGTTGACTTAGTAGGTGGCTGCTTAGGGCTCGTGTATTTGTCTAATTGTAGGGCCTACTTCACGGTAAGTTAGTTATTGCTTGCTCCAATGTTTTTTTTTATTCGAACAAATGCGCCTCATAGACGCCATGCACTTGAAAGTGCTTGAGATAACAACTTTAGAAAATTGCGATGATCTATATTCTTGGACCGAAAAAATTTACTCCTTTCATTAGTGCATATTAAAAAAACATTTCAGTAATATATTGAGGATGTAAAATGTTGACTCAATGCTTGATGTCAGGAGGAAAAATTAGAAATAAACATAATAATAAAATGAGCTTCGAGGGGATTTACAAGATTTGAGATTTGCTCGAATTCATTAATGTATTCATGCACGATTCCAGTTTGCGAAAGTTTAGACAATGCACCACCTGAATTACGATGTTTTCGATTATCAAATCCTATGCATACGGGTCAAGAAAATCCAAGCCAACTCATAGCTCCAATAGAATGACGCACCCAAAGATACTAAGAAGAAGCCTCACATATTAAGTGTAAACTAGTTGAATGAACCATCTGATCATTAGGAATTCCATGAAAAAGTTGATATTGTTCAACACAAAAAAACAACCTTCCCGATTAGAACCCTCAAATCTTGAAAATCCATTTGATAGTTTTTTTTTTTTTTTTTCTTCTCCTGAAAAAATAAATTGTTTTGTCTTGATGGTTCATGACGAGGAACATGTTGTCATTGTGCAGCTAACAAGATTCTCAGATGTGTTTGAGGAGGATGAGGACTATCAAGTCGCATAATAATACGTTCCAAGGCAACAGTGATGGTATTCAAATTTTCATTGATTTCTTGTATGTCTTCTCTATTTTTTCAACATTGCCAGCCAATTCTTGAAATTCTTCATTTGATGACGAATTATTTTGGGCAAAACCTATGTTGGTCCCTTCTAGTAATAAGACAAATGCCTTTGATTTCATTTACAAATCGTATTTAAGTTTGATCCCTTGACTACAATTAATTGTTGTTGATCGTTAGGTCAACAATTAAGTTGGCGTGTGCCTTGCCCAACAATTAAGTAGCAGTCTAAGAGGTAGACAATGAAGATTGGGTTACCGCCAGTGGAAGGCAAACCTTCAAACCGAAGTCACAAACACACTAATTGAGAAGGAAAATAATAAATTGGGCATTAATCCTGCCTCGGAATTGTGATGACTGGGATTGCACATCTAATGACTCAGAATGCATTGGCCTTGATATCTTTTTGCAGAAGGTGTAAAAGAGGCTAAAAAATGAAGAAATTATGTTATTTGTCCCACGCACAAACTCCCTACATGGGCGTCAACAGGAGAGGAGTGAAGAGGGATCAACAAGCTCTTATGTTATTGTTGACAGTGAGCATAACACAGATAGTGTTGAAAATCAGAGTGAACACTCATTGTACTAGGAAGAAGGAAACACTGCAGATGATGAGTAGAGTTGTGATGAGGATTAGGAATAGCATGATGTCTTTAGGGGTGGGCATTTTATTCCGCGATTCCGAATCCGTCTCAATTTTTTTGGGTTATTTTGGGATTGATCAAACTCATCCAGATCCCGTCCCGTCCCGATCTAGAGTGGGATGTGATCGGCATATAGATTTTTATTCTCGCCTGTCCCGATTTATTTATTTAATAATTATTATTAATTTTAATCAAAATACTCTTCTAAATTAAAGTTTAGGATGTGTTGAAATTAAATCGATGTAAGATGAAATTCTATATGAAATCTAAATGAATTGAATCATTAATTCTAAATGAAATTTAATATTTATTTGCCTTAAAAAAAGTTTAATATTTATTTATTTAATATCTATTATTATTTATAATGTAAGTTATATGTATATAAATTTGACATTATTGGTGTATGAGTAATGTGAGATAAAACTCTTTTTATTAATTTTTATTGGAGAACTATTTAGTACATGCTCATCCCGTCCCGATCTCGTTTGAGATGAGACGAGGTCGGGATGAGATCTATCCCGTCCCAATCCCGAATGAACGGGATGGGTCCCTCTCGTCCCATCCCATCTAGTGCCCACCCCTAGTAGCAGATGCTATGGTGCAGATTGCACTAATACAAATCTTGCAAGAAGATGTAACTGAAGATGCTTTCAATCAGGAACAGTGCAGCGATGAGGTTGATGATTGTGAGGTTATGTTGAAAAAAGAACTCACAGAAATAATAGTTTTATTAGAAAAGGAAGGTTAAAACATTATTGAAGATGATTGTGAGGTTACCACAATGCAGTCATATAAAGAAACGCTCATCGAAAATCTTCTCGAATCAAGAAGGCAAACCTTAAATTCAATGTATAAACTAAAAAGAGAAGTTAGATGAAGATCAACATCACCTGCCGTAATATTTCAAGAACTAGTATATTCCTAGTTTTTAACCGTTTTACTTTTCGAGCCCATTTGCTTCAAGATCATCATTTTAACCCATTGATTCATCTTTAAGCTTGGTTGAAGAATTTAAGGAAATTTTATTTTCTTGTGATTATGTAGTGAATGATGAAGTGTAAATTTGATGTACTTTTTATGCTCTTGTTTTTAATGATAAAGTTTGGGGATCCTCAAAACCCCTATCTTACTTTCCAAAAACAAGTACTCACTTTATATTAGACTAAAAGAGATTAATGAGACATCAAACAATCACCCAAACGCAGTCGTACACGTGGCACAAATTAACCCTAATACGGAGAGGCCTCAGCGCGGTCTCAAGCAGGCCCAAACATGGTTCAGCCTAGGCTGCCCAACCCAAGCTTAGCCTATTCACATGTTGAACCCGTAAGTCGGGCGCCCAAACTTAGATTACGCGAGCCAAACGTGGTACAAATCTTGGAGCTTTGCCCATGACAATAAGGCTCGAGCTATCATGACCCAATCAAGTATTGGGTTCCAAACATAGCCAATTGCCGAAGAGAACTCAGTCATAGACAGGTAAAATCTTTAGTGAGATCTCATATCTCCATCACGCCTCGAAGATAGAGTCAATGAAGGAGTAAAATACTCGCTATATAAGGTAAACAAAAGGGATGAAAAAGGTTGGAAATCAATTTTATAGTCGACACCCATCCTTACTCAGTCACCTGACTTTAACATCAAAATACCACTAAAACAATGATCTTTGGCTCACTGCTGTTTATTTTACAGGTTAAAAATTGACATTGACGGATTTGCACACATTAGAGATGATAGAAATATGCGAGAAAGAAAGAGGCCGGAGGGGATGCATGCATGATGAGACGAGAGCGTGAATTGCACCACTCACTCGGTCCCTAACGCATGGCGAAACTTGTGCTAAAACACATGCATGTATTCAAGTGAAGTGATGTGTGGTAGATGAGGTGAGTAGAATAAGTAGTAGCAGTAGGGGCCTGGATGATGTGTGTTAATCTCTCTATCTTCTTTTTGTTTCTTTCTTTTCACTTTTTTTGCCATTAAAGAAAAAACTTTTGATGATGATGATATATTATGCACATAGTGCATGTAATAAGGAGGGGTTTCTAGCGATGTTTGTGAGAATTGAAAAGTTAGTTTCAACATCGAGTAGTGACTTAAGTGAAGTGAAGTTAATAAGTGATTGAATATGTCTTTGTAAGTGACGAGGTCTTTTGAGGGCAGTTGAATAATTGAATCCTGTTCGTAGTGAAAACCTTACACTCGAGCACGGCAAGTGTTTAAGTTGGGGATGATATCGTTGCTTGAGACATGTCGCATAGTGGTGGTACTGGGAGGCTTTGCTCATTCACTCGGCAATTGAATAGTTGAGCCCCGTTTATAGTAAAAACCTCATACCCGAATGTGGTAGGTGTTTTAAGTTGGGGACAATATTATTACTTGAGACATGTCGCATAATGATAGTACTGGGGGGCTTTGTTCCTTCGCCCCCCGAGCACAACAAGGCTATGGTTGTTAATGGTGTAGTGTCCTCCATCTTCTTCATGTAAAAACTTCAACAACAGTTCATCTCTATCACTATCTGCATCTGTTGCTTCACGTGAATATTCCTCTTCTATGTGAGTACAAATTTGAATTGAACTGAAGTTTCTAATTTATATCAGAATATATATCTAAAACCCTAAATTAAGAATGAGCTAGTAAATGTTCACTATTGTGTAGTTTATTTTGAAAAAAAAAAAAAAGTCATAAACCAATGCTTTTGGTTTCCATTTCTAAATTATCAATAATTCTTGGTAGCCAGGCCAACAAACTATTTTTTTTCCAGGGTTTGACCCTTTTACAACTTTACCCCTTCTATAAATGATGTTTGTGGTTGTGTTTTAAAGAAAAAAGAGTAAAATTATAAAAAAGCCTCACCCTGACAAAAAAATGACTGACTGACCTGACTTCCTAGCAAAACAGCTAAATTATACATGCACTATATATATGTAAGGTCACTTCTACATAAACATTGAAAACTGATCTCACAATAGAAAATTTTGGCAATCTTATCTTAATTAATCAAGCTATGGTTGCTTGCTTTAATTACTGTAATCATAAAAAGTTTATTGCCATTATAAAAGGTTTGCTCAAGTCAAACCGAAAGAAAAGAAACAATACTTTGCAAAAGTGTTTCTTAAACTGATTATTACACAACTAATCCATTATGTTCTGATTTCTAAGTTCTAACAACTGTTGAGTTTCATTTACAATTCAAAGATTTGCACCAAAGTCCATCATAAGCAAGCAAATCTCATTATTAATTAGCTAGAGATTATAGCATCCAATGACTATCTTTTTTGTTGAATTATCCATTTCAATTAGATAATCATCAAATATGTAAAAATGCAAAAAGTAGATCCCCTCGCTAGGTTGGTGAACCCTACAAGGCGGAAACCTCTGAAATTGACCATTGTCAATAGTGTAAATTCGTTTGAAAGTTAATATAAAGGTTTAGGGGTCCTTAAAACCATGCTTACTTTTTTAAAAAAAATAATCGTCTGAAAGAAATCTATTTTTCATTAGGGTATAACTAATCGACTCGTGACTAATTTTCAGCAATCCACTGAAATGGGAGCTTCAATTAGGAGATTTTCCTCTTTCTATTTTGAAACTATGATAGTTGGAATCCAAGGCCCTCCCAAATAATTTCCTTTCTTTTTGGTATTTGTTTCCCAATTATTCACAATCTCCGCAAAAAGTCCCCAAAGTCAAGGACCACTCATCCAAGGATGAAAAATTGGAGAAAAAAAAATGAAAATATGCCCCCTACTTGGCACTATTGCTTTCGGGCCGCTCCAATGCCATTCTTCGAGAGAGTTCAATGGTAGAATAAGGCGATAAATCTCCGAACCACGAGTAGACATACAATCCGTAGATGTGCAACAAAGAGATATGCCATGAAAAGCTTAATTTCCTAGCTATATTTCTGTGGCCATGGGTGGGAGTAATTGCTCAGGTGTACCATATTTGAATATCATATATGAGAATCAACTATGCAGAGATAGGTGTAAGAGCATCTCCATTAGCTACATTGAGTTGCTGAGTGTAATGACTTGATACAAGTGGTACAATATTGTCCGCTTTGAGCTCATGGTCTGCACGAATTTAAAATGTGTTGTATCAAGGAAATTAAAACTCACACATATATATCACACCTCCTTCCCTCACTCAGGCGATGTGAGATTATAACACTTAGGTAGCATGCCAGCTTCTGTGCCTGCCACACATGTTAGCATGTTAGTTTTAGAGTTTGCCAACACAAGATTGTTACAATCCACTCCCTTAGAACCCAACATCCTCGTTGACACACTTTTGACTGAATCCTCAAAACCTACCCACACAAGGCTGTTACAGGTGCTCTTTATGGAGCTAACATTAAAAGTTAATGAGTTGTGTTGCGATACTTGTTCCAACAAAATCATTGATGATAAGTTGACATCAACAACATAATATCCATTCATTTAAAGTAATTTATGAGTAATATTCAAAACTTTTGACTATTTGGGAGCCTCCATATATCAAATCTCAACCCATTGAAAATGTAAGGAAATAAAAAGATAATCTTAATTAGCGGGATACCATACTTGGTCATTGGAATGTCAAAGAAACAAACGAGTTTAATTGTATATGAACTTGTTAAAGTACAAAAAAAATATATTCTTTAATGAGGTGAGACTATTAGATATGTTCAAAATTTATATAAATAAAAAAAATAAAAATTACGGAGCTCCTTAAACATAAAAGTAAATGTGTCCTAATTTTAACACGACATTTCTAATGTTATTTCACACAAGTCATCAACATTTCAGCTCAAATTGATAGCAAGAAGTATAGTTTATGAGCAAGGTTGTCCTTGAAGTGCAAATATAAACTACTTCCCATTTAACATTAGAAAATTATTTTCAATCCCTTGAAGCTCATATTCTATTTTTAAAAAAAAAAGTATTTTATGTACTACCAAGAAACTTGAAAAAAAAAAAGAGGCTGCATTGATTGTTTTGGAACCCTGCAACATGGATCTTAGTTAGTAATAATAAAATTATGTCAAACTAGAGTTTTGCTAGGGGTCGAGGGAAAGGAGCGAGGGATGGGTGTAACCACCCATCCTCCTCGAGATGAGTGAATCGCTCTGGAGATGCACGCTGGCACTCATCTCGAGGAGGATGAGTGTTTACACCCATCCCTCGCTCCCTTTCCCTCGACCCCTAGAATTTTCGGTCAAACTAAGTTAAAGCAATGATTTATGGAACAATTATAAGTTGGATGATTTAGATCATGTGAATTTTGGGGATATGTAGACATGGTATGTGAGTGACCCTTTGTTAGAGATACTTTATCTATTTGGAAAATCTAGAGAGCCAGGACAACGACATGGGGGTTTTCTATCCATGTGATTGTGTTCGATTGGACCATTATGAGCATCTCTAGGATGATGGATGGTATTAGGTCGGGCGGGACTCTCTAGAAAAGTTTATTCCTCAAACCAATAAAAAATGAATAAATTTTGGATAGATTAGGAGGAGGGTGAAGTGATGATTGGCAAAAATAAACTTAATTTTCAAGGATCTAGTGATGAAGAAAATACTATTTTTCTTACTCTAATTTTTTTTTAAAGGTAAAAGAAACAAGGAATGATGAAAAAGGTGAGCACTCCAAAGAAGAAAATTCTAAAGGAAATAAAGGTACTATAGAGCACTCATAGATGGCAAAAAATGAAGCAACAATGCTAAAAACATTTGCATGGTTTTTTCCACTCTCTCTTGCTAACATTAACAAAAACAATCATCATGAAACAACACCTTCTGCACCCAACAACACTCACCAAAAAAGCATTTCACTCTTCTCAGCTCCCTCATGAATCAAAACCTCACTTCCCTTAAATTCAAATCTTCAAACTCTCATTTCAATATCTCATATACTACTCTTGCTTCAAAAACCATGAAGAAACTTACATTTTTGTTTGTCATCCTTACTACCATTTTAGTGTTCAAAGCAACTCCAATTCTCTCTACATCAAAGACATCTCTCCATCTCCAACTTCTTTCACTTCTTTCCCTTAAAACTTCACTCAATGATCCTCTTTCTTCACTCAATGACTGGGATGCTAACCATGCTCTCAGAACAACCATCACATCTTTGTCTAGACCACTTTGGTGTTCATGGTCTGGGGTCATCTGTGATCCCAAAACTTCTCATATAACATCTCTTGATCTTTCTCATCGCAACCTTTCGGGTTCTATTCCACCAGAAATTCACCTTCTATCTCAGCTAATAAATTTGAATCTCAGTGGAAATGCCTTTGAAGGACCTTTCCCATCATCCATATTTGAATTATCACTACTTAAGTCCATTGACATCAACCATAACAATTTCAATTCTAGTTTCCCTCCAGGCATTTCTAAGCTCAGATTCTTAACCACCTTCAATGCTTTCAGTAACAGCTTCACTGGGTTATTGCCACACGAAATTCACCACCTTCGATTCCTTGAGCTATTGAATCTAGGTGGGAGTTACTTTGAAGGCCGAATCCCACCTAGTTATGGTCACTTGGGGAGATTGAAGTTTCTGCATTTATCTGGAAATGTACTGAATGGTTCTATTCCAAAAGAACTAGGATTCTTGTCAAAGCTAGAGCATATGGAGATTGGATACAATCAGCTCATTGGCAATGTTCCTGTTGAATTCGGGCTCTTATCGAATCTAAGGTACCTTGACATAGCTTATGCAAATTTGTCTGGTCCTTTACCACCTCAACTAGGTAAATTGTCAAAACTTGAGTCTTTGTTCCTCTTCAATAACCGATTTTCTGGTGAAATCCCAGTTGAATATTTGGATTTGACAGCGTTGCAATCACTTGATTTATCGGGTAATCAACTCTCTGGGCAAATTCCGGAAGGTATTGCTTCACTGAAGGAGCTAACATTTCTTAGCTTATTGGGAAACAATCTTATAGGGGAAATCCCACAAGGTGTTGGTGAACTGCCAAACCTTCAAACCTTACTTTTATGGAACAATTCGTTTACCGGGAGATTGCCCAGCAACTTAGGCTCCAATACCATCCTAGAAAAACTAGACGTCTCATCGAACTCACTCATAGGTCCAATTCCACCCAACCTTTGCCTAGGTAATAGACTCAATAAACTCATTCTTTTCTCCAACAAACTTGATTCAGAATTACCTCCACCACTTGCAAATTGTACCTCTTTATTCCGTCTTCGTATCCAAAATAACAGATTCAATGGGTCAATCCCTTTGGGTTTCGGGTTCTTGCCTAATCTAACCTACATGGATCTTAGCAGCAATGAGTTTACTGGGCCAATTCCTCAAGATCTTGGCAATGCAAGAAGGTTAGAGTACTTGAACCTTTCTGGGAATGCATTCGAGTCTGAATTACCTGAAAACATTTGGGGAGCGCCTAGTCTACAAATTCTATCTTTGAGTTTCAGTAGAATTAGAGGGAAGATTCCTGATTTTCTGGGGTGTCGAAATGTCTATAAAATTGACTTGGAAGGGAATTCACTGCATGGAAGCATTCCTTGGGACATCGGTCATTGCCAGAAGCTCTTGTGTTTGAATTTCGGGCAAAATTCATTAAGTGGGATCATTCCATCGGAGTTATCAACACTTCCATCCATTACTGACATAGATCTTTCGCATAACTTGCTCACCGGATCAATTCCATTGAACTTTGACAACTGTACTACTTTAGAGAGCTTCAATGTTTCATTCAATCTCCTCACAGGTATGAACAAAACATCCCGCTCGAAAATTTGAAATTTATTGTGATTAAAATTATTATCAGTTTCTGATTTGAACCTTGTAGGGAATTATTGCTTATTATTCTCTGAACTTGTTGCTGTACTACAGGACGTATACCACTATCAGGCGGGATATTCCCCAACCTCCATCCGTCGTCATTCATTGGGAACAAAGGCCTATGTGGAGGAATTATGAATAAACCATGCTATTCAGAATTCAAACAAGAACCAAAGAAGAAAACAGCGGCGGGGTCAATTGTATGGATCATGGCAGCAGCATTTGGGATTGGCTTATTCATATTGATCGCAGGCAGTAGATGTTTCCATGTGAATCAGAGCCGTCGGTATGAAGATGATCAAAAGGCAGCTGGTCCATGGAGTTTGACAGCATTTCAGAGACTGAATTTCAATGGTGATGATGTACTAGAGTGTATGTCAATGAGTGATAAGATCCTAGGTATGGGGTCTACAGGAACAGTTTACAAAGCCGAGATGCCTAGTGGCGAGATCATAGCAGTTAAAAAGCTGTGGGGAAAGCAAAAGGAGCTGTTGACAGTGAGGAGGAGACGTGGTGTTCTTGCTGAAGTCGAGGTATTAGGGAATGTGAGGCATCGGAATATAGTAAGATTGTTAGGATGTTGTAGTAACAATGTTACTACTTTGCTTTTGTATGAGTACATGCCAAATGGAAGCTTGGATGATCTTTTGCATGGGAAGAACAAAGCCCAGAATTTGGTTGCAGATTGGTTCACAAGGTACAAGATTGCATTGGGTGTTGCTCAAGGAATATGCTATCTGCACCATGATTGTGATCCAGTCATCGTCCATCGGGACCTCAAACCTAGCAACATTTTACTGGACAGTGAGATGGAGGCCAGGGTTGCTGACTTTGGGGTTGCCAAATTGATCCAAACCGATGAATCCATGTCTGTGATTGCAGGATCATACGGCTACATTGCACCGGGTAATTATTATTATTATCATCATCATCATCATCATTATTGTTTTTCCGCAGGAAGTGTGGGCACAAAAACTGCACATGACAGTGTGTGTGGTGTGGCAGAGTAAAACAGTAGTGTTGGTTCCCTTCTTTTTCTATTTTTGAAAACTTCCCACCATTTCAATTTCAAACACTACTCCCTCCAGACTTACTTTTTAGGTGTTTAATTTGATCTCATTTCAATTTTTGAACCATACAATTAATAAATAAAAAAATTAATAATTTTTTGTTGTCACGCCGCGCAGAATATGCTTATACATTGCAAGTAGACGAGAAGAGCGACATATACAGTTTTGGAGTAGTACTGATGGAGATATTGAGTGGGAAGAGATCAGTGGATGGCGAATTCGGGGAAGGTAATAGCATTGTAGATTGGGTGAGGTCTAAAATAAAGGGAAAGGATGGTGTGAATGAGATTCTTGACAAGAATGTAGGGGCAACATGCATGTCTGTTAGGGAAGAGATGATGTTAGTGTTGAGAGTGGCATTACTTTGTACAGTTAGAAATCCAGCTGAAAGACCATCCATGAGAGATGTGGTTTCAATGTTGCAAGAAGCCAAGCCTAAGAGAAAGACCCTGGGCAGTACTCTTGCTGCTGCTGGAGGTGGTGGAGATTCTATTGCTGTTGGTGTGGGAATTCCTTTGGATCACAAGTCAACAAGTAGTACATTAGACACTTAGGGTCTGTTGTGCAGATCTTCGCTGTTTGGTTGGTGGTTGTCTATTTACTGACGGGAAATCAATTCTTCACACTACTACGTACTCATGGGAATCTAAGTCCGAGTGGAGGGCCTCAAAATCAAATTCAAAGAAAACAATTTCAATTTCCATGTCTGCTTTCCGTGCAACCAAGCAGACCCTTAGTATATATAATACTTGTATTTTTTTTTTTTTTTTCTTGGTTGTTTGAGTTGTGGGGATTGGTATATAGTAGAGAGATTCGAAATGAAAAATTAGTGTTGTATGATTGTTGATTTTTGTCCAATATTTTCCCAGGTTTCTCGTCTGCTGTGACTAAACTTGTTTTGAATATATAATTTCGACTATGGCGTTTCTTTTATTTCTAGTTTTGTAGTATGGTGTTGAGGAATTAGCATTGTTAAAGATATTGATATGGTTAGCGTATATAAGGGCGCGAATATTATTGAAAAAATCATGGTTCCGATACCTTGTTCTTAACCCTCAACCAAAGTTCAAAACCATGGTCTCAACCTATTTATAAAGGCAAGCGTGCCGCCGGTAGGTATAGAACCCAATTAAACATTATGAAAATGGGATCTGGCCTTGACATATGGAAACCTGCAAAATCGAAAAAAAAAGCCTAGTAGAACAACTGAAGACCATTAGATAGTCACCTAATTAAACATTATGAAAGCAGTAAAACCCTCTTGAGAGAAATAACTGATCTAGGTGGATCATCCATCGTAAGTAAGTGTGCAAATGGAAGATTTACCACATTCACTTTCTGCAATCTTCATTTATTACTCCAGTATATATTATTATGTACATGGAGGATTGTACCACATCCATTTTCCGTAGTTTACATTCATCCTATATTTTTTTCTTTTCACCGTATAAATAAATACTTCATATATTCGTTTGACATCAAGCAATAAACAAGTTTCATTTATTTCTCTTTCAAAGCAGTGCGTCTCATTTTCTTTAGTTTCTTTAGCGCTTAATCAAATGTTTCTACGTAAGAAAACACTTTTAACCAAGAACTAAAAAGTACTAAAGAAAACGAGAGATAATGCTTTTGGAAGAGAAACCAATGAAACTTGTTTATTGCTTGATATCAAATGAATACGCGAGATACTTATTTATACGGTGAAAAGAAAATAGTAAGATGAATGTGAACCACTGAAAATAAATATAGAACAATACTCCATGTACATAATAATATAAACTTAAGTGATAATTAAATAAGGATTACATAAGGAAAATATGGTATGATCTTCCTTTTGCACACTAACTCTAAGGATGGATGATCCACTTGGATAAATGTAGAATCGATAAATGACTGAAACTTGTTTACGGCTTGATGTCAAATGAACACTTGAGGTACCCATTTATAAGCTGAAAAGAAAATAATATGATGAATGTCAACCGCGGAAAAAGAATGTGGTACAATCATCCATGTAGATAATAATACATACTAAACTGATAAACGGGGATCATAGAAAAGAAATGTTGTACAATTGTCCATGTGCATACTAACTCTATAATGGATGAAATTAATGTTCATCCTTCAAATGGTAGTTGAGTTCTTCCTTCCCCTTATCATGAAAGGTAGATAGGATACGCAACCTTCACTCACTCTATATAAACAACACCTCTGTACTACACTGCTGCATGTGTAACTCTCTTGATTTCGATTTTGATCCAGAGTTCAACTACTGATCAGTTTCCTATGGCTCCCAGTAAGACTGGTAGTAGAATCGCGAAAAAGTATATAAGAAAAGGGTCCTGGATGAAAGAAGATGAAAAGCTGGCTGAATATATTGAAATCCATGGTGCAATGAAATGGATAACACTTGCAATGAAGTCAGGTTTAAATACGTGCTTTTGATTAAACACGTACAGGAATGAAAATCAATCAGAATGTATATATGGAAATCTGGTTAAGAATCAAAAGCAACATGTTTCTAATTCTTTTATCAATATTATATCCCTTGGTTTGTTCCGAAATTCTGAATCTTGTTACTGTGACATTTCAGATGGTCTTTGATAGCAGGAATAATTCCTGGACGAACAGATAATGATATAAAGAACTACTGGAATTCTCATTTGTGCAAGAAAAAGAAAGAGGAGGCAATAAGCGATTGTTCAACAACACAAGAGTCTGAATCCCAAATTGTTAAAGAACATGCAGAGAAAACCTGTAAAGAAAGTGAAGAATTGGATCCTGCATTCAGTTTTGATGAATTCTTTGACTACCCTGAAAGGTCTTCAAGCACGGATTGGTCCTGTCAATTCTTTGAACTCGAAGATTATTTAACTGCTTTTCCGTAAAAGGAAAGTGTTCAATTGTTTTGTATAAAATTACTGAAAGCAATTCATAACGAAGGGGTGAAGAAAATTTATGATAAAATCATGCATCTATATTGCAAGCGTAATAAGCTCCTATTCAGTCATATTCAATATGAAATCACTACAAGTTTAAAAACAAAATCTAAAAAATCTGCACTTGAAATGCAAAACTTGTCTCGAAATAGTCAAATTTTGAGGGCAACCCCCATGGATGGATGAATTCCACAATATCCCAATAGTGATTGCCATCTGTTATGTCGCCGAATGAGGATCAAATCAGGCATCGTGAGCCCGAGTTATGACCACAACAATGAGAACAACAATAGAGACCATGACTGAAGATCTCACTGTCTCGTCAAACGCATCATTGACTCTTTTTGTTTCAGAGTTCTCACTGTGTGAATGTTGTTGAAACACCCCAGATAGAAGTTTGGTGAGGTTCTCCATCAGTTCCATAAGTTTAGCCCTACTGTTGTCAAATAACCAGCTCAGAACACCCTTTGCTGCTCCATCTGGGCTTTCCTCAGAGTTCCTTTCGCTCTCAGCTGCGTAAACCATCAAATATCATTCCACAAAACCATGAAACAGTGTAGTTCAGTTTGTTGGACTTGGAAATGCCTCACTGCTTAATTTAACGGAAACACTAATGAAGCTTTTATAGGGAAAACTACCACTTACTTCTAACGAACAATAGTTACTACAGGCTGTTAATTTTTAGAACTCTAATTATACAAACTAGTTAACAAATTGAAGTAACCTGTAGAGAATGGTTTCCCAAACACCATGCCCCATTAAGGAAGGTTTGTTCACAGGCCTTGTGAATCTACGACTTGGAGTTTTTGAAGGGTATTGGCGGGTTCTTAACATGTCATAATAGAGACAGCAATTTTTTTCCCTAATAAGCATCTTAATCGAACCAAACAATAGCAAACTTTCATATCAATAAAAAAAACAGAGTTCACCAGGTCCCAAGTTTGCGTCATACCTGCAAAGATATCTCTAAGCTCCCTGACCCCCTTATTGTTCAAAACAGCCTTCCATATGGCTGGATCAGTTGACAGTGAAACAACCGCTTTCTGGATAAAATAAGAACATTGAAAGGAAGATGTATTCAGGAAACTATGAAAAACAATGGTCATATTATTCGAAGTCATATACTTGGATCCTGCCAACAAGCAAGAATGAGAACACTTAGGATCCAGCAATGCAAACCACTTCATAGTCATGTTATATAAACATGAAATCTGGTATTTCAAAGCACAAGACATCATGTTACGTTAACTCCAAAAACATGATTATTATTATTTTTCTTTGAAGTAAGTCATGGATTTTCTTAATACAAGTTTTCTAGTCGACGAATTTCAAAAAACATAAAGCCATTTTTGAGCTGAAGTGCATCTTTTACCAGTGTCAATTTAGCAGTTCTCTAAAACATAGCTATAAATATCCTTGTCAATGTGCCAGTTTTTTGCACCTACCTTGCCTTCAAACTAAGTTCCATGAATTGAAATAATGTACAACCAAATTTTCAACTTAAATTGTTGTATTGGAATTGCTTGAGCTCATTAGCTAACCAGAAGCCGGTTTATTAGTTAATGAATATCTTATCAATAATAAGTATAAAACTTCATAGTAAGGAGCACCTGAAGAGAAGTATCTGTTTGCAGCAAATGAAATGCATCATAAACTCTTTCATTTCCCAGTGTTCTTGGATAGCACAGCTGCATCGAGGGCTCAACCCGTTCAATCTTTGACCCAGACGATGGAACTCCATGGCTCAGGTTTGGCACTTTGTATGTTGGCTTCGTTACATCATTGTCTGAACCCAAGGAAAATCCATCCTTGCCATACTTTGAATATGAGGCTGGGGAAAAAAATCTACAAAAACAATCCATTGTCAATTAATTACAACTATTTTACGCTCTAGTAAATATTTGATAGTCAATACAAACTCAAGACTAGAGTATATGCAATTAGCATTATATGTTTGTGGTATCAAAAATACAACATTTCAAAGGCTCTTCAAATCTCAGTTCTTGTGAAGCAAGACTTGGACCAACTAATTCGATAGAAACAAATACATGTTTATATAATAGAATGCACTGCAAAATCACAAATGTTGATGGAAAAATCCAAGAACCGGGGGAGGGTGTGGTTCTAGTGGCAACAACCATGAACATTCTACTAACGATATAACTAGAGATTACACCTCAATAAGCTTTTACCTACCTTCTAATCAATATTTCTTACCCAGTAATCTCAGGCTAAGAAAACCTCCCAATAACATTACGTGATCCCCAGAGAAAACTTTATTTGGTTGACTCAGTATTTTAACCCTTCATTTGACATGCCCTAATCGCACCTAAGATCCCTTATACCCTCAAGGTATTTCATACGTCTGACAGAATCAAAAGGATTCCTGCTTCAGACATTTGATCTCCTGTCTTAGTTAAGAGGAGTCATGAAAGAACAGGTTCCAAATCATGATCAATTCCTTTTTTAAATCCGGTTTCAGCTGCACGGGTCCTCCCACGAATAGGAAGAATCCTAGAACAAAATGAGAGGTAGCAAACCCGTTAGGAAACATAAATTTACTAAAAACAAGAGATAATGACCAAACCCCGCATGACGTCAGGCCAACTTCTTCATGATCTATGTTAAATAAATGCTATCCTGTTCTGATTCTCTAGTTCCTACTTCAATTTTTTCCAAGCTTCATTTTCCACCCTAGTATCACTTACTAATTGAAAGCTCAGATCTCAAACTTAATTAAGATGGCATCTTATGATCAAATTACTCTTATATCAAGTTCAACAAACTTGAAACATGATTCTTTCCTTTCATTATGACAAACAAGACTTGAATCACTAGTGAGCCGAATGAAACATACCATTTTTTGTAGGTATATCAAACAACCATGTTTGAAAAAACTTCAAAATCTGGAACTTGTTATATGGTCCACACTAAAATCATCTATAAATTTCATACTCGTCTATTTGATTTCAGAAACCCTATGCGGAAGTATTGTGACTCTCTCATAGTCGCGAAGTTTATTAATAGAGGGCATTCAACCAAAGTGGGCATGGTCGCCAAGTATATATGAGACGATTGTTAAGTTTGAGTTCATAACATTGCTGTCATTGTTGTATTAAATGCTATCATGGATATGTGATCCACCATTAGGAATCTGGGAAACAAGTAAACACTAATAAATTGATTAAAAAAAACAATTGAAAAACAACTATTTCAATCAATTCTTAACAAATTGTTCAACCATTTTGAAGAAACAAAAACTATTTAATACAGATATAAAACCCATAATAAAACTTACTTATCTGTTCAAGAAGCAACTTACTATGAAAATAAAATAGAGTGTAAGAGTGAGTGAATACATACTTTTGAACAGAAGTGAGAGCACTTTGAACCTCATCCATAGAAGGAACTTGACCAAAACAAAGAGCATCATTATAAACAAACCCATTTGTTGTCCTGATCCCTCCTTCTCCTTCAACTTCTTTATTGATGTTCGGCGCACTACACTTCCATTCCCACACATCAGAAGAGTCCCCAAACCAAGGAGATAGATAAGAAGTTGAATGCCAAGTTCCATCCCTTGTTCCCCATTGGTTCTTCCCCAGAGATAGATAATGATGATGTTGATTCTGGTTTCCACCAGCAATGACAGAAGAAGAAGAAGATGATATCTTGTTGTCATTGGTGGTGTTGTTGCTTTTCTTCTTCTTCACTCTTACTCCTCCACCACTCACTGCTCTTCCCACAGCCCTCCCCATCCCTCTCTGGTTTCCCCCAGAGTACCTCTTCATCTTCTTCTTCTTCTTCTTTACCTCTACCTCTTCTATCACAAACACAAATACAGAACAAACTGTTTTAGTAACACAAGGAAGCTAACATAAAGCAAGGAGAAAATCTCTCCTCGGATAGGTGTTCAGTATTTCATATCAAGTAGCATTGTTAAGTAAGATAACCAAACCATTTGTTGTATAACATGGGGTAGGCTACATTACATGCTCACTCTCTCTATTTACACCAACACACCCTTCATTGTCAGCTTACGGGTCTGATAAGCTTTCTCAATCCAAATCCAAACTTGGGCTTCTTTGTTGTTTTGTTTCTCTTTCTTGATGTTTGTTCTCATTAAGGGGGGTGTATTGTATATGGATTCTTATGGAATTGATAAATAATTTGAAAAGTCCACGGACTCTTTAAATTGTCCACGGACTTTTGCTGATTTCTTAAATCCATAGACTTTTGCTACAGACTTTCTAGAGATTTATGAAAATCCACGGACTTTGTATGAACGACTTTTCAATTATTTGCAAGATAAAAAAGAAGTTGGTAATGACATATCCTCTAACAAACCAAATATATTAGATATTAGAGAGTAAAAGAAATTCTACAAACAGCTGCAGATTGAAAATGGGTTATGGGTTGATTCATCTTCGTCTCCCTTGACTCTCCTGAATCTCTTGTACAGTAACACAAAGAGAAAGCACATAGACAAGAGGGAACAGGAAAGGAACACAAGGGGTAACATGGGTTCAACGATAGATGATGGAGATTGTAAGAAAGCCATGAAAATCGTTCATTTACAGAGAAGAAGAAGAAAATGTGATAAAAGAGAGAGCTTTTGGTGGAGTGTTGTGTATTTTGTATAAACGTAAAGGCAGGTCAGTCAGTCATCATCATCATCATCATCTCTCTCTCTCTTGTGTTTATGCAAAGATAGAAAAAGAATCGAGAAAACAAGATGATGGGAACCAACCTCTTCGCGGCTGGCACAAGGAAGAACTTTGGGAGACTTTTTTTCACGTTGAAATCTTTGATATGGAGGCTGACAAACTATTGAACTTTGTCATTTATACCTAACACTACAAAGTCCATGAGAATCCATGATTTTCCAAATCTATAAATATGAATGATATTTTGAATACCCTAAAACTTTTGTGGATTTTCTGAAATCCATATTGAATACCCCTAGACTTTGTGGATTTCAGAAAGACTTTTTAAAATCCTGATTGAATACCCCTAGACTTTTGTGAACTTTTTAAAATCCAAATTGAATACACTTGGGTTTTCAGAATCCATTGAATTTATTAAATTGCCTACAAAATCCAGATACAATACACCCCAGTGTCATATAAGCTTATCTTCTTTACTATTCTAAACTTTTTCATACCCACTCCCTATTTGCCTCCCCAAAACCCGCCCCGTTCCAAAATAACTAGATATCCTAGAGTCCAAATTTGCTGACCCTCTGGTAAATCAGGGTCACAGGGTCTAGCAATCTCGCCCATTTGATTATTTTGATCATCTAACTAGAATTAAAATTAATTTATACTAGGAATCTCAATTTTAAATAAAGTAATCTAAGGGTCCGTTTGGTTGCACGAAAAGTAGACATGGAAATTGAAACTGTTTCCATGAAACCGATTCCGATGCCTCCCCCTCGTATTTGGATTCCCATGAGTAGTGGAAAAACAGTCTTATGAAAAATCAAATTTTTGTCAGTAAATAAACAACCAAACAGTGAAAATTTGCATAACAATAAAAAATGATTCCATTTTCCTTGGAAAATGGCTAACCAAACGGACCCTAAAAATAATTTGATATTCTCTTCAAATTCTTTTTTTTTTCCTTATTTTTATCTTCACTTCCCCTTTCTCCCTCTTCGTCTTCTATATGTAAATTTTGGAGAGCACAAAACAAACTCTACCAACAATGAAATGCAAGAACTACAAAAAAAAAAAAAAAATTGTTGCATTAATGTTTTTCTCGAGACCTTTAGTTTGGAAAACTACCCCAACACTTTAAACAAAAAATGAAATGTTTAAGATTTTTATTGTTTGATTTTTTGTCGTTATTTGTATTTCTGTAATTTTTTCGTCATCTACAATTCTCTCTGCAAGTTTTTTGTGTAGTGGTGAGTTTTTGTAGAGAAGATGGAGAAAAAAAAGAGAAAGTGGAGAGAAAATTACAGAGAATAATATATTATGATTTTTCTTAGATTTTTTTTTTAAATTTGGATTAATAAAATAATTAATTTTAACTCTAGTTAGATGATCGAAACAAAATAACCGAGATTGCTAGACCTTGTTACCCTATTTACCACATTTCAGCAAATTCAGACTCGATATCCCATACCCGAACTTAGATTAATTGAAAATTCCTTTTATACATTCAACCTAGAACTTCAAGTTTCAACCATTGGTAGATTTTGTGAATTTTGTTGGTAACTTCAGCGAAAAGTAACTTTTGTCTGTCATATTAGTAATTAAGCTAGGGATAACTTTTATCACATCGATTGGTAACTTTATACGTATCAAATGGTAAGTTGATGTACATTGGGTTGTATTTTTTGGGGGATGTACCATACAATCAAATTTGTGTATGTACCAAAGCATTCATAAATAATAAGACTTGTTTTGGGTTATTTACTTCTTATATTTCAGGGATACCTTGGATTTCTCTCGTTTCTCTTCCATTTGGATTCTCTCTTGGAAGTGAGAAACAAGTCTCATTGTCAATGGTGTCCATACTACTCACACACTATTTTATTGATGTTAGTATGGTTTTGTAATGAAATACTTGTATTTTTTACAACATTGGGACACCAATATACATTAATTTGTGTTAGGAATCTTGTGCAAGGATTTATATTTGGTCTTGGTGCTATTTAGCATCTAACAAGTGTGTTAAGTTCATCAAGAGATAAGGGAGGCTGTTTTGAATCCCCACTTCAATGTTTAGAATTGTTGAATTTTTTTCGTAAGCCTATACAATTTTATTTCCAAAAAGTCTACTTTTTTGTTGTGAGCAGGGTTCTAATGACCCCAAGGGAATGCATACAATCACTCAACTAATTGGGCGCATCGTCAATAGAATCGAGAGGATTTATCAACAAAAATAAGAAGCTAACAACTATATCTCAATGTGTTCCATGAGGACCCCCAAAGTGTTTTGCTTCTATGGACACACATCTAATATAAGTCAAAGTTACATTTTAGTGCAGTTGACTGAAAATCTCTCTAATTGATGAACTTTGGATTTGCCTTCATTGGGAGTTCAAGAGAAACTTGTTAGAGCTGTTCAAGAGAAACAAATCCCGTTAGAAGAAGAACAAGTTTCTCCGCATTATTTAAAAGGAAATCTCTCCATATTATCTTTGAGTAGCTTCAAAAGAAAATGGAGATAGGGCTTGAAAAATGAGCTTAATCTATAGACCAAACAACTTCTTTGTTTAAGATCCAAATGCACTACAAAAAAAAAACTTCTTTATCAGCCCAAACCTTCATACTTGTAAGAATGAACCTCACTTCTACACTATAAAGGAGTGAGAGATCTATGCTTAAATTTTCTTTCATCTGTCTATTTGAGAGACACTACTACAAACCTTCTTTTATGTAGTTTGCCTAAACTCAACTTGACCCGTGTGGGTTCTTGAACCTGTGGAGTGGCTTTTTAAAGTAAGTATAAGTGGAGATCCCAAGTAGGTGGTAAGACTTGGTTGTGTGACATTTCATGTGGAGTGGATTTGATAAGTATCACAAAGTATGAACATAGACCAAGTTGTATCTCCAAAATCCCAAACACACGTTCGCCATACTTGGTTGTGTTGCATCCACTGTGACTGCTAGTGTTCGTAAGACTTACGGAGCAAAACATTTAGTTCGTATCAGTAAGATTGAATGGAACATGATAGGGTTTTTTTTTTTTTTTTTTTGTTAGTAGAGACCCCTTTGTCGATTTGCCATTGCTTTTCAGATAACTCTTTGACGTCATTGATCGATCTGGAAACTTTGTTCTGATCTGTTATTTTTCTATGACCAACACCTCCAATCGAAGAAGTGCAAGAGCAATTCATTTATAGGTGTTGGTTTATCCGGTGAAACACTTCAAGTATGAGGCTTTTGAAGCCTTCTGTTGAGATAACAGATAAAGCTTCAAATTTTATTTTTGTTGGTGGAGTTCTTGGTGATGGTGGTGTTGAAGGTGTTGTTCATGGTGGGGATTTGGTGTTGCAGGTTTGGAGGAGATGGTGGTGGAAGAATAGGGATTGAGATTGAGAGAGAGAAATATTAATATTTTATTTTAATTTTTGTGTTTCGGGATTTGTTGATTGACGATTGGGAACCGTTAGATGGTTTCCATCTCGAGGTCCAATAAATATGGGTCAAACTTACAAAAGGGTTTTGAATTCATACTCCACACCAATCTTTGAATGTTTTTATTGATACTAAGGTCTAGGAAATTATTTTGAGCATGGAGTATTTAAAAAGTGTTCATATAGTCTCATTGTCTTGCATTCTTCCGCAAAAGTTTTCAAAGAAAAATAGTTTTCAAAAAGAGATTATTCATCGTTATCTAGTCTTGCTTATCATATCTTAGGACACCCTTGAGTGGTACTCAGAGTATACCACTCGCTTTCATATGGAAGCAATAGAGGAACAAGATATAAAATTTTAATTTCAACTATAAAATATATAAATAAATCCAACAATTAGTTGGGTTCCAAAAGCGATTTGAACATCTATATAGTTTCATAGTACCTCACTTCAAAGTAGCTTCGTAAACAACAGTTGTAGACACATAACTGCAATTTACCAAGTTTACACGGATCATGAGGAGCACAAACTCAAAAAATTCTTCTTAATTTATTTGTTCTATACCACCACTAGGCGAGGGCGCATGGAGGTTTTTGCAAGGTCCAACGACAACCTTCTTTTCCCTTCCCTGCATTTTATCTAATCTATGCTCTTTTCACTTCGTTTTCCTCTATTTTCCCACCATGGCAAAATAACAAAACTCGAGACAAAGATCAAAGCCCCGCCCTCAAAGCCTTTGATAACTACTATTATAACCTAATAATTATTTGACATTTTGCCGCCTGACTAAAATCCTGGGTTCGCCAATGCTCAAAGGAACCCAAGACAAAGTATAAATAATAAGTTAAGGAGACAAAACTGCAAAATAACAAGTTCAAATGAAGGAATAAAACTAACCAATCTTCTTCACGAGGTTGCGAAAGCACCAAGATGTTCTCAATCAAGCGTAGATCGGCAAAATGAAGTCAGTCTCACTTCCTAGTATGGTGAAATATGTATAAAACCCTTGTTCCTTATGTTTGCATTTGATATTGTGAGTGGAAATAGTGGATGCACATATATAACAACAACCTATCCTTTTATTCAAGAGATGATTAGAAACAAAGTTTGAAACTACTACATAGTTGGGATTGATCGAGCTATAATAAATTTTGGATGATTGAAACTTTGTTTTCAAGTGTATTGGCATCACCAAGATCATTGAGTAAAAAACAAAAACAAAGTCCGACGGAGTGGAAAATTAATCAAAAGCGAAAATCTTGTGTTTTTGTTATCATATAATTTTGTGGTTTTTATATCAATGTTTGTATAAAATAATAAAATAAAAAGATACAACAATTCTAGCCAACCTTGTTTGCTAGCATTTTGGGGGCATTTTTTGAGTTTTTTTTAACACTTTTACCCATTCTATAGATAGTATTTGTAGCTGTGTTATAAAAATGGGTAGAGAGTGTAAAAAAAAATTGTCAAAAAATACTAGCAAACATGACTTTACTAGACTTACTAAAAAGATATAAAAAGCTAGAAAAGTTTTGGGTTTTAAACAAGATAAATGAAAGTCAAGACTATATATTCCAGTTTGGTTTAGTTTAGGGTAATATAGTTTAGTGGGATTGAAAATCCTCATCATGATCCCATCCCATTTTAGATCGAGACGGGATGAGATCGGGATGAATTTGATCAATCCCAAGAGATTTGCAAAATTTGAAACAAAATGGGATGAGACCAAGACGGGATGGGATGTCGACCCCTAGTTGTCGCCATTAATATAACTCCCCTTTTAAACCGATGGACGTCACTTACTAGTAGTATGCTTCGTAATTGGACTTTAAAAAAAAATTCCGATCTTTGTTGGACTGGGCTGGGGATAGTGAATAAGCCCGTCCATTAGAGAACCCTAATTTAGACGGAAGAGATGGAAAACTCAATGAGAAACGAACGGCTAAGATGTGAGATATCGAAACCCTCTGCTTATAATTGTTGAAAGAAACTAGTTAGGGTAAAACCCTTGGGCGTAGGCGGAGGAAGAAGAAGAAGAAGTAGTGGTGTTGCAGCAATGGGTAAGCGTTTGATCGATCTCAACCCTTTACAAACTATGAAGTGATTTGTTTTGGTATGGTTCAGTAGATCGATATGGATCTCATTTTGTTGTTTTGGTTTTGGAAATTTGGTAATAAATAATGATAGGTGCTTACAAGTACGTATCGGAACTATGGAGGAAGAAGCAATCGGATGTAATGAGGTTCTTGCAGAGGGTTAGATGCTGGGAGTATCGTCAACTTCCATCCATTGTTCGTGTCACTCGACCCACTCGCCCTGATAAGGCTCGCCGCTTGGGTTACAAAGCCAAGCAGGTAAGTATACCTCACAACTATTTTGTAGTAGAGATTTCCTTTACCTGGTGATATTGACAATTTTAATACTTAAATTAGGGCTATGTGATTTACCGTGTCCGTGTTCGAAGAGGTGGTCGTAAGAGGCCAGTTCCTAAAGGTATTGTGTATGGAAAGCCAAAGAATCAAGGTATAACCCAGTTGAAGTTCCAGAGGAACAAGAGGTCAGTTGCAGAGGAGCGTGCTGGACGCAAGTTGGGTGGCTTGAAGGTCCTCAACTCTTACTGGATCAATGAGGTATGAACGAAATTGTATGATGTGTTAATTTATTATAAGTCCATTCTCAATTTCTCTATGATTTTCGTTGATGTACAGGATTCTACATACAAGTATTATGAAATTATTTTGGTTGATGCTGCCCATAATGCTATCCGTAATGACCCAAGGATCAACTGGATCTGCAATCCTGTCCACAAGCATAGAGAGCTTCGTGGGCTTACCTCTGCAGGAAAGAAATACAGGGGTCTACGAGGAAAGGGTCACTTGCATCATAAGAACAGACCCTCACGAAGGGCTACCTGGAAGAGGAACAATACCCTCTCTCTCCGCCGATATCGTTGATTCTAGTACACTAGTACTAGGTCATGGTATTGTCCTGGATTTTCAGTTAATAGGACTCCGGGTAAATTTTTTGAATTTTCTGTGAATCTGAGACTAGTGTTGAATCTGTTTATGGAGTTCATAACATCTTCAGATATTTTGAGTTTATGTTATTATTGATTTCCTGTTATCTGTTCTCTAAGTAAATTTTAAAAGTTGAATCTTGCATACTATCAGTTCTTTACATGCTTGTACTAATGCTATAAAAAAAATCTATATTATACTTGTATATTCTGTTCGGGTCAGGGATAGAACGCCAGGAACCAATACTGTACCAGACCCTAGACGGTTCCTTCCACCGAGACCCCCGAATTGAATCTAGAACCTAATATTCGGTTAGGGCGGTGGAAGGGCTCTGGGGTACCCGTCAGTTTGGGCTAAATTGTCATATGCCTATCTATAACTCAATTTCAATTTGTACCCATTGTTGTACCTGAATGATGAATATCAAAGTTTGTCATTCTCAATCTCAAACATGTCTTGAATGTCTAGCAAGCAAGTAGAGAATTGCTGACATAATCTCAAATGCTGCTAGTCTGTGGCATAGTCTGAAGTTTCTTCTGAACAACAAAGTCAGTATTCTCAGGTAGAAACTGATTCTTGAGCTCCTTCTTCGAGTGATCAAACAAAGTCCCCTAATTCCTTTCCAACTTGTCGATGTGCATATGACTTGGAGTGCTCTAGGGTCTTTTGTTGATCGCCCAATCTCACAGCTATTGTCAACAAGTTCACTCTTGCAAATAGGTCGTAACCGTCGTATCAATACTCAATGTTTCTCACTTTCTCATCTCTTTCTTTATAGGTGAATAATAGAGTTAGTTATCTTTGTGACATAGTTAGATTTGTGAATGATATTTGTTACCCTGGTTCTGTGAGATCTAAATGGTGTTTGGTTTGTTGAAGTCTTAACCTGTTACTGTATGAGTTAGATGCTCTAACTAGAGCTTAAAACAAACACTTTTCAACGTCTCTAACTACAAATTACCTCTTAATAAGAGGTTAGATCTCCAACTCAAACAAACAGCCATTAGTTCAGTCAATGTTGAAGGATGTTAGGTACTTGAATGTGAATTTTTAGTTAGAAAAGACATCCGAAAGTGTGAAATACTTCAATGGTTTCAATGTTCCCCATCTTTTTGGCATTATTGTAGCAAGGGGATACATCATACACATTATGCTTAGCTCATATGCTGTTGGTGAAAGTTATGATTGTTTGAAATCGAAACAAATTAAATTAGAGCAAAAACTACCTAATTACACCATCAATCAACACAGAGAACCTAAAAAACATCTTCAAGCCCCTTGAGTACTAGAAACCATCACTTAACTAACGTCTTGACATGGGGAGTTTGCAAATAATTTGCAAGTGAAACCAAGATTGCAAAGTTGGTTGAGGGTTTAAGGAAGGTTTTTGGGGTACAAAAAGGACATGATAATAAGCTCTCAACCAGCTGTTGATCTATGTACAACTCGTAAAGTCTCCAATCTGTAGAATTGTTCGACTATAAATTCATAGTGCACAAACAACACCAAAACCTGTTAATACATAAAGACAATTAAGCTACTCTACTTCAAATTTGATTACAAAAGTGTCGGAGAAGAACAGGGAATTGGGTACCAATTTATTAACGTTAGAGGGTGAATTGAAATCTTGAGAGACAAGATGTCATACAAAAGGATCAAATAATTAATACAATGATTAAGTATGTTCTTATCTAAAACCTATAAACTAGCTTCATCCCCAGTGAACAAGACATTAAGCTAAGAACCAGAATTTATGTGAAACACATTTCAGAGAAGCTGAAGTTATAACTCACTCATCTTTCCTCACGATCTCATGCCCCCTCTTCTGCCAAATCTCAACAAGCAATGTCACAAGAGTCTCGCACACTTGAGAAGCATCTGGTGATCATTCATGGATGAGTAAACCATCCATGCATAGTCCAACTTACACTTTGGACGAACTACAACTGAACCATCCGTCACTCTTCTCACAATACTTGACCTGAAGCAGCTGTGCACAAGCAACCATAGCAGCGGCATGAGGCATAACCACTGGGACTTTGACAGCTTGCCCTGCAGCCAAGGGTGCAACCAATGGAAGCTCTGCGTGTGCAACATGAGACATGGTCGCTAGAACCCCAGGAGTAATACCTGCCTCTGTGTGGAACGAAACCACAGGGAGTTCTCTGGGCACTTGGTATTTCCTAAAAAATTCATTCCTTCTCTCATATGTCAAGTCCTCTAGAGCTTGCATGTCTCCCTGTATCATAGTAGGTCTGAAACATATATAAAATATAAAGAAGGAAGTAGAACTCACCATTCAATCAGTGGTAATGATATGCATAACAAAATATAAAAACACAAATAAGCATTTATATCTCCATTTTCCTTGTTTCGCAATCAGTGGTTTGTTTGCCATCTCCATTAGTAAACGAGCGGCCCATGGGTAAATAAGTATAATAAAATTGCTATCCAATCAAAGGGGGAAGTCATCTCAAATAAAAATACAAACAACAAATGATGTCAGTAATTGTCACCAGAAATAACTACGAAAATAAAACACTTAATAAATAATACTAGTCCAGACTCTTTGAATAATGTCCAGCCCCACAGTGATGAAGAATATTATGAAATGTGAAAGCTGGAGCACAACTTCTCCAGTGCATCAACAAATGAATCGAACTTTCAACCAGGAGTTTCTGCAATGGTCATAACATTACAGCAAGGTTAAAGATGTGAGTCCGAAACATCCAACAAGTTGAAGTCATAGTCATAGGTAAGAAATCAGGTTCACATGAGCTCCAAAGACCTCAGCCTGTGAAAGAAGTAAATTGTAACAAGGAGACATGTTATTTACAAGATAAAAATGAGTGTGTTACAAAATACATGGGCAGAGGATTCAAAATGTATGAAGTCCAGGATTGCTATGGCTGAGAGTGCCCCCTGCTAAAATGACCAAAGAAATATAATAGACAAATATGAAATTGCCAAAGTATTATGAAGTTTCACTGATGCAAAAGAAGAATTGAGGTATCAATGATGCACAAAAAGAATGAAATTTGCTTACACTTCAAGTTGGAAGATGACCATATCATTTCATCACTGCCATGAACTGCTCATACTCGGAATCCGCTTGAGAAGGTGTCTGTTCTGCAGAAGTAACAGGAGGAGCTGGTGGCTGACCTGAGACCCATGGTGCAGATCCCATGCTATTTGACTGGTCTAGTGTCACTGATTGGGGTGCAGGAGGAGGAGGAGGTACACTGTAATAAGATGGGTATGGTGGAGGATACGAAGGCGGTGGAATTGAATACATGTTTGGAGGTCCAGATGGTGCAGATGTATTATGTTGAGATTGCACGCCAGGGGGAAAGCTGTGTTGTACTTCACTAGAAGGTGGCCCTTGAGAGTGTGATAAAGAATATTGTCCACCATAAGGGGGTGGTGCAGACTGGCCCTGCACTGGGGTGGCGGTATACATGGTTGAACCAGGAGGGGGTGGGACATAAGGAGCATATGAAGGGGGAGGTACAGGAGGTCCCCACGGAACTGGAGCACCCATGTAACCACCACCAACAGGTGCATTTCCCGTAGGAACACTTATTGATGGATATTGCTGAGAAGGGTATCCTCCTCCAACAGCTTGACTTGTTTGAGTAGGAGGTACAGTAGGTTGGGGTGGCTTACCTGCAACTCTCACAGCTATCGCCCTTCCCTCTAGGCGATAACCATTCATACTAGCAATAGCTTGATTTGCCTGAGAAACATCAGAATACTTGACAAAACCATAGCCTTTACTCAATCCAGTCACTCTATCCTTGATAACCTTGGCCATCACAATTTCACCAAAACCTGAAAATAACTGAATTAGACCATCGTCATCAAGATTTGGTGGCAAGTACCCAATGTAAAGATTCGTATCATCATATTCCTTCCCTAAGCCAGGCTTAGCTCCAACCCCTGCCATTGAGGCACTCCCAACACCTGCACCAGCATTAGTACTACCACCACCCAACCAAGGAGGGTTACTTGATCCAAGAATTTGCAATGCAGAGCTTTGCTTAACCAGTGATTCAGGCCCACTGCCACCCAACTCTGCCAAGAAACTCTGATACTCATCATCCATTTTCTTGCCAGCAGTACCCTTCATTGGACAATCAATAGTAGGATGCCCTCCATCCCCACAGATTTTACACAAAACATCACTCTTAAACGTTGAAGTACGCGCAGGACACGCAAATTGTCTATGACCAGGCTCACCACACAATCTACAACACTCATCATCTCTTATAGTACCATTCAAAGCTGCAAGCTCCCTAAGCTGTTGTCTCTTATGCTCATTCAAACCTTCATCAATCGGATGCAGAAGCTTCTCAACCATACCAGCAGCAGCATCAAGTCCTTCTTGCGTCTCCGCTTCAACCAAAACATGCAAATCTTCATTCTCAGCAGGGTCATGTTTGATATCCCTCTTCTGTTGCAATCTACCTTCTTTCATCGACCCCTTCCCTCTAATCACAATCTTAGCACCAGTTTCTTTCTCCATTCTCTTCTGAGTGTTCCCTCTCGGCCCAATTATAAGACCAATAAAATTATAACCTGGGTATTCCTTCATGGGAATGTAAAGCTTCTTCTGAAGCTTGGGAGGTCGATAATCTGCGGGAGGTTTAAACGCCGGGTTTCGTTTAATTAACTGACTAATAATATTAGATCTCTCTCTATTCAATCTCTCACGAGCTCTATACTCTCTAGTATTGATTCTAATCCCTACATTATCATAAATAGGTTCAGGAGATGGCGAACGAGCGCCGCCTTCAGGACAATCATCTAAAGGCAATCCAGAAGTTAACATTCTACTGACCTCAAGAAGACGAATGTTAAGAGCTTGAACTTCAGGATCAAGATCAATGGATCCAGTGAATTCCTTCATGAAATCAGGTAGATTGATAAGAGGTTTGGGCTCTTCCTCAGCCCAACGAGACTTCCTCTTTCGATTACCACCATTGTCCGAGGAAGGAGGATCCCATCTACTCCGCCTCTTACGTAGGCTTGATGTCTTCTCTTCTCCTCCAGAGAAGTCCTTGTTGGTGGCTCCATTAGTGTTGTTTTCAGACAAAACTGAAGCTGCTGGTTCGATCTCCTTTACGGACGTATCAAGATGAATTGAGGAGAGGGGAGAATGATCTAGGGTTTCATGTTTGATGATGGTTTGGTCGTAAATTAGGGTCTGTAACGAAGGAGGAGGGATTTGGTGAGAGGAATCTAGGGTTTCAGGTGGTGGGATTTGACGGATAGATGAAGGTAGGGTTGGATCGTAATAGGGTTGTTGTAGGGTTTCAGAAGACAAGTAAGGGTTAGGGTTTTGTTGTTGTTGTTGGAGAGAATCCATAATACACTAATCGGAGAAATCACCAACTCAACATTTCACTCCATCCAACTAGATTCAGTCATTGTCAGTTTTGATGCATGTTTCTTTGCTTCATCCAAATCGGACACGGTGGATGTGATTGTTATGGATGTTTAGGGTTCAATTCTGGCCACCCTTGCTTATCCAATCTCAAGTCAACTAGTGGATAACAACCATGGCAGAAAGTTATGCGGCAGAGGCCGCTATTTCGATGGTTCAAGCTCAAAAATGGAAATCAAGTTTTTTGTTAAGTGACTCGGGCAAATTTTTGGTCAGCTATTAAGGAGACAACCACTTCTTTTGTTATTGACTGGGTTTGGAGACTCGTTATTTGTAATATTAGGTGTATGTTCCTTTTGCTTCTTGATTGGCAATGTAAATATATTAGTAGAGAACTCAATATGAAGGCCCATGAACTTGCCCAATCTGTAGGGTATACTATGTAACTTTCTTTTTGGTTAATGAATCTTTGCTCTTAACAAAAAAAAAAACCTTGTAGAAACCCTCAATCTCTCCCAACTCAAATAAGAAGTAGAGGTACTCAAGGAGGGTCAAGGTTTAAAAGTGTATTATTATCAAACATACCAATGCTCATTGAAGTTGAAGAAGATGAAGGTTTTGATGTTGTAAAAGGTGTTATTGATACTATTGTTGAATATAATACGCTATGTGACACCTTCATTGAGCTTGGATTAGGCGAGGATATGTGGAAAGACCGCATTGCTTGGAGAATCAAAATTCATGTAGCCGACCCCGAAAATATCGGGAGTGGGCTTTGATGATGATGATGATGATGATGTGACACCTTCATAAGAGTGTCTGAAGATGTTGTAACCAGAACCGACATGAAGCAACAATCTTTTTATCAATGCGTAAGTGACATTTACAATGATACAATTTTTCGTGGGTTTGAAAAAAGTGATTTTGTATCATTAGAAAATATAATCGAAAAATTGAAGAAGATTATGGTAAAGTGGTTAGCGCGCGTTGAAAGAGTGGCACAACTAAACCCTAGTGGTTCTAACGAAAATATTATGGTAATTACTTAACTTTTGGTCTTTACATTATAAAGTTTGCCTAGGTTTTACAATAAATTGCTAAAATAATGTATTTGCACAGAGTCTTCTAGATGAGAATTTTTTTTCAAGAAGATATGCGTACAACGTTCAATTGGGCCACATTTTCTCGAAATTGATGAAGTCGACAAGGTTCAAGTCACAGTTACTAACTCAAGTAAAAGTTTGAAAAAAAGAGTCAATAACAGACCTCGGCGAGTTGAAGTTGCCTCTACCGATTCTCCAATTCCGGCCTTAACTCGCACTGAACCTGACATTGCCTCTTCAGTAAGTGAGAATATAATGTGCGCTTCTGAGGTTGAGATATGATGATTTCGTAGGCTTAGAGGATGAATCTAATTAAGAAGTGTTTGTTGGTGATGACATATTGCCCGTGATGAAATTCACCCCTGGGGAAGAAAAACAACTAACAAACTGTGAAAGAAGAAGCCAGTGTAAAGGGAAAAACGCCTTCATCACCTGAGTCGCAAAAGTGGAAGGAAGTATAAAAAAGCATTAAAACAAAAAGATAACATAGCCAAATGTCAACAAACACTTGTAGACCAACTGAACATAGCAATGACATAATGTAGCGGTTATGTTGAAGATCATAAGCAAAATCAATATGAGATTGAGCAACGCAAACTTGATATATGGTTGAAGGAAAACGGTAAGAGGCGTCCTCACTTTGCCTTCACTTCAACGCTTTGACTAACTTGATTTTAGCTCTAAAACTTAGTGCTAGCAAAATAAATTAAATTACTTAAATAGAGAAAACAAAATAAAAATAACTTAAATGGATAGAACATAATTCTAATAACTTAAGTAGAGAATACTAAATAACTTCAATAGAGAGGACCTGAAATACATGAAAGTAAAAACATCACGATGAGCCAAAGTGATCTCAAATGTGTTTTTACTAAAATCATGTTGCAGTTGACGGACCTGATAAACATGGTAACGTGTGATGCACTTCGCATAACGCCCTCCAGGTTCATAATCATGGCTAGGCTCGGCCAGTTCGATATCCCTCGAAATATATCCATCATGATCAGGCGCCCCCCAAATACGTTCATCTTCAACAATCATGTTGTTCAAAATGATGCAAGTGAACATGACATCATGCATCTGGCTCTTACTCCAAGTTTTCGCGGGTTGACGAATAATGACACACCATGCTTGCAAAATCTCAAATGCCCTTTCAATATCTTTCCCAATACTTTCTTGGACCTTATCAAACAATTTCTATTTCTCATTTAGAGGATTTGAAATTGTTTGCACTATAGTAGCCAACTTTAGATAGATATCACCACCTAGAAAATAACAAATATTATAATCATGTCCATTGATATTGAAATTTGTAGGAGGAGCCTCACCTTTGATAAGTCGATCGAAAACAATTGACTGATCAAGGACGTTGATGTCATTGTATGAACCCAACATACCAAAAAAAAACTTGCCAGATCTATAGATCATGAGATGCAATGGCGTCGAGGACTACAATTGAATTTTGTAGTTATGATAAACACATTTCTAAGTAATTGGCCAATTCTTCCATTTCTAATACATGCACTCGATGATTCCTAACATATCAGGAAATCCTCGTTTTTCATTTTCAGCAAGCAATCTAGCCACATCTTCATCAGTTGATTCCCGTAGATGCTACTCTCCAAAGACTTGCATCACAGTCTTACAAAAATTATTTAGACAACCATAAACAATGGTTTTAGCAACTTTCAAATATTCGTCAAGACCATTAGCTGACGTTGTATTGGCGAGCATGTGCAGCAACACACAAGTAATCTTTTGAAGAGAAGTTAAACACATTTTACCAGTTCACTAAATCCTTTGAGAGACATAAACATTATTTTGAACAAATGCATCCCAAATGCGATAAAACAATGACAATTGCATTGGAGAAATAGCCACAATCGGATATGGGACGATCACTGAAATAATCATTGTATACTCTTTGATCTGCTAAAGCACGTGGTCACCAAACTTTTTTCTATTATTGAACATTAAGTGATTGAATGACTTTCATTGACAAATTAATTTCCTGAATCAATTGCATTTGCTCCCGATTCCTCTTCTTCTAAGAATTCAAGCATATCATATCGGAATCTGAATCCAAATTGAACCTCAATACAAAGGCTTTGCAATCTTCTTATATAACTTTGGCATTTCATCCGGATTGGACATTTTTATCAAACACTTGGTGTGCTCGAATAAAACAAGTTCAAATGAAGTTTAATTGGTAAATGGATAAATGGTTATGAAAGATGTGGTTATAACAAAGATAATTGAAATAATGGAAGAATTTCAACTAGAAATGAAGAAGAAATCACAATGGAAAGGGATTGGGTTTGGTTGGTGGTTGTGCTGGATGAGAGTTTTGTTGGAGAAAAAGTATGTTGGGAGAGAAAGGGAAGAGAACGAAATAGGGAAGGGAGGAGACCAAGTAAAAAACGGTATAAAAAGAATATTTTAAAAAAAAAGTCACATGGACTATGATAGGCCTAAGGACTGTTTTAAGGAAAATTCTAGGGGTCGAGGGAGGGAACGAGGGAGGGAGCGAGGGATGGGTGGTAGCCACCCATCCGCCCCGAGATAAGCGCAATCGCGCATCTCCAATCCGATGCGCTTATCTCGAGGCCGATGGGTGGTTACCACCCATCCCTCGCCCCTTTCCCTCGCTCCCTCCCTCGCTCTGTAGCAAAGCTCCTGTTTTAAACATGTTTTTGCTCAGTGCTATGCTATATTGGGGATGGGGTTTAAACAAGCAAGCATGTGCATGGGTAAAGGAATTTCCATGCAGGAAAAATAAATATAAACAAATCTAGAAAGAGCTAACTGGGACTTGGACTATTGTGAATGCTCTCATTGACTTTTGAGAAAGGCAAACGTGCCTCCGATGGATATAAAACCCAAGACATGGAGGTTAAACCACCACAATCTTAACCATCCTACCAAGCTACTGTCGGCAATGCTCTCATTGACTTGATCTATTGTGGATGCTTAGTATACACTTTTTTTAGTGCATCACCTTTACAACTAATTAAATTTATTTTCAGTCACATCATTCATATAAATCGCTAGTTCGTAAACTCATGCTACACTCACAAAATTATTGTCTCACTCTCATAGTGTCCTCTCGTTTGATCTTGTCTTTGCATGATAAATAATAAAATTTTTGTAAGAAATTGAGAAAGGGCAATTGTGTGGCATCACAGGATGAATGTGTTGATTGTAAATTAGTGAGAATTTTGGGGAATCATTAACATACAATAATGTAGCCTAGGACTAGACTGATAATTTAGAGGTGAATGCACAAATCACCCATGACCATTGTTGTCTTTTTATGGACACTTTGTAATTCATGAACTCAGGGAGAGACAGTTTCGGGATATGAAAGTTTACCCGGCTTCAAAATGTATGTCTCAGTCTAGCAATATATTTTCGAGTCAGGCTAGAAAATCAGGTTTTGCAACCAGATTATGCAACCGGGATGATGTTACAACCTCGAGATATACATAAATACTTTGAAAATTTCATCATTCTTTCGAGATCACGCCATGTCACCATAGTTGCAAAACCTGATTTCCTAGTATTTTTGTATATTTTTAGCCTAGCAACATAATTACTCTAATTAATTTTAACAAAAAAAGTTTCAATTCTTTGGAAGAGCATTTTACTCTCCAATCTGTTTTGGTACAAGGAAAGAGGCGCTACATTTATGTGTGCTACATTTAAGAGAATCTGAGGTTATAACTCACTCATCTTTCCTTGCGATCTCATGCCTCCTCTTCTGCCCAATCTCAACAAGCAATGTGAGAAGAGCCTCGCACACTTGAGAAGCATCTGCTTCACTAGGGTCATCACTCTTGGATGAGTAAACCATCCATGCATGGTCCAACTTACGTTTTGGCCGAACTACAACTGAACCAGGAACTTCAGCATCACGACATGTAACAAGCCCGTCACTCTTCTCACCATACCTGACCTGAAGCAGCTGTGCACAAGCAGCCATAGCAGCAGCAAGAGGCATAACCACTGGGACTTTGGCAGCTTGCCCTGCAGCCAAGGGTGCAACCAGCGGAAGCTCTGCGTGTGCAACATGAGACATGGTCGCTAGAACCCCAGGAGCAATACCTGCTTCTGTGTGGAACGAAACTACAGGAAGTTCTCTGGGCACTTGGTATTTCCTTAAAAATTCCTTCCTTCTCTCATACGTCAAGTCCTCCAGAGCTTGCATGTCTCCCTGTATCATAGTAGGTCTGAAACATATATAAAATATAAAGAAGAAAATAGAACTCACCATCCAACCAGTGGTAAAGATATACATGACAACATATAAAAACATAAACAAGAATTTCTCCATGTTCCTTGTTTCGCAACCGGTGGTTTTTTTGCCATCTCCAGTAGTAAACGAGCTGGCAGTGTCTTCTGTTTGCTACCTCCATCACTTTGGTTTTAAATTATTCAAAGTTACATACCCTCAGATGTTATGTAATTTGACAGCACCACAACTTGCAGACTCTGATCAAAGACTAAACAGAACAAGAGGCAGTAGGGAATACCTTAATCACTTTACAGATTAGGATCTCCATGAGTTTCCTAAGTTGAACATAGTCACCAAGCTGCCCTTCTCGCAAGATATCTGAAGCAATTGGGCTACCTCCATATGGACTCTGTGCTAATGCCAAACCAGCAACCTTATCTTTCAAATCGGACCAATACATGGACAATGCAGCTGCTGCATCGACACCACCTTTACTGTGTCCAAGAAGCAAGACTCGCTTCCCAGACCCCCAGTATATCTCTTCGATGTATTCCTTTATTTCCCTGGCATTTTTTTCAACTGAAGCCTGAAAATTAAGCATCGTTATACTATAGCAGATATACAACATAGACGACGTGAAAGGACAAACAAGTGTGAAACTACCTCGCTGTGTATCTTAGCGATATGGCACGCAAGACCCATCTTTGAGAAACACATTTTTGTGTTAACAAAATAAAGTGGCCCATGGTTGCTAAATAGACCTGCGAAAATGAAAAACATAAGCATGGATTTTAACAATCCAGGTGGCTCCTCTAGTCAGAAGAGAACAAGAAGAAAACCCCTGCCAAAGATGTAAGAAGGCCAGACTTAATTGTCAAGCAGCACAAGTTATTAAGAGAAGGGGGCAATTCAAGGGAATTTTTATCTTGTTGATTAATTAATTTCTTAAGCTTCAAATATCTGTTAGCCTAAAAATAAGGCTTTTGAGGCCCGAAAAAAGTAGTTCTTCTGTTCATATCAACAAATTCTTACATGAAGCATAGACAAATGAGAGTTTAAAGGATAATTTTAAAATGGAATCCTTCATTGTCTTGATTTTCTCGCATAACTTTTGAAGCATCCACCAAAGTTAGCATGAAAGCAGGTATCTTGGGAGGTTGATTCAAAATGAACACTGGAGAAAAAGTAATAGCTAACAGCCTTGAACATACCAAGGTGAGGATGTTAAGGATGAGATAGAGAATCTCCTCAACGAGATTGAGGCATCCACGACACAGAGTCTGAGATAAGTAGGTTGCATCAAATGGTTGAGAAGATGATGACATGCAAACCACACAAAAAAAAAGTCTGAACAGCCCCTCCACCCATCTTTCAAAAGATTCAATATTATTAAACCCAAGGGGTAGGGTAACAAGACAACCATACAACTAAAAAACTTCCTAACAATTTACTTCCAGTTTACGTCCGAAGAACCAAAAGTCACGACCTCTCATACTTGAGATTGGCAAAGCTCAATGCCAAATATTACCAAAAAAAATTCCATAATCAAACTACTGGCACCGAGACTATTGTTATTGAAATTGTGATTATTCGCTTCCTTCCAAATAGCTAACGGATAGCATATGAAACGATCCTCCATAAAAGCTCCCCAATAGACGAAAGGTGATGATATGGATGATGCCAACTGCACAAAGACAATGAAGAAAAGAGGAGGGCCAACATTATTGTCAAACCCGCAAAACACTCTTAAATGTGCACAACCTATGACACAGGAAATTCTCGTTTGGAAGCTGATCTCGAAACAAAGACCAAATGAAGTAATAAACTCTATCTGGTATCTCCTTCGTCTACACCAGAAAATTATGGATGACTTCCACTAGAATGCAATCACCTGATAGATTTGAGAACATAGAACTCATTGAATAACTGTTGTCTTGATCAAATTTCCACCAACAATTCTGACTCATACTCGTCTACTAGCAATGCCAATAACTCATCCATTATAGCTCCTAAAGCCAAGCTTAGATGAAAATCGCAGAACATGAAATCACTCCATCATCATTATGATGGAAAGACCTGAATCACTTCATTTTCACATCTTTGTCGATCTTCCCTGGTATTTCTTCCAAAGACGAGTCCATAGGAAGCCAACATAAGCCTCCTACATGTCTTCCTTCCAAAAGCCATTCTCCTCAGTGCCAAACCTCCACAACCATTTGCAAAGGGAGCCTTAATTCATAAGATGAATTAGTGACATAAAAGCCAGACATTAAAGAGATTATTCTTATCTATTTATGGAGAAGATACGGGCGAAACACACGAAACAAGATCCAATCTTTTGCAGCAGCTGATTTTGCCGATTTCTTCCCACATTTTGGGCAAGATGTGGTTGATGCTCCTGAGTTGAATATCAGTTATTTGTTGTTCCTTTTTGGGAGTCGTTCTTAGAGATGACTTATGAGCAAAAGTATACTGTCAGATCCTTTTTACATTGCGAGTTGCTTCAAGAAGAGGAGGATGATAGAAAATATGCATCGCGTTGCACATCTAATCTTAATTTAGAATATTTTAAGAATATATTACTTTCCTTATTTGTAACTAGAATTGGCGTTTCCTTTTTGAATTAGGAGTAGTTTCTTGCGAAGTATTTGTTTTACAAATTGGAATCTAAGCCAATGTAGCATTTGGTTTTAGGTTGACATGGAGCTTATCTTTGAGATTTAGGGTTTTGCTTTTGTACCCTTAGTTATGAGTATCTGAATTATCACTTCTGAATGACCATTCTTATCATCATATTTAAGATTTTCTTATCCGAATAAAATGACATTTTTTACTCTGAACCCTGATCTTTATTTGCATTGATTTACTACCTGTCATACCAATATATTACATAAATTGGGTATTACCAGTCAGATAAGGGACCAATTGACTGCTTAGATCTATTCAATCTAAGTATTTTTATTAAGCAAATTTTAGTAGGGAATATATTATTCTAACTCTTTATTTTTATTGTCACAACTTTATCAGGTTATGATCTTCTAGCTTATAATTTGAGAATTGTGTATTGAGCTGGGTTTCTCCTGGTGTTTATTTTTTAGTAGTAGACTGTTGAAGCTTCCACCAAGAAATTCTATCAAAAGGTACATGGGCTAGACTCCACTTGGTACAGCACATATCAATGATCAATTTTGCATTATTTTATGGAAGCTAAAAAGTGGGGACATGTTTGGGTACTTCGAATAAAAGGTCCCACAGGCATTTCAGATAATACAGCAAAAGTTTGCTTTGATGAATTATAATGTGGAGATACTGAAACCACAAACTGTCCTCTCACAAATCCACTATTTCTCATCGTATTACATCTGTGCATCTCCTATGCCTGTTTATTATCTCTTTTCAGTTCATCAACACACCCTCAGTTATCCTCTCCTCTCATTTTCTGTGGCCAAACATCAAATCCCCCTTCAATGTCTCAACAACCAAAATTGTACTGGTTTGTTTTACTCTTGCAGGACAGATGGAAATATATAATAACCAATTGAACAATCCCTGTGTTCCCTCAATGAGATTGACCGTGCAATCGATAAACATCTGGTGATTGCTAACTGTCGTATGTGCTGGTGTTGGAACAACCTGATCATAGTTATTATTTTTATAGATTAAAATAATATTGGGCATAGTATCGTTTGGACTTGCCAAACAAACTGATTCAACAGTATTGGATCAAATTCCATCCGCATTTAAATGCATTTCAAACCATCCTACCAAGCGGAGCTTAAATTGTCGAATCCACTGGCTTTAACTTCCACAATTTTCTTTACATGTCTTGGACTCTTAGTGTACCATATCAAATGGTGACCCAAGAACTTGCATGTGCAAGTGGCTCTTGGGGATGAATACAACTACTTAACTTAGGTGTGTTGAACTTTTTTTTAATGGAAAACCATAAAAATAGAAGTGGGAATGGAAAATGAGAGAAATTTTTTCCGATGTTGTGTGTTTCTTCAAATTTCTATGGAGAAATATTTTGTGCCCCTAAAGAATGTCTTTTTCCCATGGCTTTGAAAGAAAGCATGCGGTGGAAGATCACAAATTGTTACCTCTCTTCCCCTTTCTTCCTCCCCCCATTTTTGCACTTTTTCTTTTAATGATTTTTCATTGAAATAAATAAATAAAATCAAACACCTTTATTTTACGATGTTTACCTGGAACCAACAAATAAACCATTGAGTTTGGCAACATGTGCACGCCATGTCTGAAAAGAGAGAAACAAGTTCAGTCAGCGGGCAAAGAAAATAACACATCCATGATTGGATAATCTAACCATGTATTTTCCAACCAAAATAAAATTCTACACATGCCTGATGTTATCAAGCAATTCTGTGAATCTTTGAGTTCCATCTTCAACTGGTGGCACCCCTTCAGCGCGTTGTAACCATCCTATATCTTCTGCTGACCCGCGAACAGTCCTTCGTGCCCGTGAAATTAAGCTGGAAAAAAAATCAACGAAGCTGAATATGCTAATCAACATCCCTTGGCTCATTCATAGTTCTTATCAAGTTCTCAAGGTTAGCACATATTGAAGGACTTCTAGGGCACCTTGAATAGTCAGCAAACTGAAAACCAGATGCCTGGCAAAGTCACCAACCAAGAAAAACACACTTGGGTGTATATCACCACTTATCTACACCATCACCAAACTAAAAGATTGTAAATACCAAGTTTCTTAATGATAGGAGTTATGCCTTAGGATGTGCATCAATAATGCACGTGTATGGTGCGAGATATCTATTAACTATGTTATTTATAAGTAGGGGATTCAAATAAAAAGGTCAGGAAATTTATTTGTATCGTATTTTTTATTTTTTTTAGAATGGTGGGTGTTCTAGCGGGCCATATCTTGGCGACATGCAAATTATGAGTAGTTTTTTTTTTTTTTTTTCAAGTAAGATACAAGTTTCTCTTTATAATATCACTGTAATAGACTCAGCTTAATCGTTTAAATTTTAGTCTGAGAGTAATGGATTGAGTTTTATGTTATTTCTTTGTGTTTTAGGGTTTCGAAAAACAAACCCTTGTGTTTTTCACTGATAAGTCATTCATTTGATAAATTGCTTCCCCTAGTCAGTTCTTATCACTTTACATGGAAACCATCTACCTTTCGGGGAAGGGCACCACAATGCTGCCCTAACCTTTTTTCCCGACTTATATTAGTTTTTGAGTCATTGTGGCCGCCCCAGTCAAACTGAAGCAAAATTTTAATTAATTGTTTTCTGTTGGGTCGAACAGCCAAGCCAAAACAGTTTCATTTTACTTTGCACATGAATGCTTGAGACTAATCTGTGGGCTCAATGGCTAATAAAATCAAAATGTTATTCTATCAATTCAGTATAACTGTCATACTTTGGTGCAGTTCCATTCAGCAAAATGCTTCCAAAATGTTTAGTTATAATCTTCTTGGCCGAGCCCCAAAAGTTGAATTGAAACTATTAAAAACAATTGTTTCCAAATGCTATTTTTTACTATATACTAAGGAGAAAAAGTATCAGCATAAATTTTGTTAGTTGATCATGACTTGAGAACCAAAGTTTAAGAGGGAAACATAGTAATTCTATGGGAAATCTTATCTAAACCCATTTTTGATTGTCCCGTCTTTTGATTTTGGAACCTAAGTCTCATTAACTTGTTTTCCATTTTATCCAAATTGTGACGGAAAAAGGGTTTTTATTGTCACTCTATTGTATGTTAGTTAAGATAAAATCAAAAGTGTGAAATGTGATTTATGTTTCCTTGATTTTCTCCCATAAAACGGTTACTTCCTTCTTTTGCCCTCCCATATCCTTTCCAAGATTTATTCCCAAAACCACAATTATGCATCATCGATTCCTAATTCACTTCTTTCTGATAAGGTGGAATCCCAATAATAAAAGGCAGCGACTTTTTAACACCACATCTACTGTCCCACGCCACCAAACCAATTTATATTTTATTTTTTTGACCTGCTAACCCACACCACCAATTTAAACAACTATTTCTCTTTTCTCTCACCCTCTCTTCTCAAGAACGGTAATAGCATGACCCTGTTGATCGACTGCTTCTGTGCGTTGTGGTGTAACAAGGAAGGGGGCGATCGATTGTGAGGGACGATGAGAGATGACTGGGCGACAAGAGATAGAGGAGATGGGGTTGCAACGATGGTTGTTTGTGCAAGATTAAGGTGTTTTTTTTTTGTTGGAAGGCGAGCTGGGTTTTTAAGGATTCCATAACCTATCAACTGGGCGACCTATAGGTCAACACCCATTAGAAAGTAACCATGCCGCAGGTGGGATTCGAAGCTAGGGCGTGCGGGACAAACCCACACAGCCCTAACCACTAGACCATAACACCATTGGCCAAGATTAAGGTGTTGTTATGTGGCTGGAGACTGATTTGTGGCTGATACCATAGCTATCGCAGAGACCGCCCAGTTCTCCAATCATCGCTTGTCCATCATGATCCCACTCTCTTCTTCTCCCACACAACCACAACAATCACCATCGTCGCGAGGGTGAGGAGAAAAAAACAAAAGGGAGACGGGCTACTAGGAGGTTGAATCCACCATGGCTTAACACAACAGTTGAAGAAGAAAAAACAAAGATGATTCTAAGTGCAACACAAAACATCTCCTCTTCACATGCCATTGACCAAATCCCAAACCTCTAAACCCGTTTTGAGACTATGAAGTGGAACGGATCTAGTGCAAGTGGCGGGAGGGGGCTGTAAAGGGAAGAATGAGGGAAAAGTGTGTGCAGAGAAAGTTGTGTGGAGAGAAGAGGAATTTGGGAGGGGAGAGGGAGTTTTCGATCATTTGAATTTGGGAAGAGAAAGATTGTTTCTTTTATGGGTGGTGTGGGATAGAAAGGGAGTGGTGTGGGAAAGAAAAAAATTAGATTGGTGGTGTGGGTCAATAGAAGCTGTGCTGTTAAAAAGTCGTTGTCATAATAAAATGATGGGGACAAGAAAAGGAGGACAAAAAAGATAAGGAGAAAGAAAAAAGAAAAACTTAAACTTGTTCTGTGCTCAAATCAATCCCATATAAAGTCTGGCTTTTCAAAATAAAATGATCAAATTTCTTAGCATTCTCCAAGCAACCCAAACAGTGGCATGATGGAGCCTTTGGGAGTTATATGAAGTTGGTTTGCTTTAGAGGAAGGCCATAGTTCTGCCAAACTCAGAAAAGAGTTCCTGGAGCAGTGATGCCCAATTCAGCATGGGCTTTACTGGTCAGGGCATAGGACAGTATGATGTGATCCACCGATACTTCCTCCCTTTTACTATGCATGCACAGGTTTGGAATAATAAGACCCCTTTGATGATGTTATCCACATCGAGAATTTTTCCATGGACTGTCCATATAAGCTCCAGGAGAAATCTCTTTAACCTAGATCATGCCTTAAAGTTGGTGAATTCTCTGATTAACCAAGGAATGATCAAGAGTAGGCCCCACCAGTCTTTCTAAGGTGAAAATTTCAGCCATGATTTGAGTTGTTGGTAGACTAAAACTCCCTTACTTTCCCCTGCTTGTTCCTTGAGATGTTACAGATGCCAGGGAAGGAACTCTTAAGATATCTTCTCTCGCCCATTTGGGATTCCATAATTGGATTATTCTCCATTATGTGCTTCAAAGTAAATCAAATCCTCCACACAACCATTCAAATCATGATTCCCTTCCATATTGACCTCACATGATTGTTTGTTTGAGTCTTGGTGAGCCAGTCTTGAGAAGAACCCCATATTTGGCTGCAACAATGCACGTCCAGAAAGCATATGTTCCCACCCCAAACCTCCAAATAAGCAAGGCTTTGTTAATTCTCTGATTCTTCTAATCCCTGAACCACTTTTGTTCTTTGGTTGCATTTTTCTTTCCATTGAGCAGATGCTATTTTGTGGATGAACGAGAAGTTCCACACAAAAAGTGCACATACTTCTCTCAATCCTTGCTGCCACTGTAGCTGGAATGGTGCAAAGTGACATCATGTGCACTGGAATGGTGGAGATGGTTTTCTTGGTGAGACTACACGCCTTAGCTATGTAGTTTTCCTTCTAACTACCCAATCTATTTTCACTACTGTCTACAGTACCATCCCAAACTTTTGAACACTCGACTTAGGCTCCAAGGGGATTCCCCAAGTAAACACAAGGAAAAACACCCTTTTGGCATCCCAAGAGACCAGCACATTGATCAATCTCTGGGATGTCTCCAATAGCTAACATTATTTAGTATGTAGCAAAGATGACTTTCTGCCCAAAGCACACTTCAAACCATGGAAGGATGTTTCTAATATTCATTACCTCTTCAAGAGTGCCCCAATGAAAATCAATGTATCATCTGCATATTGGAGGATAGTGTAATAGCAAGCAACGTGTCACTTTCGACCCATTAAAAAGTCCCAAGTGCTTCCCTGCCAAAGAGAAGAGAAGAAGGGAGAGGGATCTCTTTGTCTCACTCCTTTGCTAGCTCTGAAATGACCAGATAGGGTTCCATTAAGAAGGAGGGTGTGGAGCCATCCTTTTCATTTCAAACAAAATCCAAAGCTAGCCCATCATGTCCTGCAAAAAGTTCCATGACAAAATCAAAGGCCTTGTAGAAATTACTTATGCTTGGTATCCTCGTCTGAGCCTGGAATCCACTACCGTTTAATTATTATAACCATAAAAGAATAAGAAAAAACTTAATTGATGAGGGACCCAAAACTTTTTAGTCATATAAAATAATCCAACAGATTTTATGGCATCAAGAAAGTTGGGAGACGTTTCAAGAGTTGTCCGCGGTGGGGTAGAACAAATGAGTCACGATATCACTTTCTCTTTTTATATTTAGCAAGACAGTCGACCAGTTTATTAATCTCATAAATATCAGGGGACGTAATGAGTCTTACCCCGACAACAGAATGCAATTTGAGGGTTCTAAACAAGCACACCAAGGAACACATTAAGAATATGTCTCTATTAAGACTTTGAAAAATCAACTATTTTGACATCCTGTCTAGGTTGGTACACCAAAATACTTTTTAGCAAGCTAATACGCTCTAGAGTCATTATACTTGGCTTTAATTATATATTTCCACAAACAATTCCTTTCTATACCATACGTCAACATCCATTTGCACAACTAAACCTTATTGATCAAATTGAAGATGACAAATGCCAAGACCGACCACATCTTTTGCCCCAATTTAAAGCATGAAATTCCTGATCTTTCCTCCACTGTAGAGTTTTTGAAGATCTTTTCAATCAATCACTTCAATAACCGATTCATAAAATGAACATGCATGTTTATGATAAGCACGAATTACCACCTTGTAACAATAGCTTGGCGTTCCAAACAGCAAGTCTTTCGCATAATTTTCACTGCCGGATTTGAAAAATATTTACTCATGTTTTTAGCACTCAAAAGAAGCCCCAAGTAGGTTGATGGAAATATAACCATTTCGACATCCCAATGGCCTCCCATTTAATTGTTACCTCCACCAATACCTTAAACGACATTATTTGCAAAATTAATCTTCAACTCCAAACAGGCCTGAAAATTAGAAAAATTTACTTCAAACGCTCTCCACTTGAGAAATATCACCATCCTATGCCATCAGCAAATGAAGATGTGCTACTTTGGCCCTGTGATACCTGAAGACCAGATAGAACCCCTAGATCGAAAGCTTTGGCAATCAATTCTAAGCTTCCACACCATGTAATAAATAAAATAAAGACATCAAATCACTCTATAGAATACCCCTATATGTTTTGAAAATAATGACTAAAGAACCAACAACCAAAACTGAAATATAAACTGTTGACAAAAAATCCTCACTGATCTCATCCACCTTTCCTAAAACCCATCTTCCTCATATACCACACAAAAATCCCAGTTCACATACTAAAATGTTCTGAATTCAAAATATATTAAGAACTTCTACTTCTGATTAGAAAGAAAAGAAAACACTCGGTCAAATTGGTGCACTTTTTATTCGCAACCAAGGTTTTTACAAGAACTAAAAACAAAAACCACTTTAGTGTTGTGTTGGAAGAAAAAAAAAAAAACAGAAGTGCCCCTTGGTGCTCGCTAAATATATTAAGAACTACACCCAGTCACAGTCTTCCACTTTTATGATTAGAACTAAAAAAAATGCCACCCAACCTAAGCTTGCTAAGCAAGAAACTAATTTTCTACACAAAATAGAAACCCTAAGGCAATTACGTAACCAAATCTCTAACCAACCCCCTATGGGCTACTAGCCTAAGCCCATGGGCTATAATCACTGGACCGACCCACTTATTAAAATAAACTGAATATTCCTTCTTATATTCCATCAAATTCGCACATCAAGGTAAAAGTCTCTAAAACAAGAATTACTTTTTCGGAAGTAAACCAGCGAACAATAACTTTTGAAACAGGAAACAAGATTTTAGTAATCCAAAAATGACCGAATCAACAACCCTCTGTCATTGTGGTTCCTCTACCCTACTTAAAATAACATATATCTCACTAATAAAGAATGGTTTACTAATAAAGAATGGTTAGCTAATTAGGAAACTAGTCAAGAGAAATTTATCCTATATTGATTGTCCTCAATATCAACTAAAATGGAAATTAAATAAAAGAAATATGCTGGTCCTCAAGGTGATGTGCAAATCAATAATTGAAGTCATGGTATTACTACAGTAATGAGGTTGAACGTTTCCAACCTTGGGAGAGTAGGATTGAAAATCTTATGATCATTTAAGATTATGTTGCATCACAGTAACAAATCTATTCTTGCTACTATCTACAACTGGTAACTTGTGAATATGAAGTTGTAAAGCATGATAAATTCGGGTTACTTTTGCACATACCCAAAAAGAAAAAACGCTAATAAAGCGATAATAGCAATAATAATCTACATACTAAGGCAGGCAGCAAGAACTGTTTGGTGAAAATGGTAAGTGGCACAACTAGGCTGGAATCTTTAAATTTGAAGTTAGTCAAGAAAAGAATGAGATATTCTCATAA